>BSDF01000037.1:0-700000 GCA_027925045.1 Hypotaenidia okinawae
TTATATGGGCCGAATAGGCCTTCCATTCCAAAAATACCAAACGTCCAGCAATAGCTCCCAAACCGAAGCAGCCAGCACCAAAAGACATACATGGCCTGAAAAAGCCCCATGGCACCTACAAGCAGCCCCTCTGACCCTGGGGCTCAGGGCTTTGTTCTTCGGAGGAAACCTCCTAATGTTACATACACAGGGGTTTATATGGGCTGACTGGGCCTTCCATTTGAAAGATACCAAACGTCCAGCAATAGCTCCCAACCCAAAGCAGCCAGCACCAAAAGACATACATGGCCTGAAACCGCCCCATGGCACCTACAAGCAGCCCCTCTGACCCTGGGGCTCAGGGCTTTGTTCTTCGGAGGAAACCTAATGCTACATACACAGGGGTTTATATGGGCCGAATGGGCCTTCCATTGGAAAGATACCAAACGTCCAGCAATAGCTTCCAAAGCAAAGCAGCCAGCACCAAAAGACATACATGGCCTGAAAAAGCCCCATGGCACCTACAATCAGCCTCTCTGACCCTGGGGCTCAGGGCTTTGTTCTTCGGAGGAAACCTAATGCGACATACACAGGGGTTTATATGGGCCGAATGGGCCTTCCATTGGAAAGACACCAAACGTCCAGCAATAGCTCCCAAAGTAAAGAAGCCAGCACCAAAAGACATACCTGGCCTGAAAACACCCCATGGCACCTACAATCAAGCCCTCTGACCCTGGGGCTCAGGGCTTTGTTCTTCGGAGGAAACCTCCTAATGCTACATACACAGGGGTTTATATGGGCCGAATGGGCCTTCCATTGGAAAGATACCAAACGTCCTGCAATAGCTCCCAAACCAAAGCAGCCAGCACTAAAAGACATACATGGCCTGAAAACGCCCCATGGCACCTACAAGCAGCCCCTCTGACCCTGGGGCTCAGGGCTTTGTTCTTCGGAGTAAACCTAATGCTACATACACAGGGGTTTATAGGGGCCGAATAGGCCTCGTATTCCAGAAATACCAAACGTCCAGCAATAGCTCCCAAAACAAAGCAGCCAGCACCAAAAGACATACCTGGCCTGAAAAAGCCCCATGGCACCTACAAGCAGCCCCTCTGACCCTGGGGCTCAGGGCTTTGTTCTTCAGAGGAAACCTCCTAATTTTACATACACAGGGGTTTATATGGGCCGAATGGGCCTTCCATTGGAAAGATACCAAACGTCCAGCAATAGCTTCCAAAGCAAAGCAGCCAGCACCAAAAGTCATACATGGCCTGAAAAAGCCCCATGGCACCTACAAGCAGCCCCTCTGACCCTGGGGCTCAGGGCTTTGTTCTTCGGAGGAAACCTCCTAATGCTACATACACAGGGGTTTATATGGGCCGAATAGGCCTTCCATTGGAAAGATACCAAACGTCCAGCAATAGCTCCCAAACGAAAGCAGCCAGCACCAAAAGACATACCTGGCCTGAAAACGCCCCATGGCACCTACAATCAGCCCCTCTGACCCTGGGGCTCAGGGCTTTGTTCTTCGGAGGAAACCTAATGCTACATACACAGGGGTTTATATGGGCCGAATGGGCCTTCCATTGGAAAGATACCAAACGTCCAGCAATAGCTCCCAACCCAAAGCAGCCAGCACGAAAAGACATACCTGGCCTGAAAAAGCCCCATGGCACCTACAAGCAGCCCCTCTGACCCTGGGGCTCAGGGCTTTGTTCTTCGGAGGAAAGCTCCTAATGCTACATACACAGGGGTTTATATGGGCTGAATGGGCCTTGCATTGGAAAGATACCAAACGTCCAGCAATAGCTCCCAAACGAAAGCAGCCAGCACCAAAAGACATACATGGCCTGAAAAAGACCCATGGCACCTACAATCAAGCCCTCTGACCCTGGGGCTCAGGGCTTTGTTCTTCGGAGGAAACCTAATGCTACATACACAGGGATTTATATGGGCCGAATAGGCCTTCCATTGGAAAGATACCAAACGTCCAGCAATAGCTCCCAACCCAAAGCAGCCGGCACCAAAAGACATACAGGGCCTGAAAAAGACCCATGGCACCTAGAAGCAGCCCCTCTGACCCTGGGGCTCAGGGCTTTGTTCTTCGGAGGAAACCTCCTAATGTTACATACACAGGGGTTTATATGGGCCGAATGGGTCTTCCATTGGAAAGATACCAAACGTCCAGCAATAGCTCCCAAAGCAAAGCAGCCAGCACCAAAAGTCATACCTGGCCTGAAACCGCCCCATGGCACCTACAAGCAGCCCCTCTGACCCTGGGGCTCAGGGCTTTTTTCTTCGGAGGAAACCTAATGCTACATACACAGGGGTTTATATGGGCCGAATGGGCCTTCCATTGGAAAGATACCAAACGTCCAGCAATAGCTTCCAAAGCAAAGCAGCCAGCACCAAAAGTCATACCTGGCCTGAAAAAGCCCCATGGCACCTACAAGCAGCCCCTCTGACCCTGGGGCTCAGGGCTTTGTTCTTCAGAGGAAACCTCCTAATGCTACATACACAGGGGTTTATATGGGCTGAATGGGCCTTGCATTGGAAAGATACCAAACGTCCAGCAATAGCTCCCAAACGAAAGCAGCCAGCACCAAAAGACATACCTGGCCTGAAAACGCCCCATGGCACCTACAATCAGCCCCTCTGACCCTGGGGCTCAGGGCTTTGTTCTTCGGAGGAAACCTAATGCTACATACACAGGGGTTTATATGGGCCGAATGGGCCTTCCATTGGAAAGATACCAAACGTCCAGCAATAGCTCCCAACCCAAAGCAGCCAGCACGAAAAGACATACCTGGCCTGAAAAAGCCCCATGGCACCTACAAGCAGCCCCTCTGACCCTGGGGCTCAGGGCTTTGTTCTTCGGAGGAAAGCTCCTAATGCTACATACACAGGGGTTTATATGGGCTGAATGGGCCTTGCATTGGAAAGATACCAAACGTCCAGCAATAGCTCCCAAACGAAAGCAGCCAGCACCAAAAGACATACATGGCCTGAAAAAGACCCATGGCACCTACAATCAAGCCCTCTGACCCTGGGGCTCAGGGCTTTGTTCTTCGGAGGAAACCTAATGCTACATACACAGGGATTTATATGGGCCGAATAGGCCTTCCATTCCAAAAATACCAAACGTCCAGCAATAGCTCCCAACCCAAAGCAGCCGGCACCAAAAGACATACAGGGCCTGAAAAAGACCCATGGCACCTAGAAGCAGCCCCTCTGACCCTGGGGCTCAGGGCTTTGTTCTTCGGAGGAAACCTCCTAATGTTACATACACAGGGGTTTATATGGGCCGAATGGGCCTTCCATTGGAAAGATACCAAACGTCCAGCAATAGCTCCCAAAGCAAAGCAGCCAGCACCAAAAGTCATACCTGGCCTGAAACCGCCCCATGGCACCTACAAGCAGCCCCTCTGACCCTGGGGCTCAGGGCTTTGTTCTTCGGAGGAAACCTAATGCTACATACACAGGGGTTTATATGGGCCGAATGGGCCTTCCATTGGAAAGATACCAAACGTCCAGCAATAGCTCCCAAACCAAAGCAGCCAGCACCAAAAGACATACCTGGCCTGAAAAAGCCCCATGGCACCTACCAGCAGCCCCTCTGACCCTGGGGCTCAGGGCTTTGTTCTTCAGAGGAAACCTAATGCTACATACACAGGGGTTTATATGGGCCGAATGGGCCTTCCATTGGAAAGATACCAAGCGTCCAGCAATAGCTCCCAAACCAAAGCAGCCAGCACCAAAAGACATACATGGCCTGAAAACGCCCCATGGCACCTAGAAGCAGCCCCTCTGACCCTGGGGCTCAGGGCTTTGTTCTTCGGAGGAAACCTCCTAATGCTACATACACAGGGGTTTATATGGGCTGAAGAGGCCTTCCATTCCAAAAATACCAAACGTCCAGCAATAGCTCCCAAACCAAAGCAGCCAGCACCAAAAGACATACATGGCCTGATAACGCCCCATGGCACCTACAATCAGCCTCTCTGACCCTGGGGCTCAGGGCTTTGTTCTTCGGAGGAAACCTAATGCTACATACACAGGGGTTTATATGGGCCGAATGGGCCTTCCATTGGAAAGACACCAAACGTCCAGCAATAGCTCCCAAAGTAAAGCAGCCAGCACCAAAAGACATACCTGGCCTGAAAACGCCCCATGGCACCTACAAGCAGCCCCTCTGACCCTGGGGCTCAGGGCTTTGTTCTTCGGAGGAAACCTCCTAATGCTACATACACAGTGGTTTATATGGGCCGAATGGGCCTTCCATTGGAAAGATACCAAACGTCCAGCAATAGCTCCCAAACCAAAGCAGCAGGCACCAAAAGACATACCTGGACTGAAAAAGCCCCATGGCACCTACAAGCAGCCCCTCTGACCCTGGTTCTCAGGGCTTTGTTCTTCAGAGGAAACCTAATGCTACATACACAGGGGTTTATATGGGCCGAATAGGCCTTCCATTGGAAAGATACCAAACGACCAGCAATAGCTCCCAAACGAAAGCAGCCAGCACCAAAAGACATACATGGCCTGAAAACGCCCCATGGCACCTACAATCAGCCCCTCTGACCCTGGGGCTCAGGGCTTTGTTCTTCGGAGGAAACCTCCTAATGCTACATACACAGGGGTTTATATGGGCTGAATGGGCCTTCCATTGGAAAGATACCAAACGTCCAGCAATAGCTCCCAAAGCAAAGCAGCCAGCACCAAAAGACATACATGGCCTGAAAACGCCCCATGGCACCTACAATCAAGCCCTGTGACCCTGGGGCTCAGGGCTTTGTTCTTCAGAGGAAACCTAATGCTACATACACATGGATTTATATGGGCCGAATAGGCCTTCCATTCCAAAAATACCAAACGTCCAGCAATAGCTCCCAAACCAAAGCAGCCAGCACCAAAAGACATACATGGCCTGAAAAAGCCCCATGGCACCTACAAGCAGCCCCTCTGACCCTGGGGCTCAGGGCTTTGTTCTTCGGAGGAAACCTCCTAATGTTACATACACAGGGGTTTATATGGGCCGAATGGGCCTTCCATTGGAAAGATACCAAACGTCCAGCAATAGCTCCCAAACCAAAGCAGCCAGCACCAAAAGACATACCTGGCCTGAAACCGCCCCATGGCACCTACAAGCAGCCCCTCTGACCCCGGGGCTCAGGGCTTTGTTCTTCGGAGGAAACCTAATGCGACATACACAGGGGTTTATATGGGCCGAATGGGCCTTCCATTGGAAAGATACCAAACGTCCAGCAATAGCTTCCAAAGCAAAGCAGCCAGCACCAAAAGTCATACCTGGCCTGAAAAAGCCCCATGGCACCTACAAGCAGCCCCTCTGACCCTGGGGCTCAGGGCTTTGTTCTTCAGAGGAAACCTCCTAATGCTACATACACAGGGGTTTATATGGGCTGAATGGGCCTTGCATTGGAAAGATACCAAACGTCCAGCAATAGCTTCCAAAGCAAAGAAGCCAGCACCAAAAGACATACATGGCCTGAAAAAGCCCCATGGCACCTACAATCAGCCTCTCTGACCCTGGGGCTCAGGGCTTTGTTCTTCGGAGGAAACCTAATGCGACATACACAGGGGTTTATATGGGCCGAATGGGCCTTCCATTTGAAAGATACCAAACGTCCAGCAATAGCTCCCAAAGTAAAGAAGCCAGCACCAAAAGACATACCTGGCCTGAAAACACCCCATGGCACCTACAAGCAGCCCCTCTGACCCTGGGGCTCAGGGCTTTGTTCTTCGGAGGAAACCTCCTAATGCTACATACACAGGGGTTTATATGGGCTGAATGGGCCTTGCATTGGAAAGATACCAAACGTCCAGCAATAGCTCCCAAACGAAAGCAGCCAGCACCAAAAGACATACATGGCCTGAAAAAGACCCATGGCACCTACAATCAAGCCCTCTGACCCTGGGGCTCAGGGCTTTGTTCTTCGGAGGAAACCTAATGCTACATACACAGGGATTTATATGGGTCGAATAGGCCTTCCATTCCAAAAATACCAAACGTCCAGCAATAGCTCCCAACCCAAAGCAGCCAGCACCAAAAGACATACCTGGCCTGAAAAAGCCCCATGGCACCTACAAGCAGCCCCTCTGACCCTGGGGCTCAGGGCTTTGTTCTTCGGAGGAAACCTCCTAATGTTACATACACAGGGGTTTATATGGGCCGAATGGGCCTTCCATTGGAAAGATACCAAACGTCCAGCAATAGCTCCCAAACCAAAGCAGCCAGCACCAAAAGACATACCTGGCCTGAAACCGCCCCATGGCACCTACAAGCAGCCCCTCTGACCCTGGGGCTCAGGGCTTTGTTCTTCAGAGGAAACCTAATGCTACATACACAGGGGTTTGTATGGGCCGAATGGGCCTTCCATTGGAAAGATACCAAACGTCCAGCAATAGCTCCCAAACCAAAGCAGCCAGCACCAAAAGACATACCTGGCCTGAAACCGCCCCATGGCACCTAGAAGCAGCCCCTCTGACCCTGGGGCTCAGGGCTTTGTTCTTCGGAGGAAACCTCCTAATGCTACATACACAGGGGTTTATATGGGCCGAATGGGCCTTCCATTTGAAAGATACCAAACGTCCAGCAATAGCTCCCAAAGCAAAGCAGCCAGCACCAAAAGACATACATGGCCTGAAAAAGCCCCATGGCACCTACAAGCAGCCCCTCTGACCATGGGGCTCAGGGCTTTGTTCTTCGGAGGAAACCTAATGCTACATACACAGGGGTTTATATAGGCCGAATGGGCCTTCCATTGGAAAGATACCAAACGTCCAGCAATAGCTCCCAAACTCAAGCAGCCAGCACCAAAAGACATACCTGGCGTGAAAACGCCCCATGGCACCTACAATCAGCCTCTCTGACCCTGGGGCTCAGGGCTTTGTTCTTCGGAGGAAACCTAATGCGACATACACAGGGGTTTATATGGGCCGAATGGGCCATCCATTGGAAAGACACCAAACGTCCAGCAATAGCTCCCAAAGTAAAGAAGCCAGCACCAAAAGACATACATGGCCTGAAACCGCCCCATGGCACCTACAAGCAGCCCCTCTGACCCTGGGGCTCAGGGCTTTGTTCTTCGGAGGAAACCTCCTCATGCGACATACACAGGGGTTTATATGGGCTGAATGGGCCTTCCATTGGAAAGATACCAAACGTCCAGCAATAGCTCCCAAACGAAAGCAGCCAGCACCAAAAGACATACCTGGCCTGAAAAAGCCCCATGGCACCTACAATCAAGCCCTGTGACCCTGGGGCTCAGGGCTTTGTTCTTTGGAGGAAACCTAATGCTACATACACAGGGATTTATATGGGCCGAATAGGCCTTCCATTCCAAAAATACCAAACGTCCAGCAATAGCTCCCAAACCAAAGCAGCCAGCACCAAAAGACATACCTGGCCTGAAACCGCCCCATGGCACCTACAAGCAGCCCCTCTGACCCTGGGGCTCAGGGCTTTGTTCTTCGGAGGAAACCTAATGCTACATACACAGGGGTTTATATGGGCCGAATGGGCCTTCCATTGGAAAGATACCAAACGTCCTGCAATAGCTCCCAAACCAAAGCAGCCAGCACTAAAAGACATACATGGCCTGAAAACGCCCCATGGCACCTACAAGCAGCCCCTCTGACCCTGGGGCTCAGGGCTTTGTTCTTCGGAGTAAACCTAATGCTACATACACAGGGGTTTATATGTGCCGAATAGGCCTTGTATTCCAAAGATACCAAACGTCCAGCAATAGCTCCCAAACCAAAGCAGCCAGCACCAAAAGACATACCTGGCCTGAAAACGCCCCATGGCACCTACAAGCAGCCCCTCTGACCCTGGGGCTCAGGGCTTTGTTCTTCGGAAGAAATCTCCTAATGCTACATACACAGGGGTTTATATGGGCCGAATGGGCCTTCCATTGGAAAGATACCAAACGTCCAGCAATAGCTCCCAAACCAAAGCAGCCAGCACCAAAAGACATACCTGGCCTGAAAATGCCCCATGGCACCTACAAGCAGCCCCTCTGACCCTGGGGCTCAGGTCTTTGTTCTTCGGAGGAAACCTCCTAATGCTACATACACAGGGGTTTATATGGGCTGAAGAGGCCTTCCATTCCAAAAATACCAAACGTCCAGCAATAGCTCCCAAACCAAAGCAGCCAGCACCAAAAGACATACCTGGCCTGAAAAAGCCCCATGGAACCTACAAGCAGCCCCTCTGACCCTGGGGCTCAGGGCTTTGTTCTTCGGAGGAAACCTAATGCTACATACACAGGGGTTTATATGGGCCGAATGGGCCTTCCATTGGAAAGATACCAAACGTCCAGCAATAGCTTCCAAAGCAAAGCAGCCAGCAGCAAAAGACATACATGGCCTGAAACAGCCCCATGGCACCTACAAGCAGCCCCTCTGACCCTGGGGCTCAGGGCTTTGTTCTTCGAAGGAAACCTCCTAATGCTACATACACAGGGGTTTATATGGGCCGAATGGGCCTTCCATTGGAAAGATACCAAACGTCCAGCAATAGCTCCCAAAGCAAAGCAGCCAGCACCAAAAGACATACCTGGCCTGAAAAAGCCCCATGGCACCTAGAAGCAGCCCCTCTGACCCTGGGGCTCAGGGCTTTGTTCTTTGGAGGAAACCTAATGCTACATACACAGGGATTTATATGGGCCGAAAGGGCCTTCCATTCCAAAAATACCAAACGTCCAGCAATAGCTCCCAAACGAAAGCAGCCAGCACCAAAAGACATACATGGCCTGAAAAAGCCCCATGGCACCTAGAAGCAGCCCCTCTGACCCTGGGGCTCAGGGCTTTGTTCTTCGGAGGAAACCTAATACTACATACACAGGGGTTTATATGGGCCGAATGGGCCTTCCATTGGAAAGATACCAAACGTCCAGCAATAGCTTCCAAAGCAAAGCAGCCAGCACCAAAAGACATACATGGCCTGAAACAGCCCCATGGCACTTACAATCAGCCCCTCTGACCCTGGGGCTGAGGGCTTTGTTCTTCGGAGGAAACCTCCTAATGCTACATACACTGGGGTTTATATGGGCCGAATAGGCCTTCCATTCCAAAAATACCAAACGTCCAGCAATAGCTCCCAAACCAAAGCAGCCAGCACCAAAAGACATACATGGCCTGAAAAAGCCCCATGGCACCTACAAGCAGCCCCTCTGACCCTGGGGCTCAGGGCTTTGTTCTTCGGAGGAAACCTCCTAATGTTACATACACAGGGGTTTATATGGGCCTTATGGGCCGTCCATTGTAAAGATACCAAATGTCCAGCAATAGCTTCCAAAGCAAAGCAGCCAGCACCAAAAGACATACATGGCCTGAAACCGCCCCATGGCACCTACAAGCAGCCCCTCTGACCCTGGGGCTCAGGGCTTTGTTCTTCGGAGGAAACGTAATGCTACATACACAGGGGTTTGTATGGGCCGAATGGGCCTTCCATTGGAAAGATACCAAACGTCCAGCAATAGCTCCCAAACCAAAGCAGCCAGCACCAAAAGACATACATGGCCTGAAAAAGCCCCATGGCACCTACCAGCAGCCCCTCTGAACCTGGGGCTCAGGGCTTTGTTCTTCGAGGAAACCTCCTAATGCTACATATACAGGGATTTATATGGGCCGAATGGGCCTTCCATTCCAAAAATACCAAACGTCCAGCAATAGCTCCCAAACCAAAGCAGCCAGCACCAAAAGACATACATGGCCTGAAAAAGCCCCATGGCACCTACAAGCAGCCCCTCTGACCCTGGGGCTCAGGGCTTTGTTCTTTGGAGGAAACCTCCTAATGCTACATACACAGGGGTTTATATGGGTCGAATGGGCCTTCCATTCGAAAGATACCAAACGTCC
This sequence comes from Hypotaenidia okinawae, assembly GCA_027925045.1. Classification (NCBI taxonomy): domain Eukaryota; kingdom Metazoa; phylum Chordata; class Aves; order Gruiformes; family Rallidae; genus Hypotaenidia; species Hypotaenidia okinawae. Next base: position 9,862 of record BSDF01000037.1, read on the forward strand.
AGCAATAGCTCCCAAACCAAAGTAGCCAGCACCAAAAGACATACGTGGCCTGAAACAGCCCCATGGCACCTATAACCAGCCCCTCTGACCCTGGGGCTCAGGGCTTCGTTCTTCGGAGGAAACCTCATCATGCGACATACAGTGGGATTTTTGGAGTCGGGAGCGGCCTTCCCTTGCAAACATGCTAAACGTCCAGCAATAGCTCCCAAACCAAAGCAGCCAGCACCAAAAGACATACATGGCCTGAAACCGCCCCCTGGCACCTACAAGCAGCCCCTCTGACCCTGGGGCTCAGGGCTTTGTTCTTCGGAGGAAACCTCCTCATGCGACATACAGTGGGATTATTGGAGTCCGGAGCAGCCTTCCATTGCAAACATGCTAAACGTCCAGCAATAGCTCCCAAACCAAAGCAGCCAGCACCAAAAGACATACATGGCCTTAAACAGCCCCATGGCACCTACAAGCACCCCTCTGACCCTGGGGCTCAGGGCTTTGTTCTTCGGAGGAAACCTCATCATGCGACATACAGTGAGATTTTTGGAGTCCGGAGCAGCCTTCCATTGCAATCATGCTAAACGTCAAGCAATAGCTCTCACACCAAAGCAGCCAGCACCAAAAGACATACATGGCCTGAAACAGCCCCATGGCACCTACAAGCAGCCCCTCTGACCCTGGGGCTCAATGCTTTGTTCTTCGGAGGAAACCTCATCATGCGACATACAGTGAGATTTTTGCAGTCCGGAGCGGCCTTCCATTGCAAACATGCTAAACGTCCAGCAATAGCTCTCACACCAAAGCAGCCAGCACCAAAAGACATACATGGCCTGAAACAGCCCCATGGCACCTACAAGCAGCCCCTCTGACCCTGGGGCTCAGGGCTTTGTTCTTCGGAGGAAACCTCATCATGCAACATACAGAGGGATTTTTGCAGTGCGGAGCGGCCTTCCCTTGCAAACATGCTAAACGTCCAGCAATAGCTCCCAAACCAAAGCAGCCAGCACCAAAAGACATACATGGCCTGAAACCGCCCCATGGCACCTACAAGCAGCCCCTCTGACCCTGGGGCTCAATGCTTTGTTCTTCGGAGGAAACCTCATCATGCGACATACAGTGGGATTTTTGCAGTGCGGAGCGGCCTTCCCTTGCAAACATGCTAAACGTCCAGCAATAGCTCCGAAACCAGAGGAGCCAGCACCAAAAGACATACATGGCCTGAAACCGCCCCATGGCACCTACCAGCAGCCCCTTTCACCCTGGGGCTCAGGGCTTTCTTCTTCGGAGGAAACTTCCTCATGCGACATAGAGAGGGATTTTTGGAGTCGGGAGCGGCCTTCCCTTGCAAACATGGTAAACGTCCAGCAATAGCTCCCAAACCAAAGCAGCCAGCACCAAAAGACATACATGGCCTGAAACCGCCCCATGGCACCTACTAGCAGCCCCTCTGACCCTGGGGCTCAGGGCTTTGTTCATCGGAGGAAACCTCATCATGCGACATACAGTGGGATTTTTGCAGTCCGGAGCGGCCTTCCATTGCAAACATGCTAAACGTCCAGCAATAGCTCCCAAACCAAAGCAGCCAGCACCAAAAGACATACATGGCCTGAAACAGCCCCATGGCACCTACAATCAGCCCCTCTGACCCTGGGGCTCAGGGCTTTGTTCTTCGGAGGAAACCTCATCATGCGACATACAGTGGGATTTTTGGAGTCCCGAGCGGCCTTCCATTGCAAACATGCTAAACGTCCAGCAATAGCTCCCAAACCAAAGCAGCCAGCACCAAAAGACATACATGGCCTTAAACAGCCCCATGGCACCTACCAGCAGCCCCTCTGACCCTGGGGCTCCGGGCTTTGTTCTTCGGAGGAAACCTGATCATGCGACATACAGTGGGATTTTTGGAGTCCGGAGCGGCCTTCCCTTGCAAACATGCTAAACGTCCAGCAATAGCTCCCAAACCAAAGAAGCCAGCACCAAAAGACATACATGGCCTGAAACCGCCCCATGGCACCTACAAGCAGCCCCTCTGACCCTGGGGCTCAGGGCTTTGTTCTTCGGAGGAAACCTCATCATGCGACATACAGTGGGATTTTTGGAGTCGGGAGCGGCCTTCCATTGCAAACATGCTAAACGTCCAGCAATAGCTCCCAAACCAAAGCAGCCAGCACCAAAAGACATACATGGCCTGAAACCGCCCCCTGGCACCTACAAGCAGCCCCTCTGACCCTGGGGCTCAGGGCTTTGTTCTTCGGAGGAAACCTGATCATGCGACATACAGTGGGATTTTTGGAGTCCCGAGCGGCCTTCCATTGCAAACATGCTAAACGTCCAGCAATAGCTCCCAAACCAAAGCAGCCAGCACCAAAAGACATACATGGCCTGAAACCGCCCCATGGCACCTACCAGCAGCCCCTCTGACCCTGGGGCTCAGGGCTTTGTTCTTCGGAGGAAACCTCCTCATGCGACATAGAGAGGGATTTTTGGAGTCGGGAGCGGCCTTCCATTGCAAACATGCTAAACGTCCAGCAATAGCTCCCAAACCAAAGCAGCCAGCACCAAAAGACATACATGGCCTGAAACAGCCCCATGGCACCTACCAGCAGCCCCTCTGACCCTGGGGCTCAGGGCTTTGTTCTTCGGAGGAAACCTCCTCATGCGACATAGAGAGGGATTTTTCGAATCGGGAGCGGCCTTCCCTTGCAAACATGCTAAACGTCCAGCAATAGCTCCCAAACCAAAGCAGCCAGCACCAAAAGACATACATGGCCTGAAACCGTCCCATGTCACCTACCAGCAGCCCCTCTGACCCTTTGGCTCAGGGCTTTGTTCTTCGGAGGAAACCTCCTCATGCGACATAGAGAGGGATTTTTGGAGTCGGGAGCGGCCTTCCATTGCAAACATGCTAAACGTCCAGCAATAGCTCCCAAACCAAAGCAGCCAGCACCAAAAGACATACATGGCCTGAAACAGCCCCATGGCACCTACAAACAGCCCCTCTGACCCTGGGGCTCAATGCTTTGTTCTTCGGAGGAAACCTCATCATGCGACATACAGTGGGATTTTTGCAGTCCGGGGCGGCCTTCCATTGCAAACGTGCTAAACGTCCAGCAATACCTCCCAAACCAAAGCAGCCAGCACCAAAAGACATACATAGCCTGAAACAGCCCCATGGCACCTACAAGCAGCCCCTCTGACCCTGGGGCTCAGGGCTTTGTTCTTCGGAGGAAACCTCATCATGCAACATACAGAGGGATTTTTGCAGTGCGGAGCGGCCTTCCCTTGCAAACATGCTAAACGTCCAGCAATAGCTCCCAAACCAAAGCAGCCAGCACCAAAAGACATACATGGCCTGAAACAGCCCCCTGGCACCTACAAGCAGCCCCTCTGACCCTGGGGCTCAGGGCTTTGTTCTTCGGAGGAAACCTGATCATGCGACATACAGTGGGATTTTTGGAGTCCGGAGCGGCCTTCCCTTGCAAACATGCTAAACGTCCAGCAATAGCTCCCAAACCAAAGAAGCCAGCACCAAAAGACATACATGGCCTGAAACCGCCCCATGGCACCTACCAGCAGCCCCTCTGACCCTGGGGCTCAGGGCTTTGTTCTTCGGAGGAAACCTCCTCATGCGACATAGAGAGGGATTTTTGGAGTCCGGAGCGGCCTTCCCTTGCAAACATGCTAAACGTCCAGCAATAGATCCCAAACCAAAGCAGCCAGCACCAAAAGACATACATGGCCTGAAACAGCCCCATGGCACCTACAAGCAGCCCCTCTGACCCTGGGGCTCAGGGCTTTGTTCTTCGGAGGAAACTTCCTCATGCGACATAGAGAGGGATTTTTGGAGACCCGAGCGGCCTTCCATTGCAAACATGCTAAACGTCCAGCAATAGCTCCCAAACCAAAGCAGTCAGCACCAAAAGACATACATGGCCTGAAACAGCCCCATGGCACCTACAAGCAGCCCCTCTGACCCTGGGGCTCAGGGCTTTGTTCTTCGGAGGAAACCTCATCATGCGACATACAGTGGGATTTTTGCAGTGCGGAGCGGCCTTCCCTTGCAAACATGCTAAACGTCCAGCAATAGCTCCGAAACCAGAGGAGCCAGCACCAAAAGACATACATGGCCTGAAACCACCCCATGGCACCTACCAGCAGCCCCTTTCACCCTGGGGCTCAGGGCTTTCTTCTTCGGAGGAAACCTCCTCATGCGACATAGAGAGGGATTTTTGGAGTCGGGAGCGGCCTTCCCTTGCAAACATGGTAAACGTCCAGCAATAGCTCCCAAACCAAAGCAGCCAGCACCAAAAGACATACATGGCCTGAAACCGCCCCATGGCACCTACAAGCAGCCCCTCTGACCCTGGGGCTCAGGGCTTTGTTCTTCGGAGGAAACCTCATCATGCGACAAACAGAGCGATTTTTCGAATCGGGAGCGGCCTTCCATTGCAAACATGCTAAACGTCCAGCAATAGCTCCCAAACCAAAGTAGCCAGCACCAAAAGACATACATGGCCTGAAACAGCCCCATGGCACCTACAACCAGCCCCTCTGACCCTGGGGCTCAGGGCTTTGTTCTTCGGAGGAAACCTCATCATGCGACATACAGTGAGATTTTTGCAGTCCGGAGCGGCCTTCCATTGCAATCATGCTAAACGTCCAGCAATAGCTCTCACACCAAAGCAGCCAGCACCAAAAGACATACATGGCCTGAAACAGCCCCACGGCACCTACCAGCAGCCCCTCTGACCCTGGGGCTCAGGGCTTTGTTCTTCGGAGGAAACCTCATCATGCAACATACAGAGGGATTTTTGCAGTGCGGAGCGGCCTTCCCTTGCAAACATGCTAAACGTCCAGCAATAGCTCCCAAACCAAAGCAGCCAGCACCAAAAGACATACATGGCCTGAAACAGCCCCATGGCACCTACCAGCAGCCCCTCTGACCCTGGGGCTCAGGGCTTCGTTCTTCGGAGGAAACCTCATCATGCGACATACAGTGGGATTTTTGGAGTCGGGAGCGGCCTTCCATTGCAAACATGCTAAACGTCCAGCAATAGCTCCCAAACCAAAGCAGCCAGCACCAAAAGACATACATGGCCTGAAACAGCCCCATGGCACCTACCAGCAGCCCCTCTGACCCTGGGGCTCAGGGCTTTGTTCTTCGGAGGAAACCTCCTCATGCGACATAGAGAGGGATTTTTGGAGTCGGGAGCGGCCTTCCATTGCAAACATGCTAAACGTCCAGCAATAGCTCCCAAACCAAAGCAGCCAGCACCAAAAGACATACATGGCCTGAAACAGCCCCATGGCACCTACCAGCAGCCCCTCTGACCCTGGGGCTCAGGGCTTTGTTCTTCGGAGGAAACCTCCTCATGCGACATAGAGAGGGATTTTTCGAATCGGGAGCGGCCTTCCCTTGCAAACATGCTAAACGTCCAGCAATAGCTCCCAAACCAAAGCAGCCAGCACCAAAAGACATACATGGCCTGAAACCGCCCCATGGCACCTACCAGCAGCCCCTCTGACCCTTTGGCTCAGGGCTTTGTTCTTCGGAGGAAACCTCCTCATGCGACATAGAGAGGGATTTTTGGAGTCGGGAGCGGCCTTCCATTGCAAACATGCTAAACGTCCAGCAATAGCTCCCAAACCAAAGCAGCCAGCACCAAAAGACATACATGGCCTGAAACAGCCCCATGGCACCTACAAACAGCCCCTCTGACCCTGGGGCTCAATGCTTTGTTCTTCGGAGGAAACCTCATCATGCGACATACAGTGGGATTTTTGCAGTCCGGGGCGGCCTTCCATTGCAAACGTGCTAAACGTCCAGCAATACCTCCCAAACCAAAGCAGCCAGCACCAAAAGACATACATAGCCTGAAACAGCCCCATGGCACCTACAAGCAGCCCCTCTGACCCTGGGGCTCAGGGCTTTGTTCTTCGGAGGAAACCTCATCATGCAACATACAGAGGGATTTTTGCAGTGCGGAGCGGCCTTCCCTTGCAAACATGCTAAACGTCCAGCAATAGCTCCCAAACCAAAGCAGCCAGCACCAAAAGACATACATGGCCTGAAACAGCCCCCTGGCACCTACAAGCAGCCCCTCTGACCCTGGGGCTCAGGGCTTTGTTCTTCGGAGGAAACCTCATCATGCAACATACAGAGGGATTTTTGGAGTCCGGAGCGGCCTTCCCTTGCAAACATGCTAAACGTCCAGCAATAGCTCCCAAACCAAAGAAGCCAGCACCAAAAGACATACATGGCCTGAAACCGCCCCATGGCACCTACCAGCAGCCCCTCTGACCCTGGGGCTCAGGGCTTTGTTCTTCGGAGGAAACCTCCTCATGCGACATAGAGAGGGATTTTTGGAGTCCGGAGCGGCCTTCCCTTGCAAACATGCTAAACGTCCAGCAATAGATCCCAAACCAAAGCAGTCAGCACCAAAAGACATACATGGCCTGAAACAGCCCCATGGCACCTACAAGCAGCCCCTCTGACCCTGGGGCTCAGGGCTTTGTTCTTCGGAGGAAACCTCATCATGCGACATACAGTGGGATTTTTGCAGTGCGGAGCGGCCTTCCCTTGCAAACATGCTAAACGTCCAGCAATAGCTCCGAAACCAGAGGAGCCAGCACCAAAAGACATACATGGCCTGAAACCACCCCATGGCACCTACCAGCAGCCCCTTTCACCCTGGGGCTCAGGGCTTTCTTCTTCGGAGGAAACCTCCTCATGCGACATAGAGAGGGATTTTTGGAGTCGGGAGCGGCCTTCCCTTGCAAACATGGTAAACGTCCAGCAATAGCTCCCAAACCAAAGCAGCCAGCACCAAAAGACATACATGGCCTGAAACAGCCCCCTGGCACCTACAAGCAGCCCCTCTGACCCTGGGGCTCAGGGCTTTGTTCTTCGGAGGAAACCTCATCATGCGACATACAGTGAGATTTTTGCAGTCCGGAGCGGCCTTCCATTGCAATCATGCTAAACGTCCAGCAATAGCTCTCACACCAAAGCAGCCAGCACCAAAAGACATACATGGCCTGAAACAGCCCCACGGCACCTACCAGCAGCCCCTCTGACCCTGGGGCTCAGGGCTTTGTTCTTCGGAGGAAACCTCATCATGCAACATACAGAGGGATTTTTGCAGTGCGGAGCGGCCTTCCCTTGCAAACATGCTAAACGTCCAGCAATAGCTCCCAAACAAAAGCAGCCAGCACCAAAAGACATACATGGCCTGAAACAGCCCCATGGCACCTAAAAGCAGCCCCTCTGACCCTGGGGCTCCGGGCTTTGTTCTTCGGAGGAAACCTGATCATGCGACATACAGTGGGATTTTTGGAGTCCGGAGCGGCCTTCCCTTGCAAACATGCTAAACGTCCAGCAATAGCTCCCAAACCAAAGCAGCCAGCACCAAAAGACATACATGGCCTGAAACCGCCCCCTGGCACCTACCAGCAGCCCCTCTGACCCTGGGGCTCAGGGCTTTGTTCTTCGGAGGAAACCTCATCATGCGACATACAGTGGGATTTTTGGAGTCGGGAGCGGCCTTCCATTGCAAACATGCTAAACGTCCAGCAATAGCTCCCAAACAAAAGCAGCCAGCACCAAAAGACATACATGGCCTGAAACAGCCCCATGGCACCTAAAAGCAGCCCCTCTGACCCTGGGGCTCCGGGCTTTGTTCTTCGGAGGAAACCTGATCATGCGACATACAGTGGGATTTTTGGAGTCCGGAGCGGCCTTCCCTTGCAAACATGCTAAACGTCCAGCAATAGCTCCCAAACCAAAGCAGCCAGCACCAAAAGACATACATGGCCTGAAACAGCCCCATGGAACCTACCAGCAGCCCTTCTGACCCTGGGGCTCAGGGCTTTGTTCTTCGGAGGAAACATCATCATGCGACATAGAGATGGATTTTTGCAGACCCGAGGGGCCTTCCATTGCAAACATGCTAAACGTCCAGCAATAGCTCCCAAACCAAAGCACCCAGCACCAAAAGACATGCATGGCCTGAAACAGCCCCATGGCACCGACAAGCAGCCCCTCTGACCCTGGGGCTCAGGGCTTTGTTCTTCGGAGGAAACCTGATCATGCGACATAGAGAGGGATTTTTGGAGTCTGGAGCGGCCTTCCATTGCAAACATGCTAAACGTCCAGCAATAGCTCCCAAACCAAAGCAGCCAGCACCAAAAGACATACATGGCCTGAAACAGCCCCATGGCACCTACCAGCAGCCCCTCTGACCCTGGGGCTCCGGGCTTTGTTCTTCGGAGGAAACCTGATCATGCGACATACAGTGGGATTTTTGCAGTCCGGAGCGGCCTTCCCTTGCAAATATGCTAAACGTCCAGCAATAGCTCCCAAACCAAAGCAGCCAGCACCAAAAGACATACATGGCCTGAAACCCACCCATGGCACCTACAAGCAGCCCCTTTGACACTGCGGCTCAGGGCTTTGTTCTTCGGAGGAAACCTCATCATGTGACAAACAGAGGGATTTTTGGAGTCCCGAGCGGCCTTCCCTTGCAAACATGGTAAACGTCCAGCAATAGCTCCCAAACCAAAGCAGCCAGCACCAAAAGACATACATGGCCTGAAACAGCCCCATGGCACCTATAACCAGCCCCTCTGACCCTGGGGCTCAGTACTTTGTTCTTCGGAGGAAACCTCTTCATGCGACATACAGTGGGATTTTTGGAGTCGGGAGCGGCCTTCCCTTGCAAACATGCTAAACGTCCAGCAATAGCTCCCAAACCAAAGCAGCCAGCACCAAAAGACATACATGGCCTGAAACAGCCCCATGGCACCTACCAGCAGCCCCTCTGACCCTGGGGCTCAGGGCTTTGTTCTTCGGAGGAAACCTCATCATGCGACATAGAGAGGGATTTTTGGAGTCGGGAGCGGCCTTCCATTGCAAACATGCTAAACGTCCAGCAATAGCTCCCAAACCAAAGCAGCCAGCACCAAAAGACATACATGGCCTGAAACAGCCCCATGGCACCTACAAGCAGCCCCTCTGACCCTGGGGCTCAGGGCTTAGTTCTTTGGAGGAAACCTCATCATGCGACATACAGTGGGATTTTTGGAGTCGGGAGCAGACTTCCCTTGCAAACATGCTAAACGTCCAGCAATAGCTCCCAAACCAAAGCAGCCAGCACCAAGAGACATACATGGCCTGAAACCGCCCCATGGCACCTACCAGCAGCCCCTCTGACCCTGGGGCTCAGGGCTTTGTTCTTCGGAGGAAACCTCATCATGCGACATACAGAGGGATTTTTGGATTCCGGAGCAGCCTTCCATTGCAAACATGCTAAACGTCCAGCAATAGCTCCCAAACCAAAGCAGCCAGCACCAAAAGACATACATGGCCTGAAACCGCCCCATGGCACCTACAAGCAGCCCCTCTGACCCTGGGGCTCAGGGCTTTGTTCTTCGGAGGAAACCTCCTCATGCGACATACAGTGGGATTTTTGGATTCCGGAGCAGCCTTCCATTGCAAACATGCTAAACGTCCAGAAATAGCTCCCAAAACCAAGCAGCCAGCACCAAAGGACATACATGGCCTGAAACCGCCCCATGGCACCTACAAGCAGCCCCTCTGACCCTGGGGCTCAGGGCTTTGTTCTTCGGAGGAAACCTCATCATGCGACATAGAGAGGGATTTTTGGAGTCTGGAGCGGCCTTCCCTTGCAAACATGCTAAACGTCCAGCAATAGATCCCAAACCAAAGTAGCCAGCACCAAAAGACATACGTGGCCTGAAACAGCCCCATGGCACCTATAACCAGCCCCTCTGACCCTGGGGCTCAGGGCTTCGTTCTTCGGAGGAAACCTCATCATGCGACATACAGAGGGATTTTTGGAGTCGGGAGCGGCCTTCCATTGCAAACATGCTAAACGTCCAGCAATAGCTCCCAAACCAAGGCAGCCAGCACCAAAAGACATACATGGCTTGAAACCGCCCCATGGCACCTACAAGCAGCCCCTCTGACCCTGGGGCTCAGGGCTTTGTTCTTCGGAGGAAACCTCCTCATGCGACATACAGTGGGATTTTTGGATTCCGGAGCAGCCTTCCATTGCAAACATGCTAAACGTCCAGAAATAGCTCCCAAAACCAAGCAGCCAGCACCAAAGGACATACATGGCCTGAAACCGCCCCATGGCACCTACAAGCAGCCCCTCTGACCCTGGGGCTCAGGGCTTTGTTCTTCGGAGGAAACCTCATCATGCGACATAGAGAGGGATTTTTGGAGTCTGGAGCGGCCTTCCCTTGCAAACATGCTAAACGTCCAGCAATAGATCCCAAACCAAAGTAGCCAGCACCAAAAGACATACGTGGCCTGAAACCGCCCCATGGCACCTACAAGCAGCCCCTCTGACCCTGGGGCTCAGGGCTTCGTTCTTCGGAGGAAACCTCATCATGCGACATACAGTGGGATTTTTGGAGTCGGGAGCGGCCTTCCCTTGCAAACATGCTAAACGTCCAGCAATAGCTCCCAAACCAAAGCAGCCAGCACCAAAAGACATACATGGCCTGAAACCGCCCCATGGCACCTACAAGCAGCCCCTCTGACCCTGGGGCTCAGGGCTTTGTTCTTCGGAGGAAACCTCCTCATGCGACATACAGTGGGATTATTGGAGTCCGGAGCAGCCTTCCATTGCAAACATGCTAAACGTCCAGCAATAGCTCCCAAACCAAAGCAGCCAGCACCAAAAGACATACATGGCCTTAAACAGCCCCATGGCACCTACAAGCACCCCTCTGACCCTGGGGCTCAGGGCTTTGTTCTTCGGAGGAAACCTCATCATGCGACATACAGTGAGATTTTTGGAGTCCGGAGCAGCCTTCCATTGCAATCATGCTAAACGTCAAGCAATAGCTCTCACACCAAAGCAGCCAGCACCAAAAGACATACATGGCCTGAAACAGCCCCATGGCACCTACAAGCAGCCCCTCTGACCCTGGGGCTCAATGCTTTGTTCTTCGGAGGAAACCTCATCATGCGACATACAGTGAGATTTTTGCAGTCCGGAGCGGCCTTCCATTGCAAACATGCTAAACGTCCAGCAATAGCTCTCACACCAAAGCAGCCAGCACCAAAAGACATACATGGCCTGAAACAGCCCCATGGCACCGACAAGCAGCCCCTCTGACCCTGGGGCTCAGGGCTTTGTTCTTCGGAGGAAACCTCATCATGCAACATACAGAGGGATTTTTGCAGTGCGGAGCGGCCTTCCCTTGCAAACATGCTAAACGTCCAGCAATAGCTCCCAAACCAAAGCAGCCAGCACCAAAAGACATACATGGCCTGAAACCGCCCCATGGCACCTACAAGCAGCCCCTCTGACCCTGGGGCTCAATGCTTTGTTCTTCGGAGGAAACCTCATCATGCGACATACAGTGGGATTTTTGCAGTGCGGAGCGGCCTTCCCTTGCAAACATGCTAAACGTCCAGCAATAGCTCCGAAACCAGAGGAGCCAGCACCAAAAGACATACATGGCCTGAAACCACCCCATGGCACCTACCAGCAGCCCCTTTCACCCTGGGGCTCAGGGCTTTCTTCTTCGGAGGAAACTTCCTCATGCGACATAGAGAGGGATTTTTGGAGTCGGGAGCGGCCTTCCCTTGCAAACATGGTAAACGTCCAGCAATAGCTCCCAAACCAAAGCAGCCAGCACCAAAAGACATACATGGCCTGAAACCGCCCCATGGCACCTACTAGCAGCCCCTCTGACCCTGGGGCTCAGGGCTTTGTTCATCGGAGGAAACCTCATCATGCGACATACAGTGGGATTTTTGCAGTCCGGAGCGGCCTTCCATTGCAAACATGCTAAACGTCCAGCAATAGCTCCCAAACCAAAGCAGCCAGCACCAAAAGACATACATGGCCTGAAACAGCCCCATGGCACCTACAATCAGCCCCTCTGACCCTGGGGCTCAGGGCTTTGTTCTTCGGAGGAAACCTCATCATGCGACATACAGTGGGATTTTTGGAGTCCCGAGCGGCCTTCCATTGCAAACATGCTAAACGTCCAGCAATAGCTCCCAAACCAAAGCAGCCAGCACCAAAAGACATACATGGCCTTAAACAGCCCCATGGCACCTACCAGCAGCCCCTCTGACCCTGGGGCTCAGGGCTTTGTTCTTCGGAGGAAACCTCATCATGCGACATACAGTGAGATTTTTGCAGTCCGGAGCGGCCTTCCATTGCAATCATGCTAAACGTCCAGCAATAGCTCCCAAACAAAAGCAGCCAGCACCAAAAGACATACATGGCCTGAAACAGCCCCATGGCACCTAAAAGCAGCCCCTCTGACCCTGGGGCTCCGGGCTTTGTTCTTCGGAGGAAACCTGATCATGCGACATACAGTGGGATTTTTGGAGTCCGGAGCGGCCTTCCCTTGCAAACATGCTAAACGTCCAGCAATAGCTCCCAAACCAAAGAAGCCAGCACCAAAAGACATACATGGCCTGAAACCGCCCCATGGCACCTACAAGCAGCCCCTCTGACCCTGGGGCTCAGGGCTTTGTTCTTCGGAGGAAACCTCATCATGCGACATACAGTGGGATTTTTGGAGTCGGGAGCGGCCTTCCATTGCAAACATGCTAAACGTCCAGCAATAGCTCCCAAACAAAAGCAGCCAGCACCAAAAGACATACATGGCCTGAAACAGCCCCATGGCACCTACCAGCAGCCCCTCTGACCCTGGGGCTCAGGGCTTTGTTCTTCGGAGGAAACCTGATCATGCGACATACAGTGGGATTTTTGGAGTCCCGAGCGGCCTTCCATTGCAAACATGCTAAACGTCCAGCAATAGCTCCCAAACAAAAGCAGCCAGCACCAAAAGACATACATGGCCTGAAACAGCCCCATGGCACCTACCAGCAGCCCCTCTGACCCTGGGGCTCAGGGCTTTGTTCTTCGGAGGAAACCTCCTCATGCGACATAGAGAGGGATTTTTGGAGTCGGGAGCGGCCTTCCATTGCAAACATGCTAAACGTCCAGCAATAGCTCCCAAACCAAAGCAGCCAGCACCAAAAGACATACATGGCCTGAAACAGCCCCATGGCACCTACCAGCAGCCCCTCTGACCCTGGGGCTCAGGGCTTTGTTCTTCGGAGGAAACCTCCTCATGCGACATAGAGAGGGATTTTTCGAATCGGGAGCGGCCTTCCCTTGCAAACATGCTAAACGTCCAGCAATAGCTCCCAAACCAAAGCAGCCAGCACCAAAAGACATACATGGCCTGAAACCGCCCCATGGCACCTACCAGCAGCCCCTCTGACCCTTTGGCTCAGGGCTTTGTTCTTCGGAGGAAACCTCCTCATGCGACATAGAGAGGGATTTTTGGAGTCGGGAGCGGCCTTCCATTGCAAACATGCTAAACGTCCAGCAATAGCTCCCAAACCAAAGCAGCCAGCACCAAAAGACATACATGGCCTGAAACAGCCCCATGGCACCTACAAACAGCCCCTCTGACCCTGGGGCTCAATGCTTTGTTCTTCGGAGGAAACCTCATCATGCGACATACAGTGGGATTTTTGCAGTCCGGGGCGGCCTTCCATTGCAAACGTGCTAAACGTCCAGCAATAGCTCCCAAACCAAAGCAGCCAGCACCAAAAGACATACATGGCCTGAAACAGCCCCATGGCACCTACAAGCAGCCCCTCTGACCCTGGGGCTCAGGGCTTTGTTCTTCGGAGGAAACCTCATCATGCAACATACAGAGGGATTTTTGCAGTGCGGAGCGGCCTTCCCTTGCAAACATGCTAAACGTCCAGCAATAGCTCCCAAACCAAAGCAGCCAGCACCAAAAGACATACATGGCCTGAAACAGCCCCCTGGCACCTACAAGCAGCCCCTCTGACCCTGGGGCTCAGGGCTTTGTTCTTCGGAGGAAACCTGATCATGCGACATACAGTGGGATTTTTGGAGTCCGGAGCGGCCTTCCCTTGCAAACATGCTAAACGTCCAGCAATAGCTCCCAAACCAAAGAAGCCAGCACCAAAAGACATACATGGCCTGAAACCGCCCCATGGCACCTACCAGCAGCCCCTCTGACCCTGGGGCTCAGGGCTTTGTTCTTCGGAGGAAACCTCCTCATGCGACATAGAGAGGGATTTTTGGAGTCCGGAGCGGCCTTCCCTTGCAAACATGCTAAACGTCCAGCAATAGATCCCAAACCAAAGCAGCCAGCACCAAAAGACATACATGGCCTGAAACAGCCCCATGGCACCTACAAGCAGCCCCTCTGACCCTGGGGCTCAGGGCTTTGTTCTTCGGAGGAAACTTCCTCATGCGACATAGAGAGGGATTTTTGGAGACCCGAGCGGCCTTCCATTGCAAACATGCTAAACATCCAGCAATAGCTCCCAAACCAAAGCAGTCAGCACCAAAAGACATACATGGCCTGAAACAGCCCCATGGCACCTACCAGCAGCCCCTTTGACCCTGGGGCTCAGGGCTTTGTTCTTCGGAGGAAACCTCCTCATGCGACATAGAGAGGGATTTTTGGAGTCGGGAGCGGCCTTCCCTTGCAAACATGGTAAACGTCCAGCAATAGCTCCCAAACCAAAGCAGCCAGCACCAAAAGACATACATGGCCTGAAACCGCCCCCTGGCACCTACCAGCAGCCCCTCTGACCCTGGGGCTCAGGGCTTTGTTCTTCGGAGGAAACCTCATCATGCGACAAACAGAGCGATTTTTCGAATCGGGAGCGGCCTTCCATTGCAAACATGCTAAACGTCCAGCAATAGCTCCCAAACCAAAGTAGCCAGCACCAAAAGACATACATGGCCTGAAACAGCCCCATGGCACCTACAACCAGCCCCTCTGACCCTGGGGCTCAGGGCTTTGTTCTTCGGAGGAAACCTCATCATGCGACATACAGTGAGATTTTTGCAGTCCGGAGCGGCCTTCCATTGCAATCATGCTAAACGTCCAGCAATAGCTCTCACACCAAAGCAGCCAGCACCAAAAGACATACATGGCCTGAAACAGCCCCACGGCACCTACCAGCAGCCCCTCTGACCCTGGGGCTCAGGGCTTTGTTCTTCGGAGGAAACCTCATCATGCAACATACAGAGGGATTTTTGCAGTGCGGAGCGGCCTTCCCTTGCAAACATGCTAAACGTCCAGCAATAGCTCCCAAACCAAAGCAGCCAGCACCAAAAGACATACATGGCCTGAAACAGCCCCATGGCACCTAAAAGCAGCCCCTCTGACCCTGGGGCTCCGGGCTTTGTTCTTCGGAGGAAACCTGATCATGCGACATACAGTGGGATTTTTGCAGTCCGGAGCGGCCTTCCCTTGCAAACATGCTAAACGTCCAGCAATAGCTCCCAAACCAAAGCAGCCAGCACCAAAAGACATACATGGCCTGAAACCGCCCCCTGGCACCTACCAGCAGCCCCTCTGACCCTGGGGCTCAGGGCTTTGTTCTTCGGAGGAAACCTCATCATGCGACATACAGTGGGATTTTTGGAGTCCCGAGCGGCCTTCCATTGCAAACATGCTAAACGTCCAGCAATAGCTCCCAAACCAAAGCAGCCAGCACCAAAAGACATACATGGCCTTAAACAGCCCCATGGCACCTACAACCAGCCCCTCTGACCCTGGGGCTCAGGGCTTTGTTCTTCGGAGGAAACCTGATCATGCGACATACAGTGAGATTTTTGCAGTCCGGAGCGGCCTTCCATTGCAATCATGCTAAACGTCCAGCAATAGCTCTCACACCAAAGCAGCCAGCACCAAAAGACATACATGGCCTGAAACAGCCCCATGGCACCTACCAGCAGCCCCTCTGACCCTGGGGCTCAGGGCTTCGTTCTTCGGAGGAAACCTCATCATGCGACATACAGTGGGATTTTTGGAGTCGGGAGCGGCCTTCCATTGCAAACATGCTAAACGTCCAGCAATAGCTCCCAAACAAAAGCAGCCAGCACCAAAAGACATACATGGCCTGAAACAGCCCCATGGAACCTACCAGCAGCCCTTCTGACCCTGGGGCTCAGGGCTTTGTTCTTCGGAGGAAACATCATCATGCGACATAGAGATGGATTTTTGCAGACCCGAGGGGCCTTCCATTGCAAACATGCTAAACGTCCAGCAATAGCTCCCAAACCAAAGCACCCAGCACCAAAAGACATGCATGGCCTGAAACAGCCCCATGGCACCGACAAGCAGCCCCTCTGACCCTGGGGCTCAGGGCTTTGTTCTTCGGAGGAAACCTGATCATGCGACATAGAGAGGGATTTTTGGAGTCTGGAGCGGCCTTCCATTGCAAACATGCTAAACGTCCAGCAATAGCTCCCAAACCAAAGCAGCCAGCACCAAAAGACATACATGGCCTGAAACAGCCCCATGGCACCTACCAGCAGCCCCTCTGACCCTGGGGCTCCGGGCTTTGTTCTTCGGAGGAAACCTGATCATGCGACATACAGTGGGATTTTTGCAGTCCGGAGCGGCCTTCCCTTGCAAATATGCTAAACGTCCAGCAATAGCTCCCAAACCAAAGCAGCCAGCACCAAAAGACATACATGGCCTGAAACCCACCCATGGCACCTACAAGCAGCCCCTTTGACACTGCGGCTCAGGGCTTTCTTCTTCGGAGGAAACCTCATCATGTGACAAACAGAGGGATTTTTGGAGTCCCGAGCGGCCTTCCCTTGCAAACATGGTAAACGTCCAGCAATAGCTCCCAAACCAAAGCAGCCAGCACCAAAAGACATACATGGCCTGAAACAGCCCCATGGCACCTATAACCAGCCCCTCTGACCCTGGGGCTCAGTACTTTGTTCTTCGGAGGAAACCTCTTCATGCGACATACAGTGGGATTTTTGGAGTCGGGAGCGGCCTTCCCTTGCAAACATGCTAAACGTCCAGCAATAGCTCCCAAACCAAAGCAGCCAGCACCAAAAGACATACATGGCCTGAAACAGCCCCATGGCACCTACCAGCAGCCCCTCTGACCCTGGGGCTCAGGGCTTTGTTCTTCGGAGGAAACCTCATCATGCGACATAGAGAGGGATTTTTGGAGTCGGGAGCGGCCTTCCATTGCAAACATGCTAAACGTCCAGCAATAGCTCCCAAACCAAAGCAGCCAGCACCAAAAGACATACATGGCCTGAAACAGCCCCATGGCACCTACAAGCAGCCCCTCTGACCCTGGGGCTCAGGGCTTAGTTCTTTGGAGGAAACCTCATCATGCGACATACAGTGGGATTTTTGGAGTCGGGAGCAGACTTCCCTTGCAAACATGCTAAACGTCCAGCAATAGCTCCCAAACCAAAGCAGCCAGCACCAAAAGACATACATGGCCTGAAACCGCCCCATGGCACCTACCAGCAGCCCCTCTGACCCTGGGTCTCAGGGCTTTCTTCTTCGGAGGAAACCTCCTCATGCGACATAGAGAGGGATTTTTCGAATCGGGAGCGGCCTTCCCTTGCAAACATGCTAAACGTCCAGCAATAGCTCCCAAACCAAAGCAGCCAGCATCAAAAGACATACATGGCCTGAAACAGCCCCATGGCACCTACAAGCAGCCCCTCTGACCCTGGGGCTCAGGGCTTTGTTCTTCGGAGTAAACCTCATCATGCGACATACAGTGGGATTTTTGGAGTCCGGAGCGGCCTTCCATTGCAAACATGCTAAACGTCCAGCAATAGCTCCCAAACCAAAGCAGTCAGCACCAAAAGACATACATGGCCTGAAACAGCCCCATGGCACCTACCAGCAGCCCCTTTGACCCTGGGGCTCAGGGCTTTGTTCTTCGGAGGAAACCTCATCATGCGACATACAGTGGGATTTTTGGAGTCGGGAGCGGCCTTCCCTTGCAAACATGCTAAACGTCCAGCAATAGCTCCCAAACCAAAGCAGCCAGCACCAAAAGACATACATGGCCTGAAACCACCCCGAGGCACCTACCAGCAACCCTTTGACCCTTTGGCTCAGGGCTTTGTTCTTCGGAGGAAACCTCCTCATGCGACATACAGTGGGATTATTGGAGTCCGGAGCAGCCTTCCATTGCAAACATGCTAAACGTCCAGCAATAGCTCCCAAACCAAAGCAGCCAGCACCAAAAGACATACATGGCCTGAAACCGCCCCATGGCACCTACCAGCAGCCCCTCTGACCCTGGGGCTCAGGGCTTTGTTCTTCGGAGGAAACCTCATCATGCGACATACAGTGGGATTTTTGCAGTGCGGAGCGGCCTTCCATTGCAAACATGCTAAACGTCCAGCAATAGCTCCCAAACCAAAGCAGCCAGCACCAAAAGACATACATGGCCTTAAACAGCCCCATGGCACCTACCAGCAGCCCCTCTGACCCTGGGGCTCAGGGCTTTGTTCTTCGGAGGAAACCTCCTCATGCGACATAGAGAGGGATTTTTGGAGTCGGGAGAGGCCTTCCCTTGCAAACATGCTAAACGTCCAGCAATAGCTCCGAAACCAGAGGAGCCAGCACCAAAAGACATACATGGCCTGAAACCACCCCATGGCACCTACCAGCAGCCCCTCTGACCCTGGGGCTCAGGGCTTTGTTCTTCGGAGGAAACCTCATCATGCGACATACAGTGGGATTTTTGCAGTCCGGAGCGGCCTTCCATTGCAAACATGCTAAACGTCCAGCAATAGCTGCCAAACCAGAGCAGCCAGCACCAAAAGACATACATGGCCTGAAACAGCCCCATGGCACCTACAATCAGCCCCTCTGACCCTGGGGCTCAGGGCTTTGTTCTTCGGAGGAAACCTGATCATGCGACATACAGTGGGATTTTTGGAGTCCGGAGCGGCCTTCCCTTGCAAACATGCTAAACGTCCAGCAATAGCTCCCAAACCAAAGAAGCCAGCACCAAAAGACATACATGGCCTGAAACCGCCCCATGGCACCTACCAGCAGCCCCTCTGACCCTGGGGCTCAGGGCTTTGTTCTTCGGAGGAAACCTCCTCATGCGACATAGAGAGGGATTTTTCGAATCGGGAGCGGCCTTCCCTTGCAAACATGCTAAACGTCCAGCAATAGCTCCCAAACCAAAGCAGCCAGCACCAAAAGACATACATGGCCTGAAACAGCCCCATGGCACCTACAAGCAGCCCCTCTGACCCTGGGGCTCAGGGCTTTGTTCTTCGGAGGAAACCTCATCATGCGACAAACAGAGGAATTTTTCGATTCGGGAGCGGCCTTCCATTGCAACCATGCTAAACGTCCAGCAATAGCTCCCAAACCAAAGCAGCCAGCACCAAAAGACATACATGGCCTGAAACAGCCCCATGGCACCTACCAGCAGCCCCTCTGACCCTGGGGCTCAGGGCTTTGTTCTTCGGAGGAAACCTCATCATGCAACATACAGAGGGATTTTTGCAGTCCGGAGCGGCCTTCCATTGCAAACATGCTAAACATCCAGCAATAGCTCCCAAACCAGAGCAGCCAGCACCAAAAGAAATACATGGCCTGAAACAGCCCCATGGCACCTACCAGCAGCCCCTCTGACCCTGGGGGTCAGGGCTTTGTTCTTCGGAGGAAACCTCCTCATGCGATATACAGAGGGATTTTTGGAGTCGGGAGCGGCCTTCCCTTGCAAACATGCTAAACGTCCAGCAATAGCTCCCAAACCAAAGCAGCCAGCACCAAAAGACATACATGGCCTGAAACAGCCCCATGGCACCTACAAGCAGCCCCTCTGACCCTGGGGCTCAGGGCTTTGTTCTTCGGAGGAAACCTCCTCATGCGACATAGAGAGGGATTTTTGGAGACCCGAGCGGCCTTCCATTGCAAACATGCTAAACGTCCAGCAATAGCTCCCAAACCAAAGCAGCCAGCACCAAAAGACATACATGGCCTTAAACAGCCCCATGGCACCTACCAGCAGCCCCTCTGACCCTGGGGCTCAGGGCTTTGTTCTTCGGAGGAAACCTCCTCATGCGACATAGAGAGGGATTTTTGGAGTCGGGAGCGGCCTTCCCTTGCAAACATGCTAAACGTCCAGCAATAGCTCCGAAACCAGAGGAGCCAGCACCAAAAGACATACATGGCCTGAAACCACCCCATGGCACCTACCAGCAGCCCCTTTCACCCTGGGGCTCAGGGCTTTCTTCTTCGGAGGAAACCTCCTCATGCGACATAGAGAGGGATTTTTGGAGTCGGGAGCGGCCTTCCCTTGCAAACATGGTAAACGTCCAGCAATAGCTCCCAAACCAAAGCAGCCAGCACCAAAAGACATACATGGCCTGAAACCGCCCCATGGCACCTACCAGCAGCCCCTCTGACCCTGGGGCTCAGGGCTTTGTTCTTCGGAGGAAACCTCATCATGCAACATACAGAGGGATTTTTGCAGTGCGGAGCGGCCTTCCCTTGTAAACATGCTAAACGTCCAGCAATAGCTCCCAAACAAAAGCAGCCAGCACCAAAAGACATACATGGCTTGAAACCGCCCCATGGCACCTACAAGCAGCCCCTCTGACCCTGGGGCTCCGGGCTTTGTTCTTCGGAGGAAACCTGATCATGCGACATACAGTGGGATTTTTGGAGTCCGGAGCGGCCTTCCCTTGCAAACATGCTAAACGTCCAGCAATAGCTCTCACACCAAAGCAGCCAGCACCAAAAGACATACATGGCCTGAAACCGCCCCATGGCACCTAAAAGCAGCCCCTCTGACCCTGAGGCTCAGGGCTTTGTTCTTCGGAGGAAACCTCCTCATGCGACATAGAGAGGGATTTTTCGAATCGGGAGCGGCCTTCCCTTGCAAACATGCTAAACGTCCAGCAATAGCTCTCACACCAAAGCAGCCAGCACCAAAAGACATACATGGCCTGAAACAGCCCCATGGCACCTACCAGCAGCCCCTTTGACCCTGGGGCTCAGGGCTTTGTTCTTCGGAGGAAACCTCATCATGCGACATACAGTGGGATTTTTGGAGTCCCGAGCGGCCTTCCCTTGCAAACATGCTAAACGTCCAGCAATAGCTCCCAAACCAAAGCAGCCAGCACCAAAAGACATACATGGCCTGAAACCACCCCGAGGCACCTACCAGCAGCCCTTTGACCCTTTGGCTCAGGGCTTTGTTCTTCGGAGGAAACCTCCTCATGCGACATACAGTGGGATTATTGGAGTCCGGAGCAGCCTTCCATTGCAAACATGCTAAACGTCCAGCAATAGCTCCCAAACCAAAGAAGCCAGCACCAAAAGACATACATGGCCTGAAACCGCCCCATGGCACCTACAAGCAGCCCCTCTGACCCTGGGGCTCAGGGCTTTGTTCTTCGGAGGAAACCTCATCATGCGACATACAGTGGGATTTTTGGAGTCGGAAGAGGCCTTCCCTTGCAAACATGCTAAACGTCCAGCAATAGCTCCGAAACCAGAGGAGCCAGCACCAAAAGACATACATGGCCTGAAACCACCCCATGGCACCTACCAGCAGCCCCTTTGACCCTGGGGCTCAGGGCTTTGTTCTTCGGAGGAAACCTCATCATGCGACATACACAGAGGAATTTTATGGGTCCGGGAGCGGCCTTCCATTGCAAACATGCTAAACGTCCAGCAATAGCTCCCAAACCAAAGCAGCCAGCACCAAAAGACATACATGGCCTGAAACAGCCCCATGGCACCTACCAGCAGCCCCTCTGACCCTGGGGCTCAATGCTTTGTTCTTTGAAGGAAACCCTTCAATTCAGCCTTCTTCGTGACTGTGGGGGTGATGGGCAAGATGTTGGGGTTTGGCACACTCAACCCCCTCTCAGTCCTTCCCAGTTCTTCCTAGTCTCCTCCCACTGACTCCCAATGCATCTCAGTCCTCTCCCAGTCCCCTCCCTTTTTCTCCCAGACCTTCGCAGCTCATCCCAGTGCTTTCCTGTCCAATCCCAGCGCCTCCCAGTCCCCTCCCAGTCCTCCCTCAGTGCCTCCCAGTTCCTCCCAGTCCCCTCCCAATCCCCTTGCAGTCTGTCCCCATTTCTCCCAGTGCCTCTAGTCCTCTCCCGTTTCCTCCCAGTTCTATCCGAGTGCCTCCCTGTCCCCTCCCAGTGCCTCCCAGTCCCCTCCCAATATCTCCCAGTCTTTTCTCAGCCCCTCCCACCCCTGCCACTTTCCTCCCAGTGCCTCCCAGTCCCCTCCCAGTCCCTCCCAGTGCCTCCCAGTCTTTCCGAGTCCCATCCCAGTCCCTCCCATTCCCTCCCAGTCTCTTTCAGTGCATCCCAGTTATTCCCAGTCCCCTCTCAGTCCCTCCTACTACAAAATTTTCAAAATTTGCTTTTTCAAATATGAAATTTTTAAGTTTTGATTTTCAAATTACACATTTTAAAATTTAGATTAAATAAATAAATTTCTGAATTTTGATTTTCCAAATGAAACATTAAAATTTTATTTGTAAAAAATTAAATTTTAATTTTTTTTTAATTTTAAGGTTTTAAAATTATCTTGCTTTACAATTTTTAACTCCCACCCCAAATTTTTGGAGATTTTACCCCAGAATTTTAAATTTCAGGTCAAAAATATGTAAATTCTTCATTAAATTTTCAATTTTCCTCCAAATCTTTCAGATTTTGTGGCAAATTTAGAAATTTTTTCAAACTCAATTTGAAATCTGGACCTAAAGAAAATTAATGGGAAAAAAACAACAAACATGAGGTATTTTACCCCAAAGATCAGGTTTTTGACCAAAAATGTCTCCATTTTTCGTTAATTTTGAAAAGATTTGCCTCAAATTGTTTATTTTTCTTGAAATTTTCAAAGCATCAAAATTTTTCTTACCTGGCCATGAAAACGTTTCTCCTAAGCACTGAAATTTCAGAACACTTTTGAACATTCTCAGATAATTGGGAATTTTGTTCCATTTTTTCACAAAATTTTTAACAATTTGAATAATTTTTGAAACTTTCCTCCAAAATTTTGAATTTTCCTCCTGAAATGTCCTAATTTTTTCCCAAAATGTCAAAATTTTCCCTAAAGTGTCAGTATTTTTCTTCTAGGAATTGGAACTTCCCCTAAAATGGTGTCTTTCCCAAAATATTTGTAATTTCAACACAAATTTTGAATTTTATTCTTAAAATTTGAGAAATTTTCCAATAGAATTTTGAATTTTTTCCCCAGATTTCATTTTCCTCCTAAAATTTTCTGAAAATTCTCTGCATAAAATTTTCCAAAAATTTTCCCCAAAATGTAGATATTTCCAACAAATTCCCCAGAATTTAAAAAAATTTCCCCAAAATTTGTAATTTTTTCCATACCATCTCTGAAATTTTACCTAAAATTCTGGAATGTCAACACAATTTTTAAAAAATTTCCACAATTTCAACATTTCCCCAAATTCTGAAATTCCCTCTAAAGTTTCTAAAAGTTCCCCAAAGATTGAGATTTCCAAAAAAATTAGAAATTTTCCCCAAACCATTTGAGGTTTTCCCAAAAATTTCAGTATTTTTCTCCAAAATTACTGTATTGTCCCCAAAATTTTGAAGTTCCCACAAAATCCAATATTTCCTCTAAATTTTCTCTCTAACTTTTTCCAAAATTCCCCAAAAATCTGAAATTTCCTTTTGAATTTTCTAAAATTACACCGTATTTTTTATTTTTCTACTAAAATTCTGACATTTTCTCAAATTTTTTTATTTTTCCTGAAAAATTGCTGTGTTTCTCTCCAAAATGTTGACATTTCAACCAATTTCTTGCAATTTCCTCAAATGTTTTCTTAAATCCCCCGAATTTTCAAATCTGTGAAAATTTCCATAATTTCTGGCAAAATTCTGAAATTTCTACCAATATTCTTGAAATTTTCCCCAAAATTTTGATTTTTCCCCCTAAACTTTTGGAAATTCCTCCCAAATTTGGGGAATTCTCCCCCTCCGCCCCTCCTCCATCTCTCAGCTTCCAGCACTGGACAGTGCTGGGGATGGGGGAAGGCCTTGTGGGAGGCCAGGGGCAGGGGGAGGGGCAGCACAGGGAGGGGAAGGGGGGCAGCTGGGGAGGGGGAGGGAGGGGCAAGGGAGTGAGATGAGATTCGGCTTCAGGAGCACCTCCCCCACCAGGTCCCTCCTGCCGACTCGCACCTCCCCACCCTCATTCCCACGCCCACTGAGACCCTCTCTAACCTCAAAAGCATCCTGCCCCATCCCCCATCAGCCCCATCACAATTGCCCCTCCACCCCATCCAGCACCTCCCTCGCTGAGTCCACTTCCCACCTAGAGCCTCCTGTAACACCCCCATTCCCCCACAGCCCCTCCCCCACTCTCAATCCCCTCCCGCATTTAGAGCCATCAGTCCCTCCCCCCAGGATTTCCTATTCCCCTCCCCAACGTGCGCAGGCCCCTCCTCCCTCTCCCCTCTCCCACCCTCAGACCTTACCCCACCCTATGTCATACATCCCCTCATCATGTCCCCCTCCCCAAAATTTTACCCCTCCAAGAGGCTCGATAACCCCAACCCCAGCCTCCAAAAACCCTCCCCCAACCCCAACAAACAGTGGGGCTGATGTAGGTGCCATGGGGCGGTTTCAGGCCATGTCTGTCTGTTGGTGCTGGCTGCTTTGGGTTGGGAGCTGTTGCTGGACCTTTTGCTGCCTAAACTGGGGCTGTCCAGCCTAGAGAAGAGAAGACTAATGGGGGGAGCTAATTAATGTTGATAATTATCTCAAGCGTGGGACGCAGGGGGACATGGGCAGCCTCTGCTCAGTGTCTGTGGGGACAGGACAAGGGGCGATGGGCTCAGGTTGGAGCACAGGGAGTTCCCCCCCAAGCTGGGGAAGAACTTCTTCCCAGTGAGGGTGAGGGAGCCCTGGGCCAGGCTGCCCAGGGGGGTGGGGAGTCTCCTTCTCTGGAGAGATTCCAGCCCTGTCTGGACACCGACCTGTGTCCCATGTCCCAGGGACCCCGCTTTGGGTGGGGGTTGGACCCTTCTTTGGGTGGGGGTTGGACCCTTCTTTGGGTGGGGGTTGGACCCCGCTTTGGGTGGGGGTTGGACCCCGCTTTGGGTGGGGGTTGGACCCCGCTTTGGGTGGGGGTTGGACCCTTCTTTGGGTGGGGGTTGGACCCTTCTTTGGGTGGGGGTTGGACCCTTCTTTGGGTGGGGGTTGGACCCCGCTTTGGGTGGGGGTTGGACCCTTCTTTGGGTGGGGGTTGGACCCTTCTTTGGGTGGGGGTTGGACCCTTCTTTGGGTGGGGGTTGGACCCTTCTTTGGGTGGGGGTTGGACCCCGCTTTGGGTGGGGGTTGGACCCTTCTTTGGGTGGGGGTTGGACCCTTCTTTGGGTGGGGGTTGGACCCTTCTTTGGGTGGGGGTTGGACCCCGCTTTGGGTGGGGGTTGGACCCTTCTTTGGGTGGGGGTTGGACCCCGCTTTGGGTGGGGGTTGGACCCTTCTTTGGGTGGGGGTTGGACCCCGCTTTGGGTGGGGGTTGGACCCTTCTTTGGGTGGGGGTTGGACCCTTCTTTGGGTGGGGGTTGGACCCCGCTTTGGGTGGGGGTTGGACCCTTCTTTGGGTGGGGGTTGGACCCCGCTTTGGGTGGGGGTTGGACCCTTCTTTGGGTGGGGGTTGGACCCCGCTTTGGGTGGGGGTTGGACCCCGCTTTGGGTGGGGGTTGGACCCTTCTTTGGGTGGGGGTTGGACCCCGCTTTGGGTGGGGGTTGGACCCTTCTTTGGGTGGGGGTTGGACCCCGCTTTGGGTGGGGGTTGGACCCTTCTTTGGGTGGGGGTTGGACCCCGCTTTGGGTGGGGGTTGGACCCTTCTTTGGGTGGGGGTTGGACCCCGCTTTGGGTGGGGGTTGGACCCCGCTTTGGGTGGGGGTTGGACCCCGCTTTGGGTGGGGGTTGGACCCTTCTTTGGGTGGGGGTTGGACCCTTATTTGGGTGGGGGTTGGACCCCGCTTTGGGTGGGGGTTGGACCCTTCTTTGGGTGGGGGTTGGACCCCGCTTTGGGTGGGGGTTGGACCCCGCTTTGGGTGGGGGTTGGACCCTTCTTTGGGTGGGGGTTGGACCCTTATTTGGGTGGGGGTTGGACCCCGCTTTGGGTGGGGGTTGGACCCTTCTTTGGGTGGGGGTTGGACCCCGCTTTGGGTGGGGGTTGGACCCTTCTTTGGGTGGGGGTTGGACCCTTCTTTGGGTGGGGGTTGGACCCCGCTTTGGGTGGGGGTTGGACCCTTCTTTGGGTTGGGGTTAGACCCAGCTTTGGGTTGGGGTTGGACCCCGCTGTGGGTGGGGGTTGGACCCCGCTTTGGGTGGGGGTTGGACCCCGCTTTGGGTGGGGGTTGGACCCCCCTTTGGGTGGGGGTTGGACTCCGTGGGCTCTGGGGGTCCCATCCCGCCCCCGGCATCCTGTGGTTGTAGGATCACCCTGTCACCCCGTGTCCCCAACAGCCGCCCCTCCCCTGAGGACACCGGGCTCTTGGTCAACAGCAACCGGGTGGCGCCTGGAGGGGACCCCGGGTGACAGTGGGGACAGTGACAGTGACAGTGACAGCGGCAGCGGCAGCACAGGCGATGGTGACAGCCAGGACATGGGGGACGGTGACACCCCGGGGGACCAGGATGCCGTGGGTGACAGGGCGGGTGATGAGGGTGACACCACGGGTGACAAGGCAGGTGATGAGGGTGACACCATGGGTGACATGGTGGGTGACACAGGAGGTGATGAGGGTGACACCACAGGTGATACCATGGGTGACACCACAGGTGACACAGTAGGTGACACGGCGGGTGATGAGGGTGACACCACGGGTGACACCACAGGTGACACCATGGGTGACACCACGGGTGACACAGCGGGTGATGATGGTGACACCATGGGTGACATGGTGGGTGACATGGTGGGTGATGAGGGTGACACCACGGGTGACCCGGTGGGTGATGAGGGTGACACCACGGGTGACAAGGCAGGTGATGAGGGTGACACCATGGGTGACATGGTGGGTGACACAGGAGGTGATGAGGGTGACACCACAGGTGATACCATGGGTGACACCACAGGTGACACAGTAGGTGACACGGCGGGTGATGAGGGTGACACCACGGGTGACACCACAGGTGACACCATGGGTGACACCACGGGTGACACAGCGGGTGATGATGGTGACACCATGGGTGACATGGTGGGTGACATGGTGGGTGATGAGGGTGACACCACGGGTGACCCGGTGGGTGATGAGGGTGACACCACGGGTGACACCACGGGTGACAGCGCCGAGGACACGCGGCCGAGGGACAGTGGGGACACAGCGGGTGACCCCCCAACGGTGACACGGGACGTGTGGTGACAGCGCCCCTGGCTTCAGGGGCACTGGTGTGACTGGTGTCACTGGTGTTACTGGTGACACTGGTGTTACTGGTGACACTGGTGTGACTGGTGTTACTGGTGACACGGGTGTTACTGGTGTGACTGGAGTCACAGGTGACACTGGTGTTACTGGTGTAACTGGTGACACTGGTGACACGGGCTGAGGGTCCCCAAGACCTTTATTGTCCCCGGGGGGAGGGGCAGGGGGAGGGGGAGGGGCGGTGACGTCACTTGGTGATGGTGTTCCTGTGGGGGGGAGGGGAAGGAGAGGGTCAGCGTCCCAGTGCTCCCAGTATCACCTCCCAGTGCTTCCCAGTTCCCCCCAGTTCCCTTCCCAGTCCCTCCCAGTGCCCTCCAGTAACCCCAATCCCCCTCCCAGCCCCCCCAATCCCCCTCCCCATTGCCCCACCCCCTCCCAGCCCCCCCAACCCCCTTCCCAGCCCCCTAACCCCTCTCCCAGCCCCTCCCAGTGCCTCCCAGTCCCTCCCAGTAACCCCAATCCCCCTCCCAGCCCCCCAATCCCCCTCCCCAGTGCCCAACCCCTCTCCCAGCCCCCTAATCCCCTCCCAGCCCCCCAACCCCCTCCCAGCCCCCTAACCCTCTCCCAGCCCTTCCCAGTGCCTCCCAGTCCCCCCAATCCCTCTCCCAGCCCCTCTAACCCCTCTCCCAGCCCCTCCCAGTCCCTCCCAGTGCCTCCCAGTACCCCAATCCCCCTCCCCAGTGCCCCAATCCCCCTCCCAGCCCCCCAATCCCCCTCCCAGTCCCCCTAACCCCTCTCCCAGCCCCCCCAACCCCCCTCCCAGCCCCCCTAACCCCTCTCCCAGCCCCTCCCAGTGCCTCCCAGTCCCTCCCAGTAACCCCAATCCCCCTCCCCAGTGCCCCAATCCCCCTCCCCATTGCCCAACCCCTCTCCCAGCCCCCCTAATCCCCCTCCCAGCCCCCCAACCCCCCTCCCAGCCCCCCTAACCCCTCTCCCAGCCCTTCCCAGTGCCTCCCAGTCCCCCCAATCCCTCTCCCAGCCCCTCTAACCCCTCTCCCAGCCCCTCCCAGTCCCTCCCAGTGCCTCCCAGTACCCCAATCCCCCTCCCCAGTGCCCCAATCCCCCTCCCAGCCCCCCAATCCCCCTCCCAGTCCCCCTAACCCCTCTCCCAGCCCCCCAACCCCCTCCCAGCCCCCTAACCCCTCTCCCAGCCCCTCCCAGTGCCTCCCAGTCCCTCCCAGTAACCCCAATCCCCCTCCCCAGTGCCCCAATCCCCCTCCCCATTGCCCAACCCCTCTCCCAGCCCCCCTAATCCCCCTCCCAGCCCCCCCAACCCCCCTCCCAGCCCCCCTAACCCCTCTCCCAGCCCTTCCCAGTGCTTCCCAGTGCCCCCAATCCCTCTCCCAGCCCCTCTAACCCCTCTCCCAGCCCCTCCCAGTCCCTCCCAGTGCCTCCCAGTACCCCAATCCCCCTCCCCAGTGCCCCAATCCCCCTCCCAGCCCCCCCAACCCCCTCCCAGCCCCCTAACCCCTCTCCCAGCCCCTCCCAGTGCCTCCCAGTCCCTCCCAGTAACCCCAATCCCCCTCCCCAGTGCCCCAATCCCCCTCCCCATTGCCCAACCCCTCTCCCAGCCCCCCTAATCCCCCTCCCAGCCCCCCCAACCCCCCTCCCAGCCCCCCTAACCCCTCTCCCAGCCCCTCCCAGTGCCTCCCAGTGCCTCCCAGTTGCACCCACGCGTTCATGCTCTTCCCGCTGCCGCTGAGGACGATGTAGGGGGTCTTCTGGGCCTTCTGCTTCTCCTGCAGCAGGGCCACCGTGCCCAGGGGGGTGTCACTGGAGCTCATCTTCTTCAGCAGCTATTGGGGGGCACCCCAAAATCAGGGACCCCCCCAGAGCAAGAACAGGCCCCCCCAACCCCCCAGCCTCAAGATCCCCCCAAAATAGGGGATCCCCCCCTTAAACATCCCCCTCACTCCCCAAATGGGGTAGAGGGGATTTTTGGGGATCCCCCTAAGTGAACCCCCAAATTCAGGGACCCCCCAAAACCCCCCAACCTCAGGGATCCCCCCCAAAATAAGGGGTCCCCCCCAAAACCTCCCCCCACTCCCCAAATGGGGAATAGGGGATTTTTGGGGACCCCCCCCAAAAAAGGGGGTTCCCCCCCCCAACCAACCCTTCCCCTTGGTCCAAGGGGGACCCCAAATTGGGAGGGACCCCCAAAGGTGTTGGGGGGTCCCCACTATCCCCCTCTGAGCCCCCTAGACCCCCCCAAATTCTCCCTGCACCCCCTTTTCCCCCCAAACCCCCCTGAAACCCCCCAGACCCCCCCAAAACCCTCCCTGACCCCCCAACCCCCCTGAAACCCCCTTATCCCCCTCTAACCCCCAGACGCCCCCAAACCCCCACTGCCCCCCCAGGCCCCCCAAAACCCTCCCTGACCCCCCCAAACTCTCCCTGCCCCCCTTTCCCCCCCCAAACCCCCTGAATCCCCCTTGACCCCCCCAAACCCCCCTGAAACACCCCCCGACCCCCCCAGACCCCCCTTGACCCCCCCAAATTCTCCCTGCCCCCCTTTTCCCCCCATAAACCTCCCTTCCCCCCTTTCCTCCCCCCAAACCCCCTCTAACCCCCCTATCCCCCCTCTAACCCCCCAGACACCCGCCCTGACCCCCCCAAAACCCTCCCTGACCCCCCAGACCCCCCTTGACCCCCCCAAATTCTCCCTGCCCCCCCTTTTCCTCCCTTCCCCCCTTTTCCCCCCCAAACCTCCCTGAACCCCCCCAACCCCCCCGAATCCCCCCTTGACCTCCCCAAACCCCCTGAAACCCCCCCAACCCCCCTGATCCCCCCAAACCCCCTCTAACCCCCTTATCCCCCTCTAACCCCCAGACACCCTCCCTGACCCCCCCAAACCCTCCCTGACGCCCCCAGACCCCCCCAAATTCTCCCTGCCCCCCCTTTTCCCCCTTTCCCCCCTTTCCCCCCAAAACTCCCCTTATCCCCCTGAAACCCCCTTATCCCCCTCTAACCCCCCAGACACCCTCCCTGACCCCCCCAAACCCCTCCCTGACCCCCTGACCCCCCAAAATCTGCCCCCCCCCTCACCGCCTCCTCATCCAGCTTCTTCATCCTGCGCTCGGTCTTCATCTTCCCCGAGCCCTTCCCGTGGAACCGGTGGGAGAGCTGCCGGAACGCCTGGGGGGGCAGGAATTTGGGGGGTCAGAGGGGTCTGGGGGGTCAGGGAGGGATTTGGGGGGTCAGGGAGGGTCTTAGGGGGGTTAGAGGGGGGAGAAGGGGGTTTCAGGGGGGATAAGGGGGGTTCAGGGAGGGAAAAGGGGGAGGAAGGGGAGAAAAGGGGGGCAGGGAGAATTTGGGGGGTCAAGGGGGGTCTGGGAGGGTTTTGGGGGGGTCAGGGAGGGTGTTAGAGGGGTTAGAGGGGGGATAAGGGGGGTTTCTGGGGGGTTTGGGGGGAAAAGGGGGGAAGGGGGTTTATGGGTGGAAAAGGGGTGGCAGGGAGAATTTGGGGGGGTCAAGGTGGGTCTGGGGGGGTCAGGGAGGGTTTTGGGCGGGTCAGGGAGGGTCTTAGGGGGGTTAGAGGGGGAGAAGGGGGTTTCAGTGGGGGTAAGGGGGGGTTCAGGGAGGTTTGGGGGTGGAAAAGGGGGGAAGGGGGGTTTATGGGGGGGAAGGGGGGTTTATGGGGGGAAAAGGGGGGCAGGAAGAATTTTGGGGGGGTCAAGGGGGACCTGGGGGGTCAGGGAGGGTGTTGGGGGGGTTAGAGGGGGGTTTCAGGGGGTTTAGGGGGGTCCCAGGGTGTTCCAGAGGGGTTTAGGGGTCCCAGGGGGATTTAGGGGGGTCCCAGTGGGATTTAGGGGTCCCAGGGGGTTCCAGAGGGGTTTAGGGGTCCCAGTGGGATTTAGGGGGGTCCCAGTGGGATTTAGGGGTCCCAGGGGGTTTCAGAGGGGTTTAGGGGTCCCAGTGGGATTTAGGGGTCCCAGTGGGATTTAGGGGGGTCCCAGGGGGTTCAAGAGGGGCTTAGGGGTCCCAGTGGGATTTAGGGGGATCCCAGTGGGATTTAGGGGTCCCAATGGGATTTAGGGGTCCTAGGGGGTTTAGGGGGGTCCCAGGGGGTTCCAGAGGGATTTAGAGGTCCCAGGGAGGTTTAGGGGGTCCCAGGGGGTTCCAGAGGGGTTTAGGGGTCCCAGTGGGATTTAGGGGTCCTAGGGGTGTTTAGAGGGGTCCCAGTGGGATTTAGGGGGGTCCCAGGGGGTTCAAGAGGGGTCCCAGTGGGATTTGGGGGTCCTAGGGGGGTTTAGGGGGGTCCCAGGGGGTTCCAGAGGGGTTTAGGGGTCCCAGGGGGTTCCAGAGAGGTTTAGGGGTCCCAGAGGGGTTTAGGGGGGTCCCAGTGGGGTTTAGGGGTCCTGGGGGGTTTAGGGGGTCCCAGGGGGTTCCAGAGGGGTTTAGGGGTCCCAGGGAGTTCCAGAGAGCTTTAGGGGTCCCGGGGGGTTAGGGGGGTCCCAGTGGGGTTTAGGGGGGTCCCAGAGGGGTTTGGGGGTGCCGGGGGGGTTGTCCCACCTCTTTGGGTGTCAGCTTGCGCCCGGTCTCGTCCACGTACTCGATCTTGACGTCGGGCCGGTACCCGTCCTTCTCCTTGAAGTCCTGGGTGAAACCCCGGAACTCCTCCCGCCGGCTGTACTTGTCCTCAATGGCCCTGGGAGGGGTGACAGGGGGGTGACAACAGCCCTGGGAGGGGTGACAGGGGGTGACAACAGCCCTAGGACTCCTCCCGCCGGCTGTACTTGTCCTCAATGGCCCTGGGAGGGGTGACAGGGGGGTGACAAGGGGAGACAACAGCCCTAGGACTCCTCCCGCCGGCTGTACTTGTCCTCAATGGCCCTGGGAGGGGTGACAGGGGGGTGACAACAGCCCTGGGAGGGGTGACAGGGGGTGGCAACAGCCCTAGGACTCCTCCCGCCGGCTGTACTTGTCCTCAATGGCCCTGGGAGGGGTGACAGGGGGTGACAGGGGGACACAACAGCCCTAGGACTCCTCCCGCCGGCTGTACTTGTCCTCAATGGCCCTGGGAGGGGTGACAGGGGGGTGACAAGGGGAGACAACAGCCCTAGGACTCCTCCCGCCGGCTGTACTTGTCCTCAATGGCCCTGGGAGGGGTGACAGGGGGGTGACAACAGCCCTGGGAGGGGTGACAGGGGGTGACAACAGCCCTAGGACTCCTCCCGCCGGCTGTACTTGTCCTCAATGGCCCTGGGAGGGGTGACAGGGGGGTGACAAGGGGAGACAACAGCCCTAGGACTCCTCCCGCCGGCTGTACTTGTCCTCAATGGCCCTGGGAGGGGTGACAGGGGGGTGACAACAGCCCTGGGAGGGGTGACAGGGGGTGACAACAGCCCTAGGACTCCTCCCGCCGGCTGTACTTGTCCTCAATGGCCCTGGGAGGGGTGACAGGGGGGTGACAACAGCCCTGGGAGGGGTGACAGGGGGTGACAACAGCCCTACGACTCCTCCCGCCGGCTGTACTCATCCTCAATGGCCCTCGGAGGGGTGACAAGGGGGTGACAACAGCCCTGGGAGGGGTGACAGGGGGGTGACAGGGGGACACAACAGCCCCAGGACTCCTCCCGCCGGCTGTACTTGTCCTCAATGGCCCTGGGAGGGGTGACAGGGGGGTGACAGTTGGGGTGACAGGTGACAGGGTGACAGGGTGACAGGAGGGGTGACAGGCAGCACCCACATCTTGCCCTCGATGCAGTGATACAGGGTGACAGGAGGGGTGACAGGTGACAGGGTGACACAGTAGGGGTGACACAGGGGGTGACACAGTAGGGCTGACAGGGTGACAGGTTGTCAGGGTGACAGTCACACCCACATCTTGTCCTCGATGCAGTGATACAGGGTGACAGGAGGGGTGACAGGTGACAGGGTGACACAGTAGGGGTGACAGGGTGACAGGAGGGGTGACAGGGTGACAGGAGGGGTGACAGGGTGTCAGGGTGACAGTCACACCCACATCTTGTCCTCGATGCAGTGATACAGGGTGACAGGAGGGGTGACAGGGTGTCAGGGTGACAGGTGACAGGGTGACAGGAGGGGTGACAGGAGGGGTGACAGGGTGTCAGGGTGACAGGAGGGGTGACAGGGTGTCAGTCACACCCACATCTTGTCCTCGATGCAGTGATACAGGGTGACAGGAGGGGTGACAGGGTGTCAGGGTGACAGGTGACAGGGTGACAGGGTGTCAGGGTGACAGGAGGGGTGACAGGGTGTCAGGGTGACAGGAGGGGTGACAGGGTGTCAGGGTGACAGTCACACCCACATCTTGTCCTCGATGCAGTGATACAGGGTGACAGGAGGGGTGACAGGTGACAGGGTGACAGGAGGGGTGACAGGGTGACAGGAGGGGTGACAGGGTGTCAGGGTGTCAGGGTGACAGTCACACCCACATCTTGTCCTCGATGCAGTGATACAGGGTGACAGGAGGGGTGACAGGAGGGGTGACAGGGTGTCAGGGTGTCAGTCACACCCACATCTTGTCCTCGATGCAGTGATACAGGGTGACAGGAGGGGTGACAGGGTGTCAGGGTGACAGGAGGGGTGACAGGGTGTCAGGGTGTCAGGGTGACAGTCACACCCACATCTTGTCCTCGATGCAGTGATACAGGGTGACAGGAGGGGTGACAGGAGGGGTGACAGGGTGTCAGGGTGTCAGGGTGACAGTCACACCCACATCTTGTCCTCGATGCAGTGATACAGGGTGACAGGAGGGGTGACAGGAGGGGTGACAGGGTGTCAGGGTGACAGGAGGGGTGACAGGGTGTCAGGGTGTCAGGGTGACAGTCACACCCACATCTTGTCCTCGATGCAGTGATACAGGGTGACAGGAGGGGTGACAGGGTGTCAGGGTGACAGGAGGGGTGACAGGGTGTCAGGGTGTCAGGGTGACAGTCACACCCACATCTTGTCCTCGATGCAGTGATACAGGGTGACAGGAGGGGTGACAGGGTGTCAGGGTGACAGGAGGGGTGACAGGGTGTCAGGGTGTCAGGGTGTCAGTCACACCCACATCTTGTCCTCGATGCAGTGATACAGGGTGACAGGAGGGGTGACAGGGTGTCAGGGTGACAGGAGGGGTGACAGGGTGTCAGGGTGTCAGGGTGACAGTCACACCCACATCTTGTCCTCGATGCAGTGATACAGGGTGACAGGAGGGGTGACAGGAGGGGTGACAGGGTGTCAGGGTGACAGGAGGGGTGACAGGGTGTCAGGGTGTCAGGGTGACAGTCACACCCACATCTTGTCCTCGATGCAGTGATACAGGGTGACAGGAGGGGTGACAGGGTGTCAGGGTGACAGGAGGGGTGACAGGGTGTCAGGGTGTCAGGGTGACAGTCACACCCACATCTTGTCCTCGATGCAGTGATACAGGGTGACAGGAGGGGTGACAGGGTGTCAGGGTGACAGGAGGGGTGACAGGGTGTCAGGGTGTCAGGGTGTCAGTCACACCCACATCTTGTCCTCGATGCAGTGATACAGGGTGACAGGAGGGGTGACAGGGTGTCAGGGTGACAGGAGGGGTGACAGGGTGTCAGGGTGTCAGGGTGACAGTCACACCCACATCTTGTCCTCGATGCAGTGATACAGGGTGACAGGAGGGGTGACAGGAGGGGTGACAGGGTGTCAGGGTGACAGGAGGGGTGACAGGGTGTCAGGGTGTCAGGGTGTCAGGGTGACAGTCACACCCACATCTTGTCCTCGATGCAGTACACCGCCGAGGGCAGCGACTTGTTGGGCGCCTTCACCCTCGCCACCTTCTGCACCGTCGTCTCCAGCAGCCCTGGGGGGGGGGGACAGTGACACGGGGACCCACGGGACCCACAGCGACCCACAGGGACCCATAGAGACCCATAGGGACCCACAGCGACCCACAGGGACCCATAGAGACCCACAGGGACCCATAGGGACCCATAGGGACCCATAGGGACCTATAGAGACTCATAGAGACCTACAGGGACCCACAGGGACCCATAGAGACCCATAGGGACCCATAGGGACCCATAGAGACCCCAGAGACCCATAGAGACCCATAGGGACCCATAGGGACCTATAGGGACCCCAGGGACCCATAGAGACTCATAGGGACCCATAGGAACCCATAGAGACCCCAGAGACCCATAGAGACCCATAGGGACCCATAGGGACCTATAGGGACCCCAGGGACCCATAGAGACTCATAGGGACCCATAGGAACCCATAGAGACCCCAGAGACCCATAGAGACCCATAGGGACCCATAGGGACCTATAGGGACCCCAGGGACCCATAGAGACCCATAGGGACCCATAGGGACCCATAGGGACCCATAGAGACCCACAGGGACCCATAGAGACCCATAGGGACCCATAGGGACCCATAGAGACCCATAGGGACCCATAGGGACCCACAGGGACCCATAGAGACCCATAGAGACCCATAGAGACCCCTTTATAAGGACCCATAGAGACCCCCCAACACCCCCAACACCCCCCAGCCCCCCAAATCCCCCCTCAGCCCCCCAAATTCCCCCCAGCCCCCCAAAAGCCCCCTCAGCCCCCCTAAACCCCCTCAAACCCCCTCCCAGCCCCCCAAATTCCCCCTCAAACCCCCCTCAGCCCCCCAAATCCCCCCTAAACCCCCTCAAACCCCCTCCCAGCCCCCCAAATCCCACCCAAACCCCCCTCAGCCCCCCAAAATCCCCTCCCACACCCCCAATCCCACCCCAAACCCCCTCAAACCCCCCTTAGCCCCCCCAAATCCCCTCCCAGCCCCTCAAACCCCCCTCAGCCCCCCCAAATTCCCCCTCAGCCCCCCAAATCCCCCCTTAGCCCCCCCAAATCCCCTCCCAGCCCCTCAATGCACCCCCAAATCCCCTCCTACACCCCCCAAATCCCCTCCCAGCCCCAAATCCCCCAAAATCCCCTCCCAGCCCCCCAAATCCCCCCTAAACCCCCTCAACCCCCCCCAGCCCCCCCAAATCCTCCCGCAGCCCCCCCAAATCCCCTCCCAGCCCCCCCAAATCCCCCTCCCAGCCCCCAAACCCCCTCCCAGCCCCCCCAAAACCCCTCCTACACACCCCAAATCCCCTCCCAGCCCCCCAATCCCCCTCAGCCCCCCTAAACCCCCCCAAATCCCCCCCTAAACCCCCTCGAACCCCCTCCTAGCCCCCCAAATCCCCCCAAAATCCCCTCCTACACCCCCCAAATCCCCCTCAAATCCCCTCCCAGCCCCCCCAACACCCCCCCAGCCCCCCCAAATCCCCCCCCAGCCCCCCCTTACCCTTGTTCTGGCAGAGCAGCAGAGCAGCCGCCAGCCCCCGGTTGACAATCGGCTCCTCGTCCAGGATGGTGGTGGAAGAGGCTGAGAACTGGGGGGGGGGAAGTGGGGTTCAGGGGGTACCCCTGAATTTGGGGACCCCCTGGGTCTCTATGGGACCCCAGCACCCCAAAAAATACCCCCTGGGGGGGGAAGGGGGTTGATTTTGGGGGCTTCCTTGGAGTTTTAAGGGGCTCCTCAATTTGTTGGGGGGAGGGGGAAGGGGTTTTGGGGTGCCCCCTCCCCGGTTTTGGGATGCCCTCCCCTCACCAAGGATTTTGGGGTGCCCCCACCCCGGTTTTGGGGTGACTGGGGTTTCAGGGTGCCCCCCCACCCCGGTTTTGGGGTGTCCCCCGTTGGGTTTTGGGGTCCCTGGTGTTTTGGGGTGCCCCCTGGGTATTAGGGTGACCCCCCAGGTTTTAGGGTGCCCTCCCCGGTTTTGGGGTGCCCCCCCTTGGGTTTTGGAGGCCCTGGGTTTTGGGGTGCCCCCCGGGGTTTCAAGGTCCCTGGGGGTTTGGGGGTGCCCGCCCCGGTTTTGGGGTGCCCCCCTTTAGATTTTGGGGTCCCTGGTGTTTTGGGGTGCCCCCAGGGTTTTAGGGTGCCCCCTGGATTTTGGGGTCCCTCCCTTTGGCTTTGGGGTGCCCCCCTCAGCTTTAGTGTGCCCCCCTTGGCTTTGGGGGGGTCCCTGGGTTTTGGGGTGCCCCCTTGGCTTTAGGGTGCCCCCCTCGGCTTTTGGGGTGCCCCCCTGGATTTTAGGGTGCCCCCCTGGATTTGGGGTGCCCCCCGGGTTTTGGGGTGCTCACATCCTGGTGCTGCCTCTCCTCAGCCAGGTTGACGCTGCTCCAGCCCACGTTCTCCTCCCCCTCCGAATCGGGGGGCCGGGGGGAGGGGCGCCCCGCCCGCTCCAGGGCCTGGGGGGACCCCCAAATCTCATCAGACCCCCCAAAATCCCATCAGACCCCCCCAAATCTCATCAGACCCCCCAAAACCCATCAGGACCCCCCAAAACCCATGAGACCCCCCCAATCCCATCAGGACCCCCCAAAACCCACTCAGGACCCCCCAAAATCCCCCCCAGCCCCCCCAAATCCCCTCCAATCCCCCTCCCAGCCCCCCAAACCCACTCCCAGCCCCCCCCAATCCCCCTCCCAGCCCCCCAACCTCCCCCTTAGCCCCCCAAATCCCCCTCCCAGCCCCTCAATAACCCCCAAACCCCCTCCCAGACCCCCCAGTCTCCCTCCCAGCCCCCCCAATCCCCCCTCAACCCCCCAAATCCCCCTCCCAGCCCCCTTTAGCCCCCCCAAATCCCCCCCAAATCCCTCTCCCAGCCCCCCCATCCCCCTCCCAGCTCCCCAAACCCCCCCTCAGCCCCCCAAAACCCCTCTCAGCCCCCCAAATACCCCTCCCAGCCCCCCAAATACCCCTCCCAGCCCCCTTTAGCCCCCTAATCCCCCTCCCAGCCCCCCAAACCCCCCCAATCTCCCCCCAAATCCCCCTCCCAGCCCCCTAAACCCCCTCCCAGCCCCCTTTAGCCCCCCCAAACCCCCCTAATCCCCCTCCCAGCCCCTCAATATCTCCCCAAATCCCCCCTCAGCCCCCCCAAACCCCCTCCCAGCCCACTTTAGCCCCCCCAACCCCCCTCAGCCCCCCCAAATCCCCCCAAATCCCCTTCCCACCCCCCAATCTCCCCCCCAAATCCCCTCCCAGCCCCCCAATCCCCCTCCCAGCCCCCCCAAACCCCCCTACCATGATCTCCTCGCTCTCCTCCCTGTTCCCAGCCAGCCCATAGGTCGGGATCTCCCCCTCCCAGCCCCCCCAATCCCCCTCCCAGCCCCCCCAAACCCCCCCAATCTCCCCCCAAATCCCCTCCCAGCCCCCCAATCCCCCTCCCAGCCCCCCCAAACCCCCCTACCATGATCTCCTCGCTCTCCTCCCTGTTCCCAGCCAGCCCATAGGCCGGGATCTCCCCCTCCCAGCCCCCCCAATCCCCCCTCAGCCCCCCCAAACCCCCCCAATCTCCCCCCAAATCCCCTCCCAGCCCCCCAATCCCCCTCCCAGCCCCCCCAAACCCCCCCTACCATGATCTCCTCGCTCTCCTCCCTGTTCCCAGCCAGCCCATAGGTCGGGATCTCCCCCTCCCAGCCCCCCCAATCCCCCCTCAGCCCCCCAAACCCCCCAATCTCCCCCCAAATCCCCTCCCAGCCCCCCAATCCCCCTCCCAGCCCCCCCAAACCCCCCTACCATGATCTCCTCGCTCTCCTCCCTGTTCCCAGCCAGCCCATAGGCCGGGATCTCCCCCTCCCAGCCCCCCCAATCCCCCTCTCAGCCCCCCCAAACCCCCCCAATCTCCCCCCAAATCCCCTCCCAGCCCCCCAAATCCCCTCCCAGCCCCCCAATCCCCCTCCCAGCCCCCCCAAACCCCCCTACCATGATCTCCTCGCTCTCCTCCCTGTTCCCAGCCAGCCCATAGGTCGGGATCTCCCCCTCCCTGCCCCCCCAATCCCCCCTCAGCCCCCCCAAACCCCCCCAATCTCCCCCCAAATCCCCTCCCAGCCCCCCAATCCCCCTCCCAGCCCCCCAAACCCCCCTACCATGATCTCCTCGCTCTCCTCCCTGTTCCCAGCCAGCCCATAGGTCGGGATCTCCCCTCCCAGCCCCCCCAATCCCCCTCCCAGCCCCCCAAACCCCCCCAATCTCCCCCCAAATCCCCTCCCAGCCCCCCAATCCCCCTCCCAGCCCCCCCAAACCCCCCCTACCATGATCTCCTCGCTCTCCTCCCTGTTCCCAGCCAGCCCATAGGTCGGGATCTCTCCCAGGGTCCGGCAGAATTCCGAGGTGGCGTTGAAGACGATGGAGCCCGAGCGGGGGTCTGGCCCCCCCAGAGCCCCCCAGAGCCCCCCGAAGCAGCTCCAGCACCTGGGGGGTTGGGGGGGGGGGACATAAACACAAGAGGGGGCTGTAGATAGGTTAGGCAGCCCCCTGCCCTAATTTGGAGGGGGGAGGGGGAAAGGGGAGGGTCCCTGGGGGGGAGGGGGTAATGGGGTCCCTGGGGGGGGCAAGGGGGGGTTATGGGGTCTCTGGGGGGGGTAATGGGGTCCCTGGGTGGGGGGGGGGGTTATGGGGACCCTGGGTGGGGGGGATAATGGGGACCCTGGGAGGGGGTGGAGGGGGGAGAATGGGGTCCCTTTTGGGGGGGGAGGGGGGATAATGGGGTCCCTTGGGGGTGGGGGAGGGGGGAGAATGGGGTCCCTGGGGGGGTAGGGGGGATAATGGGGACCCTGGAGGGAGGGGGGTTATGGGGTCCCTGGGGGGGGCAGGGGGGTTATGGGGTCTCTGGGGGGGGGGGGAATGGGGTCCCTGGGTGGGGGTAATGGGGACCCTGGCGGGGCAGGTGGGGGGGTAATGGGGTCCCTGGGGGGGCGGGTTATGGGGTCCCTGGAAGGGAAGGGGGGTTAATGGAGTCCCTGGGTGGGGGGGGGTTATGGGGACCCTGGGGGGGGATAACGGGGTCCCTGGAGGGGAGGATTATTGGGGAGCCTGGGGGGGGGCAGGGGGGTTATGGGGTCTCTCGGGGGGGATAATGGGGCCCCTGGGGGGCAAGGGGGGGTTATGGGGTCCCTGGGTGGGGGGATAATGGGGCCCCTGGGGGGCAAGGGGGGTTATGGGGTCCCTGGGTGGGGGGGATAATGGGGTCCTTGGAAAGGGGGGGATAATGGGGTCCCTGGAAAGGGGGGGATAATGGGGTCCTTGGAAAGGGGGGGATAATGGGGTCCCTGGGGTGGAGGTGGGGGGGCAATGGGGGGCGGGGGGGGCAGTGGGGGGGGTCTCACCTTGCCCTCCCCCCCCTCACCCCAGGGGGTGGTCTCCCCATCCCCCTCCTCCCCCATCCCAAGGGGGTTTCTCACCCCAGGGGGGGTCTCACCCCAAAGGGGGAGGTCTCCCCCAAAAGGGGGGTCTCCCCCCAAGAGGGGGGTCTCCCCTCCCCCGGGGGGGTCTCACCTTGCCCTCCCCCCTCCCCCCAGGAAGGGTCTCCCCATCCCCCTCCTCCCCAATCCCAAGGGGGTTTCTCACCCCAAAGGGGGGGTCTCCCCCAAAAGGGGGGTCTCCCCCCAAGAGGGGGGTCTCCCCTCCCCCGGGGGGGTCTCACCTTGCCCTCCCCCCTCCCTCAGCTGCTGCAGCTGCCTCAGGCGCCGGCCCCTCTCCAGCTGCTTCTGCAGCTCCAGCTCGGCCTCGTCTTCCTCCAGGGCCGGGGGGGACCCCGGGTCCTCAGCCTCTTCTGGGGGGCACAGGGGGGTCAGGGGGGGGCAGAGACCCCCCTCAATCTGATCAGACCTTCCCGGACCCCCCCAGACCCCCCCATCCCTCCTGATGCCCAGGGAGGGGTCATCTGATGGGAGCTGGGGGGGGGGGTCTGGGGGGCTGTAGAGACCCCCCCAAACCCTAGGACCCCCCCAGACCCCCTTGGACCCCCCAGACCCACCAGGACCCCCCAGACCCCTTTGGACCCCCCAGACCCACCAGGACCCCCCCAGATCCCTTCCCATCACTCCTGATGCCCATAGACTCCCAGGGAGGGGAGCTGGGGGGGCTGGGGGGCTGGAGGAGGGGGTACTGGGACCCCCAAACCCTTTGGGACCCCCCCAGACCCCCCCACCCCAGCACCCACCCTCAGCCCCCCAAGACCCTCCCTATCCCCCCCAGCACCCTCAGGGCCCCCCAGGAACCCCCCCCAGCCCCCCAGTCCCCCCTATCCCCCCCCCCCCCCCGGCACCCTCAGCCCCCCCAGGACCCCCCCCCCAGGACCTCAGCACCCCCCTGTCACCCCCCAGGACATCCCCCCAGCCCCCCTGTCCCCCCCCAAGACCCCCCCAGCCCCCCAGGACCCCCTCAGCCCCCCCAGCCCCCCAAGACCCCCTTGTCGTCCCCCCCAGGACCCCCCCTCACCCTTAGCCCCCCCAGGACCCCCCCAGCCCCCCAGGACCCGCCCAAGACCCCCCTGTATCCCCCCAAGACCCCCCCAGGATCCCCCCGTCCCCCCCCCCATCCCCCTCCCCAGCCCCCCTGTCGTCCCCCCTGCCCCCTCCAGCCCCCCAAGACCCCCCTGTCCCCCCCAGGACCCCCCCCAGTCCCCCTTTTTCCCCCCAAGACCCCCCCCCCTCACCCTCAGCCCCCCCAGGACCCCCTCAGGACCACCCCCATCCCCCCTGTCACCCCCCAGGACCCCCCCCCAGCCCCCCAGGACCCCCCTCAGCACCCCAGGACCCCCCCAGGAGCCCCCCTATCCCCCCCAGCACCCTCAGGCCCCCCAGGAGCCCCCCCAGCCCCCCAGGACTCCCCCTTCTCCCCCCCAGCCCCCCTGTCCCCCCCAGCCCCCCAGGACCCCCCCCCCAGCCCCCCACCCTCGCTGCTGATGTCCATGCTCTCCAGGCGGGTGTCATCCGAGGGGAGCTGGGGGGTCCCTGGGGGGTCCCTGGGGGTCCCCCTCCCCCCTCCTCTTCCTCCTCCGGCACTCGCCGCCCGCGGCCCCGGGACCTGGGGGGGGGAGGGGAGGTTGGGGGGGTGGTGGGGGGTTGGGGGTGCCCCCCCCCCCCCCTCTAGGACCCCCCCACACCCCCCCCCAGGACCCCCAGATGCTCCTTGGGACCCCCCACCCAGCCCTGGGTGCCCCTCCCAGCCCCCTCCCCAGCCCCTCTGGGTGCCCCCAGGACCCCCCAGCCCCCCAGGACCCCCCCTGTGTCCCCTCTCCCCCTCCCCCCCCCAGCACCCTCCCCCCAGGACCCCCCCAGTCCCCCCTGGGTGCCCCCCAGCCCCCTTCCTATCCCCTCTGGGTGCCCTCTAGCCCCCTCCTCAGCCCCCCAGCCCCCTCCCCATCCCCCTGGCCCCCTCCCCAGCCCCTCTATCCCCCTCCCCATCCCCCGGGGTGCCCCCAGCCCCCTCCCCACCCCCCCCCCCCCCCCCCACCTTGACCCGAAGTCCCCCCGGGGTCCCCCTGCCCCAGCTCCAGCAGCTCCTCAGCCCCATCCCCCCTGGGTGCCCCCCAGCCCCCTCCCCATCCCCTCTGGGTGCCCTCTAACCCCCTCCCCATCCCCCCCAGCCCCCTCCCCACCCCCCCCCGGGTGCCCCCCCCCACCTCGACCCGAAGTCCCCCCGGGGTCCCCCTGCCCCAGCTCCAGCAGCTCCTCAGCCCGAAGTGGCTCCTTCCTCCTGCGGAGCCGCCGCAGCCGCCGCCGGGGCCGGCGGAAGGTCACGCTCTGGGGGGGTCAGGGGGGGTCCCCAATATCACCCACTGCACCCCCAGGGCTGGACAACCCCCCTCTCCCCCCTACAGTGCCTCAAAGATCCAAGGACCCCCCCTTCCCCCCAAAAAGGAGCCAGAACCCTCCCCCCCCCCATCAAAAGGACCCCCCCCAAAACCCCCAAGACCCCCCCCCTAAAGACTCAACCCCCCCAAAAGGACTCCCCCCCCCCCCCCCAATCTCCCATCAACCCCCCAAAAGGACTCACACCCCCCCCCAAATCTCCCAGGACCCCCCCAAAAGGACTCACCCCCCCCCAAATCTCTCAGGACCCCCCCCCAAAAGGACCCCCCCAAAAACCCCCAGGACCCCCCCCCCCCAGAAGGACTCACCCCCCCAAATCTCTCAGGACCCCCCCCCCCCAAAAGGAGCCAGGACCCCCCCACCCACTCCCCCAAGACCCCCCCCCAAAGGACCCAGGACCCCCCCGCCAAAAAGGATCCCCCCCCCCCCAAAAGGAGCCAGGACCCCCCCACCCACTCCCCCAAGACCCCCCCTCAAAGGACCCAGGACCCCCCTCCCCAAAAGACTCAACCCCCCCCCAAATCCTCCAGGACCCCCCTCCCCCCAAATCTCCCAAGACCCCCCAAAAGGACACCCCCCCGCAAAAGGACCCAGGACCCCCCCAAATCTCCCAAGACCCCCCCCCCAAAAGGACTCACCCCCCCCCCAAATCGAGCCAGGAGCCCCCCCCCCCACCAAAGGACCCCCCCAAAACCCCCAAGACCCCCCCCAAAAGGACACCCCCCCAACCCCCAGGACCCCCCCCAAAAGACTCACCCCCCCCCCCAAAACGAGCCAGGACCCCCCCCCAAAAGGATCCAGGACCCCCCACGCCCCCCCAAAGACACCCCCCCCCCAAAAAGGACCCAGGACCCCCCCACCCCCCCACCCCCAAAAAGGACCCAGGACCCCCCAAATCTCCTTGCCCCCCAAAAAGGACCCCCCCCCCAAAAAGGACCCTCCCCCCTCCCCAAATTCCCCCCAGACCCCCCAAAACCCCCCACCCCCCCAAATCCTTGCCCCCCCCTCACCATCTCCTGGGGGGTCAGGTACTCGGGGGCCAGACGTGGGGGGGCATCTCCAGGCTTTGGGGGGCTGGGCCGGTAGTAGGGGGGGTCCCCCAAACCAGCCCCCCCCCCCAGCCAATTGGGTCCCCCCAGGTCCCAGGCAGAAAGAGGGGCGCTGGGGGGGTCATCGTATTTGGGGAGCACCACGTGGTCCTGGGTGGGGGGGAGAGAGTTTGGGGGGGTCTGGGGGCACCCCAAGGAGGGGGACACTCTGGGGGGGTTAGAAGGGGGGAGAGAGTTTGGGGGGTCTGGGGGCACCCCAAGGAGGGGGACACTTTGGGGGGGGGTCTGGGGGCACCCCAAGGAGGGGGAGAGAGTTTGGGGGGGTCTGGGGGCACCCCAAGGGAGGGGGGACAGTTTGGGGGGGGTCTGGGGGCACCCCAAGGGGAGGGGGACACTTTGGGGGGGGTCTGGGGGGGGGGGGAGAGAGTTTGGGGGGGTCTGAGGGCACCCCAAGGGGAGGGGGGACAGTTTGGGGGGGTCTGGGGGCACCCCAAGGGAGGGGGGACAGTTTGGGGGGTCTGAGGGGCACCCCAAGGGGA
This sequence comes from Hypotaenidia okinawae, assembly GCA_027925045.1. NCBI lineage: Eukaryota > Metazoa > Chordata > Aves > Gruiformes > Rallidae > Hypotaenidia > Hypotaenidia okinawae. Next base: position 54,362 of record BSDF01000037.1, read on the forward strand.
GGGGGACAGTTTGGGGGGGTCTGGGGGCACCCCAAGGGAGGGGGGACACTTTGGGGGGGTTAGAAGGGGGGAGAGAGTTTGGGGGGGTCTGGGGGGTGTTGAGGGGACACTGGGGGGGGGAATATCCCAGTTTGGGGGGTCCCAGTTTGGGGGGTGGGATCCCAGTTTGGGGGGTGTTGGGGGGACACTGGGGGGGTCCCAGCTGGGGAGGGGGTGGGGAGGGGTGGGATCCCAGTTTGGGGGGTGGGATCCCAGTTTGGGGGGGGTCCCACCTGGGGAGGGGTTTGGGGGGGGGGAATATCCCAGTATTGGGGGGTGGGGGGTCCCAGTTTGGGGGGGAATATCCCAGTTTGGGGGGGTCCCAGCTTGGGGGGCTGGAGAGGGGACACTGTGAGGGGAAGGGGGATTGGGGGGGTCCCACCTGGGGGGGGGGGGGTTGGAATATCCCAGTTTGGGGGGTGGGATCCCAGTTTAGGGGGGTGTTGAGGGGACACTGGGGGGGGGGGAATACCCCAGTTTGGGGGGTTCCAGTTTGGGGGGGTGGGATCCCAGTTTGGGGGGTGTTGGGGGGACACTGGGGGGGTCCCAGCTGGGGAGGGGGATCCCAGTTTGGGGGGGTGTTGGGGGGACACTGGGGGGTCCCAGCTGGGGAGGGGGATCCCAGTTTGGGGGGGTGTTGAGGGGAATATCCCAGTCTGGGGGGGAATATCCCAGTTTGGGGGGTCCCAGTTTGGAGGGGGCTGGAGAGGGGACACTGTGAGGGGAAGGGGGTTGGGGAGGGGGTTTGGGGGGGGTCCCACCTTGGGGGGGGGCAATTCCCACTTTGGGGGGGTGGGATCCCAGTTTGGGGGGTGTTGGGGGGACACTGGGGGGGTCCCAGCTGGGGAGGGGTTGGAGGGGGGATATTCCAGTTTGGGGGGTGTTGGTCCCAGTTGGGGGGGTGTTGGGGGGAATATCCCAGTTTGGGGTGTGTTGGGGGGGTCCCACCTGGGGAGGGGTTTGGGGGGTGGGGGTCCCAGTTTGGGGGGGAATATCCCAGTTTGGGGGGGAATATCCCAGTCTGGGGGGGCTGGAGAGGGGACGGGGGGTTGGGGAGGGGGTTTTGAGGGGGGTCCCACCTGTGGGGGGGGGTTGGAATATCCCAGTTTGGGGGGTGGGATCCCAGTTTGGGGGGAATATCTCAGTCTGGGGGGAATATCCCAGTCTGGGGGGGTCCCGGTTTGGGGGGGCTGGAGAGGGGACACTGTGAGGGGAAGGGGGGTTGGGGAGGAGGGTTTTGGGGGGGGTCCCACCTGTGGGGGGGTTGGAATATCCCAGTTTGGGGGGAATATCTCAGTCTGGGGGGGAATATCCCAGTCTGGGGGGTCCCGGTTTGGGGGGGCTGGAGAGGGGACACTGTGAGGGGAAGGGGGGTTGGGGAGGGGGTTTTGGGGGGGGGTCCCACCTGTGGGGGGGGGTTGGAATATCCCAGTTTGGGGGGAATATCTCAGTCTGGGGGGGAATATCCCAGTCTGGGGGGTCCCGGTTTGGGGGGGCTGGAGAGGGGACACTGTGAGGGGAAGGGGGGTTGGGGAGGGGGTTTTGGGGGGGGGTCCCACCTGTGGGGGGGGGTTGGAATATCCCAGTTTGGGGGGTGGGATCCCAGTTTGGGGGGAATATCTCAGTCTGGGGGGAATATCCCAGTCTGGGGGGGTCCCGGTTTGGGGGGGCTGGAGAGGGGACACTGTGAGGGGAAGGGGGTTGGGGAGGGGGTTTTGGGGGGGGTCCCACCTGTGGGGGGGTTGGAATATCCCAGTTTGGGGGGAATATCTCAGTCTGGGGGGAATATCCCAGTCTGGGGGGTCCCGGTTTGGGGGGGCTGGAGAGGGGACACTGTGAGGGGAAGGGGGTTGGGGAGGGGGGTTTTGGGGGGGTCCCACCTGTGGGGGGGGGGTTGGAATATCCCAGTTTGGGGGGAATATCTCAGTCTGGGGGGGGAATATCCCAGTCTGGGGGGTCCCGGTTTGGGGGGGCTGGAGAGGGGACACTGTGAGGGGAAGGGAGGTTGGGGAGGGGGTTTTGGGGGGGGGTCCCACCTGTGGGGGGGCGCCGGGGGTCTCCTCCAGGTAGGGCTGGTAGGGGGGCTGCCCCCGGCGCAGCTCCTGCGCCTCCCGCGCCCGCTGCTGCCCCACCAGCCCCACGTTCTCCAGCACGTCCCCGGGGGGCTCCAGCACCCCTGGGGGGGGACAGGGGGGGTCAGGGGGGTCAGGGGACAGTGGGGGGGCAGGGGGGACAGGGGACAGTGGGGGGGGCAGGTGGGTTGGGGGGGGACAGGGGATGGGGGGGGAAACAGGGGATGGGGGGGGGATCAGGGGACAAGGGGTTAGGGGGGGACAGGGGGGGACAGGGGGGTTGGGGGGGACGGGGGGGACAGGGGGGTTGGGGGGGACAGGGGATGGGGGGGAAACAGGGGATGGGGGGGGAAACAGGGGACAAGGGGTTGGGGGGGGACAGGGGGGTTGGGGGGGACGGGGGATGGGGGGGACGGGGGATGGGGGGGGATGGGGGACGGGGGGGGATCAGGGGACAAGGGGTTAGGGGGGGACGGGGGGGGTTAGGGGGGGTTGGGGGGGGACGGGGGGGGACGGGGGACACTGGGGTGGGCAGGGGGGTTGTGGGGGGACAGGGGAGTCAGGGGAAAGGGGGGGGGTCGGGGGGGGACAGGGGGGGACAGGGGGGTCAGGGGACAGTGGTGGGGACAGGGGGGTCAGGGGTGGGGACAGGGACGGGGGGGTCAGCGGATGGGGGGGATAGGGGAAAGGGGGGGGTCAGGGGGGTAGGGGGGACAGGGATGGGGGGGTCAGGGGGGACGGGGGTTGGGGGGGGACAGGGGATGGGGGGGAACAGGGGGGGTGGGGGGGGTCAGGGAGGGACGGGGGGACGGGGGGGGACAGGGGGTCGGGGGGGGGACAGGGGGGTGGGTCAGGGGGGGACAGTGGATGAGGTCGGTGGGGGGACAGGGATGGGAGTTAGGGGATGGGGGGGTCAGGGGACAGTGGGGGGGGTGATGGGGGGTCGGGGGGGGACATGGGGGTTGGGGGGGACAGGGAAAGTGGGGGGACAGGGGGGTCGGGGGGGACAGGGAATGGGGGGGTCAGGGGATGGGTGGGGACAGGGTGGTGGGGGGGGACAGGGATGGGGGGGGATGGGGGGACAGGGGGGTCAGGGGGGGATGGGGGGGTCAGGGGGGTCAGGGGACAGGGAGAGTAGGGGGAGAGGGATGGGGGGGACAGGGGGGTCGGGGGATTGGGGGGGGGACAGGGGGTTCAGGGGATGGGGGGGCAGGGGGGTTGGGGGGGACAGGGGATGGGGGGGCAGGGGGTTGGGGGGACGGGGGTGGGGCAGGGGGGTCACGGGGGGCAGGGGGGTTGGGGGATTGGGGGGGGCAGGGGGAGAAGGGGGGTCGGGGGGGTGGGGGGGACGGACAGAGGATGGGGGGGGACAGGGGACCGGGGGGGTCAGTGGATGGGGGGGAGGGTCAGTGGGGGGTCGGGGGGGACAGGGGGGTCAGGGGATTGGGGGGGCAGGGATGGGGGGGCAGGGGACACCAGGATGGGGCTTGGGGACACCAGGAGGTGCCACCACCCGGGGCCACCGTGACCCCCACCCCGAGCAGGTAGTTGGGGGTCACCAGCAGCCCCCTGTCCAGGGGGGTCCCCTCCCTCCCCACCCCTCAGGGACACCCCCCAGCTGGGTGTCCCCCCCGTGTCCCCCCCAAACTCACCCTTGTCCTTGAGGGTCAGGATCAGGGTCTCCCCCTCCCGAAAGGCGCCGGGGTCGTGCTCCACCACCAGCCCCTGAAGGTCCCGGGCGCTGTAGAGCTCCTGGGGGGGGGACAGGGGGGTCAGGGGGGTCAGGGGATGGGGGGGACATGGGGGGGTCGGGGGGGTCAAGGGGGACAGGGGGGGTCAGGGGATTGGGGGGGACAGGGGGGATGGGGTCGTGCTCCACCACCAGCCCCTGAAGGTCCCGGGCGCTGTAGAGCCTGGGGGGACAGGGGGTCAGGGGGTCAGGGGATGGGGGGACATGGGGGTCGGGGGGTCAAGGGGGGTCAGGGGATTGGGGGGCGGGGGGACAGGGGGATGGGGTCGTGCTCCACCACCAGCCCCGAGGTCCCGGGCGCTGTGGCTCCTGGGGGGGACAGGGGGGTCAGGGGGGTCAGGGGATGGGGGGGGACATGGGGGGGTCAGGGGGGTCAAGGGGGACAGGGGGGGTCAGGGGATTGGGGGGGACAGGGGGAGATGGGGTCGTGCTCCACCACCAGCCCCTGAAGGTCCCGGGCGCTGTAGAGCTCCTGGGGGGGGGACAGGGGGGTCAGGGGGGGTCAGGGGAGGGACATGGGGGGGTCAGGGGGGGTCAAGGGGGACAGGGGGGGTCAGGGGATTGGGGGGGACAGGGGGGGATGGGGTCGTGCTCCACCACCAGCCCCTGAAGGTCCCGGGCGCTGTAGAGCTCCTGGGGGGGGACAGGGGGGTCAGGGGGGTCAGGGGATGGGGGGGACATGGGGGGGTCAGGGGGGGTCAGGGGGGTCAGGGGATTGGGGGGGACGGGGGGGACAGGGGGGGATGGGGTCGTGCTCCACCACCAGCCCCTGAAGGTCCCGGGCGCTGTAGAGCTCCTGGGGGGGACAGGGGGGTCAGGGGGGGTCAGGGGATGGGGGGGGACATGGGGGGGTCAGGGGGGTCAAGGGGGACAGGGGGGTCAGGGGATTGGGGGGGACAGGGGGGATGGGGTCGTGCTCCACCACCAGCCCCTGAAGGTCCCGGGCGCTGTAGAGCTCCTGGGGGGGGGACAGGGGGGTCAGGGGATGGGGGGACATGGGGGGGTCAGGGGGGGTCAGGGGGGGTCTGGGGGGACAAAGGGGGGACGGACGAGGGGGGGACGGACGAGGGGGGGGGACGACGAGGGGGGGGGGACGACGGGGGGGGGACGACGAGGGGGGGGACGACGAGGGGGGGGGGGACGACGAGGGGGGGGGGACGACGAGGGGGGGGGACGAGGGGGGGGGACGAGGGGGGGGGGACGAGGGGGGGGGGGACGAGGGGGGGGGGACGAGGGGGGGGACGAGGGGGGACGACGAGGGGGGGGACGAGGGGGGGGGGGGACGAGGGGGGGGGGGGACGAGGGGGGGGGGACGAGGGGGGGGACGACGAGGGGGGGGGGACGAGGGGGGGGACGAGGGGGGGGGACGAGGGGGGGGGGGACGAGGGGGGGGGGACGAGGGGGGGGGACGAGGGGGGGGGGACGAGGGGGGGGGGGACGAGGGGGGGGGACGAGGGGGGGGGGACGGGGGGGGGACGGGGGGGGGGACGAGGGGGGGGGACGAGGGGGGGGGACGAGGGGGGGGGGACGAGGGGGGGGGGGACGAGGGGGGGGGACGAGGGGGGGGACAGAGGGGGGGTTCTGGGGGGGTCAGGGGATGGGGGGGGTCCGGGGGGTGTCAGGGGACCCGGGGGGGTCCATGTCCCCAGGTGCCCCCCGCTCACCCTCCTCCTCCTCATGAACTCCTCCTCCACCAGCGAGCTGACCCCAAACTCCTGGTCCATCTCCTCCAGCAGCTTGGCCTGCCACCAGTAAAGACCAGTAAGGACCAGTAAGGACCCATAAAGCCCATTGAAAACCCATAAGGACCAGTAAGGACCAGTAATGAACCCTCAAGGACCCAGTAAGGACCAGTAAAACCCCATTGAGAAGCCACAGAGACCATTGAAGTCTCATAAAAACCAGTAAGAACCAGTAAAGAACCATCAAGAATCCAGTAACGACCAGTAAGGGCCCGTACAGACCACTGAGGAACCATAAAGACCACTAAAGACTCATAAGGACCAGTAAAAACCAGTAAAGCATCCAGTAAAGACCAGTAAAGACCCATAGAGAACCCATAAAGACCATTAAAGACTCACAAGGACCAGTAAGAACCTGTAAAAGATCCTCAAGAGCCCAGTAAAGACCAGTAAGAACCAGTAAGGACCACTAAGGAGCCATAAAGCCCATTGAAAACCCATGAAGACCAGTAAGGACCAGTAATGAACCCTCACGGACCCAGTAAAGACCAGTAAAACCACATTGAGAAACCATAGAAACCATTGAAGTCTCATAAGGACCAGTAAGAACCAGTAAAGAACCCAGTAGCGACCAGTAAGGGCCCATACAGACCACTGAGGAGCCATAAAGACCACTAAAGACTCATAAGGACCAGTAAAAACCAGTAAAAGATCCTGAAGGGTCCAGTAAAGACCAGTAAGGACCCATAGAAAACCCATAAAGACCACTAAAGACTCACAAAAACCAGTAAGAACCAGTAAAGGACCCTCAAGTGCCCAGTAAGAGCCAGTAAAGGGCCCCTGGGGACCAGTAAGGACCCTCAAGCGCCCAGTAAGGACCAGTAAAGGGCTCCTAGAGACCAGTAAGGACCCTCAAGCGCCCAGTAAAGACCAGTAAAGGTCCCCTGGGGACCAGTAAAGGGTCCCTGAGGACCAATAAGGACCAGTAAGGAGTTCATCAAGGGTTTGTAAAGACCAGTAAAGACCCAGTAAGGGCCAATAAGAGATCCCCCCACGACCCAGTAAGGACCAGTAAGGCCTCCCCACGACCCAGTAAGGACCAGTAAGGACCCCCCACCCTCAACCCCCAGAGGAACCATGAAGAACCTCAACCGGGTCCTACTGGAGACCCCCCCAAAACACCCCAAAACGGGGCCATGGGGGGGTCCCCCTGCTCCCCAATGAGGTGGAAAAAGGGGAGGGGTCACCCAGGGGGTCCCCCACCCCCAAAAAGCCCCCCCAAAAGCGCCCCAAAACCCCCCAGCCCCCCCAAATCCCCCCCCCCAAAACTCAACATCCAGAGGAACCTCAACCGGGTGCTACTGGAGACCCCCCCCAAACCCCCCCAAAATTGGCCATGGGGGGGGTCCCCCTGCCCCCCAATGAGCTGGAAAAGGGGGAGGGGGCACCCAGGGGGTCCCCCACCCCCAAAAAGCCCCCCAAAAGCCCCCCACCCCCTAAATCCCCCCCCAACCCCCAGAGGAACCATGAAGAACCTCAACCAGGTCCTACTGGAGACCCCCCCAAAATTGGCTATGGGGGGGTCCCTCTGCCCCCCAATGAGCTGGAAAAGGGGGAGGGGGCACCCAGGGGGTCCCCCACCCCCCAAAAAGCCCCCCCAAAAGCCCCCAACCCCCCCAAATCCCCCCCAACCCCCAGAGGAACCATGAAGAACCTCAACCGGGTGCTACTGGAAACCCCCAAAAACACCCCAAAAATGGGGCCATGGGGGGGGTCCCTCTGCCCCCCAATGAGGTGGAAAAGGGGGAGGGGGCTTTTGGGGTCCCCCCACCCCCCAAAAAAGCCCCCCACCCACCCTTTTCTCAGCCAGCTCCTTCTCCTGCTGCAGCCTCCTGCTCCTCTCGATCCAGGCAGCCGCGTCGTCCAGCCAGGGGTCTTCCTCCCCCAGGGTCTTCACCTTCCTGGGGGGGGGGGGGCAAGTTTGGGGGGGTCAAGGGGGGTTTGGGGGGTCAAGGGGGGTTAGAAGTACCCTAACCTCCCCCCAGCACCCCCAAAAGACCCTCAGGGTGCCCCCCGTACCCCATAAAGCTCAGCCCCCCCCCCCCAAATCCACTCAGCCCCCCCACCCCCATTCCACCAACGGTGCTGGGGTGCCCCCCCCCAGACACCCCATAACCCCCCCAGACACCCCCAAACACCTCATAGCCCCCCATAAGCACCCCCAGACACCCCATAACCCCCCCAGACACCTCATAGCCCCCCATAACCCCCCCAGACACCCCATAGCCTCCCTGCTCAGTCCCCTCATTCCCCCCAAAGCCCTTGGGGTGCCCCCCAGACACCCCATAACCCCCCCAGACGCCCCACAGCCCCCCATAACCCCCCCAGGTACCCCATAACCCCCCATAATCCTCCCCCAGACACCCCATAGCCCCCCACAACCCCCCCAGATGCCCCCAAACACCCCCCAAACACCCCATAACCCCCCCAGACACCCCATAACCCCCCATAATCCTCCCCCAGACACCCCATAACTCCCCATAACCCCCCATAACCCCCCCAAATACCCCATAACCCCCCCAGACACCCCCAAACACCCTATAACCGCCCATAACCCCCCATAATCCTCCCCCAGGCACCCCACAACCCCCCATAATCCTCCCCCAGACGCCCCATAACCCCCCATAACCCCCCCAGACACCCCATAACCCCCCCAGACACCCCATAACCCCCCCAGACACCCCATAACCCCCCCAAATGCCCCATAACCCCCCATAATCCTCCCCCAGACCCCCCATAACCCCCCCAGACCCCCCCATAACCCCCCATAATCCTCCCCCAGACACCCTATAACCCCCATAACCCCCCTCAGATGCCCCATAACCCCTCATAACCCCCCCAAATACCCCATAACCCCCCATAACCCCCCCAGATGCCCCCAGACCCTCCATAATCCTCCCCCAGACACCCCATAACCCCCCCAGACGCCCCCAAACACCCCCCAGACCCCCCATAACCCCCCCAGACCCCCCATAACCCTTCTTCCCAGTGCCCTCATCCCCCCCAAGGCCTTTGGGCTGCCCTCCAGACACCCCCATAACCCCCCCCCCAGACACCCCCACTAACCCCCCCATAATCCTCCCCGAGACACCCCATAACTCCCCATAACCCCCTCCCCAAATACCCCATAACCCCCCCAGACACCCCCAAACACCCTATAACCCCCCATAATCCTCCCCCAGGCACCCCACAACCCCCCATAATCCTCCCTATAGACACCCTATAACCCCCCATAACCCCCCCAAACACCCCATAACCCCCTCCCCAGTCCCTTCATCCCCCCCAAAGCCCTTGGGGTGCCCTCCAGACCCCCCATAACCCCCCAGACACCCCATAACCCCCCCAGACACCCCATAACCCCCAATAACCCCCCATAATCCTCCCCCAGACCCCACATAACCCCCCCAGACCCCCCATAACCCCCCATAACCCCCCCAGACCCCCCATAACCCCCCCAGACCCCCCATAACCCCCCCAGATACCTCATAACTCCCCCCAAACGCCCCATAACCCCCCCCAGATGCCACCAAACACCCCCCAGACGCCCCATAACCCCCCCAGATGCCTCATAACTCCCCCCAAACGCCCCATAACACCCCATAATCCTCCCCCAGACCCCCCATAACCCCCCCAGACACCCCATAACCCCCCCCATAACCCCCCCAGACACCCCCAAACATCCTATAACCCCCCATAACCCCCCCAGATGCCCCATAACTCCCCATAACCCCCCATAATCCTCCCCCGGACACCCTATAACTCCCCATAACCCCCCATAACCCCCCCAGACACCCCATAACCCCTCCCAGACACCCCATAACCCCCCCAGACACCCCCAAACATCCTATAACCCCCCATAACCCCCCCAGATGCCCCATAACTCCCCATAACCCCCATAATCCTCCCCCAGACACCCTATAACTCCCCATAACCCCCCATAACCCCCCCAGACACCCCATAACCCCCCCCAGACACCCCATAACCCCCCCCAGACACCCCATAACCCCCCATAATCCTCCCCCAGACACCCCTATAACCCCCCATAACCCCCCAATAACCCCCCCAAACGCCCCATAAACCCTCATAACCTCCCTCCCCAGTCCCCTCACCCCTCCCAAAGCCTTCGGGGTACCCCCCAGCCCCCCCTAACCCCTCCCCCCGGGGTGCCTGACCCCAGTTTCTGGTTGAGGAGCCGTTTCTCCTTGGCAGCCGCCAGCTTCTCCCTGATCTCCTCCCTCTGCCTCTGGACCAGGGGGTTGATCACCTCAGCAGCCACAGGGTCCTCCTTGGTCCCAGCCTCTAATTTTTGGGGGGGGGGATAGGTTAACCCCCCTCAGGGTGCTGGGTAACCCCAAAAACGGGTAGGGGGGTGGGGGACTCACCTTTCTTGATGGTTGTGGTCTCCAAGGGTTTCAGACCCAGTTTGGCACGGAGCTTACTGGGAGGGGGGGAAATGGGGGGTGAGGGGGGGTTGGGGGGTGAGGGGGTTGGGGGGTGAGGGGAGGGGTTGGGGGGCACCCAAAAGGTGTCACCCAGTGGGTGAGGGACGGGGGGAAAGGGGGGTCACTCACTTGGTCTCCTCCACGCTGAGGGAGGACTCGGTGGTGGTTTTGGGGGGTGCAGCTGGGGGAGGGGGCGGGGGGGGCATAGATACAACATCAGTGACCCCCCCAAATCGTCCCCCCTCAAGGTAAGCCCCCCTCAATCATTTGCACCCCAAAACACCCCCCACACCCCTAAGCACCCCATAATTCTACCCCTTAGGGCTCAATAAGCCCCTCAGGATCCCCCCCCTCAAGTCACTGCTGCACCCCAAAATGCCCCCCCTCCCTCCCCCTCCCCCCCAAAGTGCCACATCACCCCCAAAAGTCCCTCAGGGTGCCCCCCCTTATCCCAGAAGCCCCCCAAGAGCCCATAACCCCCCCCACCCCCCTTAACCCCCCCCCCAGGCCCCCGGGGTGCCCCCCATCACCCCCCCATCACCTCCCAAGGCCTCTGGGGTGCCCCCCATCACCCCCCCCACACTCCCCATCACCCCCCCACACCCCCAAGGCCTCTAAGGTGCCCCCCATCACCTCCCCTGCCCCCCATCACCTCCCCCACCCCCCCATCACCCCCCCCAAGGCCCCTGGGGTGCCCCCCCCACCCCCCATCACCCCCCCAAGGCCCCTGGGGTGCCCCCCCACCCCCCATCACCCACCCAGCCCCCATCACCTCCCCCACACCCCCCTAAGGCCCTTGGGGTGCCCCCGGGTGCCCCCCACCACCCCCTCAGACCCACCCAAGGCCCCTGGGGTGCCCCCCCCGCCCCCCATCACCCCCCACAGACCCCCCATCACCCACTCACCACCCCCAAGGCCTCTAGGGTGCCCCCCTGCCCCCCATCACCCCCCATAGGCCCCTGGGGTGCCCCCCCCGCCCCCCATCACCCCCTCCACACCCCCCATCACCCGCCCCGCCCCCCATCACCCCCCAAGGCCCTTGGGGGGACCCCCATCACACCCCCTCCAGACCGCCCCAAGGCCCCTGGGGTACCCCCCTGCCCCCCATCACCCCCCCGCCCCCCATCACCCCACACCCCCCCCAAGGCCTCTAGGGTGCCCCCCCACCCCCCCCAGACACCCATCACCCCCTCAAGGCCCCTGGGGTGCCCCCCGCCTCCCATCACCCCACCCCCTCCCCCCATCCCCCCCCCCCCATTACGCCCCCATCACCCTCCCCACACGCACCCAAGGCCCCTGGGGTGCCCCCCCCCGCCCCCCATCACCTCCCCCACACCCCCTATCACCCTCTCAAGGCCTCTAGGGTGCCTCCTCTGCCCCCCATCACCCCCTATCACCTCCCCCACACCCCCCTAAGGCCCCTGGGGTGCCCCCAGGTGCCCCCCATCACCCCCTCAGACCCACCCAAGGTCCATGGGGTGCCCCCCTGCCCCCCATCACCCCCCCCACCCCCCCCATCACCCCCCCAAGGCCTCCGGGGTGCCCCCCCTGCCCCCCATCACCCCCCCCCGCCCCATCACCCCCCACACACCCCCCCAGTCCTCCCCCCACCCCCCAAGTCCCTCCCCTCCCCCCACCCCCCATCACGCCCCCCACCACCCCCCATGGCCCCTGGGGTGCCCCCGAGTGCCCCCCTAGACCCCCCATCACCCACCCCCCCCCCAAGGCCTCTAGGGTGCCCCCCATCACCCCCCACACCCCCTCCCCACCCCCCAGACCCCCCCCAACCCCCCAAATCCCCCCTCCCCCCCCAACCCCCCAAATCCCCCCCTCCCCCCCCCAGGCCCCCTCACCGCTTTCCTCCCTCTCCTCCCTCCTCTCCCTCTTGACTCTCCGCTCGGGTTCGCTCCCTGCCCCCCCCCGGCCATGGGGGCCGCTTCTCCCCGGCTCCTCAGGCCCCCCCGGCGCGAGGAGGAACCGGAGGCGCCGCCGGAGCCGCCGGAGCCGCCGCCACGTTCCCCCCGGGAGCGGCTGCGCTTCCCCGCCGCTCCCCGCCCCGGTGCCGGTGTTTGCGGTGCTCCCGAGGCCTCCCCGGGGTGGCTGCGGGAGCGGCCGGGGGCTCCTCGGCGGCCTCGGTCCCCCCGCTCCGTTCCCGGTGCTTCTTGGAGGAGCCCATGGAGGCGGCGGCGGCGGCGGCGGGGGGGGGGCAATGGCGGCTACTTCCGGGAAGAGGGGGAACGTCACTTCCGGCGTAGCGTTGGGATAGGGGAGGGAAGGGAGGGGGCGGGTTCTCTTCGGTAGAGGGCGCTGTCTGATTGGTGGAGAGGGGGAATGAGGGGTTGGGGAGGGCTTTGTGATTGGCTGGTGGGGAAAGGGGGAGGGGGAAGGGGGAGGGCTTTCTGATTGGCTGGATGGAGTGTCAGGAGGAGGGGAGCGCTTTCTGATTGGCTGGAGGGGGAAGGGGGAGGAGGAAGGGGGGTAGGGCTTTCTGATTGGCTGGAGGGGGGAAGGGGGAGGGGGAGGATGGGGAGCGCTTTCTGATTGGCTGGTGGGGGTGTGAGGGGGAGGGGTGAGTGCTTTCTGATTGGCTGACGGGGAAGGGGGCAGGAGGAGGAGGAGGAGGGCTTTGTGATTGGCTGGATGGAGTGTCAGGAAGAGGCAGGAGCGCATTCTGATTGGCTAGCGGGAAAGGAGGCGGGAGGAGGAGGGGGAGCGCTTTTTGATTGGCTGGAAGGGGAAGGGGGAGGGGGAGGATGGGGAGCGCTTTCTGATTGGCTGGTGGGGATGTAAGGGGGAGGGGGGAACGCTTTCTGATTGGCTGGCGGGGAAGGGGGGAGGAGGACGGGGGGAGCGCTTTCTGATTGGCTGGCTGGAGTGTCAGGAGGAAGGGAGCGCTTTCTGATTGACTGGCGGGGAAGGGGGGAGGAGGAGGGGGTGAGAGCCCTTTCTGATTGGCTGCCTGGAGTGTCAGGAGGAGGGGAGCGCTTTCTGATTGGTTGGCGGGGAAGGAGGCGGGAGGAGGAGGGAGGAGAGCTTTCTGATTGGCTGGCTGGAGTGTCAGGAGGAGAGAAGCGCTTTCTGATTGGCTGGCGGAGGAGGGGAGGCGGGAAAAAGCAGCCGGGAGGAACCATTTTGGAGAAGGGGGGGAGGAAGGGGGGAGGAAAAGGGGATTAAGAGCCCGCAGAAGGGCTTGGAGGGCTGAGGAGAAGCCGGGATCTACCCACCAGGCCGGGGGGGGGGGTATAAATAGGGGGTGGGGCTCAGGAGAAGCCGTCTAGGCCTGGTTTTTTGGGGGTGGGGGGCGGCTCCCCCCCTCCGTGGAGTAACAAAATGGCGCCGCCCTCTGGCGCCCTCGGGGTGACAACAAGATGGCGGCGCCTTGAAGGGGGGGGGGGAGACAAAATGGCGGCTCGTTGAGATTGGGGAGGGGGGAAAGGGGGGGGGGGAGACAGAACAAAATGGCGGCTTTAGGGGACGGGGAAAGAGCCCGGGAGCTGCCTTGAGGAGGGAGAAGAGGCCCCGCCGCCATTAGGCTGGCGCGGGGGGAGGCGAACAGGGCTGGGGAGGCGCGGTTGGCCCTTCCCCTCCCCCTTCCCCCCCCCCGCAGCGCCCGTTGGTCTCTCCCGCCCCTCGTGACCCGCGCGCCCCCCCCCCCCCCCCCCGCGCGCCCTTTGATCGCCGCAGGCCGCGCGCCTCGGCGGCGCCAGGGGAGTGGCCAATGGGAGGGGAGGAAGGGGGCGTGTTTTGGGGCGTGGTTAAGGCGGGAAAGGCGCTGTTAGGACGGGAGGGGGCGTGGTTTAGGGCGGGAGGGGGCGTGGCCAAGCCAAGGGTATATAAAGGCCCCGCCCTGGCCCCGCCCCTCGCATTGCCTCAGCCAGGCGCGGCTGGAGGTAGCGGCGGGGCCTGTGGCGGGGGGGTGGGGGGGGGCTCTAGGGTGGGTTTTGGGGGGGTTTTGGGGGGTTTTAGGTGGTTTTAGGGGGTTTTAGGGCTCCCAAAGGGGTTTGGGGGTGTCCGGGGAGGGGTTGGAGCAGGGAAGGGGCCGCCCGAAGGGTTACGGGGGGGACAGGGCCCCCAAAGGGGTTTTGGGGGGGCCCTGGGGGGACCCTGAGGGGTTTGGGGGGCCCTAGGGGGCTCTTAGGGCCCCTTGAGGGGTTTGGGGGGCCCTTAGAGGCTTTCTGAGGGCATTGGAGTGCCCTGGGGGAGCTCTTAGGGCCCCTTGAGGGGTTTGGGGGGCTCTGTGGGGGATCTTAGGGCCCCCTGAGGGGTTTGGGGGGCCCCTGAGGCTATTGGGGTGCACTGGGGGAGCTCTTAGGGCCCCTTGAGGGGTTTGGGGGGCCCTTAGGGGCTCCCTGATGCAATTGGGGGGCCCTAGGGGGGCCCCTGAGGCCATTGGGGTGCACTGGGGGAGCTCTTAGGGCCCCCAAAGGAGTTTGGAGGGCCCGGGGGGGGCTCTTAGGGTTCCCTGAGGGGTTTGGGGGGGCCCCTGAGGCTATTGGGGGGCCCTGGGGGGGTTCTTAGGGCCCCCTGAGGGGTTTGGGGGTCCCTGGGGGGACTTTTAGGGCCCTCAAAGAGGTTTGGGGGGCTCTGGGGGGGCCCTGAGGGGTTTGGGGTGCCCTGAGGGGGCTCTTAGGGCCCCCAAAGGGGTTTGGGGGGGCCCTGAGGCCATTGGGGTGCCCTAGGGGGGGCTTGGGGCCACCTAAGGCCATTGGGGTCCCCTGGGGGGGTCTTACGGCCCCCTAAGAATATTGGGGTACCCTAGGGGGAGGTCTTAGGGCTCCCTAAGAATATTGGGGTGCCCTGGGAGGGGGCTTAGACCCCCCTTAGAATATTGGGGTGCCCTGGGGGGGGTCAGGGGCCCCTAAGGCAATTGGGGTGCCCTGGGGGGTGTCTTAGGGTCCCCTAAGAATATTGGGGTGCCCTGGGGGGTCTTAGACCCCCTTAGAATATGGGGTGCCCTGAGAGGGGCTTAGACCCCCTTAGAATATTGGGGTGCCCTGGGGCGGGGTCTTAGACCTCCCTAAGAATATTGGGTGCCCTGGGTGGGGTCTTAGAGCCCCTAAGGCAATGGGGTGCCCTGGGGGTTAGACCCCTCTAAGAATATTGGGGTACCCTGAGGTGCACCCCCTTCTACCTCTTGGGGGGGGGGGTCACACTCCTGAAATGCTGGGCTGGGGGTGGCTGGGAAGGATTTTGGGGGGGGGCAGCAACCTTCTAACCCCCCCCCCTTTAATTTTTTGGGGTGCCCCCTTTCTTTCCCCCCTCCTTAATTTTTTGGGGTGCCCCCCCCCCCCCTTCTTTTCTCTTCCCTTAGGATGATGGAGGTGGATGCTGAGTGCCCCCCCCCACTTTGGAGCTATCCAGCTTGGATGCTGAGGGAGACCCCATGAAAGGGGGGGTGACCCCCCAGAAAAGGGGGGCCCCCCAAAAAAGGAGGACGAAGAAGAGGAGGAGGAGGAAGAAAAGGGGGTCACCCCGCAGCCCCTTTAAGACCCCCCACCCCCCAGCCCCCCCAAATTGGGGAGAAGAACGGGCTGGTTAAACTCCCCCAGGATGAAGAATTAGGGGGGTGGGGGAATTTGGGGGGGCGGGGGGTGAATTGGGGGTCCCCCCCCCCAAAATTCACCGGGTTGGGGAAGGAGGAGCTGCTGAAGGCGGCTGGGACCCCCCCTGGGTGAAGGCTCGGACCTTCCTCCTCCTCCTCTTTTGGGGGGGGTGGGTGGGGATGTTGGGGGGGCGGCTGCCATCGTGGCCAGAGCCCCCGCTGCAGACCCCTCCCCCCACAAAGCTGGTGGCAACTCGGGGGGCTCTACAGGGCCCCCCCAAAAGCTTTCGGGGAGGATCTGAGAGGTGAGGGGGGGTTTGGGGGGGGGGAAGGGGGTTTTGGGGGGGTTATGGGGGGGGGAGGGGGTTTTGGGGGGGTTTAGGGCGAGGGGGTTGAGGGGGAGGGGGAGGGTGGGGAGGGGGTTTATGGGGCGGGTTTGGGGGGAGGGGAGGGGGAGAGGGAGGGGGTTTGGGGGGGGGGGGTTTAGGGGGGTTTAGGGGGAGGGGAGGGGAGGGGGTTGGGGGGAGGGGAGGGGGAGGGGGTTTGGGGGGGTTTAGGGGAGGGGGAGGGGGGTTTGGGGGGAGGGGGTGTGGGGGGGTTTAGGGGGGAGGGGAGGGGGTGGGGAGGGGGTTTAGGGGGGAGGGGAGGGGGTTAGAGGGGGGAGGGGGGTTTAGGGGGAGGGGAGGGGGTTGGGGGGAAGGGGTTTAGGGGGAGAGGGGGTTTTGGGGGGAGGGGAGGGGGTTTGGGGTGGGGGAAGGGGTTTGGGGGGTTTAGGGGGAGGGGAGGGGTGGGGAGGGGGTTTAGGGGGGAGGGGGTTTGGGAGGGGAGGGGGTTTTGGGGGGAGGAGGGTTTAGGAGGGGGGGTTAGAGGGGGTTTGGGGGGGGGAGGGGAGGGGAGGGGAGGGGGTTTGGGGGGGTTGGGGGGGAGGAGGGGGTTTGGGGGGAGGGGAGGGGGAGGGGAATGGGTTGGGGGGAGGGGAGGGGGGGTGGGGTGAGGGGAGGAGGTGGGGTTGGGGTGGGGGAGGGGAGAGGGGTGGTTGGGGGGGTTGAGGTGGGGGAGGGAGTTTTGGGGGGGTTTGGGGTGGGGGAGGGGGTTTAGGGGGTAGGGGAGGGGGTTTGGAGGGGTTTGGGGGGAGGGGAGGGGGTTAGAGGGGGTTTTGGGGGGGTTTGGGGGAGAGGGGAGGGGGTTGGGGGGAGAAGGTTTGGGGTGGGGGAGGGGCTTTGGGGGGGTTTGGGGGGGAGGGGAATGGGTTGGGGGGGTTGGAGGGGGGAGGGGGGTTTGGGGGAGGGAGGGGCCTAGAGTGGGTTATGGGGGGAGGGTGTCTGGGGGGGGGGGGTTAGGGGGAGGGGAGGGGGTTTTGGGGGTGTTTAGGGGGGAGGGGGTTAGAGGGGGGTTGGGGGGAGGGGAGGGGGGTTTGGGGGTGTTTAAGGGGGTTTGGGGGGAGAGGGATTTAGGGGGAGGGGGTTTGGGGGGAGGGGAGGGGGTTTTGGGGGGGTTATGGGGGGGTGGTGGAGGGGGTTGGGGGGAGGGTTGGAGGGTCTTGGGGGGGGGGTGGGGGGTGGGGGGGGCGGGTGGGGGGGGGGGGGGTGGGGGGGGCCCCCCGAAGATTTTGGGGTCCCTTGGGGGGTGCTCAGGGCCCCTGGGTGGATTTTGGGGGGGTGGGGGGAGGGAAAATCGGGGTACACCCCCCTGTTGGGGGGGGGGGGCTGCTTGGGGGGGCACCCCGAGTATTTTGGGGTCCCTTGGAGGGGGGTGCTCAAGGATTTTGGGGTGGGGGAGCTACTTGGGGGGGCACCCTGGGGATTTTGGGGTCCCTTGGGGGGGGTGCACAAGGATTTTGGGGGGGCACCCCAGAAAGGTTTTTGGGGGTGCCCCCCGGTGAGATTTTGGGGTGCCCCCCCGGTGGGGATTTTGGGGTGCCCCCCCGGTGAGATTTTGGGGTACCCCCCCCCCAGGTGTGTCTGAGCGGCTGGAGCACGTGGCCGGGCTGCAGATGAAGGGGCTGGTATTGGGGCCCCTGTACCCCCAAATTGAGGGGGGACCCCAAAACCTGTCCCTGGAGGAGCTGGACCCCAGCCTGGGCACCCCCAAGACTTCACCCACCTGCTGCAGGCGGCCAAGAAGAAGGGTGAGGGGGGCACCCCAAAAAACAAATGGGGGGAGAGGGGCACCCCGAAACCTGAGGGGGCACCCCGAAACCTGGGGGGACCCCAAGACTGGGAGGGCACCTCAAAAATGGGGAGGGAAGCCCCCAAAAACCTGGGGGCACCCCAAAAATGGGGGGGCACCCCAAAAAACAAGGGGGGAGGGCACCCCAAAACCTGGGGGACCTCAGGAGCAAAGGGGGGCACCCTAAAACCCAGGGGGCACCTAAAAACCTGGGGGGAGCCCAAAAATGAGGGGATGGGGGCACCCCAAAACCGGGGGGCACCCCGAAACCTGGGGGGACCTCAGGAGCAAGGGGAGGCACCCCAAAACCCAGGGGGCACCCCAAGACTGGGAGGGCACGCCAAAAATGGGGGGGAGGGGCACCCCAAAACTTGGGGGACACCCCAAAACCTGGGGGCACCCCAAAATGGGGGAGGGGCACCCAAACCTGGGGGACCCCAAGACCAAGTGGGGCACCCCAAAACCTGGGAGGACTTCAGGAGCAAGGGGAGGCACCCCAAAACCCAGGGGGGCACCGTATAAATGAGGGGGCACCCCAAAACCTGGGGGAGGCCAAGACTGGGAGGGCACCCCAAAAACGGGAGGGGAAACCCCCAAAAATGGGGGAGAGAGGGCACCCCAAAACCCAGGGGGGCACCCCAAAACCTGGGAGGACCTTAGGAGCAAGGGGGCACCCCAAAACCTGAGGGGACTTCAGGAGCAAGGAGAGGCACCCCAAAACCTAGGGGGCACCCTAAAGCCATGGGGGGCACCCTGAAACCTGGGGGGACCCCAAGACTGGGGGAGGGGGCACCCTAAACCCAGGCAGGGTACCCCAAAACCCGGGGGCACCCCAAAAACGGGGGGCACCCCAAAACCTGGGGGACCCAAAGACCAAGGGGAGGCACCCCAAAACTGGGAGGGCACCCCAAAACCCGGGGGGCACCCCAAAAGTAACAGGTACAGAGGAACTTTAAGTGGGGGTACCCCAAAACAGAGCTTCACAAGGGTATTAAAGGGGGGCACCCCAAAACTGGGGGGAGGGGGGAATAGCAGCACTGTGAGGCATTTTGGGGGGGGGGGCTCTAAGTGGCCTTGGGGGGGGGTCTCTGGAGGGTTTTGGGGTGCCCTGACCCCCCCCCCAATCTTGGGGCTCCCCCCCCCCTCAGGGCTGGAGGTGATCGTGGAGCTGACCCCCAACCCCCAAGAGCAGCAGCCCTGGGGGGGGCAGCCCGGGACCCCCAATTCCTGGAGAGGGTCAAGGTATTGGGGGGGGGGGGGGGCATGAGGGGGTACCCATTTGGGGGGGTTATGGGGTTGGGGGGGGCACCCATGGAGGGGGGGATGGGGGGGCACCCGTTTGGGGGGGCTATGGGGTGATGGGGGGGGCCATGGGGTGGGGGGGGCACCCATTTGGGGGAGTTATGGGGTTGGGGTGGGGGCACCCATTGTGGGGGGGCACCCATTTGGGGGGGGATGGGGGGGTTATGAGGTGGGGGGGCCATGGGGGGGGGTGATGGGGTGGGGGGGCCACCCATGGAGGGGGGGCACCCATGGAGGGGGGGGCATGGGGGGGTACCCATTTGGGGGTTATGAGGTGGGGGGGCTATGGGGTACTGGGAGGGTGATGGGGGTGATGGGGTGGGGAGGGCACCCATTGGGGGGGATGGGGGGTATGAGGTGGGGGGCTATGGGGTACTGGGGGTACATGGGGGGTTATGGGGTGGGGGGGGCTATGGGGTACTGGGGGAGTGATGGGGGGGCCATGGGGGGGTGATGGTGTGGAGGGGGGCACCCATTTGGGGGGGGCTATGGGGTACTGGGAGGGTGATGGGGGGGTGATGGGGTGGGGAGGGCACCCATTGGGGGGGGATGGGGGGGTATGAGGTGGGGGGCTATGGGGTACTGGGGGGGTACATGGGGGGGTTATGGGGTGGGGGGGGGCATCCGAGGATGGGGGGGGCACCTATTTGGGGGGGTATGAGGTGGGGGGGGGCATGGGGGGGTTATGGGGGGGCACCCATTTGGGGGGGCTATGGGATACTGGGGGGGCAATGGGGGGGTGATGGGGTGGGGGGTTATGGGGGGGGCATTTGGGGGGGCTATGGGGTTGGGGGGGCAATGGGGGGGCTATGGGGTACTGGGAGGGTGATGGGGGGGGTGATGGGGTACTGGGGGGCAATGGGGGGCTATGGGGTTGGGTGGGCAATGGGGGGGCTATGGGGTGTTTGGGGGGGCTATGGGGTACTGGGGGGGCCGGGGGAACTGGGAGGGGGGTATGGGGGGGTGATGGGGGGGCCATGGGGTACTGGGGGGGGGTATGGGGTGGGGGGGCTGGGGGGCCTATGGGGTATTGGGGGGATACTGGGGGGGGGCAATGGGGTACTGGGGGGTGGTGGGGTTTGGGGGGGGCATTTGGGGGGGCTATGGGGTACTGGGGGGGCTATGGGGTTGGGGGGCTATGGGGTACTGGGGGTCAACGGGGGCTGATGGGGTGGGGGGACTATGGGGGGGCTATGGGGTACTGGGGGTGATGGGGGGCTATGGGGAGTGATGGGGTGGGGGGACATATGGGGGAGGCTATGGGGTACTGGGGGGTGATGGGGTGGGGGTTATGGGGGGGCATTTGGGGGGCTATGGGGTACTGGGGGCCTCTATGGGGGTGATGGGGTGGGGAGGCTCTGGGGTGGAGGTTATGGGGTGGGGGTGGGGGCTACTGGGGGGGGGGTGTTGATTTTGGGGGGGGGGGTCCCAGTGTGTAACTGGTTGGGGGGGGAGGGGGGTGTGTGACAGCTCTGGGGTGCAGTGGGGGGGTCCCAGGGTGGTTTTGGGGGGGGGGGGCATGGGGGTGACCCCCCCTCCTTTGCCCCCCCCCAGCGAGCTCTGAGCGTGTGGCTGGAACGGGGCGTTTCTGGAATCTTCCTGGACGGGATCGAGGAGCTGGAGGTGGGGGGGGCTGGGGATTGGGGGGGGATGGGGATTGGGGGGGGGATGGGGGGCTGGAAATTGGGGGGGGGGATGGGGATTGGGGGGATGGGGGCTGGAAATTGGGGGGGGATGGGGATTGGGGGGGATGGGGGGCTGGAAATTGGGGGGGGGGGGATGGGGGGAGGGGGGCTGGGAATTGGGGGGGGGATGGGGGGCTGGAAATTGGGGGGGGGGGGAATTGGGAGGAGGATTTGGGGGGATGGGGATGGGGGGCTGGAAATTGGGGGGGGATTTGGGGGGTGGGGAGGGGGGCTGGGGATTGGGGGGGGAAATTGGGGGGTGATTTGGGGGGGCTGGGATTTGTGGGGGTGGATGGGGGGGACTGGGAATTGGGGGGTGGAAATTGGGGGGGCTGGGAATTGGGGGGTGGGGACGGGGGCTGGGTATTTGGGGGGAGGGAAATTGGGGGGGCTGGAAATTGGGGGGGATTGGGGGGGGAGTGGGGGGGGACTGGGGTGGGGGGGGGATGGGATTGGGGGGGATGGGGGGATGGGGTGGGGGGATGGGGATGGGGGGGATTTGGGGGGGCTGGAAATTGGGGGGGGCAGGAGGGGGGTGGAATTTGGGGGGGATGGGATGGGGGGGGTCAAATTTAGGGGGAGGGGAAGGGGTGCAGGAAAGAACCCCTGGGGGGGGGGGGTGTTGGTACCCCTGGGGGGGGGATGGGGGGGGGATTTGGCCTCCTGGGGCTGTGCCCCCCCCCCTCTATTTTGGGGTGACCCCCCCCCCCGCCCCCCCCCCCGCCCTCCCTGTTGGCTGAATGGAGGAACCTGACAGAGCAGAGCAGCCCCAGCAGCACCCCCAGGTCTGGGACACCCCCCCCCCAAATTTGGGGTGCCCCCCCACCCCCCAAATCTCTCCTCTTCCCCCCCAACCCAACCCCCCCAGATTTGGGGTGTCCTTGCCCCTCCCCCTTAGGGTGCTGCTGGGGGGGCACCCAGCTGTGGGACCCGCCCCCAAATTTGGGGTGCCCCCCCCAAATCTCTCTTCCCCCCCAGATTTGGGGTGTCCCTGCCCCCCCTCACCCCAAATCTCTCTCCCCCCTCAGGGTGCTGGGGGGCACCCAGCTGTGGGACCCCCCCGAGATTTGGGGTGTCCCTGCCCCCCCCAAAATTCTCTCCCTCCCCCCACCCCCCTCCAGATTTGGGGTGTCCCTGCCCCCCCTCACCCCAAACCTCTCCCCCCCCCCAGGGTGCTGTTGGGGGGCACCCGGCTCCGGGCCCCCCGCGCTGCTGGAGCTGCTGAACGGCTCCCGGGGGGGGGCACTGGGGGGCCGGTGCTGGGCCCCTACCTGGAGGTTTTAGGGGACCCCCCGGACCTGACCTGGCCCCCCAACTCCTGAAGCTGCTGCACCCCGGGACCCCCCTGGGCTGGAGCGTGAGTCACCCCCCCCCGACACCCCCCGTGACCCCCCCCCGTCCCCCCTGACTCCCTGTGACCCCCCCATGTGTCCCCTGACCCCCCCAACCCCCCTCACCCCCTGTGACCCCCTCCGATCCCCCCTGTCCCCACTGACCCCCCCATGTGTCCCCTGTCCCCCCCGACCCCACCTGACCCCCCTGTCCTCACTGACCCCCCATGTGTCCCCTGTCCCCCCCGACCCCACCTGACCCCCCTGTCCTCACTGACCCCCCATGTGTCCCCTGACCCCCCGTCCCCCCTGTCCCCCTGTGACCCCCCTGACCCTCCCTGTCCCCCCCGACCCCCCTGACCCTCTATGTCCCCCCCTGTGACCCCCCATGTGTCTCCTGTGACCCCCCTGACCCCCTGTGACCCCCCTGTCCCCACTGACCCCCCCAGGTGTCCCCTGACCCCCTGTGACCCCCCTGACCCCCTGTGACCCCCCCCATGTGTCCCCTGACCCCCCCAACCCCCTCTCACCCCCTGTGACCCCCTCGACCCCCCCATGTCCACCCTGACCCCCCCGTCCCCCCTTGACCCCCCTGACCCCCTGTGACCCCCACTGACCCCCCCAATGTGTCCCCTGACCCCCCCAACCCCCCCGTGTCCCCACTGACCCCCCTGTCCCCCCTTGACCCCCCTGACTCCCTGTGACCCCCCTGTCCCCACTGACCCCCCCACGTGTCTCCTGGCCCCCCCAACCCCCTGTGACCCCCCCAATGTGTCCCCTGACCCCCCCTGATCCCCTGTGACCCCCCGACCCCACATGTGTCCCCTGTGACCCCTCTGACCCCCCTCTGACCCCCCTGTGACCCCCCTGTCCCCACTGACCCCCCCATGTGTCCCCTGACCCCCTGTGACCCCCCGACCCCCTGTGACCCCCCCATGTCCCTTGACCCCCCCGTCCCCTTGTGACCTCCCCTGACCCCCCCAACCCCCCATGTACCCCCTGTGACCCCCCCGTCCCCCCCGACCCCCTGTGACCCCCCCGTGTCCCCACTGACCCCCCAACCCCCCCGTCCCCCCCTGACCCTCTGTGACGCCCCCCAGCCCCCCATGTGCCCCCTGTCCCCCCCGTGTCCCCCCCTGTCCCCCTGTGACCCCCCTGACCCCCCCTGTCCCCCCCCCAGGTGGGGTCCCCCTGTCCCCCCCCCCAATGTCCCCAAATGTCCCCTGTCCCCCCCAAGGTGGGGTCCCCCTGTCCCCGTGTCACCCCACCTGTCCCCTGTCCCCCCCAGGTGGGGTCCCCCTGTCCCCCCATGTCACCCCACCTGTCCCCTGTCCCCCCCCAGGTGGGGTCCCCCTGGCGTCACCTGAGCACCCTGAGCCCCCCTGGCTCCCCAGCGGCTGCTGCTGCTCTGGACCCTCCCCGGGACCCCCGTGCTGAGCTACGGGGACGAGCTGGGGCTGGGGGACCCCCACCCCACGGAGGTATGGGGGGGCTGGGGGGAAGAATTTGGGGGGGCTTGGGGGGGGTTTGGACTTGGGAGGGGGTTTGGAGGGGGTTTGGGGGGGATTTGGGGGGCTGGGGGGTATTAGTGGGGGATTTGGGGGGCTGGGGGAGGAATTGGGGGGGCTGGGGGGGCATTTTGGGGGGGCTGGGGGAGAGGTTGGGGATTTGGGGGGCTGGGGGGGATTTTGGTGGGGCTGGGGAGGGGGATTTTGGGGGGGCTGGGGGGGTTTGGACTTGGGAGGGGATTTGGGGGGGGTTGAGGGCGATTTGGGGGGCTGGGGGGGATCTGGGGGTGGTGGTGGGTTTGGGGGTGCTGGGGGGGTTGAGGGGGCTGGGGGGGTTGGGGGTGCTGAGGGGGCTGGGGGTGGATTTGGGGGTGCTGAGGGGGCTGGGGGGGATTTGGGGGTGCTGGGGGGGGTTGAGGGGACTGGGGGGTGGGGTTTGGGGGGCTGGGGGTGTTGAGGGTGGGTTTGGGGGTGCTGAGGGGGCTGGGGGGATTTGGGGGTGCTGAGGGGTCTGGGGGTGGTTTTGGGAGTACTGAGGGGGTCTGGGGGGGTTTGGGGGGGCTGGGGTGGGTTTGGGGGTGCTGAGGGGGCTGGGTTGGATTTGGGGGTGCTGAGGGGGCTGGGGGGGCTGGGGGGGCTGGGGGACTGGGGGGGGTTTGGGGGGGCTGGGGGGGTTGGGAGTGGTTTTGGGGGTGCTGAGGGGGCTGGGGGTGGGTTTGGGGGGCTGGGGGGGATTTGGGGGGGCTGGGGGTGGGTTTGGGGGTGCCGCCTGACCCCGCCCCGTGTCCCCAGCTGACCCCGATGCCCTGGGACCTCGTGGAGCGCATCCGGGAGGGGGACAACAGCTCCCAGGTGGGCGGGGCTTGGGGCTCGGGGGGCGGGGCCTGGGCCCTGGGGGGTGTGGTCTAGGGATCGGTGGGCGGGGCTTGGGGGTTCTGGCTGTTGCCCGGGTGGGCGGGGCTTCGCCAATGGGCGGGGCTGGAGAAGGGGGCGGGGCCTCGGCGGGCTGGGCATTGCCTGGGAGTTCTTAAAGGGCCAGCACCCCCTTTTTTCTGGGGTTCTTAAAGGGCTAGCACCCCATTTTTAGGGGGGCTCTTAAAGGGCCAGCACCTCCTTTCCCCAGCAGTCTTAAAGGGGCAGCACCCTCTTTTTGGGGGGTTCTTAAAGGGCCAGCACCCCATTTTTAGGGGGGTTCTTAAAGGGCCAGCACCCTCTTTTCTGGGGGGTTCTTAAAGGGCCAGCACCCTTTTTTTAGGAGGATTCTTAAAGGGCCAGCACCCCCTTTCCCTGGGGCTCTTAAAGGGCCAGCACCCCATTTTTAGGGGGTTCTTAAAGGGCCAACACCCCCTTTCCCCAGCAGTCTTAAAGGGGCAGCACCCTCTATTTTCTGAGGTTCTTAAAGGGCCAGCACCCCATTTTTAGGGGAGTTCTTAAAGGGCCAGCACCCTATTTTTAGAGGGTCCTTAAAGGGCCAGCACCCCATTTCTATCCCCCCACCTCTTCTCCCTTCCCCAGGCTCAGCTGCTGTCCCTCTGTCGCCTCCTGGGGTCTTAAAGGGCCAGCACCCCCTTTTCCTGGGGTTCTTAAAGGGGCAGCACTCTGCTTTTTTAGGGGGCTCTTAAAAGGAGAGGACTCCTTTTTTAGGGGGGTTCTTAAAGGGCCAGCACCCCATTTTTAGGAGCTTCTTAAAGGGCCAGCACCCCATTTTTGGGGGTTCTTAAAGGGCCAGCACCCTGTTTTTTAGGGGGGTTCTTAAAGGGCCAGCACCCCATTTTTGGGGGGTTCTTAAAGGGCCAGCACCCTGTTTTTTAGGGGGGCTCTTAAAGGGGTAGCATCTCCTTTTCCTGGGGCTCTTAAAGGGCCAGCACCCTCATTTTTAGAGGGCTCCTTAAAGGGCCAGCACCCCATTTCTATCCCCCCTCCTCCTCTCCCCTCCCCAGGCTCAGCTGCTGTCCCTCTGTCGCCTCCTGGGGTCCCTGCGGGTCCGGGAGCGTTCCCTGGCCCTGGGGGAGCTGGAGCCCATCCCAGCCTCAGCCCCAGCAGCCGCTTTCCTGAGGAGCTGGGACCAGAGCGACCGGTTCCTGGTGATCCTGAACCCCCAAAACAGCCCCCTGCTCCCCACTTTAAGGGACCCCAATATACCCCCTCGGGTCACCTTACGGCTCAGCACCCACCGGCCCCTCCCCCCAGACCCTCAGGTGGATTTGGGGAGCCTGGAGCTCTTGCCCTATGAGGGGGTGCTCCTCAGCTTCCCCTACACCCCATAGTGCACCCCAAAACCCCCCATTTCCCCCACCCCCCCACGATAAGGGGTGTCCCCCCCCCAACCTCTCACCCCAAGCAGAGACTGGGGGGCACCCCCAGCACCCATGTGTGGCCTTGAATCCACCCCCCACCCCCACCCCTCCCAGCACCCCCAGGATTGGGGTCCCCAAAATCCCTTGGGGGGGCCCCCCAAAACACTGAGTCCCCAAAATCCCTTGGGGGGCCCCCCAAAACATTGAGTCCCCAAAATCCTTTGAGGGGGTCCCAAAATCCCTTGAGGGGTCCCCAAAACCCCTAGGGGGGTCCCCAAAATCCTTTGAGGGGGTCCCCAAAACCCCTAGGGGAGTCCCCAAAATCCCTTGGGGGTAGTCCCCCAAAACATTGAGTCCCCAGAATCCCTTGGGGGGTCCCCAGAATCTCTTGGGGGGTAGTCCCCCAAAACATTGAGTCCCCAGAATCCCTTGGGGGGTCCCCAGAATCTCTTGGGGGGCACCCCCAAAACATTGACTCCCAAAACCCCTAGGGGGGTCCCCAAAATCCTTTGAAGGGGTCCCCAAAATCCCTTGGGGGGTTGTCCCCCAAAACATTTGAGTCCCCAAAACCCCTAGGGGGGTCCCCAGAATCCCTTTGGGGGGGCCGCCCCAAAACATTGAGTCCCCAAAATCCCTTGGGGGTGGTCCCCCAAAACCCCTTGGGAGGGGGCCCCAAAATCCCTAGGGGGGTCCCCAAAACCTCCTTTCTCTCCCCTTACACACTCCATTTTGGGGGGGCCGGTGCAGTCCCTGGGTTGGGGTGTCCCCCTACCCCCCAACCCCCCTCTGTCCCTGGCGGGGGGTTGAGCTTCTGTGTGTGTGTGTGTCCCCCCCAAATAAAGCCCCTGCATTTGTGCTCCTGCCTTTGATTTAATGGGGGGGGGGAGAGTTTGGGGGGCTGGAGGGGGGGAGGGGTTGGGGGGGCTGGGGTGTGGGGGGGCTGGTTGAGGGGGGATGGGGTGTGGGAGGGAGGGGTTGGGGGGGATGGGTTTAAGGGGGGGATGGGGTGGAGGGGGGTCTGGTTGAGTGGGGGGCTGGGGGGTGGGGGGAGGGTTTGGGGGGCTGGAGTGGCGGGGGGAGGAGGTGGGGGGCACTGAGGGGGGAGGGGGCTGGTTTAGGGGGCCTGGGATGAAAGGGGGAGGATTGGGGGGGCTGGAGTGGGGGGGGAGGGTTGGGGGGCACTGGGGGGGAGGGGCTGGTTTAGGGGACCTGGGGTGAAAGGGGGGAGGGTTGGGGGGGCTGGGGTGGGGGGGTCTGGTTGAGGGGGGTCTGGGATGTAAGGGGGGAATGGGGGGTGGGGAGGGCTGGTTTGGGGGGCTGGACTGTGGGGGGAGGGTTGGGGG
The DNA here is from genome assembly GCA_027925045.1 of Hypotaenidia okinawae. NCBI lineage: Eukaryota > Metazoa > Chordata > Aves > Gruiformes > Rallidae > Hypotaenidia > Hypotaenidia okinawae. Next base: position 81,584 of record BSDF01000037.1, read on the forward strand.
GCACTGGGGGGGAGGGGCTGGTTTAGGGGACCTGGGGTGAAAGGGGGAGGGTTGGGGGGCTGGGGTGGGGGGGGTCTGGTTGAGGGGGGTCTGGGATGTAAGGGGGGAATGGGGGGTGGGGAGGACTGGTTTGGGGGGCTGGACTGTGGGGGGAGGGTTGGGGGGCACTGGGGGGAGGGGCTGGTTTAGGGGGCCTGGGGTGAAAGGGGGAGGGTTGGGGGGGCTGGGGCGGGGGGGGGAGGGGTTGGGGGGGTTGGGTTTAAGGGGGGGATGGGGTGTAAGGGGGGAGGGTTGGGGGGGATGGAGTGGGGGGGATGGGGAGTAAGGGGGGCTGGGGTGTGGGGGGGAGGGTTTGGGGGGCTGGAGTGTGGGGGGGGCTGGTTTGGGGGGGCTGAGGTGTGGGGGGAGGGTTTGGGGGGGGCTGTAGGGGGAGGGGAGGGGTTGCTTTAGGGGGCCTGCGATGAAAGGAGGGAGAGTTTGGGGGGGCTGGGGTGGGGGGGTGGCTGGTTTTGGGGGGGCTGGGGTTTGGGGGGGGCTATTTTGGGGGGTGCCCTATGATTTGGGGGGGGGGGGGTGTAGTGTCACAGCCACCCCCCCCCCCCAAATTTGGGGGGGGAGGGGGGAGGGGCAGGAGGGTCCCTGAGCCCATCAGGATCTTTGGGGGGTCCCTGGGGGGGTCGCTTTCCCCCCGTTTCCATAGCCACCCGTCGCCCGGAAGTGACGCAATATCCCCCCCGGGGAGAAAGGGGGGGGGGAAGAGGCCTGGCTTACCGGAAGTGACGCGTTAAAGGCGGCGCCGGAAGTGAGGGCGGAGGCGGCCGGGATGAAGCTGCTGACCCACAACCTGCTCAGCTCCCACGTCCCCGGGCTCCGGCCGGGGGGGGGTTCCCGCTGCGGATCAAGGTCAGGCCGGGGTCGGGGAAACACCCCCACCCCCCCACCCCGACACCCCCTTCCCCACCCCCCTATCCCACTCTATCCCCCACCCGCCCCTTGAACCGGCCGGGAACCACCCGGACTGGATGCCCCGCCCCCTGACTGGATGCCACGCCCCCTGACCACGCCCCCTGACTGGATGCCCCGCCCCCTGACTGGATGCCACGCCCCCTGACCACGCCCCCTGACTGGATGCCCCGCCCCCTGACTGGATGCCCCGCCCCCGACCACGCCCCCTGGCTGGATGCCCCGCTCCCCAACCGATTGCCCCGCCCCTTGAGCGGCTGCCCCGCCCCCTGGTTGGATGCCCCGCCCCCTTACCGGATGCCGTCGCCCCCTGACCCCACCCCCTGACAGGCTGTCCCGCCCCCAGACTGGATGCCCCGCCCCCTGACCCGACGCCCCGCCCCCTTACCCCAGCCCCTGATTGGCTGCCCCGCCCCCTGACTGGATGCCCCACCCCCTGACAGGTTGCCATGCCCCATGACCCCGCCCCCTGACCAACTGTCCTGCCCCCTGACTGGATGTCCCGTTCCCTGACCCAACGCCCCGCCCCCTTACCCCACCCCCTGACTGGATGCCCCGCCCCCTGACCCCTCCCCCCGATCCGTTGCCCCGCCCCTTTAGCGGCTGCACCGCCCCCTGACTGGATGTCCCGCCCCCTGACGCCCCGCCCCCTGACTGGAAGTCCCGCCCCCTCTCTGGATGCCCCGCCCCCTGATCGACTGTCCCGCCCCCTGACTGGGTGCCACGCCCCATGACCCCGCCCCCTGATCAGGTGTCCCGCCCCCTGACTGGATGCCCATTCTGACCCCGCCCCCTGACTGGATGCCCCGCCCCTTACCACACCCCCTGACCAGCTGCCCCACGCCTCCGACCCCGCCCCCTCTTGGCCCCTCCCCTCTGACCCCTCCGACCCCTTCCCTTCTTGGCCCCACCCCCTCTGGCCCCGCCCCCTGCTCTGGCCCCGCCCCCAGGCCCATGCGGTGCGGGTGCGCCCGGTGCCGTTCAACGCGGCGCTGGTGACCCCGCCCCCTTTGACCCCCCTGACCCCTCCCCCTCTGGCCCCGCCCCCTCTGGCCCCGCCCCCTCTGGCCCCGCCCCCTGCTCTGGCCCCGCCCCCAGGCCCATGCAGTGCGGGTGCGGCCGGTGCCGGTCAACGCGGCGCTGGTGACCCCTCCCCCTCTGACCCCCCTGACCCCTTCCCTTCTTGGCCCCGCCCCCTCTGGCCCCGCCCCCTCTGACCCCGCCCCCTGCTCTGGCCCCGCCCCCAGGCCCATGCGGTGCGGGTGCGCCCGGTGCCGTTCAACGCGGCGCTGGTGACCCCTCCCCCTCTGACCCCCCTGACCCCTTCCCTTCTTGGCCCCGCCCCCTCTGGCCCCGCCCCCTCTGACCCCGCCCCCTGCTCTGGCCCCGCCCCCTGCTCTGGCCCCGCCCCCAGGCCCATGCGGTGCGGGTGCGGCCGGTGCCGTTCAACGCGGCGCTGGTGGCGCGGTTGGTGCCGCGGCTGCGCTGGGACGCGCTGCTGGAGGCGGCCCAGAGCGTGAGCGGGGGGGGGGGCTGGTTTGGGGGGTCCTGGACTGGGGGGGTCGGTTTGGGGGGTCCTGGACCAGGGGGGCAGTTTTAGGGGGGTCCTGGACCAGGGGGGATGGTTTGGGGGGTGTGTCTGGACTGGGGGGGCTGATTTGGGGGGGTCCTGGACTGGGGGGCTGGTTTGGGGGGACCCAGGGGGGTGGGAGGTCTGGGACTTGGGGGGGCTGGTTTAGGGGGGGTCCTGGACCAGGGGGGCCAGGGTGGGGGGGATCTGGGACCAGGGGGGCTGGTTTAGGGGGGTCCTGGACTGGGGGGGCCCAGGGGGGTGGGAGGGCAGGGACTGAGGGGGCTGGTTTAGGGGGGGGCTGGGATTGGGGGGCTGGTTTAGGGGGGTCTGGACCGGGGGGGTGGTTTGGGGGGGGCCAGGGCTGGGGGGCCTGGGTTGGGGGGACATGGACTGGGGGGCTGGTTTGGGGGGGACCAGGGTCAGGGGGGATCTGGGGCTGGGGGGCTGGTTTAGGGGGGCCTGGACTGGGGGGCTGGTTTTGGGGGGGGCTGGACTGGGGGGGCTGGTTTGGGGTGGCCACGGCTGGTTTGGGGGGTGTCTGGACTGGGGGGGCTGGGTTGGGGGGGACATGGACTGGGGGGCTGGTTTGGGGGGATCTGGGACTGGGGGGGTCCAGGGGGGCTGGTTTTGGGGGGGCTGGACTGGGGGGGTGGTTTTGGAGGGGGTCCTGGATCGGGGGGGCTGGTTTGGGGGGGGCCCAGGGGAGTGGGAGGTCAGGGACCAGGGGGGCTGGTTTGGGGGGGTCTGGATCGGGAGGGCTGGTTTGGGGGGGGCAGGGCTGGTTTGGGGGGGTCTGGATTGGGGGGTCCAGGGGGGTTGGGAGCCTGGTTCTGGGGGGGTCCAGGGGGTGGGAGGTCAGGGACTTGGGGGGCTGGTTTTGGGGGAGGTTTGGACTGGGGGGGCTGGTTTGGGGGGGGCTGGACTGGGGGGCTGGTTTGGGGGGGTTCTGGGACTGGGGGGGTTGGTTTGGAGGGGGTCCTGGAGTGGGGGGGCTGGTTTGGGGGTGGGTCTGGGACTGGGGGGGCTGGTTTGGGGGGGGGGGACCTGGATTGGGGGGGCTGGTTTTGGGGGGGGGGGCTGGACCGGGGGGTCGGTTTGGGGGGTGTGGAACGGGGGGCTGGTTTTGGGGGGGTCCTGGACTGGGAGGGGGGTCCAGGGTTGGGGGGGGGGATCTGGGACTGGGGGGGTCGGTTTAGGGGGAGTCCTGGACTGGGGGGGCTGGTTTGGGGGGGGGGGGGGCATGTCCAGGACTGGGGGTGTCCAGTTTTGGGGGGGTTGGGGGGGCTGTGATTTGGGGAGGGGGTCCCACAGCCTCTCTCCTACCCCCCCCCTTTGACTCACTGCCCCCCCATATCCCCTCCCCCCAAAAGTTGGGGCACCCCTCAGAGCTGCCCCCGAACCCGCCCCCGACTACGAGGGGGACGAGACCTTCCTGAGGAGGGTGCACCACGTGCTGCTGGAGGTGAGGGGGGGTCCCCAAAACCTGGGGGGGTCCCCAAAACCCTTGGGGGGTCCCCAAAACCCTGGGGAGTCCCCCAAACCCGCCCCCCAAAATCTGGGGGGTTCCCCAGAATCTGGGGGGTTCCCCAAAACTCTTGGGGGTCGGCAAAATATTGGGGGGTCCCCAAACCTCTGGCGGGTCCCCAAAACTCCTGGGGGTCCCTCAAAACTCTTGGGGGACCCCCAAACCCCAGGGGGGTCCCCAAAACCCCCCAAAACCCTTGGGGCTCCCCAAAATACTGGGGTGCCCAAAACCCTTGGGGGGGTCCCCAAAACCCTGGGGAGTCCCCCAAACCTCCCCCAAAACTCTTGGGGTTCGGCAAAATATTGGGGGCTCCCCAAAATACTGGGGGTCCCCTAAAATTCTGGGGGTCCCCAAAACATGGGGGGTCCCCCAAACCATGGGGTGTCCCCCAAACCATTGGGGAGTCCCCAAATCTTCCCCACAAAACCCCTTGGGGGGATCCCCCAAAACATTGGGGGAGGTCCCCCAAACCTGAGGGGGTCCCCCAAACCTTGAGGTGTCCCCCAAACCTGGGGGGACCCCCAAAACCTTTTGGGGGCCCCCCTTGACCTCCTTTCCCCCCCCCCCCAGGTGGAGGTGCTGGAGGGGGTCCTGCAGTGCCCAGATTCGGGGCGCCAGTTCCCCATCTCCAGGGGGATCCCCAACATGCTGCTGAGCCAGGAGGAGGCTTGAGGGGACCCCCCCAAAATAAGGGGGTCCCCCCTTTCCCTGTATCCCCCACATCCCCCCCCCCCAATAAACCAGCTGGAAGTGTTACCCCCCCCCCCAAATAAAGGGAACTGGTCAGACTGGAGCTGAGTTCTTTGGGGGGTCCCCAAAATTGGGGGGGGTGTCCCCAAAATTGGGGGGTGGGGGGCACAGATTGGGGGGTGATGGGTGAGTGGGGGGGGGGGGGCATTGTCCATTTTTCCCACCCCTGGGACCCCCAAAACCCCCAAATCCCACCCCTTGGAACCCCAAAATCCACCCTCTGGGACCCCCAATTCCAACCCCTGGGACCCCCAAATCCCACCCCTGGACACCCCTAAATCCACCCCCTGGGACCCCCAATTCCACCCCCTGGGACCCCCAATTCCCACCCCCTGGGGACCCCCAATTCCCACCCCCTGGAACCCCCAAATCCCACCCCTGGGACCACCCTGGACCCCTGAACCCCCAATTCCCCCCCTTCCCCCCAATATCCCCCCCAACCCCCCCATTGCCCCCCCAGTCCCCCCTCCCCCCAAACCCCCCCATTCCCCCCAATATCCCCCCCAACCCCCCTTGCCCCCCCAGCTCCCCCTTCCCCCCAAGATCTCCCCCCCAAACCCCCTCAGCCCCCCAATATCTCCCCCCCAACCCCCCCCTTGCCCCCTCAGCCCCCACAGTATCTGCCCCCCAACCCCCCCTTGCCCCCCAAACCCCCCTTCCCCCCAATATCCCCCCCAAACACCCCCAAACCCCCCAAACCCCCCCTTGACCCCCCAGCCCCTCTATTCCCCCCCAAATCTCCCCCCCAGCCCCTCCAAACCCCCCTTCCCCCCAATATCCCCCCAACCCCCACTTGCCCTCCCAAACTGCCCCCCCAATATCTGCCCCCCAGCCCCCTCCTTTGCCCCCCAAACCCCCCTTCCCCCCAATATCCCCCCCAAACCCCCCTTGCCCCCCAGCCCCTCTATTCCCCCCAATATCTCCCCCCAACCCCCCTTGCCCCCCAAACCCCCCCATATCCCTCCCCAACCCTCCCCTTGCCCACCCAGCCCCCCAACCCCCCTTCCCCCAATATCCCCCCCAAACCCCCCAACCCCCCTAAACCCACCCTTCCCCCCAATATCTCCTCCCCTCCCCCCAACCCCCTTCCCCCAAACCCCCCTTCCCCCCAATATCCCCCCAAACCCCCTTTGCCCCCCAAACCCCCCTTCCCCCCAATATCCCCCCAAACCCCCTTTGCCCCCCAAACCCCCCTTCCCCCAATATCCCCCCAAACCCCCCTTGCCCCCCAACCCCCTCCCCCAATATCTCCCCCCAACCCCTCTATTCCCCCAGTCTCCCCCAGCCCCCAATATCTCCCCCCACCCCCCAGCCCCTCTATTCCCCCAAGTCTCCCCCCAGCCCCCAATATCCCCCCCAACCCCCCTTGCCCCCCAGCCTCTCTATTCCCCCCAAATCTCCCCCTCCCCCTCCCCCTCCCCTATTCCCCCCATCGCCCCTTTCCCCCCTCCCCCCTTTCCGGACCCCCCAAAGTGGGGGTTGGGGGGGGTGGGGAGGGGAGAAGCCCCCTGTGTTACCCCCCCTCCCCCTCCCTCCCGCTGCCCAGAGCGGCCTCCACTCTATGCTCCCCGCTTCCCAGCGCGCCGCCGGGCTTCTTCCGGCGCGGGCGGAAGTGACGTCAGGAAGCGGGGCGAAGAGAGAGAGAGAGAGGCCTAGAGGCGGGAGAGGCGGTTGGAGCCACCGGCGGGAGGTGGGAGGGGGGCCGGGGGGCGACCGGGGGGAGGGGGGACTGGGGGGACCAGGGGGGCTGGGGAGGGGACTGGAGGGGCCGGGGAGGGGACTGGGGGGGCTGGGGGGAGGGGAGGGGGTGGGAGGGACCGGGGGGGCTGGGGAGGGGGTGGGAGGGAGCAGGGGGGACTGGGGGGGCCGGGAGAACCGGGGAGGGGCCTGGGGGGGACCGGGGGGCCCGGGGGGAGGGGAGGGGGTGGGAGGGACCGGGGGGCTGGGGAGGGGCCTGGGGGGCCGGGAGAGCGATGGGGGGGACCAGGGGGGCCGGGGAGGGGGTGGGAGGGACCGGAAGGGGGGACTGGAGGGGTCGGGGGGGGACGGGGGGCTGGGGAGGGGGTGGGAGGGGACCTTGGAGGGGACCGGAGGGGCCGGGGGGGAATGGGGGGGACTGAGGGGGACGGGGGGAGCCGGGAGAGCGATGGGGGGGACCAGGGGGCCTGGAGGGACCGGGGGGGTCGAGGGGGACCGGGGAGGGGGTGGGAGGGGATGGGGGGGGACGGGGGGGACTGGGGGGCCGGGGAGGGGGTGGGAGGGGTTGGGGGGACCCTCCCCCCACCCCAACCCCCACCCCCAGGACCCTCCCCCCACCCCCAGGACCCACCCCACCCCAACCCCCTCTCCCCAACCCAAAGACCCACCCCCAGGACTCACCCCCCACACCCAGGACCCACCCCCCACCCCAAACACCCACCCCCAGGACCCTCCCCCCGCCCCCAGGCCCCACCCCCCACCTCACGCCCCTCCCCCCAGGCGTGATGACGTCAACGTCGCAGAAGCACCGGAACTTCGTGGCGGAGCCGATGGGGGAGAAGCCGGTGGGATCCTTGGCCGGCATCGGGGACGTGCTGAGCAAGAAGCTGGAGGACAAGGGCTTCGACAAGGTGGGCTGGGGAGGGGGCTGGGGGGGCTGAGGGGGGCTGGGTAAGGTAAAGGGGTCCCCAAGTAAGGTTGGGGGTTCCTATGGGGACTGGGGAGGGGTCTCAGGGGGTCCTGGGCTAAGGTAAGGGGGTCCCCATAGGGACTGGGAGGGGGCTGAGGGGGTCCCTGGGTAAGGTATGGGGGTCGCTGGGGGTCTCCATGGGGACTGGGGAGGGGTCTGAGGGGGTCCTGGGCTAAGGTAAGGGGGTCCCCATAGGGACTGGGAGTGGTCTGAGGGGGTCTTGGGTAAGGTAAGGGGGTCCCTGGGTAAGGTAAGGGGGTCCCTGGGTAAGGTAAGGGGGTCCCTGGGGGTCTCCATGGGGGCTGGGGGGCTCTCAGGGAGTCCTGGGTAAGGTAAAGGGGTCCCTGGGTAAGGTTGGGGGTCCCTATGGGGACAGGGGCGGGGGCTGAGGGGGTCTTGGGCAAGGTAAGGGGGTCCCTGGGTAAGGTTGGGGGTTCCTATGGGGACTGGGGAGGGGTCTGAGGGGGTGCTGGGTAAGGTAAAGGGGTCCCCAAGTAAGGTTGGGGGTTCCTATGGGGACTGGGGAGGGGTCTCAGGGGGTCCTGGGCTAAGGTAAGGGGGTCCCCATAGGGACTGGGAGGGGGCTGAGGGGGTCCCTGGGTAAGGTATGGGGGTCGCTGGGGGTCTCCATGGGGACTGGGGAGGGGTCTGAGGGGGTCCTGGGCTAAGGTAAGGGGGTCCCCGTAGGGACTGGGAGTGGTCTGAGGGGGTCTTGGGTAAGGTAAGGGGTCCTGGGTAAGGTAAGGGGGTCCCTGGGTAAGGTAAGGGGGTCCCTGGGTAAGGTAAGGGGGTCCCTGGGGGTCTCCATGGGGGCTGGGGGGCTCTCAGGGAGTCCTGGGTAAGGTAAAGGGGTCCCTGGGTAAGGTTGGGGGTCCCTATGGGGACAGGGGCGGGGGCTGAGGGGGTCTTGGGCAAGGTAAGGGGGTCCCTGGGTAAGGTTGGGGGTTCCTATGGGGACTGGGGAGGGGTCTGAGGGGGTGCTGGGTAAGGTAAAGGGGTCCCCAAGTAAGGTTGGGGGTCACTATGGGGACTGGGGGGGCTGAGGGGGGGCTGGGTAAGGTTAGGGGTCCCTATGGGGACTGGGCGGGGGGCTGAGGGGGTCTTGGGTAAGGTAAGGGGGTCCCTGGGGGTCTCCATGGGGACTGGGGGGGGTCTGAGGGGGTCCCTGGGTAAGGTTAGGGGTCTCTATGGGGACTGGGGGGGGGATGAGAGGGTCTGGGCTAAGGTAAGGGGGTCCCTGAGCAGGTTAAGGGGGTCCCTGGGTAAGGTTGGGGGTCCCTGGGCAAGGTTGGGGGTCCCTGGGTAAGGCAAGGGGGTTCCTTGTGAAGGTTGGGGGTCTCCATGGGGGCTGGGGGGGCTCTCAGGGGGGCCTGGGCAAGGTTAGGGGTCCCTATGGGGACTTGGGGGGGTCTGAGGGGGTCTGGGCTATGGTAAGGGGGTCCCTGAGTAGGTTAAGGGGGTCCCTGGGTAAGGTAAGGGGGTCATTGGGTAAGGTTGGGGTGTCCCTGGGTAAGGTAAGGGGGTCCCTGGGGGCCTCCATGGGGACTGGGGGGGTCTGAGGGGGCCCTGGGTAAGGTTGGGGGTCCCTATGGGGACTGGGGGGGGCTGAGGGGGTCCCTGGGCAAGGCAAAGGGGTCCATGGGTAAGGTTGGGGGTCACTATGGGGACTGGGGGGGTCTGAGGTGGTCCCTGGATAAGGTTGGGGGTCCCTGGGTAAGGTAAGGGGGTTCCTGTGGGGACTGGGGGGGTTTGAGGGGGTCTTGGGTAAGGTAAGGGGGTCCCTGGGTAAGGTAAGGGGGTCCCTGGGGGTCTCCATGGGGGCTGGGGGGCTCTCAGGGGGTCCTGGGCAAGGTAAAGGGGTCCCCAAGTAAGGTTGGGGGTCACTATGGGGACTGGGGGGGTCTAAGGGGGTCTTGGGTAAGGTAGGGGGGTCTCTGGGCATCTCCATGGGGTCTGAGGGGGTCTTGGGCAAGGTTTAGGGGTCCCTATGGGGACTGGGGGGGGTCTGAGGGGGTCTTGGGTAAGGTAAGGGGGTCCCTGGGGGTCCCCATGGGGATGGGGGTGCTGGGGGGAGGGATCCGCAGTGATGGGGGGGGTCCCCAGGGGTGGGGATGGGGGGATCCCCATGAATGGGGGTGCCAGGGGTGGGGATGGGGGGGTCCCCATGGATGGGGGTGGGGATGGGGAGGGGTTCCCCATGGAAGTGGGGATCGGGGGGTTCCCCATGGAGATGGGGTTGCTGGGGGTGGGTCCCCATGGGGATGGGGGTGCCAGTGGTGGGAAGGGGGGGTATGACCCCCCCCCTAAGACCACCACCCCTGTGTGTGTCCCCCCCCCAAGGCGTACGTGGTGCTGGGGCAGTTCCTGGTCCTGCGGAAGGACGAGGAGCTGTTCCGGGAGTGGCTGAAGGAGACGTGCGGCGCCAACGCCTGGCAGGCGCGGGACTGCGCCGACTGCCTGCGGGAGTGGTGCAACGCCTTCCTCTGAACCCCAAAACCCCCCGTACCCCCACTTCCCGACACCCCCTGACCCCCAAAACCCCCCTGTACACCCAGGTCCTGGCACCCCCTGGGCCACAAGACACCCCCCCCACCCTGTACCCCAACATCCGGACACTTGGCACCCCCAGGGCCTGTGGGAGTGGTTCAATGCCTTCCTCTGAACCCCAAAACCCCCCTGTACCACCACTTTCTGACACCCCCTGACCCCCAAAACCCCCCTGTACCCCCACTTCCTGGCACCTCCTGGGCCGCAGAATGCCCTTGTACCCCAACATCCGGACACTCCCTGGCACCCCAATATCCGGACACCCCCAGGGCCTGTGGGAGTGGTGTCAATGCCTTCCTCTGAACCCCAAAACCCCCCCGTACCCCCACTTCCCGACACCCCCTGACCCCCAAAACCCCCCTGTACACCCAGGTCCTGGCACCCCCTGGGCCGCAAAACACCCCCCCAACCCTGTATCCCAACATCCGGACACTTGGCGCCCTCGAGGTCTCTGGGAGTGGTGCAACGCCTTCCTCTGAACCCCAAAACCCCCCGTACCCCCACTTCCTGACATCCCCTGAACCCCAAAACCCCCCCGTACCCCCACTTCCCGACACCCCCTGAGCCCCAAAACCCCCCTGTACCCCCACTTCCCAACACCCTCTAGGCCCCAAAATGCCCCTGTACCCCAACATCCGGACACCTCCTGGCACCCCAATATCCGGACACCCCCAGGGTCTGTGGGAGTGGTTCAATGCCTTCCTCTGAACCCCAAAACCCCCCGTACCCCCACTTCCCGACACCCCCTGACCCCCAAAACCCCTCTGTACACCCATGTCCTGGTACCCCCTGGGCCGCAAAACACCCCCCCAGCTCCGTACCCCAATATCCGGACACTTGGCACCCCCAGGGTCTGTGGGAGTGGTGTAATGCCTTCCTCTGAACCCCAAAACCCCCCTGTACCCCCACTTCCCGACACCCCCTGAACCCCAAAACCCCCTGTACCCCTACTTCCTGGCACCCCCTGGGCCCCAAAACCCCTCCTGTACCCCAACATCCGGACACCCCCTGGCACCCCAACATCCTGACACCCCCAGGGTCTGTGGGAGTGGTGTAATGCCTTCCTCTGAACCCCAAAACCCTCCCCGTACCCCCACTTCCTGACATCCCCTGATCCCCAAAACCCCCCTGTACACCCATGTCCTGGCACCCCCTGGGCCTCAAAACACCCTCCCCTGCCCTGTACCCCAACATCCGGACACTTGGCACCCTCGAGGACTCTGGGAGTGGTGCAACGCCTTCCTCTGAACCCCAAACCCCTGTACCCCCACTTCCCGACACCCCCTGAGCCCCAAACCCCCTGTACACCCACTTCCCAACACCCTCTAGGCCCCAAAATGCCCCTGTACCCCAACATCCGGACACCTCCTGGCACCCCAATATCCGGACACTCCCAGGGTCTGTGGAGTGGTTCAATGCCTTCCTCTGAACCCCAAAACCCCCATACCCCCACTTCCCGACACCCCTGACCCCCAAACCCCCTGTCACCCACTTCCCGACACCCCCTGACCCCCAAATTCCCCCTGTACCCCAACATTCTGACACCCCCAGGGCCTGTGGGAGTGGTGCGACACCTTCCTCTGAACCCCAAAACCCCCCTGTACCCCCACTTCCCGACACCCCCTGACCCCCAATACCCTCTTCCCCCCCCACTTTGGGGTGCTGCCCCCCTCCCATCACCCCAAAACTCCCTCGGGGGGTGGGGGGGTGTCCTGTGCCCCTCCCCCCCCCACCTTCCCCCCATGAGGAAGAGGAGGATTTTGGGGTGTCACTGTCCCTGGGGGGGGTCAGTGTCACTATGGGGGGGTCCCTGTCCCTATGGGGGTGTCACTGTCCCTGTGGGGGGGTCACTCACTATGGGGGGGTCACTACCCCTGGGGGGTGTCACTGTCACTATGGGGGTGTCCCTGTCCCTGTGGGGGGGTCCCTGCCCCTGGGGGGAGGGGTCAGTGTCCCTATGGGGGGTCACTGTCCCCGTGGGGGGGTCAGTCTCATTATGGGGGGTCACTGTCATTATGGGGGTGTCCCTGTCCCTATGGGGGTGTCCCTGTCCCTGTGGGGGTGTCACTGTCTCTATGGGGGTGTCACTGCCCCTGTGGGGGGGTCACTGTGGGGGGTCAGTGCCCCTGTGGGGGGGGGTCACTGTCACTATAGGGGGGTCAGTCTCATTATGGGGGTGTCTCTGTCCCTGTGGGGGGGTCACTGTCACTATGGGGGTGTCAGTGTCCCTGGGGGGGGGGGTCACTGCCCCTGGGGGGGGTCACTATGGGGGTGTCACTGTCACTATGGGGGGGTCACTATCACTATGGGGGGGTCTTTGTCCCTGGGGGGGGGGGGGGTGTGTCAGTGCCACTATGGGGGTGTCCCTGTCCCCGTGGGGGGGTCACTGTCCCTATGGGGGGGTCACTGTCCCTGTGGGGATGTCACTGCCCCTGTGGGGGGGTCACTGTGGGGGGGGGTCAGTGCCCCTGTGGGGGGGTCATTGTCAGTATGGGGGTGTCCCTGTCCCCGTGGGGGGGTCACTATCACTATGGGGGTGCCCCCTCTCCCCCCCCCATGTTCGGTCAATAAAGGTTTTTCTAAACACGCTGCACCCTGTATTTTTTGGGGGGGGGGGGGGGGGGGAAGAAGCTGTGAGTCCTCCACAACCACCGAGTCGCTCCTCCGGGCTGCCTAGAGCGTCACAAACACCCCCTTCCCCTCCCCTAGAGTAGTCGTTCACTCTCTTCCTAGAGCGGCCCCCCAGCACTTCCGGTTCGGAGGAGGACTTCCGCTCCCGCCAACTTCCGGTTGAGCCGCCTTACCGCCGCTCTGGAGCCCCCCAGGGTCCCCCCGCCGCCCCCGTCGCCCCCGGCCCCCCCCGAACCCCCTTTTCACCCGCTGGCTGCGGGAATGGAGGGACGAGGCCGCTGGGACCCCGGCCAGAGCCACCTACGAGAGGGTGGGGGGACCGGGAAGGGCCCCTGGGGGGGTTTAGGGGGTCCCCGGGGGGGGTTGGGGGTCCCGGGGGGTTTAGGGGTCCCGAGGAGGTTTTAGGGGCCTCCGGAGGGGTAATTGGGGGTCCCCGGGGGGGGATTGGGGGTCCCGGGGGGATTTAGGGGTCCCAGGGGGGATTTAGGGGGTCCCGGGGGGGTTGAGGGGTCCCGGGGGGGGGGTTAGGGGGACCCCGGGGGGGTTTTAGGGGTCCCGAGGAGGGTTTAGGGGACCCCGGGGGGGTTTAGGGGGTCCCGGGGGGGGATTTAGGGGGTCCCGGGGGGAGTTTAGGGGTCCCGGGGGGATTAAAGGGCCCCTGGGGGGGATTTAGGGGGTCCCGGGGGGGGAATTGGGGGTCCTGGGGGGTTTAGTGGCCTCCGGAGGGGTAATTGGGGTTCCCGGGGCGGTTGAAGGGCCCCGGGGGGGGGTTAGGGGGTCCCGGGGGGGGGGGAATGGGGGTCCCGGGGGGTTTAGGGCCCCGGGGGGGGGGGTTTAGGGGGTCCCGGGGGGTGTTAGGGGGTCCCGGAGGGGGTTTAGGGGTCCCCAGGAGGTTTTAGGGGTCCCAGGGGGGTTGAAGGGTCCCGGGGGGGGGTTTAGGGCCCCGGAAGGGGGGATTTAGGGGGTCCCGGGGGGTTGGAGGCCCCCGGGGGGTGTCTGACCCTGTCCCCCCCTCCCCAGGCGCTGCGGTCCCTGGCCCGGTACCCGCTGCCGCTGCCCTCGGGCCGGGCGGCCGCCATCTTGCGGCACTTCGGGCCCAAGCTCTGCCGCCGCCTGGAACTGCGCATGCGCCGGCACCGCCTGGGTGGGGAAGGGGGCGGGGCCTGGGGGAAGGGGGGGGAGGGAGCGGGGATTGGGCGGGAGAGGCCAATGGGAAGGGAAAGGGGGCGGGGCTAAGGGGAAGGGGGCGGGGCTTTGGATGAGAGATTAATGGAGGGACTGGGGCAAGAGAAAGGGGGCGGGGCCACGGGGAAGGGGGCGGGGCCTGGGGAAAAGGGGGGAGCGGGGATTGGGCGGGGGAGGCCAATGGGAAGGGGAAGGGGGCGGGGCCTGGGAAGGGGGCGGGGCCTGGGGGAAAGGGGGGGGAGCGGGGATTGGGCAGGGGAGGCCAATTGGAGGGGAAAGGGGGCGTGGCCTGGGGAAGGGGGCGGGGCCTGGGGGAAAGGGGGAGCGGGGATTGGGCGGGAGAGGCCAATGGGAAGGGAAAGGGGGTGGGGCCTGGGGAAGGGGGCGGGGCCTGGGGGAAGGGTGGGGCGGGCATTGGGCAGGGGAGGCCAATTGGAGGGGAAAGGGGGCGTGGCCTGGGGAAGGGGGCGGGGCCTGGGGAAGGGGGGCGGGGATTGGGCGGGAGAGGCCAATTGGAGGGGCTGGGGGGAAGGGAAAGGGGGCGGGGCCAAGGGAAAGGGGGCGGGGCCTGGGGAGGGGGGAGCGGGGATTGGGCGGGAGAGGCCAATGGGAAGGGAAAGGGGGCGGGGCCTGGGGAAGGGGGCGGGGCCTGGGGAAAAGGGGGGGCGGGGATTGGGCAGGGGAGGCCAATTGGAGGGGAAAGGGGGCGGGGCCTGGAGAAAAGGGGGCGGGGCCTGGGGAAAAGGGAGGGGGAACGGGGATTGGGCAGGGGAGGCCAATTGGAGGGGCTGGGGGAAGGGAAAGGGGGCGGGGCCAAAGGAAAGGGGGCGGAACCAAGGGGAAGGGGGCGGGGCTTGGGATGAGAGTAATGGAAGGGCTGGGGCCAAGGGAAAGAGGGCGGGGCCAAAGGAAAGGGGGCGTGGCCTGGTATAGAGGCCTATTGGAGGGGCGGGGCCTGGGGAGAAGGGGCGGGGCTTGGGCGGGGCAGCCTATCAGAGGGGCTGGGGGCAAGGGAAAGGGGGCGGGGCCTCGTGTGGCAGCCTGGGGGAGGGGCGGGGCTAAAGGGGGCTTAGAACAGGGCGGGGTCAGAGGGGGAGGGCGTGGCTTGGAGGGGGCGGGGCTTATGGAGTGGCTTCTGCCCTGACCAATGGCTGCTGGGGAGGCGCTGGGGGGGGGGGGGGCGGAGCTTGGGAAAAGGGGGAGGGGCTAGAGTGGGCGGGGCCTTGGGAGGGGCTAACGAGCTCGGTGTTCATTTGCATGCTGATTTGCATACGCCCCGCCCCCCCACCAGAGCAAGGCCTGCCCCCCAGCCCCCCGCTGAGGGGGAGGGGCTGGAGCTCCCCGTGGCCCCGCCCACGGTCAGTGTCAGCCCCGCCCCTCCCCCACCCCCCCAATATCTCACCCCTCCCCCCACCCAGCACCACCCTGCCCCTCCCCCAGCCCCCTCCCCCAATATCTCACCCTCCCCACCCTGCCCCTCCCCCCTCAATATCTCCCCCTCCCCACCCAAGCCCCCTCCCCCCAATATCTCACCCCTCCCCCCCAGCCCCACCCTGCCCCTCCCCAGCCCCCTCCCCCCAATATCTCACCCCTCCCCCCCATCACCACCCTGCCCCTCCCCCCTCAATATCTCACCCCTCCCCCACCCAAGCCCCCCTCCCCCCAAAATCTCACCCCTCCCCCACCCCAGCCCCCTCCCTCCCCAATATCTCCCACCTCCCCCCTCCCCCCAAAATCTCACCCCTCCCCCCAGCACCACCCTGCCCCTCCCCCCAATATCTCACCCCTCCCTCCCCATATCACCACCCTGCCCCTCCCCCCCCCAATATCTCACCCCTCCCCCCCATATCACCACCCTGCCCCTCCCCCCCCCAATATCTCACCCCTCCCCCACCCCCCCCAGCGCCGCCCAGCCCGTGAGTACCGGCCCCTCCCCCACTCTGGGGCCTGGGCCGTCCTGCTCACCCTGCACAAAGTAAGTTTGGGGGGGGGGAGGGTTTGGGAGGGGGAAGGGTCTCTGTGCCCCTCCCCCCACCTCACCCCAGGCCCCTCCCCCAGAGCACTAAGCCCCTCCCAGAGGCGGAGCTCCTGCAACAAGCCACGCCCCTTTGTCACCCCCCATTGATGTCGGTAAGTGTCGTCAGTAGGTTCCAGAGTGAACGGGCAGGAAGAGCTGCCCAGCAGCCCCACCCCAGGGGGGAAAGGGGGAGGGGGAGGGGGAGGGGGAGGGGGAGGGGGAGGGGGAGGGGTCCCATCATGAGCCCCTCCCCCTCCCCAACAGGGCCCCTCCCCCTTGAGCAGCCTCCTACGCCGGCACCTGCTGCAGAGGAGCGGGCGGCCCCCCAGGTGCCCCTCCCCCCACCCCTTCCCCCCACCTCCAGGACACGCCTGGTACCCCCTACCCCCTCCCCCACCCCTCCCCCTCCCCTGGCTTGAGTGCCCCTCCCCTCCCCCACCCCAGGACCCTCCTGGTACCCCCTCCCCCACCCATCCCCCCTCCCACTGGGCTCAGTGCCCCTCCCCCCCCCCCGCCCTGGACCCCCCTGGTTAGCTGCCCCTCCCCCACACCCCCTGGGTTGGGTGCCCCTCCCCCTCCCCCCACCCCAGGACCCCCCTGGTCACCTGCCCCTCCCCCACCCCCCTGGGTTGGGTGGCCCTCCCCTCCCCCCACCCCAGGACTCCCCTGGTTACCCCCACCCCTCCCCCCTCCCCCATGTCACCTGCCCCTCCCCCCTCCCCACCCCTCCCCCCTCCCCCTCAGCTCAGTGCCCCTCACCCCCCTCACCCCTGGTATCCCCCCTCCCCCCTCCCCCGGTCACCTGCCCCTCCCCCCTCCCCAACCCACCCCCTCCCCCTGGCATCGCTACCCCTCCCCCACCTGCCCCAGGACCCTCCTCCCCCACCCCTCCCCCACCCCACCCCCCACCCCCTGGGCTCAGTGCCCCTCCCCTCCCCCAACCCAGGACCCCCCTGGTCACCTGCCCCTCCCCCTCCCCACCCCTCCTCCCTCCCCATGGGTTGAGTGCCCCTCCCCCCACTCCAGGACCCTCCTCCCCCACCCCTCCCCCTCCCCCTGGTAACCTGCCCCTCCCCCCTCCCCACCCCCTCCCCCATCCCCCTGGGCTCAGTGCCCCTCCCCCCCTGCCTCAGGACCCCCCATGTCACCTGCCCCTCCCCACCCCTCCCCTCCCCACCCCCACCCCTCCCCCTGGCCTCAGTGCCCCTCCCCCCCCCACCCCAGGACCCCCCTCCCTCCCCTTCCCCCACCCCTCCCCCTGGTCAACTGCCCCTCCCCCCTCACCCCAGGACCCCCCATCCCCCCTCCCCCCTCCCCCTGGGCTCATTGCCCCTCCCCCCCACCCCAGGACCCCCCTGGTACCCCCCTCCCCACCCCTCCCCCTCCCCCACCCCTCCCCCCTCTCCCTGGGCTCAGTGCCCCTCCCCCCTGCCTCAGGACTCCCCCTCCCCCACCCCCCTCCCCTCCCCCTGGTCCCCTGCCCCTCCCCCTTCCCCACCCCCTCCCCCCACCCCAGGCCCCCCTGGTCACCTGCCCCTCCCCCCCCCAGATACTCCTTGACCCCCAGGGTCAAATCCTGGCCCAGCGATTGGCTGCTGCTGCCCCGGAAGCCCCGCCCCCTGCGGCCGGAGGGGGAGGGGAACCCCCATCCCCCACCCCAGGGTGAGGCCATTGGGGGGAGAGGGGAGGAGCCCTGGGTGGGGGAGGGGAGGGGGTGTCAGTGGGGGGGGGAGGGGAGGGGCCCTGGGGGGGGGGAGGGGGAGTGTCCCCTGGGGGGGAGGGGGCCCTGGGTGGGGGAGGGGGTGTCAGTGGGGTGGGGGAGGGGAAGTGTCCCCTGGGTGGGGGAGGGGAGGTGTGTCTGGGGTGGGGGGAGGGGGTGTTTCAACAGGGTGGGGGAGGGGAGGGGCCCTGGGTGGGGGGAGGAGTGTCAATGGGGTGGGGGGAGGGGAGGGGGTGTCAATGGGGTGGGGGAGGGAGAGTGGCCCTGGGTGGGGGAGGGGAGGGGCCCTGGGGTGGGGGAGGGGAGGGGCCCTGGGGTGGGGGAGGGGAGGGACCCTGGGGGGGGGGAGGGGGTGTCAATAGGGTGGGGGAGGGGAGGGGCCCTGGGTGGGGGAGGGGAGGAGGGGGTGTCAGTGGGGTGGGGGAGGGGAGGGGCCCTGGGGGGGGAGGGGGTGTCAATGGGGTGGGGGGAGGGGTTTGGTCTGGGGTGGGGGAGGAGTTTGTCCCCCAGGGGTGGGGGAGGGGAATGTGTCTCGGGTGGGGGAGGGGGTGTGAATGGGGTGGGGGAGGGGAGGGGCCCTGGGTGGGGGAGGGGATTTGTCCCCTGGATTGGGGGAGGGGTTTATACCCTAGGGGTGGGGGAGGGGAGGGGGTGTCCCCCGGGGTGGGGGAGGGGCGGTCACCCCCCATCCCCCCCCCCGCCAGGGCCGAGTTCGAGCTGCGGCCGGGCGAGTTCGACGTCGTTCTCTGCGCTGACGTCACCGAGGGCAGCGGGTGCCTGGCCCCTCCCCCACACACCCCCTCCCCCACCCCACACCCCTCCCCACCTCACACCACCCCTTCCCCTTGCCCACCCCTCCCCACACCCCCTCCCCTTCCACCCCATCCCCAGTCCCTGCCCCTCCCCCATCCCTGGACCCTGCCCCCCCACACCCCTCCCCTTCCCCACCCTCCGCCACCCCTCCCTCCCCTCCCCCACCCCTCCACTACCCCTCCTACCTTCCCCCACCCCCTCCCCACCCTTCCCCACCCCCTCCTCCCCTCCCCAACACCCCCTCCCCTTCCCCACCCCACCCCCCACTTCCCCCCCTCCCCCTTACCCCCCCCATCCCCATCCCTCCCCCTCCCATCCCAGGTCCCTGCCCCCCCATCCATGGACCCTTCCCCCTGCCCTTACCCCCCTCCCCCTTCCCCCCTCCCCCTTCCCTCCCTATCCCCCACCCCTCCCCCTTCTCTCCCTCCTCCCCCTCCCCCCGCCCATCCCAGGTCCCTCCCCCCCCTCCCCCTTCCCCCCTCCCCCATCCCACCCCCTCCTCTTCACGCCCCCTCCCCCTCCCCCTTCCCCTTCCCCCCGCCCATCTCAGGTCCCCCCTCCCCCTGCCCCCCCTCCCCTTCCCCCCCTTCCCCCCCATCCCCAGTCCCTCCCCCATCCCCCTCCCCCCCGCTCACTGCCCCCCTCCCGCAGGGGGGGGCTCTGGGGGTGCCTTGGGTGCCTCCCCCTCCTCTCCCCCTTACCCCCCTCCCCCTTACCCCCCTCTTACCCCCCTCCCCCTGCCCCTCCCCCCTCACTGCCCCCCTCCCTCAGGGGGGCTCTGGGGGTGCCCTGGGTGCCCTGCGGGGCCGGGTCGGGGTCCCGCTGCTCCAGCGCCGCCTCCACGTGGGGGATTTCCTCTGGGTGGCGCGAGAGAGGGACCCGCCCCCAGGTGGGCGGGGCTACGGGGAGGGGGCGGGGCCAGGGAGGGGAGGGGGCGGGGCCTGGAGGGGAGGGGGAGGGGCCAAGGTAGGGATGGGGCCGGGGTGGGGAGGGGCGGGGCCAGGTGGGAGGGGGGCGTGGCCTGGAGGAGAGGGGGGCGTGGTCAGGATGGGGCGGGGAAGGGGGCGGGGCCTGGAAGGGAGGGGGAGGGGCAAAGGCAGGGATGGGGCCGGGGGGGGGGTGGGGAGGGGCGGGGGCCAGGTGGGAGAGGGGCGTGGCCGGGAGGGGAGGGGGCGTGGCCATGCGGGGAGGGGGCGTGGTCAGGAGGGGGGCAGGGCTGGGGGAGGGGGCGTGGCCTGGAGAGGAGGGGAGGGGGCAAGGTGGGGATGGGGCCAGGGTGAGGGAGGGGGTGGGGAGGGGCAGGGCCAGGCGGGAGAGGGGGCGTGGCCTGGAGGAGAGGGGGCGTGGTCAGGACAGGGGCGGGGCCAAGGCGGGGATGGGGGTGGGGTGAGAGGGGCGTGGCCTAGAGGAGAGGGGGCGTGGCCAGGCGGGGAGGGGGTGTAGTCAGGACGGGGGGTGGGTTGGGGAGGGGGCGTGGCCTGGAGAGGAGGGGCGTGGCCTGGTGGGGAGGGGCCAGGATGGGAGGGGCGTGGTCAGAGGGGGCTGGGATGAGAGGGGCGTGGCCTGGAGAAGAGGGGGTGTGGCCTGGAGGGGCGGGGCTGGGATGAGAGGGGCGTGGCCTGGAGGGGATGGGAATGGGGCTAGAGGGGCGTGGCCAGGTGGATGGGGGCGTGGCCTGGAGGAGGGGGGCGTGGGCAGGGCAGGGGCGGGGCCGGCAAGTGCATGGGAGGGGACTGGGGGGCACTGGGAGGGGACTGGGGGGCACTGGGAGGGGACTGGGGGGCACTGGGAGGGGACTGGGGGGCACTGGGAGGGGACTAGGAAGGGACTGGAGGCACTGGGAGGGGACTGGGGGGAGGGGGAGGGGTTGAGAGGGGCGTGGCCAGGTGAGGAGGGGGCGTGGCCAGGTGGGGGAGGAGGCGTGGTCCAACCGGAGAGGGGGCGGGGCTGGGGAGGGGGATGGGCCTGGAGGGGGCGGGGGCCCGTGGTGGGCGTGACCATTGCTGGAGGGGTGGGGTCGGGTGGGCGGGGCTTGTTGCTGGGGGCGTGGCCAAGAGCTGGGTGTGTGGACGGAGGGGGCGTGGTCACTATGATGCCCCGCCCCCTCCCCTCAGGCCACGCCCCCCGGGAGCTCGTGCTGGACGTGGTGGTGGAGAGGAAAGCGGCCGCTGACCTGGGGAACAGCCTGAGCGACGGGAGGTACCGGGAGCAGAAGGTGGGGGCACTGGGGGGCACTGGGAGGGGACTGGGGGGCACTGGGAGGGATTTGGAGGGCAGCGGGAGGGATTGGGATCGACTGGGGGGCACTGGGAGGGGACTGGGAGGGGCTGGGAGGGGACTGGGGGGCACTGGGAGGGGACTGGGGGTCACTAGGGGGCACTGGGAGGAGCTGGGAGGGGACTGGGGGGCACTGGGAGGGGACTGGGAGGGCACTGGGAGGGACTGGGAGGGGCTGGGGGGGCACTGGGAGGAGCTTGGAGGGACTGGGAGGAGCTGGGAGGGGACTGGGGGGCACTGGGAGGGACTGGGGGGGCACTGGGAGGCACTGGGTGTAACTGGGGGGCAACTGGGGGGTAACTGGGAGGACCCAGGGGGTAACTGGGGGGCACTGGGAGGGCCCGAGGGGTAACTGGGAGGCACTGGGAGGCACTGGGAGGGCCCAGGGGGTAACTGGGAGGCACTGGGTTTAACTGGGAGGGTTTGGGGGGCAACTGGGAGGCACTGGGTGTAACTGGGAAGGCCTGGGGCGCAACTGGGAGGCACTGGGGGGTAACTGGGGGGCACTGGGTGTAACTGGGGGGCACTGGGAGGGCCCGGGGGGTAACTGGGAGGCACTGGGGGGTAACTGGGAGGGCCCAGGGGGTAACTGGGAGGCACTGGGGGGTAACTGGGGGGTAACTGGGAGTGCCAGTGGGGTGACTGGTGCCCCCCAGTTCCGGCTGGGGCGCTGCGGGCTGCGGCACCCCGTGTTCCTGCTGGAGGAGCCGGGGGGGGCGAGCGCCTGCCCCTCCCCCTCCCCGTCCTGCGCCAGGCGGCGGCCAGCACCCAGGTACCCCCGGGACCCCCCTTTGGGACCCCCCTCTGGGACCCCCCTCCGGGACCCCCCTCTGGGACCCCCTCCGGGACCCCCCTCTGGGACCCCCCCTCTGGGACCCCCCTCTGGGACCCCCCTCTGGGACCCCCTTCCCCCGGACCCCCCTCTCTGGGACCCCCCCTCTGGGACCCCCGTCTGTGACCCCCCCATCTGTGACCCCCCTCTAGGCCCCCCCTCTGGGAACCCCCAAAAACCCCCTCCCAACACCCCTGGGACCCCCCAGCACCCATGGGACCCCCCAAAAACCCCCTCCCAACACCCCTGGTACCCCCCCAACACCCCTGCGACCCCCCAGCACCCATAGGACCCCCCAAAATCCCCTCCCAACACCCCTGGGACCCCCCAGCACCACTGGGACCCCCCAGCACCCATAGGACCCCCCAAAATTTGGGGGCACCCCAGTGGGGGGGAGGGGAGGTGGTTTGGGGGGGGGGCTGAGAGCTGAGACCCCCCCCCAAATTCCGCCCCCCAGGTGCTGGATGGGTTCTTCGTGAAGCGCACGGGGGGTCCCCAAGAATCAGCCGCCTATTTGGGGGTGCTGGGGGAGCAGCTGAAGCGCCTCTACGGGGTGGGTGGGGGGGCTGGGGAGGGGGAGGGCAGGAGGGGGGTTTGGGGGGGGTCAGAAGGAGTTTAGGGGGGCCAGGAGGGGTTTGGGGGGGTCTGGGGGGAGATGTGGGGGGATATAGGGGGGGCTGGGGGGGTTTGGGGGGGGGTCAGAGGGGGTTTGGGGGGGATATGGGGGGCTGGGGGGGGTCAAGGAGGGTTTGGGGGGTGCTGGGAGGGTTTGGGGGGGCCAGGAGGGGTTGGGGGGGATATGGGGGGGCTGGGGGGGGTAGTGGGGATTTGGGGGGGGGGTTGGGGGGGGGTTGGGGGGGGGGTGGGGGGGGTGGGGGGGGGCAGGGAGGGTTTGGGGGGGCTGGGAGGGGGTTGGGGGGGCAGGGAGGGTTTGGGGGTGTCTCTGGGGTCCCGCCCCCTCCCCCTCCCCTGATGTGCCCCTCCCCCCCCCAGGGCCGCGTGCTGAGGGCGTGGGGGGGGATGTGAACGGCCGGGGCCCCCCCGAACCCCCCGGGACCCCCTGCAGCCTCCTGCCCTTCCAGCGCCTGAGGGAGGGGGGGGCAAGAGCCAGGTGGGGGGGGCTGGGGGGGGGGAGGGGAGGGGCTGGGGGGAGGGGCTGGGGGGGGGGGCTGGGGGGAGGGGGAGGGGCTGGGGGGGGAGGGGAGGGGCTGGGGGGGCAAGAGCCAGGTGGGGGGGGGGCTGGGGGGAGGGGGGAGGGGAGGGGCTGGGGGGAGGGGCTGGGGGGGGGCTGGGGGGAGGGGGAGGGGCTGGGGGGGAGGGGAGGGGCTGGGGGGCAAGAGCCAGGTGGGGGGGGCTGGGGGGAGGGGGAGGGGAGGGGCTGGGGGGAGGGGCTGGGGGGGGGGCTGGGGGGAGGGGGGAGGGGCTGGGGGGGCAAGAGCCAGGTGGGGGGGGGCTGGGGGGAGGGGCTGGGGGGAGGGCTGGGGGGAGGGGGAGGGGCTGGGGGGAGGGGGGAGGGTCAAGGGGGGGGAGGGGCTGGGGTGGCAAGAGCCCGGTGGGGGAGGGGCTGGGGGGGGAAGTGGCTGGGGGGAGGGGCTAGGGCTGGGGGGAGGGGCTGAAAGGAGGGGCTGGGGGGAGGGGCTGGGGGGATGGGAGGGGCTGGGGGGAGGGGTGGGAGGGTCAAGGGGGGAGGGGCTGGGGGGCAAGAGCCAGGTGGGGGGAGGGGGAGGGGGAGGGGCTGGGGGGAGGGGAGGGGCTGGGGGGCAAGAGCCAGGTGGGGGGGGGCTGGGGGAGGGGAGGGGGGGGGGCTGGGGGAGGGGAGGGGCTGGGGGGTTCATGGTGGGGGAGGAGCTGGGGGGCAAGAGCCAGGTGCGGGGGGGCTGGGGGGGCGGGGGGAGGGGCTGGGGGGGCAAGAGCCGGGGGGGGGGGCTGGGGGGAGGGGAGGGGCTGGGGGGAGGGGCTGGGGGGGATGGGAGGGGCTGGGGGAGGGGTGGGAGGGGCTGGAGGGGAGGGGCAAGGTGGGGGAGGGGCTGGGTGGGAGGGGAGGGGCTGGGGGGAGGGGCTGGGGGGCAAGGTGGGGGAGGGGCTGGGGGGTGGGGAGGGGCAAGGTGGGGGAGGGTCTGGGGGAGCAAGACCCCCTCACCCCCCTCCCCCCGCCCCTCCCCCAGCCCCAGTCGGTGGGGCAGCTCTTTGCCCGGCAGCTGCTGCAGTTGGGGGGGTCAGTGGGGGGAGGGCGGCGGCCGTGCTGAGCCGGTACCCCACCCCCAGCAGGTACCGGGGGGGGGGGGGAGGGGGGGAGATGTTTGGGGGGAGGGGAGGGGCTGGGGGGAGGGGGTGGGGGGAGGGGGTGAGGGAGGGGCTGGGGGGAGCTGGGGGGGCTGGGGGGAGGGGGTGGGGAAGGGAGTGGGGGAGGGGCTGGAGAGGGAGGGGAGGGGCTGGGGGGAGAGGGGCTGGGGGGAGGGGAAGGACTTGGGGGGAGGGGGAGGGGCTGGAGGGGGGTGGGACTGAGGGGGAGGGGCTTGGGGGGGACGGGGTGGGGGGAGGGGAGGGGTTGAGGGGGTGGGGGAGGGGCCGGGGGAGGGGAGGGGCTGGTGGGGGGAGGGGCTGGGGGGAGGGGGAGGGGAGGGGGAGGGGAGGAGTTGAGGGGGTGGGGGAGGGGCTGGGGGAGGGGAAGGACTTGGGGGGAGGGGGTGGGGGGAAGAGGGGGGATTGGGGAGGTGTTTGGGGGGAGGGGGGAGGGAAGGGGATGAGGGGGTGGGGGAGGGGATGGGGGGACCCCTTGCCCCCAGACCCCCGCTTTCCCCCCCCAGACCCCCCTCACCCCCCTTTTGCCCCCCCCCCAGCCTGATGGCCGCCCTCAGCCCCCTCCCAGACCCCCCCTTGGCCCCCAAACCCCCCCAGACCCCCCTTTGCCCCCCAGACCCCCTGTGCCCCCCCCAAACCCCCCTGTGCCCCCCCCAGCCCCCCCTCACCCCCTTTTTCCCCCCCCAGCCTGATGGCCGCCCTCAGCCCCCTCCCAGACCCCCTGTGCCCCCCCAACCCCCCCTTTTGCCCCCCAGACCTCCTTTGCCCCCCCAGACCCCCCCTCACCCCCCTTTTGCCCCCCCCCCCAGCCTGATGGCCGCCCTCAGCCCCCTCCCAGACCCCCACCAGCGCCAGGCCCTGCTCAGCACCATCAAGTGCGGCCCCCTGAAGAGGTGAGACCCCCCCCACCCCTCCCCCCTTCAGTGGGGTGCTCAGACCCCCCCCCATCATTGTCCCCTCCCCCCCCCAGGAACCTGGGCCCAGCTCTCAGCAGGAGCCTGGCCCAGCTCTACAGCACGGGGGCCGCTGCGCTGAGGGGGGGGGCTGGAAGACCCCCCCCATGGAGACCCCCCCATGGAGACCCCCCCATAGAGACACCCCCCCCATGGTGACACCCCCCATGGAGACCCCCCATGGTGATCCCCCCCATGGAGACCCCCCCATAGAGACCCCCCCCCATGGAGACCCCCTTTGTCCCCCCCATGGAGACCCCCCCATGGTGACCCCCCCCATGGAGACCCCCCCATGGAGCCCCCCCCCCATGGTGACCCCCCTTGTCCCCCTCATTGAGACACCTCCTCCCATAGAGACCTCCCCCCCATGGGCACCCCCCTTGTCCCCCCTCCATGGGAACCCCCCCATAGAGACCCCCCCATTGAGACCACCCCATGTAGACCCCCCCATGGTGACCCCCTTGTGTCCCCCCATGGAGACCCCCCCATGGAGACCCCCCATGGAGACCCCCCCATGGAGACACCCCCCCATGGGAACCTCCCCATTGAGACCCCCCCCCAATGGTGACCACCCCCCATAGAGACCCCTCCATGGGCACCCCCTTGTCCCCCCCCATAGGAACCCCTCCATGGACACCCCCCCATGGAGACCCCCTTTTCCCCCCATGGAGACCCCTCCCCATAGGGCCCCCCCCATGGAGACACCCCCATGGGCACCCCCATGGTGACACCCCCCCCCCCATGGTGAACCCCCTTGGCCCCCCCCCATGGAGACCCCTCCCCATGGGCCCCCCTTGTCCCCCCCATAGAGACACCCACCCCCCCCATAGAGACTCCCCCCATGGGCCCCCCTTGTCCCCCCCATAGAGACACCCACCCCCCCCATAGAGACTCCCCCCCATGGGCCCCCCTTGCCCCCCCCCCCAATAAAGTCTGTGCTCCCACCCAATCTCACCCTGTGCCTTTATTTGGGGGGGGGGGAGATTGGGGGGGGGGGTCACAGTTTGGGGGGGGGGAGACACCCAGGTGATGGTGACCCCAGCTTTGGGGGGGAGAGGGGGTTGGAGGGGGTCAGGGTGCTCAATGGGGGGGAGGTGGGGGGAGGGGCATCCCTGGGAGGGGTGGGGGGAGGGGTAGCCTATTGGGGGGGGGGGTCGGGGATTGGGGGGTGGGGGGGTGGAGTGGGGGGAGGGGGGAGGGTGGGGGGAGGGGGATGGGGGGGATGGAGGGGGAGGGGGAGGGGGGATGGGGGGGATGGAGGGGGAGGGGGGAGGGGGATGGGTGGGGGTAGGGGTAGGGATGATGTGGGGGATGGGGGTGGAGTGGGGGGGATGGGAGGGATGGAGGGTGGGGGGAGGGGGGATGGGTGGGGGTGGGGATGGAGTGTAGAGGGTGGGGGATGGGTGGGAGGGGGGATGGGTGGGAGGGGGGATGGGGGGTGGGGGATGGAGTTTTGGGGGGTGGGGGGGATGGGGATCAAGGGGGGATGGGGGTGGGGGATGGGGATTGAGTGGGAGGGGGATGGGGGGGATGGAGGGTGGGGGGTGGGAGAGGGGTGGGGATGGAGTGGGGGGAGGGGGGATGGGTGGGGGTGGGGGTAGGGATGAGGTTGGGGGTGGGGGATGGAGTGGGGGGTGAGGGGGATGGGGGGGGATGGAGGGTTTGGGGGGTGGGGATGGAGTTAGGGGGGATGGGTGAGAGTGGGGGATGGGGGTGGGGGATGGGGCGGTGGGGGTCAAGGGGGGATGGGGGTGGGGATGAAGGGGGGATGGGGATGGAGGGGGGGGGTTGGGGGATGGGTGGGGGTGGGGGTATGGATGATGGGGTTGGGGTGGAGTTTGGGGGGGTGAGGGGGGGATGGGGATCAAGGGGGGGATGGGGGGGATGGAGGGTGGGGGGGTGGGGGTGGAGTTTGGGGGGTGGGGGATGGGTGGGGGTGGGGGTAGGGATGAGGTTGGGGGTGGGGGTGGCGGGTGGGGGTGTTGGGGGATGGGTGGGGGTGGGGGTGCGGGGGGGATGGGGATCAAGGGGGGATGGAGTGGGGGGGGATGGGTGGGGGATATGGATGATGTGGGGGTGGGGATGGAATTTGGGGGGTGGGGGATGGGTGGGAACGGGGTGGGGGGCGTGGGGGATGGGGGGGGGGCGGATATGGATGATGCGTGGGTGGGGATGGAGTTTGGGGTGGGGGAGGGGCTGTCCCATCCCATCCCATCCTGAGTCACCCTGGGCGGTGCCGCCCTTGGCCGGGGTGGGGGATGGGGGGGAGGGGATGGAGTTTGGGGGGTGGGGGATGGGTGGGGGTGAGGGGGGATGGGGATCAAGGGGTGGGGGATGGGGGTGGGGGATGGGGATGGAGTGGGGGTGGGGGTGAGGGGGGTGGGGATTAAGGGGGGATGGGGGGGTGGGGGTAGGGGTGAGGTGGGGGTGGGGATGGAGGGTGAGCGGGGGGTGGGGATGGAGTTTGGGGGGTGGGGGATGGGTGAGGGTGAGGGGGGATGGGGATCAAGGGGGGGGGATGGGGGTGGGGGATGGGGATGGAGTGGAGGGGGGATGGGGGCGGATGGAGGGTGGGGGGTGGGGGATGGAGTGGGGGGGGTGGGGGGATTGATGGGGGTGGGGGTAGGGATGAGATGGGGATGGAGTGGGGGGGTGGGGGATGGGTGGGGGGTGAGGGGGGATGGGGATGAGGTTGGGGGTGGGGGGAGGGTGGGGGGGTTGGGGGATGGGTGGGAGTGAGGGGGGATGGGGATCAAGGGGGGGGGATGGGGGTGGGGGATGGGGATGGAGTGGGGGGGGGATGGGGGGGGTAGGGATATAGTGGGGGGTTGGGGGATGGGTGGGGGTGGGGATGGAGTTGGGGGGTGGGGGAGGGGCTGTCCCATCCCATCCCATCCCATCCCGAGTCACCCTGGGCGGTGCCGCCCTTGGCCGGGGTGGGGGATGGGGGGAGGGGTGGGGGGAGGGGCGCGTGCTGGGGCTCCCCCTCCCCCTCCCCCCCCCCTCCCCCATCACTCGTGCAGCCGCCGGGGGAGGGGGCAGGATGCTGCCTCTGGCTCTGGTGGCGCTGGTGACAACGGGGGTGAGCGGGCCCGCCCCTCCCCCACCGCCCCCGGCCCCGGGATGGGGGGGGAGGGGTGCGACCGCCACCCCTGGCACCGCCACCCCTGGCACCAGGGCCCCTTGCACCAGGACCCCCAGCACCAGGGCTCCTTGCACCAGGGCTCCTTGCACGAGGACCCCCAGCAGCGGGACTCCCAGCACAAGGACCCCTTGCACAATGGCTCCTTGCACCAGGACCCCTTGCACCAGGACCCCCGGCACCAGGACCCTTTGCACAAGGGCTCCTTGCACCAGGACCCCCAGCACCAGGACCCCCAGCACCGGGACCCCCGGCACCAGGACCCTTTGCACAAGGGCTCCTTGCACCAGGACCCCTTGCACCAGGACCCCCAGCACCGGGACCCCCGGCACCAGGACCCTTTGCACAAGGGCTCCTTGCACCAGGACCCCTTGCACCAGGACCCCCAGCACCGGGACCCCCAGCAGAAGAGCTCCTTCCACCAGGACCCTTTGCACAATGGCTCCTTGCACCAGGATCCCCGGCACAAGAGCTCCTTGCACGAGGAACCCCAGCACCAGAACCACTTGCACCAGGATTCCTTGCACGACAGCTCCTTGCACCAGGACCCCCAGCACCGGGATCCCTTGCATGACAGCTCCTTGCACAAGAGCTCCTTGCACAAGGACCCCTTGCACCAGGACTCCTTGCACCAGGACCCCCGGCACCACCAACCCTGGCACCGGCACCCCCGGCACCGGCACCCCTTGCACAAGAGCTCCTTGCACAAGGACCCCTTGCACAAGGGCTCCTTGCACCAGGACCCCCAGCACCAGGGCTCCTTGCACGATGGCTCCCTGCACCAGGACACCTTGCACCAGGACCCCTTGCACCAGGGGTCCCGGCGCCGCCGCCCAGCGAGGAAGAGGAGGCCCAAGGCTGGGCCAGGCCGAGGGAGGCCGAGGCAGCTGACACCACTGGTGACACCAGGAGCTCGGCACCAGGAGGAGGCGGCCAGGGTGGTGCACGAGGGTCCCTTGCACGAGGGTCCCTTGCACGCGGCTCCCTTGCACGAGGGTTGGAGCCCAGGAAGGCAGAGGGCTTTGCACCAGGAGGGGCCAGCGGGCAGGAGCCAGGCTGCTGCTTTGCACGAGGGTTTGCACCAGGATTCGCACCAGGATTCGCACCAGGACTTGAGTCTCAGCCAGCAGCCGGCTTTGCACGAGGATTTGCACGAGGATTTGAGCCCTGAGAGGGCTGAGGATGGGCAGCCAGCTCAGCAGCGGGCCTTGCACCAGGGTTTGCACGAGGATTTGCACCCAGGGAGGCAGCAGGACTCCCACCAGGGGCTGCAGCAAGGCTCCCAGCAGGGCTTGCACGAGGATTTGCACAAGGATTTGCACGAGGACTCCTGGGGGGCGGGGTCCCAGGAGGAGTCGCATGAGGAGGCGCCCAGCTCGGCACCCACCACGTACGGTGACCCCACCCCCACCCCTGCCCAGCCTTACGGGGACCCCAGCACCTATAGGGACCCCAAACCCTATAGGGACCCCAACTCCTATAGGGACCCCGGCACCTATAGGGACCCCAAACCCTATAGGGACCCCAACTCCTATAGGGACCCTGGCACCTATAGGGACCCCAGCACCTATAGGGACCCCAACTCCTATAGGGACCCCAACCCCTATAGGGACCCCAGCACCTATAGGGACCCCAACCCCTATAGGGACCCTGGCACCTATAGGGACCCCGGCACCTATAGGGACCCCAACCCCTATAGGGACCCCGGCACCTATAGGGACCCCAACCCCTATAGGGACCCCAACCCCTATAGGGACCCCAGCACCTATAGGGACCCCAACCCCTATAGGGACCCTGGCACCTATAGGGACCCCAACCCCTATAGGGACCCCAGCACCTATAGGGACCCCAACTCCTATAGGGACCCCGGCACCTATAGGGACCCCAACTCCTATAGGGACCCCGGCACCTATAGGGACCCCGGCACCTATAGGGACCCCAACACCTATAGGGACCCCGGCACCTATAGGGACCCCAACCCCTATAGAGACCCCGGCACCTATAGGGACCCCGGCACCTATAGGGACCCCAACACCTATAGGGACCCTGGCACCTATAGGGACCCTGGCACCTATAGGGACCCTGGCACCTATAGGGACCCCAACACCTATAGGGACCCTGGCACCTATAGGGACACCAGCACCTATAGGGACCCCAACCCCTATAGTGACCCCAACTCCTATAGGGACCCCAACCCCTATAGAGACCCTGACACCTATAGGGACCCCGGCACCTATAGGGACCCCAACACCTATAGGGACCCTGGCACCTATAGGGACCCTGGCACCTATAGAGACCCTGACACCTATAGGGACCCCGGCACCTATAGGGACCCCGGCACCTATAGGGACCCCAACACCTATAGGGACCCCAACTCCTATAGAGACCCCGGCACCTATAGGGACCCCAACCCCTATAGTGACCCCAACTCCTATAGAGACCCTGACACCTATAGGGACCCCGGCACCTATAGGGACCCCAACCCCTATAGTGACCCCAACTCCTATAGAGACCCTGACCCCTATAGGGACCCCGGCACCTATAGGGACCCCAACACCTATAGGGACCCTGACACCTATAGGGACCCCGACACCTATAGGGACCCTGACACCTACGGGGACCCCGACCCCTATAGGGACCCCGGCACCTATAGGGACCCCGGCACCTATAGGGACTCTGACACCTATAGGGACCCCAACCCCGATAGGGACCCTGGCACCTATAGAGACCCTGACCCCTATAGGGACCCTGACACCTACGGGGACCCCAACCCCTATGGGGACCCTGACCCCTATAGGGACCCTGACCCCTATAGGGACCCCGACACCTATAGGGACCCTGACTCCTATAGGGACCCCGACACCTATAGGGACCCCGACACCTATAGGGACCCTGACTCCTATAGGGACCCTGACACCTACGGGGACCCCGACACCTATAGGGACCCCGACACCTATAGGGACCCCAACACCCACAGGGGCCCCTACAGGGCCCCAGACCCCCCTATAGGGGGGACACCCCGGCGTGGGGCTGTGGGACCCCGAAAGGGAGCCGTGGGACCCCAATCTCTATGGGGATCCCTATATGGACCCCTATGGGGGGCAGACCCTGAGCCCGGCAGCTTCCACAGGGGGGGACCCCCAGACCCGGCCCTGGGACCCCTATAAGGACAGGGACCCCCAGACTGACCCCAGGGACCCCTATAGACTTGGGGACCCCCAAACTGAACACAGGGACCCCTATAGAGCCCAGCACCCCCAGACTGACCCCAGATACAGGGACCCCTATAGAAGTGGGGACCCCCAGCACCCCTATAGGGATGGGGACCCCCAGACCCACCCCAGGGACCCCTATAGACCTGGGGACCCCTATAGACTTGGGGACCCCCAGGTGGATCCCCAGGTCCCCTATAGGGATGGGGACCCTCAGACTGACCCCAGGGACCCCTATAGACTTGGGGACCCCCAGGAGGACCCCCAGAACCCCCCTGGGGATGGGGACCCCCAGACCCACCCCAGGGACCCCTATAGACTTGGGGACCCCCAGACTGACCCCAGGGACCCCTATAGACTTGAGCACCCCCAGGTGGATCCCCAGGTCCCCTATAGGGATGGGGACCCCCAGACCCACCCCAGGGACCCCTATAGACTTGGGCACCCCCCAACTGAACACAGGAACCCCTATAGAGCCCAGCACCCCCAGACTGACCCCAGACACCGGGACCCCTATAGAATTGGGGACCCCCAGCACCCCTATAGGGATGGGGACCCTCAGACCCACCCCAGGGACCCCTATAGACCTGGGGACCCCTATAGACTTGGGGACCCCCAGGAGGACCCCCAGGACCCCTATAGGGATGGGGACCCCCAGACCCACCCCAGGGACCCCTATAGACTTGGGGACCCCCAGGTGGATCCCCAGGACCCCTATAGACCTGGGGACCCCCAGACCCACCCCAGGGACCCCTATAGAACCAGCCCCCCCCCAGACCCTATAGGGACCCCCAAAAGGCCGCCCCCACCCCTCAGGACCCCCCCAGTTCCCCTCCCCAGGCTGGAGCCCCCCGACTGTCCCCCTCCCCCCAGCAACCCCCCAGTTTCCCCCCTAAATCCCAGTTACCCCCAGTTGCCTCCTCAGCTGCCCCCTCCAGCCCCAGAGCCCCCCAGTTCCCCCAGTTCCCCTCCCAGTTGCCCCCCCACAAGCTAAGGACCCCCCAGTTCCCCCAGTTACCCTCCCAGTTACCCCTCCCAGGCGCAAGGGCCACCCAGTTGCCCGTCGCAGAGGCAAGGTACCCCCAGT
The DNA here is from genome assembly GCA_027925045.1 of Hypotaenidia okinawae. Classification (NCBI taxonomy): domain Eukaryota; kingdom Metazoa; phylum Chordata; class Aves; order Gruiformes; family Rallidae; genus Hypotaenidia; species Hypotaenidia okinawae. The sequence continues at coordinate 113,780 of BSDF01000037.1, forward strand.
TGCCCCAGTTACCCCCCCAGTTGCCCCAGTTACCCCCCCACTTGCCCCAGTTACCCCCCCAGTTGCCCCAGTTACCCCCCCAGTTGCCCCCCAGAAGCTAAGGACCCCCCAGTTCCCCTCCCAGTTACCCCTCCCAGGCGCAAGGGCCTCCCAGTTCCCCCAGTTACCCCCCCAGTTGCCCCCCCACAAGCTAAGGACCCCCCAGTTCCCCCAGTTCCCCTCCCAGTTACCCCTCCCAGGCGCAAGGGCCACCCAGTTGCCCGTCGCAGAGGCAAGGTACCCCCAGTTGCCCCAGTTACCCCCCCAGTTGCCCCAGTTACCCCCCCACTTGTCCCAGTAACCCCCCCAGTTGCCCTCCCCAGAGCCAAGGACCCCCCAGTTACCCCCCCAGTTGCCCCAGTAACCCCCCAAGTTGCCCCAGTAACCCCCCCAGTTGCCCTCTCCAGAGCCAAGGACCCCCCAGTTACCCCCCTAGTTGCCCCAGTAACACCCCCAGTTGCCCCAGTAACACCCCAAGTTGCCCTCCCCAGAGCCAAAGACCCCCCAGTTACCCCCCCAGTTGCCCCAGTTACCCTCCCAGTTGCCCCAGTAACCCCCCCAGTTGCCCTCCCCAGGGCCAAGGACCCCCCAGTTATGCTCCCAGTTGCCCCAGTTACCCCCCAGTTGCCCCAGTAACCCCCCCAGTTGCCCTCCCCAGAGCCAGGGACCCCCCAGTTATGCTCCCAGTAACCCCCCACGAGCCCCCCAGTTGCCCCCCCCAGTTGCCCCCCCAGTTGCCCCCGGGTCTCTTCGGGGGGGCTGCTGGTGGCACTGCCAGTGGCACTGGGGGCCATACTGGTGGTACTGGGAGCACTAGGGGGGCTGAGGATGCTCTGCCGGGGGTCCCTTCCAACCCCCCATGGGTGATGGTGCTGGGGGGGGGGGGGAACTGGGATTGACCCCCCAAACTGGGATTGACCATCCCAAACTGGGAGTGTCCTCCCTAAACTGGGATTGAGCCATCCCAAACTGGGATTGCCTCCCCAAACTGGGATTACCCCCCCCAAACTGGTATTGACCCCTCCAAACTGGGATTGCCCCCCTCAAACTGGTATTAACTCCTCCAAACTGGGATTGACCCCCCCAAACTGGTTTTGACCCCTCCAAACTGGGATTATCCCTTCCCAAACTGGTATTGACCCCCCCAAACTGGTATTGCCCCCCCCCAAACTGGTATTGCCCCCTCCAAACTGGGATTGCCCCCTCCCCCACCCCAGACACACCCCCCCACCCGAGGTACCCCCAGTTGCCCCAGTTACCCCCCCAGTTGCCCCAGTTACCCCCCCACTTGTCCCAGTAACCCCCCAGTTGCCCTCCCCAGAGCCAAGGACCCAGGTCAATAAAAGGCTGAACACCCCCCCCCTTCGACGTTGGGTGCCCTGAGTGGGGGGAGGGGCGAGGGTGGGGGGTGGGGGGAGGGGGTGGGGGGCACCCAGGTCCTTTTTTAGGGTGGGGGAGGGGCGGGTGAGGGACCCCCCCCCGGATCCCTTTTATTTGGGGGGGGGGGGTGGGGGGTGGGGGAGGGGTTCTCTGGGGGTGCCCCCTCCCCCTCCCCCCAGCTGCTGAGGGGATCCAGATGTGGGTGGGGGGAGGGGGTGGGGAGGGGGAGGGGTGGGTGGGTGGGAGGGGTGAGGGGGGAGGGTGCGGCCACAGTGAGTCAGCCTCGCGCTCGGACGCCCCAAATTCCCCCGGGGGGGGTGGGGGGGGGGGGGGGGAGGGGGGAAACAGGAACGCCCGGGCTCCAGGGAGGGGGAGGGGCAAAGGGGGGGAGGGGGAGGGAGGGGAGGGGAGTGACGTCATGGGCCCTGGAGAGGGGGATGGGGGGGAGGGAGGGAGACGGGGGGGATGGGGGGGGTTGGGGGGGCAGGAGAGATGGGGGGGTGGGGGGAGGGGTAAGGGGGGTTGGGGGGTTGGGGGTGGGGAAGGGGAAAGGGGGCTTGGGGGAGGGGCAAGGGGGGTTTGGGGGGTTGGGGGGAAGGGCAAGAGAGGGTTGGGGGGGTTGGGGGGTGGGGGGAGGGGCAAGGGGGGTTGGGGGGGGCAGGAGAGCTGGGAGGGTGGGGGGAGGGGTAAGGGGGGTTGGGGGGGCTGGGGGGGGGGGGGTGGGGGGGGGAAGGGCCATGGGGACACCAAGTGCAGGGGGACAGGAGGCAATGGGGACACTGGTGATACTGGGGACACTGGGGCCACCAGACCATGGGGCCACCAGTGACACAGGACACCGGGCCATGGGGACACTGGGGCCACTGGGGACAGGGGACACCAGGGACAGGGGACACTGGGGACATCAACTGGGGACAGGGGACACTGGGGACAGGGGACACTGGGGACATGGGGACACTGGGGACAGGGGGACACCAGGGACAGGGGACACCAGGCTATGGGGACACTGGGGCCACCAGACCATGGGGACAACGGGCTGTGGGGACATCAGACCATGGGGACACTGGGGACACTGGGGCCACCAGGGACAGGGGCCACCAGGCCATGGGGACACTGGTGATACTGGGGACACCGGGGCCACCAGGCCATGGGGACACCGGTGATACTGGGGCCACAGGCCAGCAGACCATGGGGACAACGAGCTGTGGGGACATCAGACCATGGGGACACTGGGGCCACCAGGGACAGGGGACACTGGGGACAGGGGGACACCAGGGACAGGGGACACTGGGGACATGGGGACACTGGGGCCACTGGGGCCACCGGGGACAGGGGACACTGGGGACAGGGGACACCGGGCTCTGGGGACACTGGGGCCACCAGACCATGGGGACATGAGATCATGGGGACACTGGGGCCACGGGGTCCTGGGGACACTGGTGCCACCAGGGACAGGGGACACTGGGGACATGGGGACACTGGGCTATGGGGCCACTGGGGCCACTGGGGCCACTGGTGCCACCAGGGACAGGGGACATTGGGGACATGGGGACATCGGAGACAGGGGACACCAGGCTATGGGGATACTGGGGCCACCAGTGACACTGGGGCCACAGGCCACCAGACCATGGGGACAACAGGCTGTGGGGACATCAGACCATGGGGACACTGGGGACACGGGGCACTGGGGACACCAGGGACAGGGGACACTGGGGACATGGGGACACTGGGGCCACCAGACCATGGGGCCACCAGTGATACTGGGGCCACAGGCCAGCAGACCATGGGGACAACGGGCTGTGGGGACATCAGACCATGGGGACACTGGGGACACAGGGCACTGGGGACACTGGTGCCACCGGGGACAGGGGACACTGGGGACATGGGGACACCGGGCTATGGTGACACTGGGGCCACCAGACCATGGGGACAACAGGCTGTGGGGACATCAGACCATGGGGACACTGGGGCCACCGGGGACAGGGGACATGGGGACACTGGGGCCCTGGGGACATGGGGCCATGGGGACACTGGGGCCATGGGGACACAGGGGACACTGGGGACACCCTGGGGACATGGGGACACTGGTGCCACTGGAGCCGAGCACACCCAGAGCTCTGGTGGGTCCCCACCTTTTATTTACAAACCCTGGCGCTGTCACCCCACCCCAAACCACCCCCACAGCCAGGACACCCCAGGCCTGAGGGACACCTCCAGGCCTGAGGTGACCCACAGGCTCTGGTGACCCGAGCCCGGGACACCCCCAGGCCTGAGGTGACTCTGCAGGCCCGAGGGGACACCCCAAGGCCCTGGGGGACACCCCCAGGCCCAAGGTGACCCCACAGGCTCTGGGTGACCCCACAGGCCCGAGGTGACCCCCCTCAGGCTTCAGGTGACCCCCCAGGCCCGAGGTAACCCCCTAGGCCTGAGGTGACCCCCCTCAGGCCTCAGGTGACCCCCCAGGCCTGAGGTGACCCCCTCTCAGGCCTCAGCTGACTCCTCCAGGCCCAAGGTGGTCCCCTGCCCAGGCCCGAGGTGACCCCACAGGCTCTGGGTGACCCTGTAGGCCTGAGGTGACCCCCCAGGCCCGAAGTGACCCCCCTCAGGCCTCAGGTGACCCCCCTCAGGCCTCAGGTGACCCCCTCAGGCCTGAGGTGACCCCCCAGGCTCGAGGTGACCCCCTCTCAGGCCTCAGGTGACTCCTCCAGGCCCGAGGTGACCCCGCAGGCTCTGGGTGACCCTGTAGGCCCGAGGTGAACCCCCCTCAGGCCTGAGGTGACCCAGCAGGCCCCAGTTACCCCCCCAGGCCCGAGTTACCCCCCCAGGCTCGAGTTACCCCCCCAGGCCCGTGTTGCCCCCCCCGACCCCCCCAGCCCCTCAGAACTTGAACTCTTTGTACTTCTTGCCCCCGGCGCGGGCGTCCTGGGGCTGGGCCTTCCGCTTCTTCTGCTGCAGGGGGGGACAGGGGGGTCAGGGGGGATTGGGACCCCCAAAGGGGGGTGGGGACCCCCACGGGGCTGTAGGGAAGCTCAGGGGGGCAGTTAGGGGGTGCCAGGGGGTTTTTTTGGGGGCGGGGGAGTTAGGGGGTGCCAGAAGGATCTGGGGGGGCAGTCAGGGGGTTCCAGTGGGAATTTGGGGGGGGTGTAGGGACACCCTTGGGGGGTGTGTGGGGATCCCCAGGGGGATCTGGGGGGGCCAGTTAGGGGGTGCCAGGCGGAGGATTTTGGGGGGGTGTGTTGGGACCCCTGGGGGGATCTGTGGGGGGGCAATCAGGGGGTTCCAGTGGGAATTTGGGGGGGTGTGGGGACACCCTGGGCGGGGGGTGTGGGGATCCCCAGGGGGATCTGGAGGGGGCAGTTAGGGGGTGCCAGGGGGAATTTGGGGGGGTGTGGGACACCCTGGGGGGGGGGATTGGGGATCCCCAGGGGGATCTTGGGCAGGGGGGCAGTCAGGGGGTTCCAGTGGGAATTTGGGGGGGTGTTGGGACACCCTGGGAGGGGGGTGGTGGGGATCCCCAGGGGGATCTGGGGGGGCAGTCAGGGGGTGCCAGGGGGAGGATTTTGGGGGGGGGGTGTGGGGACCCCTGGGGGGATCTGGGCGGGGGCCAGTCAGGGGGTTCCAGTGGGAATTTGGGGGGGTGTTGGGACACCCTGGGGGGGCTGTGGGGATCCCCAGGGGGATCTGGGTGGGGGGGCAGTCAGGGGGTGCCAGGGAGGGGATTTTGGGGGGGGGGTGGGGACCCCTGGGGGATCCCCAGCACCTCCCCCCAGCACCTCCTGACCCCCCCAACCCCCCCAGTACCTCCCCTCCCTGCCCCTCCCCCCCATATCACCCCTGTGACCTCAGCACCCCCAAGCCCATCGCCCTGCCCTTCTCCCCACTGTGTCCCCTCCACCCCCCAGCCCCTCCTGACCCACCCCTGACCCCCTGGACCCCCCCCCCCCAACGCCCCCTCTCCCTGCCCCCCCCCCCAGATCACCCCAGTGACCTCAGCACCCTCAATTTCCTTACCCTGCCCCTCCCCCCAGCCCCTCCTGACCCACCCTGATCCCCCCGGCCCCCTGGACCCCACCCCCAGCCCCCCAGTACCCCCTCCCTGCCCCTCCCCCCATATCACCCCTGTGACCTCAGCACCCCCAAGCCCATCACCCTGCCCCTCCCCCCGCAGCCTCAGGGGGGTCTGGGGGGGGCGCAGTCAGGGGCTTCCAGTGGGAATTTGGGGGGGGTGTTGGGACACTCTGGGGTGGGGTGGGGTGTGGGGATCCCCAGGGGGATCTGGGGTGGGGGGGGCAGTCAGGGGGATCTGGGGGGGGGGGCAGTCAGGGGCTTCCAGTAGGAATTTGGGGGGTGGGGGTTGTGGGGACCCCCCAGAGATGGGCTGGGGTGTGTGTATGTGTGTGTGTGGGGAGGGGAGGAAATCCCCAAGGACCCCTTGGAGGAGCGTGAGGAGAGGGAAGGGTGAGGAGATACCAGGGGATGGGGGGCCCCACCGGACAGGGGGTGCAGGGGTTGATTTGGGGGGTGTATGGGGGGTCCCTAGGGATATTTTGGGGGGGGGTGTCCCCCCTTTACCTTCTGCTTGGCAGCGTGTTCAGCCACCATGTCACTGAAGTCCTCCTTCTCCACCTGGGCCTGCTGCTCCCTCACGTGCTCCTCGTACTTCTGGGTCATGGCTGTGGGGTCAAGCTCCAGCTCCTCGGGTGCCAGAGCCACCTCCACCCCCTGAGCCTCGGGGGCTGGGCCCTTGCGCCCCAAAACCTGGGGGGAGGGGAGAAAAGGGGGAAGGGGAGGGTCAGGGAGAGGTGTAGAGAGGGGTCCTGGGGGGGAAGGGACAAGAGGGGTGGGGAGCAGCGGCCCTGGGGGGAGGGGAGGGGTGTTTTGGGGGTTGGGGGTATGGGGGGGATGGGAGGGGACAAGGGGTGTGGGGAGTGGTCCTGGGGGGAGGGGAGGGGACAAGGGGGTGGGGAGGGGTGCTGGGGGAGGAGGGGACAAGGGGGGTGGAGGGGAGGGACAAGGGGGGTGGGGGGGAGGGGACAAGGGGGGTGGGGGGAGGGGTGCTGTGGGGGAGGGGACAAGGGGGGGAGGGGTCCTGGTGGGGGAGGGGACAAGGGGGGTGGGGGGAGGGGTGCTGGGGGGAGGGGAGGGGACAAGGGGGGAGGGGACAAGGGGGGTGGGGAGGGATCTTGGGGGGGAGGGGAGGGGTGTTGGGGGGTGGGGAGGGGTCCTGGGGGGAGGGGGAGGGGACAAGGAGGGTCAGGGAGGTTCAGGGGGATCTGGGGGGGTCTCAGGGAGGTTCAGGGGGGTCTCAGGGGAGTCAGGGGGGTCGGGGAGATTCGGGGGGGTCAGGGAGGTTTGGGGGGGGTCCCAGTGGGTCTGGGGGTGTCAGGGGGGGTCGAGGGGTCTGAGGGGAGGGTCAGGGAGTTTTGGGGGGGGTCTCAGGGGGTCAAGGAGGTTCGGGGGGGGTCAGGGAGGGTCTCAGGTGGTTGGGGGGGTGGAGGGGGGTCGGGGAGATTCGGGGGGGTCAGGGAGGTTTGGGGGGGGTCCCAGTGGGTCTGGGGGTGTCAGGGGGGTCGAGGGGTCTGAGGGGAGGGTCAGGGAGTTTTGGGGGGGGTCTCAGGGGGTCAAGGAGGTTCGGGGGGGGGGTCAGGGAGGGTCTCAGGTGGTTGCGGGGGGTGGAGGGGGGTCGGGGAGATTCGGGGGGGTCAGGGAGGTTTGGGGGGGGGTCCCAGTGGGTCTGGGGGTGTCAGGGGGGGTCGAGGGGTCTGGAGGGGAGGGTCAGGGAGTTTTGGGGGGGGTCTCAGGGGGTCAAGGAGGTTCGGGGGGGGGGGGTCAGGGAGGGTCTCAGGTGGTTGCGGGGGGTGGAGGGGGGTCGGGGAGATTCGGGGGGGTCAGGGAGGTTTGGGGGGGGTCCCAGTGGGTCTGGGGGTGTCAGGGGGGTCGAGGGGTCTGAGGGGAGGGTCAGGGAGTTTTGGGGGGGGTCTCAGGGGGTCAAGGAGGTTCGGGGGGGGTCAGGGAGGGTCTCAGGTGGTTGGGGGGGCGGAGGGGGGTCGGGGAGATTCGGGGGGGTCAGGGAGGTTGGGTGGGGGGGGGGGGTCTCAGTGGGTCTGGGGGTGTCTGAGGGGGGGTCTGGGGGGGCTGCTGACCGCTGACATGTCGTAGATGTGGGTGGAGCCCATGATGGCGGCGCCGACGCCGGGCGCGCGCTTCTCGGGGACCACGGTGAAGAGTTGGGGGGTCTCACTGCTGGGGGGGGGAAAAGGGGGGCAACTCAGGGGGGAGGGGGATCCCCAGCACCCCAAATCCCACCCCCAGCACCCATAGAGCACCCCAAACATACACACACACACCCCTGAGAGCACCCCAAAACTCACAGCACCCCAAATCCCCCCAGCACCCCAAATCCCCCCAGCACCCATAGAGCACCCCAAAACCACACACACCCCCCTAAGAGCACCCCAAACCTCACAGCACCCCAAAACCCCCAGCACCCCAAACATACACACACCCCCCTAAGAGCACCCCAAACCTCACAGCACCCCAAACCTCACAGCACCCCAAATCGCCCAGCACCCATAGAGCACCCCAAACCCAAACACTCACCCCTAAGAGCACCCCAAACCTCACAGCACCCCAAAACTCTCAGCACCCCAAACCCCCCCAGTACCCAGCCCTCAGCACCCCAAACTCCCCAGCACCCCAAAACCCCCCCAGCACCCATAGAACACCCCAAAACCACACACACCCCTAAGAGCACCCAAACCTCACAGCACCCCAAACCCCCCCAGCACCCATACAGCACCCCAACCCCCCAGCACCCAGCACCCCAACCCCCCAGCACCCCAAACCCCCCTAGCACCCAGCACCCCAACCCCCCAGCACCCCAAACCCCCTAGCACCCAGCCCTCAGCACCCCCAGCACCCCAACCCCCCACCCCAGCACCTCCAGCCCCCCAATCTTGCCCCCCAACCCCCATACCCCCCATCTCAACCCCCCTACCCCCCAATCTTGCCCCCCAGCCCCCCTAATCCCCATCCCAGCCCCCCTACACCCCAATTTTGCCCCCCCAGCCCCCCTAGCCCCCTAATATTGCCCCCCCAACCTCCCTACCCCCCATCCCAGCCCCCCCAGCCCCCCAATCTTGCCCCCCAGCCCCCTTAATCCCCATTCCAGCCCCCCTAATCCCCATCCCAGCCCCCATAACTCCCATCCCAGCCCCCCTACACCCCAATTTTGCCCCCCCAGCCCCCCTATCTTGCCTCCCCAGCCCCCCCAGCCCCCCAATTTTGCCCCCCCTACCCCTACCCATCCATGGCTTCCTCAATCTTCTTCTTCCTCAGCTCAATCAGCTCTGGTGTCTCCATCCCAGCCCCCCATAACTCCCATCCCAGCCCCCCTACACCCCAATTTTGCCCCCCAGCCCCCCTATCTTGCCTCCCCAGCCCCCCCAGCCCCCCAATTTTGCCCCCCCTACCCCTACCCATCCATGGCTTCCTCAATCTTCTTCTTCCTCAGCTCAATCAGCTCTGGTGTCTCCATCCCAGCCCCCCATAACTCCCATCCCAGCCCCCCTACACCCCAATTTTGCCTCCCCAGCCCCCCAATTTTGCCCCCCCTACCCCTACCCATCCATGGCTTCCTCAATCTTCTTCTTCCTCAGCTCAATCAGCTCTGGTGTCTCCATCCCAGCCGGGACAGACGAGAACCCCCTGGGGTGATCAGCCCACTGAGGGGGAGAGGAGAAAAGGGGGGTCATGAAGGTGTTGGGGGGCACCCTTGGGTGCTGGGGGGTCTGGGGGCCCCCCTAACCTGTCTGCAGGGGTGATGAAGCCGGTTTCATCCGGTTTCTCCTCGTCACTCTCTTCCTCCTCCTCTTCCTCAGAGGATTCCTCATCCGAAGGCTCCAGCTCCCCCCAGGGGGTCCGGTCGATTTCCTCCTCCTCCTCCTTCGTCTTGGGGGGTCAAGGGGGGTTAGGGGGGTTAGGAGGGTCTGGGGGGTCAGGGGGCCATGGGGGGGTCAGGGAGGGGTTGGGGGGCCATGGGGCGGCTGGGGGGGGGCAGGGGGGATTGGGGGGATCAGAGAGGGGTCAAGGGGGGTTAGGAGGGCATTGGGGGGGTCAGGGGCCATGGGGGGGTTGGGGAAGAGGTGTGGGGGGGTCAGGGGGCCATGGGGGGGTTAAGGGGGGTTGGGGGGGTCAGGGGGCCATGGAGGGGGGTCAGAGAGGGGTCGAGGGGGGCTTAGGGGGCCATGGGGGTCATGGGGGGGTCAGGGGGCTATGGGGGGGGGGGCTATGGGGGTCAAAGAGGGGTTGGAGGGGGGTTAGGGGGCGATGGGGGGGTCAGAGAGGGGTCGGGGGGGTTGGGGGGCCATGGGGGGGACTGAGGAGGGGGCAGGGGGCCATGGGGGGGGTCAGAGACCAGCGGGGGGTTTGGGGGAGCCCTGGGGGGTCAGGGAGGGGTCAGGGAGCCATGGGGGGGGTCAGAGAGGGGTCAAGGGGTCAGGGGGGTCATAGAGGGGTCGGGGGGGTCAGGGGGTCTGGGAGGGGTCAGGAGGGGTCAGGGGGCCATGGGGGGGTCAGAGAGGGGTCAGGAGGGGTCAGCGACCCACAGGGGGGTTTGGGGGGGCCATGGGGGGGTGGGGAGGGGTCAGAGGGGGTCAGGGTGCCATGAGGGGGTCTGGGAAGGGTCAAGAGGGGTCAGGGGGGTCAGTGACCCACAGGGGAGGGTTTGGGGGGGGCCCTGGGGGGGTCTGGGAGGGGTCAGGGTGCCATGGGGGGGTCAGGAGGGGTTGGGGGGGTCAGGGTGCCATGAGGTGTCAGGAGGGGTCGGGGGGGTCAGTGACCCACGGGGGGGGGTTGGGGGGCCCTGGGGGGGTCAGGGGGGGTCAGTGACCCACAGTGGGGGTTTGGGGGGGCCCTGGGGGCATCGGGCAGGGGTCGGGGGGGGTCAGGGTGCCATGGGGGGGTCAGGAGGCGTTAGGGGGGTCAGGGGGGTCAGTGACCCACGGGGGGGGTTGGGGGGCCCTGGGGGGGTCAGGGGGCTATGGGGTGTCATGGTGTCAGGGGGCCCTGGGGGGTGTCAAGGGGGTCAGTGACCCACGGGGGGGTTTGGGGGGGTCCCTGGGGGGGGGGTGTCCCAGACCTGGAACTCGGCAGCGTTGGTGCCGAACACGTCCCCGTAGAGCGGCTTCCCCGTCTCGTCCACGGGGGGCTTCCCCCACCCCCCCGCGTGGTACCCGAAGGAGCAGCCCTGGGGGGGGGGCACAGGGTCGGGGGGGGGCACTGAGACACCCCCCCGGCACCCATCAGCCCCCTCAGCACCCATCAGGCCCCCCAGTCCCCCCTCAAATCACCCCCCCCCCGCGTGGTACCCGAAGGAGCAGCCCTGGGGGGGGGGGCACAGGGTCGGGGGGGGCACTGAGACACCCCCCCGGCACCCATCAGCCCCCCCGGCATCCATCAGCCCCCCCCAGCACCCATCAGCCCCCCCCCCGGCACCCATCAGGCCCCCCAGTCCCCCCCTCCAAATCACCCACCCCCCCGCGTGGTACCCGAAGGAGCAGCCCTGGGGGGGGGGCACAGGGTCGGGGGGGGGCACAGGGTCGGGGGGGGGCACTGAGACCCCCCTGGCACCCATCAGGCCCCCCCGTCCCCCCCAAATCACCCACCCCCCCACGTGGTACCCGAAGGAGCAGCCCTGGGGGGGGGGCACAGGGTGAGTGGGGGGCACTGAGACCCCCCCCAGCACCCAACAGCCCCCCCAGCACCCAAGCCCCCACCCAGCCCCCCCCAACCCCCCCAGCCCCCCTCAGCACCAACCCCCCCACCCCAACCCCAGCCCCCAAAGCCCCCCCAGCCCCCCACCCCACCACCCACCCCCCCCCCCCCCCACCCCGGCCCCCAGCACCCACCCCCCCCCCCAGCGCCCCCCACCCCCCATCCCCCTCCCCGGCCCCCCCCCCACCCCCCCCACCCCCCCACCACCCCCCCCCACCCCCCCCCCCCCCCACCCCACCCCCCCCACCCCCCCCCCCCACCCCACCCCCCCCACCCCCCCCCCCACCCCCTAGCCCCCCCCGCACTCCCCCCGCAGCACCCAGCCCCCCACCCCCCCCAGCACCCACAGCCCCCCACGCTAGCCCACCCCCCCAGCACCCAAAGCCCCCCCAGCCCCCCCACCCCAGCACCTACTCCCCCACCCCCCGCTCTGGCCCCCACCCCCACCCCACCCCAGCCCATCACCCATCCCCCACCACCCAGCCCCCATCCCACAGCCCCCCCACCCCAACCCCACCACCCACCCCCCACCCCCCCCCCACCCCCACACCCCCCCCCCACCCCCCCACCCCCCACCCCCCAGCACTCAGTCCCCCACCCTAGCCCCCACCACCCCCCCCCCCCAGCTCCCCCACCCCACCCCACCACCCACCCCCCAGCCCAGCACCCAAAGCCCCCCCACTCCCCCCAGCACCCCCACCCCCCCAGCGCCCCCCTCACCTCGGGGATGGGGGAGTTGAGCCCGGGGATCTTGAGGTTGGGGTAGGAGGGGGGGCCCGTAGCGCTGCATGGCGATCAGCCAGGGGGGGCACCTTGTGGGCGTTCTGGGGCACCCAAAGGCGGGGGGGGGGCAGCACCCAAAGGGGGGAGGGAGAACACAAAGGGGGGGTCAGAATCCAGTGGGGGGGGGGAGGACCCAAAGGGGGGGTCAGCACCCAAAGTGGGGGGGAGAACACAAAGGGGGGGTCAGCACCCAAAGTGGGGGGGAGAACACAAAGGGGGGGTCAGTATCCAGTGGGGGGGGGGAGGACCCAAAAGGGGGGAGAACAAAAAGGGGGGTCAGAATCCAGTGGGGGGGGGGGAGGACCCAAAGGGGGGGTCAGCACCCAAAGTGGGGGGAGAACACAAAGGGGGGGTCAGAATCCAGTGGGGGGGGGGAGGACCCAAAGGGGGAGGTCAGCACCCAAAGTGGGGGGGAGAACACAAAGGGGGGGTCAGTATCCAGTGGGGGGGGAGGACCCAAAGGGGGAGGTCAGCACCCAAAGTGGGGGGAGAACACAAAGGGGGGTCAGAATCCAGTGGGGGGGGGGAGGACCCAAAGGGGGGGTCAGCACCCAAAGTGGGGGGAGAACACAAAGGGGGGGTCAGAATCCAGTGGGGGGGGGGGGGAGAACCCAAAGGGGGGTCAGCACCCAAAGTGGGGGGGAGAACACAAAGGGGGGGTCAGTATCCAGTGGGGGGGGGGAGGACCCAAAGGGGGGGTCAGCACCCAAAGTGGGGGGTGGAGAACACAAAGGGGGGGTCAGAATCCAGTGGGGGGGGGGAGGACCCAAAGGGGAGGTCAGCACCCAAAGTGGGGGGGGAGAACACAAAGGGGGGGTCAGAATCCAGTGGGGGGGGGGAGGACCCAAAGGGGGGGTCAGCACCCAAAGTGGGGGGAGAACACAAAGGGGGGGTCAGAATCCAGTGGGGGGGGGGGAGGACCCAAAGGGGGAGGTCAGCACCCAAAGTGGGGGGAGAACACAAAGGGGGGGTCAGAATCCAGTGGGGGGGGAGGACCCAAAGGGGGGGTCAGCACCCAAAGTGGGGGGGAGAACACAAAGGGGGGGTCAGAATCCAGTGGGGGGGGGGAGGACCCAAAGGGGGGGTCAGCACCCAAAGTGGGGGGGAGAACACAAAGGGGGGGTCAGAATCCAGTGGGGGGGGGGGAGGACCCAAAGGGGGAGGTCAGCACCCAAAGTGGGGGGAGAACACAAAGGGGGGGTCAGAATCCAGTGGGGGGGGGGAGAACCCAAAGGGGGGGTCAGCACCCAAAGGTGGGGGGCAGAAGCCAAAAGGGGGAGGGGGCAGCACCCAAAGCGGGGGGGGGGGAACACAAAGGGGGGGGGGGGGAGGGGAGAACCCAAAAGGGGGGAGGACCCAAAGGGGGGGTCAGCACCCAAAGTGGGGGGGGGGAGAACACAAAGGGGGGGTCAGAATCCAGTGGGGGGGGGGGGGGTGGAGAACCCAAAGGGGGGGTCAGCACCCAAAGGTGGGGGGGAGAACACAAAGGGGGGGTCAGTATCCAGTGGGGGGGAGGACCCAAAGGGGGGGGTCAGCACCCAAAGTGGGGGGTGGAGAACACAAAGGGGGGGTCAGAATCCAGTGGGGGGGGGAGGACCCAAAGGGGAGGTCAGCACCCAAAGTGGGGGGGAGAACACAAAGGGGGGTCAGAATCCAGTGGGGGGGGGAGGACCCAAAGGGGGGGTCAGCACCCAAAGTGGGGGGGAGAACACAAAGGGGGGTCAGAATCCAGTGGGGGGGGGGGGAGGACCCAAAGGGGGAGGTCAGCACCCAAAGTGGGGGGGAGAACACAAAGGGGGGTCAGAATCCAGTGGGGGGGGGAGGACCCAAAGGGGGGGTCAGCACCCAAAGTGGGGGGAGAACACAAAGGGGGGGTCAGAATCCAGTGGGGGGGGGAGGACCCAAAGGGGGGGTCAGCACCCAAAGTGGGGGGGAGAACACAAAGGGGGGGTCAGAATCCAGTGGGGGGGGGGAGGACCCAAAGGGGGGGTCAGCACCCAAAGTGGGGGGGAGAACACAAAGGGGGGGTCAGTATCCAGTGGGGGGGAGGACCCAAAGGGGGGGGTCAGCACCCAAAGTGGGGGGAGAACACAAAGGGGGGGTCAGTATCCAGTGGGGGGGGGGGAGAACCCAAAGGGGGGGTCAGCACCCAAAGGTGGGGGGCAGAAGCCAAAAGGGGGAGGGGGGCAGCACCCAAAGCGGGGGGGGGGGGAACACAAAGGGGGGGGGGAGAACCCAAAAGGGGGGAGGACCCAAAGGGGGGGTCAGAATCCAGTGGGGGGGGGGGCAGAACCCAAAGGGGGGGGTCAAAACCCAAAGTGGGGGGGTGACCCATGTGTGCCCCCCCAGCCCCATGGGTGCCCCCCCTCACTGGCCCCACGGGTGCCCCCCCAGCCCCCTGGGTGTCCCCCACCCATGGGTGCCCCCCTCACCAGCCCCACGGGCATGCCATGGGGTGCTCCCCAGCCCCCCATCCCCCTGGGTGCCCCCCACCCATGGGTGCCCCCCCTCACTGGCCCCACGGGTGCCCCCCCAGCCCCCTGGGTGCCCCCCACCCATGGGTGCCCCCCCTCACTGGCCCCACGGGTGCCCCCCCAGCCCCCTGGGTGCCCCCCCAGCCCCCTGGGTGCCCCCCACCCATGGGTGCCCCCTCACCGGCCCCACGGGCATGCCATGGGGTGCTCCCCAGCCCCCTGGGTGCCCCCCACCCATGGGTGCCCCCTCACCGGCCCCACGGGCATGCCATGGGGTGCTCCCCAGCCCCCCAGCCCTATGGGTGCCCCCCACCCATGGGTGCCCCCTCACCGGCCCCACGGGCATGCCATGGGGTGCTCCCCAGCCCCCTGGGTGCCCCCCACCCATGGGTGCCCCCTCACCGGCCCCACGGGCATGCCATGGGGTGCTCCCCAGCCCCCCAGCCCTATGGGTGCCCCCCACCCATGGGTGCCCCCCTCACCGGCCCCACGGGCATGCCCAGGGCGATGCGCAGCTCGTCCGACAGATCCCCCGGCTTCTTCTCCTTCAGGCGCGTCTCAAACTCCTTCCCCTGGGGGGACATTGGGGGGACGGGGGGGACAGGGGGACATTGGGGGGACATCGGGGGGACATTGGGGGGGACATGGGGGGGACATGGACATTGGGGGGACAGGGGGGGACATGGGGGGGACAGCGGGACATTGGGGGGGACATTGGGGGGGACATTGGGGGGACATTGGGGGGACAGGGGTATATGGGGGGACGGGGGGGATAGGGGTATATGGGGGGACAGTGGGACATTGGGGGGACATTGGGGGACAGGGGGACATTGGGGGGGACAGGGGGACATTGGGGGGGACAGGGGTATATGGGGGGATGGGGGGACATTGGGGGACAGGGGGACATTGGGGGGACATTGGGGGGACAGGGGGACATTGGGGGGGACAGGGGGGACAGGGGTATATGGGGGGACGGGAGGGACAGGGGTATATGGGGGGACGGGGGGACATTGGGGGGACATTGGGGGGACAGGGGGACATTGGGGGGGACAGGGGGAACGGGGGACATGTGGGGGACATTGGGGGGGACAGGGGGACAGGGGTATATGGGGGGACGGGGGGGATAGGGGTATATGGGGGGACAGTGGGACATTGGGGGGACATTGGGGGACAGGGGGACATTGGGGGGCAGGGGGAACGGGGGACATGTGGGGGACATTGGGGGGCAGGGGGAACGGGGGACATGTGGGGGACATTGGGGGGGACAGGGGGAACGGGGGACATGTGGGGGACATTGGGGGACAGTGGGGGGACATCGGGGGGGACATCGGGGGGGACATCGGGGGTGTCCCCAAGGGGGTCCCAGAGGGGGTGTCCCCAGGGGGTGTCCCAGATGGGATGTCCCCAAGGGGGTGTCCCAGATGGGGTGTCCCAGAGGGTGGGCAGGGGTGTCCCCAAGGGGTGTCCCAGAGGGGGTGTCCCCATTGGGTGTCCCCAAGGGGTGGGCTGGGGTGTCCCCAAGGGGTGTCCCAGAGGGTGTCCCCAAGGGGTGTCCCAGAGGGTGTCCCCAAGGGTGGGCGGGGGAGTCCCCAAAGGGAGTCCCCAAGGGGGTGTCCCCAGGGGTGTCCCCAGGGGGGTATCCCAGAGGGGGTGTCCCCAAAGTGTCCCCAGGGGGGTGTCCCCCAGGGGGTGTCCCCAAGGGTGGGCAGGGGTGTCCCAGAGGGGGGTGTCCCAGGGGGTGTCCCAGAGGGGGTGTCCCCAAGGGTGTCCCCCAGGGGGTGTCCCCCAAGGGTGGGCAGGGGTGTCCCCAAGGGTGTCCCCAAGGGTGGGCAGGGGTGTCCCAGAGGGGGTGTCCCAGAGGGTGGGTGGGGGTGTCCCCAGGGGTGTCCCAGAGGGGGTATCCCAGAGGGGGTATCCCCAAGGGTTGTCCCAGAGGGGGTGTCCCCCA
Organism: Hypotaenidia okinawae; assembly: GCA_027925045.1. NCBI lineage: Eukaryota > Metazoa > Chordata > Aves > Gruiformes > Rallidae > Hypotaenidia > Hypotaenidia okinawae. Next base: position 130,178 of record BSDF01000037.1, read on the forward strand.
AGGAGGTGTCCCCCAAGGGTGGGCGGGGGTGTCCCCAAGAGGTGTCCCAGCAGGGGTGTCCCCAAGGGGGTGTCCCCAAGGGGGGATGGGGGTGTCCCCAGGGGTGTCCCAGAGGGGGTGTCCCCAAGGGTGGGCGGGGGTGTCCCCAGGGGGTGTCCCCAAGGGGGTGTCCCCAAAGTGCCCCCAGGGGGTCCGCAAGGGTGGGTGGGGGTGTCCCTAAGGAGTGTCCCAGAGGGGTGTCCCAGAAGGGGTGTCCCAGAAGGGGTGTCCCCAGGGGGGTGTCCCCAGGGGGGAGTCCCCCAGGGGGGAGTCCCCCAGGGTGTCCCAGAGGGGGTGTCCCAGAGGGTGGGCAGGGGTGTCCCCAAGGGGGTGTCCCCAAGGGTGGGCGGGGGAGTCCCCAAAGGGAGTCCCTGAGGGGTGTCCCCAGGGGTGTCCCAGAGGGGGTGTCCCCAGGGGGTGTCCCCAGGGGGGCCCCCACCTCGTAGTAGAGGTCCCCGTGGATGGTGAGCTTGGGCTTGGTCTGCCACTTGAAGAAGGCGTCGTGCAGCTTCTGGTAGTCGATGTCGATCTTCCCCATCTTGGGGCGCACCTTCTCCCTCATCTTGGACTTCATGGTCTTCTGCTCCTCCTGGGGGGGCACAAGGGGGTCCCCAAAATTCTTTAAGGGCTCCTCAGGGTCCCCCCAAAACCCTACAGGGTCCCCAAAAGTCATCTGGGGCAGCCAGAGCTTCCCAAAACCCCCAAGGTTCCTCAGGACACCAGGAGGGGCCCCAAAGAACATCTCCAGAGACCTTCAAGGGTGGCCTCAGGGTCCCCAAACTCTTTGGGGGTCACTTGGGGTCCCCAAAACTCTTTGGAGGCTCCTCAGGGTCCCCCAAAACCCTTCAGGGTCCCCAAAACTCATCTGGGGCAGCCAGAGCCTCCCAAACCCCCAAGGTTCCTCAGGACACCAGGAGGGGCCCCAAAGAACATGTGGTGGCCCCAGGGTCTCCAAGACCTTCTGGGGGTCACTTGGGGTCCCCAAAACTCTTTGGGGGCTCCTCAGGGTCCCCCAAAACCCTTCAGGGTCCCCAAAACTCTTTGAGGTGGCCCCAGGTTCCCCCCAAAACTCATCTGGGACAATCAGAGCCTCCCAAAACCCCAAGGTTCCTCAGGACACCATGAGGACCCCAAAGAACATCTCCAGAGACCTTCAGGGTGTCACCAGGGTCCCCAAACTCTTTGGGGGTCACTTGGGGTCCCCAAAACTCTTTGGAGGCTCCTCAGGGTCCCCCAAAACCCTTCAGGGTCCCCAAAACTCATCTGGGGCAGCCAGAGCCTCCCAAACCCCCAAGGTTCCTCAGGACACCAGGAGGGGCCCCAAAGAACATGTGGTGGCCCCAGGGTCTCCAAGACCTTCTGGGGGTCACTTGGGGTCCCCAAAACTCTTTGGGGGCTCCTCAGGGTCCCCCAAAACCCTTCAGGGTCCCCAAAACTCTTTGAGGTGGCCCCAGGTTCCCCCCAAAACTCATCTGGGACAATCAGAGCCTCCCAAAACCCCAAGGTTCCTCAGGACACCATGAGGACCCCAAAGAACATCTCCAGAGACCTTCAGGGTGTCACCAGGGTCCCCAAACTCTTTGGGGGTCACTTGGGGTCCCCAAAACTCTTTGGAGGCTCCTCAGGGTCCCCCAAAACCCTTCAGGGTCCCCAAAACTCATCTGGGGCAGCCAGAGCCTCCCAAACCCCCAAGGTTCCTCAGGACACCAGGAGGGGCCCCAAAGAACATGTGGTGGCCCCAGGGTCTCCAAGACCTTCTGGGGGTCACTTGGGGTCCCCAAAACTCTTTGGGGGCTCCTCAGGGTCCCCCAAAACCCTTCAGGGTCCCCAAAACTCTTTGAGGTGGCCCCAGGTTCCCCCCAAAACTCATCTGGGACAATCAGAGCCTCCCAAAACCCCAAGGTTCCTCAGGACACCATGAGGACCCCAAAGAACATCTCCAGAGACCTTCAGGGTGTCACCAGGGTCCCCAAACTCTTTGGGGGTCACTTGGGGTCCCCAAAACTCTTTGGAGGCTCCTCAGGGTCCCCCAAAACCCTTCAGGGTCCCCAAAACTCATCTGGGGCAGCCAGAGCCTCCCAAACCCCCAAGGTTCCTCAGGACACCAGGAGGGGCCCCAAAGAACATGTGGTGGCCCCAGGGTCTCCAAGACCTTCTGGGGGTCACTTGGGGTCCCCAAAACTCTTTGGGGGCTCCTCAGGGTCCCCCAAAACCCTTCAGGGTCCCCAAAACTCTTTGAGGTGGCCCCAGGTTCCCCCCAAAACTCATCTGGGACAATCAGAGCCTCCCAAAACCCCAAGGTTCCTCAGGACACCATGAGGACCCCAAAGAACATCTCCAGAGACCTTCAGGGTGTCACCAGGGTCCCCAAACTCTTTGGGGGTCACTTGGGGTCCCCAAAACTCTTTGGAGGCTCCTCAGGGTCCCCCAAAACCCTTCAGGGTCCCCAAAACTCATCTGGGGCAGCCAGAGCCTCCCAAACCCCCAAGGTTCCTCAGGACACCAGGAGGGGCCCCAAAGAACATGTGGTGGCCCCAGGGTCTCCAAGACCTTCTGGGGGTCACTTGGGGTCCCCAAAACTCTTTGGGGGCTCCTCAGGGTCCCCCAAAACCCTTCAGGGTCCCCAAAACTCTTTGAGGTGGCCCCAGGTTCCCCCCAAAACTCATCTGGGACAATCAGAGCCTCCCAAAACCCCAAGGTTCCTCAGGACACCATGAGGACCCCAAAGAACATCTCCAGAGACCTTCAGGGTGTCACCAGGGTCCCCAAACTCTTTGGGGGTCACTTGGGGTCCCCAAAACTCTTTGGAGGCTCCTCAGGGTCCCCCAAAACCCTTCAGGGTCCCCAAAACTCATCTGGGGCAGCCAGAGCCTCCCAAACCCCCAAGGTTCCTCAGGACACCAGGAGGGGCCCCAAAGAACATGTGGTGGCCCCAGGGTCTCCAAGACCTTCTGGGGGTCACTTGGGGTCCCCAAAACTCTTTGGGGGCTCCTCAGGGTCCCCCAAAACCCTTCAGGGTCCCCAAAACTCTTTGAGGTGGCCCCAGGTTCCCCCCAAAACTCATCTGGGACAATCAGAGCCTCCCAAAACCCCAAGGTTCCTCAGGACACCATGAGGACCCCAAAGAACATCTCCAGAGACCTTCAGGGTGTCACCAGGGTCCCCAAACTCTTTGGGGGTCACTTGGGGTCCCCAAAACTCTTTGGAGGCTCCTCAGGGTCCCCCAAAACCCTTCAGGGTCCCCAAAACTCATCTGGGGCAGCCAGAGCCTCCCAAACCCCCAAGGTTCCTCAGGACACCAGGAGGGGCCCCAAAGAACATGTGGTGGCCCCAGGGTCTCCAAGACCTTCTGGGGGTCACTTGGGGTCCCCAAAACTCTTTGGGGGCTCCTCAGGGTCCCCCAAAACTCATCTGGGGCAACCAGAGCCTCCCCAAACCTCCCCATGGCCTCCCCAAAGCCACAGATGGTCACCTCCAGGGTCGCCAATGCCCTTGGTGGCCAACCAGGACCTACCCAACGCCCCAGTGACCAACCAGGACCTACCCAACGCCCCCAATGGCCAACCAGGACCTACCCAACGCCCCAATGTCCAACCAGGACCTACCCAAACCTCCAATGACCAACCAGGACCTACCCAAAGCCCTTGGTGGCCAACCAGGACCTACCCAACCCCCCTGGTGACCAACCAGGACCTACCCAACGCCCCCAATGGCCAACCAGGACCTACCCAGCCCCCCAGTGACCAACCAGAACCTACCCAACGCCCCAATGTCCAACCAGGACCTACCCAAACCTCCAATGACCAACCAGGACCTACCCAAAGCCCTTGGTGGCCAACCAGGACCTACCCAAAGCCCCATTGGTGGCCAACCAGGACCTACCCAAAGCCCTTGGTGGCCAACCAGGACCTACCCAACGCTCTTGGTGGCCAACCAGGACCTACCCAAAGCCATAGATGGTCACCTCCAACGTTCTCAAAGCTCCTGATGTCCAACCAGAACCAACCCAACACCCCTGATGGCCAACCAGGACCTACCCAACCCCTCCCCAGATGCCTCCAAGCCCCTTCCCCATCCCTCTCAGGGGTCCCCCCACCTTCTCCTGGAGGGCCTCCCTCATCTCCTGGATGCCGGTGCGCTTGATGAAGTCGGGCAGCTCGAAGGGGGCTTCTCGATGCCCCTCTTGCCCTGCAGGTACTTCCTCTTGAAGCACCAGTGCCTGGGGACAGGGACCGAGTTTCGGGTGGCCTTGAGGTGCACCAGCAGCTTGGGGTCCTGAGCTGTCACGTCGTGCATCTCCACCACGTCCGGCCGGGCCACCAGCTGGAGGGGACAACAAGGAAGGGGGGTTGGGAAAGGGTGGGGGGGGGTTGGGGTGGCAGCAGTGTCCTCAGGGAGGTGACAAGGGGAGATAGGGGCACCTGAAGGTGGGATCAGGGAGGTGACAAGGGGAGATATGGGCACCCCAGGGTGGCACCAGTGTCCCCAGTGAGGGGACAAGGGGAGAACTGGGCACCTCAAGGTGGCACCAGTGAGGTGACAAGGGAACTGGGCACCCTGGGGTGGCACCAGGGAGGTGACAAGGGGAGAACTGGGCACCCCAGGGTGGCACCAGGGAGGTGACAAGGGGAGAACTGGGCACCTCAAGGTGGGATCAGGGAGGTGACAAGGGGAGAATTGGGCACCTCAGGGTGGCACCAGTGTGACCAGTGAGGTGACAAGGGGAGAACTGGGCAGCTCAGGGTGGCACCAGGGAGGTGACAAGGGGAGAACTGGGCACCCTGGGGTGGCACCAGGGAGGTGACAAGGGGAGAACTGGGCACCCCAGGGTGGCACCAGGGAGGTGACAAGGGGAGAACTGGGCACCTCAAGGTGGGATCAGGGAGGTGACAAGGGGAGAATTGGGCACCTCAAGGTGGCACCAGTGTCACCAGGGAGGTGACAAGAGGAGAATTGGGCACCTCAGGGTGGCACCAGTGAGGGGACAAGGGAACTGGGCACCTTGGGGTGGCACCAGGGAGGTGACAAGGGGAGAACTGGGCACCCCAGGGTGGCACCAGGGAGGTGACAAGGGGAGAACTGGGCAGCTCAAGGTGGGATCAGGGAGGTGACAAGGGGAGAACTGGGCACCCCAGGGTGGCACCAGGGAGGTGACAAGGGGAGAACTGGGCACCCTAGGGTGGCACCAGTGTCCCCAGTCAGGTGACAAGGGGAGAATTGGGCACCTCAAGGTGGCACCAGTGAGGTGACAAGGGAACTGGGCACCCTGGGGTGGCACCAGGGAGGTGACAAGGGGAGAACTGGGCACCCCAGGGTGGCACCAGGGAGGTGACAAGGGGAGAACTGGGCACCTCAAGGTGGGATCAGGGAGGTGACAAGGGGAGAATTGGGCACCTCAGGGTGGCACCAGTGTGACCAGTGAGGTGACAAGGGGAGAACTGGGCAGCTCAGGGTGGCACCAGTGAGGTGACAAGGGAACTGGGCACCCTGGGGTGGCACCAGGGAGGTGACAAGAGGAGAATTGGGCACCTCAGGGTGGCACCAGTGAGGGGACAAGGGAACTGGGCACCCTGGGGTGGCATCAGTGTGACCAGTGAGGTGACAAGAGGAGAACTGGGCACCCCAGGGTGGCACCAGGGAGGTGACAGGGAACTGGGCACCCCAGGGTGGCACCAGTGTCCCCAGTGAGGTGGAACCTGGGTCCCAGTGAAGGTCTGGGGGACATCAGGGCACCCTGGGGTGGCACCAGTGTCCTCAGGGAGGTGACAAGGGGAGAACTGGGCACCTCGGGGTGGCACCAGTGAGGGGACAAGGGAACTGGGCACCCCAGGGTGGCACCAGTGTCATCAGGGAGGTGATAAGGGGAGAACTGGGCACCCCAGGGTGGTGGGTCCTGAGGGGGGTGCAGGAGGGTCCCAGGGGGTGTCCTGTGGGGATCCAGGGTGTGGGGGTCTGGGGAGGGTGTCTTAGGGGGGTCCTGGGGGAGTCCAAGGTGGGGGGGTCCAAGGTGGGGGTCTTAGGGGGGTCCTGAGAAGGGGGGTCTTTGGGGGTCCTGGGGGGGGGTTCCTGGGGACCCCAAGGTGGGGGGATCCAGGGTGGAGGTCTAAGAGGGGTCCTGGGAGGGGTCCTGTGGGGATCCAGGGGGGTCCTGGGGGGGCTGCAGGGGGGTCCGGGGTGGGGGTCTTAGGGGGTCCTGGGGGGTTCCTGGGGGGGGGTCCAAGGTGGGGGGTCCAAGGTGGGGGTCTTAGGGGGGTCCTGAGAGGGGGGGGTCCCTGGGGGGGGTCCAGGGGGTCTGGGAGGGTCTTAGAGGGGTCCTGAGGGGTGTCCTGTGGGGATATTGGGGGGGTCCTGGGGGGCTGGAGGGAGGGTCCGGGGGGGGCTGGAGGGAGGGTCCGGGGGGGGTCTTGAGGGGGGTCCTGGGGGGGGTGTCTTAGAGGGGTCCTGGGGGGGGTGTCTTAGAGGGGTCCTGGGGGGTGTCCTGTGGGGATATTGGGGGGGTGTCTTAGGGGGTCTTTGGGGTGTCCTGTGGGGATCCAGAGGGGGTCCTGGGGGGGCTGCAGGGGGGTCCAGTGGGGGGGTCTTAGGGGGTCCTGGGGGGGGTCCAGGGGGGTCACCTGCTTGAGCTCAGCCACGGTGAAGCGGTTCATGCGCCGCAGCTTCTTCTTGGAGAGTTTGGGCACCTCCGGCTTCTTCTCCTGGGGGGGACAGGGGGGTCACCCCCACCCACAGGGGGTCACCCCCACCCAGGGAAGGGGGCTCTGGGTGGCCCTGACAGCACCCAACCCCTGGCACCCCCCACCCCCCTCCCAACCCCTCTAGTCGTCCCCCCCAACCCTGCACACCACCCCCCCCCCCCAAAGTGATCAGCTCAGCCCCAGCACCCACTGCCCCCCCCACCCCCCCACCCCCTCCCCACCCCCCACCCCAATCCCACCCTGGGGTGCCCCCATTGCCCCCCCAACCCCCTACCCCATGTCTCCCCAACCCAGGGTAACCCCCTTCCCCATCACCCCACTGTGCCCCCCACTCCACTGTGCCACCCCCACCTCAGGGTGCCCCCCAAACCCCAGGGTGCCCCCCCATCACCCCTGGGTGCCCCCCCACCCCCCATGACACCCCTGACCACCTCAGCCCCAGCACCCAGAGGGCATCACCCTTTCCCCCTGGGGTGCCTCCCTGTGCCTCCCCCCAAACCCCAGGTTGCCCCCCATCACCTCAGGGTGCCCCCCACCACCCCTGGGTGCCCCCCCCACCCTTGTGTGCCCCCCCCACCCCATATTGACTCCCACCCCCCACGACACCCCTGACCACCTCAGCCCCAGCACCCAGAGCGCACCCCCCGGGGTGCCTCCCTGTGCCCCCCCCAAACCCCAGGGTGCCCCCCCCACCCCAGGGTACCCCCCCACCCATGGGTGCCCCCCCTCACCTGCTCGTCCTCAGAGCTGTCGTCCTCGCTGCCCTTGCGCCCATCCTCCCCCCCTTCTTCCTGGGTGCTGCGCTGCTCTCGGGGCGCTCGGGGCCGGGCTCCTTCTCCTTGTCCTTCTTCACCTCATCTGTCAGCTGGGGGGGCGGGGGGCAGGCTCAGGGCACCCATGGGTGCCCCCCCAGACACCCCCCCACCCATGGGTGCCCCCCTTGTCCCCTAGTATCCCCTCAGGGCATCAACAGGCACCCCTCACTATGGAACCCATCACTAGGGGGCACCCAGGTGACACCCCGAGGTGCCCCCCCATCCCAAACCCCCATGGGTGCCCCCCAGCACCCATAGGTGCCCCCCCAGACCCCCCCCACCCATGGGTGCCCCCCTTTGTTCCCTAATATCTCCTCAGGGCATCAACAGGCACCGCTCACTATGGAACCCATCACTAGGGGGCACCCAGGTGACACCCCGAGGTGCCCCCCCATCCCAAACCCCCATGGGTGCCCCCCCAGCACCCATAGGTGCCCCCCCAGACCCCCCCACCCATGGGTGCCCCCCTTTGTTCCCTAATATCTCCTCAGGGCATCAACAGGCACCCCTGACTATGGAATCCATCACTAGGGGGCACCCAGGTGACACCCTGAGGTGCCCCCCCCATGCCAAATCCCCGTGGGTGCCCCCCCAGCACCTAGGGGTACCCCCAGACCCCCCAGCACCCATGGGTGCCCCCCTTTGTTCCCTAATATCTCCTCAGGGCATCAACAGGCACCCCTGACTATGGAATCCATCACTAGGGGGGCACCCAGGTGACACCCCGAGGTGCCCCCCCCATCCCAAACCCCCATGGGTGCCCCCCCAGCACCTAGGGGTGCCCCCCCAGCACCCATGGGTGCCCCCCCCCACCTTGAAAGCCTCAAAGATCCTCTTGAAGAAGACAAAGTTGGGGTCGTAGATCTCGGGCTCCTCGGTCACGTACTCGATCTCCACGGGGGGTCACTGGGTGCCTCGGGGTCCCCCCGATTTTGGGGTGGGCCTTGGGGTGGGGGGCTCCTTCCCTGGGCCCCCCCGGCCCCTCTTCTTCTTCTTCCGGTTACGGCGCTTCCGGTTACGCTGGAGGGGGGGAAGTGGGGGGGACACTTGGACCCCCCCCCCTTGGACCCCCCCTCCTCCAGCAGCACCCTGGGACCCCCCCAAAGCACCACCCAGCACCCTGGGACCCCCCAGTAGCACCCTGGGACCCCCCAAAGCAGCACCCAGTGCCCTTGGACCCCCCCCCCAGCAGCACCCTGGGAACCCCCCTCCAGCAGCACCCAGTGCCCTACGACCCCCCCAGCTGCACCCAGTGCCCTTGGGCCCCCCCCAGCAGCTCCCTGGGATCCCCCCCCCCCCCCCCAGCAGCACCCAGTGCCCTTGGACCCCCCCAGCAGCACCCTGGGACCCCCCCCCCAGCAGCTCCCTGGGACCCTCTCCCCCAGCAGCTCCCTGGGACCCCCCCCCAGCAGCTCCCTGGGACCCCCTCCCCAGCAGCACCCAGTTCCCTTGGACCGCCCCCCAGCAGCACCCTGGGATCCCCCCAAAGCAGCACCCTTCAAGCAGCCCCCAGGCTAGTCCCAGCCCCCCCCCCACCCAGCAGCACCCTTGGGTGCCCCCCCCAGCAGCACCCAGTGCCCTAGGACCCCCCCCCCCCCAGCAGCAGCACCCTGGGACGCCCCCCCAGCAGCACCCTGAGCCCCCTTCAAACAGCCCCCCAGGCTAGTCCCAGCCCCCCCACCCCTCCCCCACCCAGCAGCACCCTTGGGTGCCCCCCCCCCAGCAGCACCCAGTGCCCTAGGACCCCCCCAGCAGCACCCAGTGCCCTAGGACCCCCCCCCAGCAGCACCCAGTGCCCTGGGACCCCCCCCAGCAGCACCCTGGGACCCCCCCCCAGCAGCACCCTTCAAGCAGCCCCCCAGGCTAGTCCCAGCCCCCCCCCCCCACCCAGCAGCACCCTTGGGTGCCCCCCCCCCACCTCTTTTTTGGAGAGCCCCGACTCTTCCTCCGCCTCCGAGGCCGAAGCCGACGCTCTGGGCTCCGTCTCCATCTCATCCTCAGCTTGGGTGGGGGCGGGGGGGACACAGAGGGGTGGGTGGGGGTCAGGGTGCTGCTGACCCCCCCTAGCCCCCCCCAGCCCCCCCCAGCACCCATGGGTGCTGACCTGAGAGCCCTGGCACGGTGATCAGCTCCTCCTGCCGGATCTCCTTCAGCTGCAGGATCTTCTCCAGCGCCTGAGGGATCTTGGGACCCACCCCGGGGTCATCCTGGGGTGCAAAGGGGGGCACCCATGGGTGGGGGGCACCCATAGGGGTGGGGGGCGTTAGAGAACTCAGGAGCCCAGAGACCCCCACCCTGAGCTCACCCAGGAACTGGGAACCCCCCCACACACTCCAAAACCCCCCTCATCCACCTCTCTGCTCCCCTCCCTAAGTGGGTGGGGGGCACCCATGGGTGGGGGGAGCACCCATGGGTTGGGGGGCGTTAAGAGAACCCAGGAGCCCAGAGACCCCCACCCTGAGCTCACCCAGGGACTGGGAACCCTCTCCCCACCCCACAAAACCCCTCATCCACCTCTCTGTCCCCCTCCCTGGGGGGCACCCATGGGTGGGGGGCACCCATAGGGGTGGGGGGCGTTAGAGAACCCAGGAGCCTGGAGACCCCCACCCACCCCAAAACCCCCTCACCCACCTCTCTGCTCCCCTCCCCAAGGTCATCCTGGGGTACAAGGGGGGGCACCCATGGGTGGGGGGGGCACCCATGGGTGGGGGGCACCCATGGGTGGGGGGGCATTAAGGAACCCAGGAGCCCGGAGACCCCCACCCTGAGCTCACCCAGGGACTGGGAGTCCCTCCTCCCCCCACCCCAAAACCCCCCTCACCCACCTCTCTGCTCCCCTCCCCAAATGGGTGGGGGGCACCCATGGGTGGGGGGTCGGCATTGGGGGACCTAGGCACCCTCACCCATGACCCAAGACCACCACCCCCCCCCCCACAAATCACCCCCCCCCACCCCAAAAAGCCCCTCACCCACCTCTCTGCTCTCCTCCCCAGGGGGTGGGGGGTCCACGGGGGCGGGGGGCACCCATGGGTACCCCGGGCATGGGTGCTCCCATGGGGGTGCTGCCTGTTTTGAGGGGGGAGAGGGTGTGACATCAGGAGGTGGGGTGGGGGGTGACCCACCTCCCCCCCCACCCAGGGGGGGTGACTGACCTCGGGGGGCCATGGGGGGCCGGGCACCCATGGGTGTCACCTCGGGGGGGGGTCGGGGGCGGCGGGGGCCAGTTTGGCCAGTTCCTGTTGTCGCTCCTGTTCCAGTAGCACTGCAGCCTTGGGGGGGGTTAGGGGGCACCCAAGGGTGAGGGGAGCACCCAAGGGTGCCCCTGTGTGTCCCCCCTCACCGCCCACCCCCCACCCATGGGTGCCCCCCCCCCAGCCTCACCCTCTTCTGCTGCTCCAGCAGCTCCTGCTCCTTCGCCTTGTCCCCAAAGGGGTGCTGGCCCTGAGGGGGGGGGAAGGGGGCACCCATGGGTGCTGCCCCTCCCCCCCCCCCAACCTGCTGTCCGTCCCCCCCCCACCAAGTGCCCACCAGCCCCTCCACCCACCTGCGTTTCCCCCCACCCATGGGTGCCCCCCAAACACCCCCACGTAACCCCCCTTATCCACCCCCAAAACAACCCCCCCCACCCTGACCCCCACCCATGGGTGCCCCCAGATCCCCCAACCCCCCCACCCAGAGACACCCCCACTCATGGGTGCCCCCAGACCCCCTTCCCCCTCCCAAGTCCCCCCTAAAACCCACTCCCCTTGGTTCCCCCCACCCACAGTAGCCCCCCCCACCCATGGGTGCCCATATACCCCCCTTACTGCCCCCCCTCACTCCTCCTAAAGCCCCTTATAACCCCCTAAACTCCCTCCCCAGGGGTCCCCCTCTCCCCCCAGCAGCCCCCCCACCCAAAAGAGTACCCCCCCCACCCATGGGTGCTCCCCCCCACCTATGGGTGCCCCCCCCCACCCATGGGTGCCCATATACCCCCCTCAACTGCCTCCCCTTCCTCTTCCTAAAGCCCCTTATAACCCCCTAAACCCCCTCCCCAGGGGTTCCCCCACCCACAGCAGCCCCCCCCCCACCCATGGGTGCCCCCCCACCCCCCTCCCACCCATGGGTGCCGCCCCCCACCCATGGGTACCCACATACACCCCTCAACTGCCCCCCCTTCCTCCTCCTAAAGCCCCTTATAACCCCCTAAACCTCCTCCCCAGGGGTTCCCCCACCCACAGCAGCCCCCCCACCCATGGGTGCCCCCCCACCCCCACCCATGGGTGCCCCTCCCCCCACCTGCTGGGCCCGCTCCTCCTGTAGCAGCATGGCCGCCTGTTGCTGGGCCAGCGTCAGCCGCTCGTCCTCCGACAGCCCCTCGGCCCCAACACCCCCCTCAGCCCGGGGGGGTGGGGGGGTGGAGGGGGTGGGGGGCACCCCAACCCCCACCCCTAACCCGTAGTTCAACCCCAACCCGGGGGGAGGGGGGAGGAGGAGGGGGGCACCAATGGGTGCTGCATGGGCAGCCCGGGTAGCTGGGGGAGAGGGGGGGGAGAGGGGGTGTGAGGACACCCCAGCACCCACTGCTGCCCCTCCCCCCAAAAAAGGGCCATGGGGGGGGGGCACCCCCCCCTTTAGCACCCACTTCGACCCTCCTTATAGCACCCATTGCCTCCCCCCATCCCAATTCAAGCACCCTGGGGGGGGGGGGTCTAACCCCCCTATAGCACCCACTGCCCCCCCCCCCTTCTCCTCCCCAGCCCATCAGGGTGCCCCCAGATTCTTCCTGCCCCCCAAACCCCCCTCCCCAGCCCATCAGGGTGCCCTGGGAGTCCTGCACCCCAAACCCCCCTCCCCAGCCCTTCAGGGTGCCCTGGGGGTCCTGCCCCCCCAAACCCCCCTCCCCAGCCCATCAGGGTGCCCCCAGGCTCTTCCAGCCCCCCCAAATCCCCCCTCCCCAGCCCATCAGGGTGCCCCCAGGCTCTTCCAGCCCCCCCAAATCCCCCCTCCCCAGCCCATCAGGGTGCCCTGAGGGTCCTGCCCCCCAAACCCCCCTCCCCAGCCCATCAGGGTGCCCCCAGGCTCTTCCAGCCCCCCCAAATCCCCCCTCCCCAGCCCATCAGGGTGCCCTGAGGGTCCTGCCCCCCCAAACCCCTGCCCCCCAAACCCCCCCTCCCCAGCCCATCAGGGTGCCCTGGGGGTCCTGCCCCCCAAACCCTCCCCCCCAGCCCATCAGGGTGCCCCCAGCCTCTTCCCGCCCCCCAAACCCCCACCTTGCCCTGAGGCTCTTCCAGCCCCCCCAAACCCCCCTTTCCCCAGCCCATCAAGGTGCCCTGGGGGTCCTGCCCCCCAAACACCCCCCTGCCCCCCAAATCCCCCCCCCCGACCCCCCACCTGTGCTGGCAGCGGGGGCTGGGCTCCCTTCTCCCCCTCCTCAGGGCGCAGGTTGGGCCGGCTCAGCACGATCCCTGTCTGGGGTGGGGGGGGGACACCCCAAGTGAGCCCCCCTTATTTTTGGGGGGGGAACCCCCTCCCCAAGCCTTGGGGGGTGGGGGGGTCACTCACCTGCATGGTGTAGGCCTGCAGCCGCTCCACCAGCTCCTCCCTGGTCCCTGGGGGGGTGTTTTTGGGGGGGGTGGTGGTTAATGGCCCCCCCAAGTCCTACCCAGACCCCCCAATCCTCTTAGATCCCTCCCAAACCCCCCTGGGCCCCCCCATAATCCCTCCAGGCCCCAAAGACCCGGGGAATGCCCCCCCCCCCACCCCAGCCTGTCCCCTCCCCCCACTCCTGATCCCAGCCCCCCCTGCAGCCCCCCCAAATCCAGAACACCCCCCCCCACCCCCTCCCGGCCCCCCCAGCTCCCTGGGACCCCCAGGCCTGATTCCCCCACCCATGGGCACCCCCATACCCCCCCCCAACTGCTTCCCCCTCTCTATCCCCCCAGACCCCCCAAACCAACCCCCCAGGGGCTCCCCCCACCCTGACCCCCACCCATGGGTACCCCCATACCCCCCCAACTGCTTCCCCCTTTCTACCCCCCCAGACCCCCCCAAACCAACCCCCCAGGGGCTCCCCCCACCCTGACCCCCACCCATGGGTACCCCCATACCCCCCCAACTGCTTCCCCCTTTCTACCCCCCCAGACCCCCCCAAACCAACCCCCCAGGGGCTCCCCCCACGGGTACCCCCATACCCCCCCCCAACTGCTTCCCCCTCTCTACCCCCCCAGAGCCCCCAACCCCCCCCCCCCAGAGATACCCCCCCCCATGGGTGCCCCTATACCCCCCTTCCCCAGACCCTCTTGCCCCCCCCCCCAAACCCCCCTAAACCCACACCCCAGAGTTCCCCCCACCCCCAGGCCCCCCTCTGGGCCTAGTCCCCCCCCCAGGCCCCCCAATCCCAGCTCCTCACCCCCCACAGGCCCCTCAGCCCCCCAAAATCCCCCCCCGCCCCCCCCAGGCCCTGCCCTCCCCCGGTATCCCCCCCCCCCAGGCCCCTCAGCCCCCCGGGATCCCCCCCCAGCCCCTCAGTCCCCCCTCTGGGCCTAGTCCCCCCCCAGGCCCCCCTGATCCCGGCTCCTCACCCCCCCAGGCCCCTCAGCCCCCCAAAATCCCCCCCCGCCCCCCCCCAGGCCCTGCCCTCCCCCGGTATCCCCCCCCAGGCCCCTCAGCCCCCCGAAATCCCCCCCCCGCCCCCCCAGGCCCTGCCTCCCCCCCAGGCCCCTCAGCCCCCCGAAATCCCCCCCCGCCCCCCCAGGCCCTGCCTCCCCCCGGTATCCCCCCCCCAGGCCCCTCAGCCCCCCAAAATCCCACCCCCGGCCTTCCCAAGCCCTGCCCCCCCCGGTATCCCCCCCCCCAGGCCCCTCAGCCCCCCGAAATCCCCCCCGCCCCCCCCAGGCCCTGCCTCCCCCCGGTATCCCCCCCCCAGGCCCCTCAGCCCCCGAAATCCCCCCCGCCCCCCCCAGGCCCTGCCTCCCCCCGGTATCCCCCCCCCAGGCCCCTCAGCCCCCCAAAATCCCACCCCCGGCCTTCCCAAGCCCTGCCCCCCCCGGTATCCCCCTCCCAGGCCCCTCAGCCCCCCGAAATCCCCCCCGCCCCCCCAGGCCCTGCCTCCCCCCGGTATCCCCCCCCCAGGCCCCTCAGCCCCCCAAAATCCCACCCCCGGCCTTCCCAAGCCCTGCCCCCCCGGTATCCCCCCCCAGGCCCCTCAGCCCCCCGAAATCCCCCCCCGCCCCCCCAGGCCCTGCCCCCCCCCCGGTATCCCCCCCCCCAGGCCCCTCAGCCCCCCAAAATCCCCCCCGCCCCCCCCCAGGCCCTGCCCCCCCGGTATCCCCCCCCCAGGCCCCTCAGCCCCCCGAAATCCCCCCCCGCCCCCCCCCCAGGCCCTGCCCCCCCCCGGTATCCCCCCCCCAGGCCCCTCAGCCCCCCAAAATCCCACCCCCGGCCTTCCCAAGCCCTGCCCCCCCCGGTATCCCCCCCCCAGGCCCCTCAGCCCCCGAAATCCCCCCCCGCCCCCCCAGGCCCCGCCCCCCCCCGGTATCCCCCCCAGGCCCCTCAGCCCCCCAAAATCCCACCCCCGGCCTTCCCAAGCCCTGCCCCCCCGGTATCCCCCCCCCCCAGGCCCCTCAGCCCCCCGAAATCCCCCCCGCCCCCCCCCCCAGGCCCCAGCCCCGCTCTTCACCCTGTGCCGGAGCCCCGATCCCGGCCAGCGTAGCCTGTAGCTCAGCCGGGGCCCAGCCCGCGTAGGGCGGCAGCTCCCCCCGGCTCCCCCGGCCCCGGCAGCGCCCGGTCCGGCTCCGGCCCCGCCGCTCGCAGCCTCCCCGCGCTCCGCCGCCATCTTGGCCTCGCGCCTCTCTCCCCCTCCCCATCCCGGCCAATAAGAGACCGACGTTCTCAGCAGCCAATGAGCGTTCGCGTTTCTCCCCTCTCAACCAATGAGCGGCCGCTTTTCCCAGAGAGGGGCGGGGAAGGTTTAGGCGGTGCTCTTCATTTGCATAACCACGCCCACCCCCGTTTTCCCCCTCACGCCCAGCTTGAGGGGGAGGGGGCGTGGCCTCAGCGTTAACCCCGCCCCCTTTTTTCCCCGCCGCCATAGAGACGCGCCGACGCTTTCACGCACACCGGAAGTGACGCGCGCAACCCGGAAGTACCGGACCGAGGTGAGCGGGGGGACCGGGACGAGGGGGGGAGGGGCGGGGGAGCCTCTTATCTCATCCCCTCCCCCCCTCGTTTTCCCCCTCCCCCCGCTTCTCGCCGTAGCCCCGCCATGTCGCGCGCCACCAAGCGGAAGCACGTGGTGCGCGAGCTGCTGGAGGAGCGCGTGCTGCCCGCCCCGCGCCAGAGCGTCGTTAGGGTGGGGGAGGGGCGGGGGGGGGGGAGGGGGCACCGAGGGGGGGGGGGGGCTGCCGTGGGGGGGGACGGGACAGGGTGGGAGAGGGGTCTGGGGGGGGCACAAGGGGGGATGGGGGGGAGGGGGAGGGGGGCGAGGGGGGACACGGTGGGGGAGGGGCCTGGGGGGGTCACGGTGGGGGAGGTGTCTGGGGGGGTCACAAGGGGGGAGGGGCAGGGGGGAGGGGTCACGGGGGGGACGGGGACGGGCACAAGGAGGGGATGGGGGAGGGGAAGGGGGGCGGGGGGAGGGGGCACGGGGGGTGGGACACGGTGGGGGAGGGACCGGGGGTGGGTCACAAGGGGGGGATGGGGGAGGGGTGGGGGGAGGGGGCGACACGGTGGGGGAAGGGTCAGGAGGGGTCACAAGGAGGGGATGGGGGAGGGGTGGGGGGAGGGGGCACCGGGGTGGGGGGGAGGGGGGGAGGGGCACCAGAGGTGGAGGACACACGGTGGGGGAGGGGTCTGGGGGGGTCACAAGGGGGAGAGGGAGGGGGCCATGACACGGTGGGGGAGGGGTCTGGGGGGGTTACAAGAGGGGGATGGGGTGGGGAGGGGGAGGGCAGAGGGGGAGGGGGGATGGGGGAGGGGGGCGGGGGGGTCACGGGGGAAGGAGGGGGCGGGGGGAGGGGGCACTGGTGGGGGAGGGGGTCTGGGGGGGGTCACAAGGGGGGGAGGGGGAGGGGGTGGGGAGGGGACATGGAGGGGGGAGGGGCCTGGGGGAGTCACAGTGGGGGAGGGGTCTGGGGGGGTCACGGTGGGGGAGGGGTCTGGGGGGGTCACAAGGGAGGGATGGGGGAGGGGGGGCAGGGGGGACACGGAGGGGGAGGGGCCTGGGGGGGGCGGGGGGGGACACGGAGGGGGGAGGGGCCTGGGGGGGTCACAAGGGGGGGCTGGGGGAGGGGGAGCTGGAGATCATGGGGGGACATGGGCATGGGGGGAGGGGATGACAGGCACAACTGGGGGGGCCATTGGGGGGGGGGGGGGGGTGATGGTGGGGGAGGGGCAGAGCCCTGGGGGGGATGGGGACCCAGAGGGGGGATGGGTTGAGGGTGGCTGTGCCCCTCCCCCAGCCCCTCCCACAAGCTCTGCCCCTCCCCCCCAGGTGCTGGGGACCCCTGGGAACAACCTGCACGAGGTGGAGACCCCCCAGGGCAGCCGGTTCCTGGCCAGCATGCCCCCCGCTTCCGGCGCCACATCTGGATCAAGAGAGGTGACTGACCCCCCCCTCACCCCCCCCGACCCGCCCTGACCCGCCCTGACCCCCTGGACCCCTCCCCCAACCATCCCAGTTCCCCCAGTACCCCCCCTTCCCACAGCCCCTCCTGACCCCCCTCACCCCCCTGACCCACCCCACCCCCCTGACCCCCCTCCGACCCCCTGACCCCCCCCCGACCCCCCCTCACCCCCCGACCCCCCTTCCAATGAGCCCCTGGGTGCCCCCCACCCCCCCAGGTGACCTCAGTGACCCCAGTGACCTTTGACCCACACTTACACACACCCCCCTTTGTGTGTCCCCCCCAGGTGACTTCCTGCTGGTTGACCCCATCGAGGAGGGGTCAAAGGTCAAGGCCGAAATCTCCCTCGTGCTCCTCCCCCCACATCCGGTTCCTGCAGCGTCAGGGCCTCTGGTACGGCCCCTCCCCCACCCCCCAGTGACCCCCCCGACCCCCTCCTCGGGGTCACCCCTCCCCCCTCTGACCCCTCCCCTCCCCCACAGGCCCGAGGCCTTCGCCCCCTGGAGCCGCCGGAGGGGTGAGTGGGGGAGGGGCTGGGGGAGGGAGGGGGGAGGGGCTGGAGCTGGTCACCCCCCCATGTGACCCCCACGTGATCCCCAGTGACCCTGTGTGACCCCTGTGTGACCTTGGGTGACCCCATGTGACCCCTGTGTGACCTTGGGTGACCCCATGCGACCCCTGTGTGACCTTGTGTGACCCCCATGTTACCCACCATGTGACCCCATGTGACCCCTGTTTGACCCTCATGTGACCCCCAAGTCTAACCCCATGTGACTCCTGTGTGACCTTAGATGACCCCATGTGACCTTGGATGACCCCCATGTGAGCCCATGTGAGCCCATGTGACCCCTGTGTATTCCCCATGTGACCCCTGTTTGACCCCCATGTGACCCCCAGTCTGACCCCGTGTGACCCCATGTGACCTAGGGTGACCCCCATGTGACCCCTCGTGGGACCCCCATGTGAGCCCATGTGACCCCGTGTGACCCCTGTTTGACCCCCATGTGACCCCAAGTCTGACCCCATGTGACCCCTGTGTGACCTTAGATGACCCCATGTGACCTTGGGTGACCTCCCATGTGACCCCTTGTGGGAGCACGTGTGACCCCATGAGACCTTGGATGACCCCTGTGTGACCCCCATGTGACCCCAAGTCTGAACCCATGTGACCCATGTGTGACCTTGTGTGACCTTGTGTGACCCCTCATGTGACCCCATGTGACCCCACATGTGATCCCCATGTGACCCCTGTTCGACCCCATGTGACCCCGTGTGACCCCATGTGACCCCTGCTTGACCCCTGTGTGGCCCTGGATGACCCCATGTGACTCCCATGTGACCCCTGTTTGACCCCATGTGACCCCAAGTGTGACCCTGTGTGACCTTAGATGACCCCATGTGACCTTGGGTAACCTCCCATGTGACCCCTTGTGGGACCACGTGTGACCCCATGTGACCCCCGTTTGACCCCCATGGGACCCCCAGTCTGACCCTGGGTGACCCCGGTGTGACCTTAGATGACCCCATGTGACCTTGGGTGACTTCCCATGTAACCCCTGTGTGACCCCCATGTGACCCCAAGTCTGACCCCATGTGACCCGTGTGTGACCTTGGATGACCCCATGGGACCCCTCATGGGGCCACCATGTGACCCCCTGCATGACCCCTGTGTGACCCCCATGTGACCCCAAGTCTGACCCCGTGTGACCCCTGTGTGACCCCATGTGACCTCCTGTGACCCTGTGTGACCTTGTATGACCTCCTGTGACCTCCTGTGACCCTGTGTGTGACCCTGTGACCCTGTGTGACCCCATCACCTCCTGTGACCCTGTGTGACCCTGTATGACCTCCTGTGACCCTGTGTGTGACCCTGTGACCTCCTGTGACCCTGTGTGACCCTGTGTGACCCCATGTCACCCCATGTCACCCCATGTCACTGGGTGATGTCACCATGTGACCTCATGTGACCCTCTGTGACCCCCACGTGACCTTGTGTGACCCATCCTGTCACCCCCCCATCCCGTGTCACCCTGTCGCTGCGTGACGTCACCGTGACATCACCCTGTCACCCCGTGTCCCCAACAGCCGCCCCTCCCCTGAGGACGCCGGGCTCTTCGTCAACACCAACCGGGTGGCGCCTGGAGGGGACCCGGGTGACAGTGGGGACGGTGACAGTGACAGTGACAGCGGCAGCGGCAGCACAGGCGATGGTGACAGCCAGGACACGGGGGACAGTGACACCCCGGGGGACCAGGACGCCGCGGGTGATGAGGGTGACACTACGGGTGACATGGCCGGTGACACGGCGGGTGATGAGGGTGACACCGCGGGTGACACGTCCGGTGACAGCGCTGAGGACACGCGGCCGAGGGACAGTGGGGACACAGCGGGTGACCCCCCATGGGGGGGCTCAATAAAGGACACGTGGTGACATGGGATGTGTGGTGACAGGGGACACCTGGTGACAGGGGACACCTGGTGACAGGGGACATGTGGGGACACAGGACATGGTGACAGGGGACACCTGGTGACAGGGGACACGGTGACAGGGGACACGGTGACATGTGGTGACAGGGGACACATGGTGACAGGAGACATGTGGTGACAGGGGACACGGTGACAGGGGACATGTGGTGACAGGGGACACGTGGTGACACAGGACATATGGTGATGCAGGACACGGTGACAGGGGACATGTGGTGACAGGGGACACGTGGTGACACAGGACATATGGTGATGCAGGACACGGTGACAGGGGACACATGGTGACAGGGGACACGTGGTGACGGGACATACGGGGACACGGTGACAGGGGACACATGGTGACACGGGGACACGTGGTGACAGGGGACACGGTGACAGGGGACACGTGGTGACAGGGAACATGTGGTGACACAGGACACGGTGACGGGACACGTGGTGACATGGGATACAGTGACAGGGGACACGTGGTGACACAGGACACGGTGACGGGACATGGTGACATGGGACACATGGTGACAGGGGACGTGTGACAGGGGACATATGGTGACAGGGGACATGGGACACGTGGTGACACAGGGCATGTGGTGACATGGGACATGTGACAAGGGACATGGTGACGGGACACATGGTGACATAGGGCATAGTGACAGAGGACATATGGTGACAGGATATGTGGTGACATAGGATATGGGACATGTGGTGACAGGGGACACACGGTGACACAGGACACGTGGTGACATGGGACATGTGACAGGGGATGTGGTGACCCAGGACATTGACATGGGACTTGGTGACATGGGACACGTGGTGACATGGGACACAGGACGTGGTGACACGGGGCACACAGTGATCTGGGACGTGGTGACACAGGACGTGTGACAGGGGACATATGGTGACAGGGGATATGGGGACATGGGACACGTGGTGACAGGGGACACATGGTGACAGGGGACATGTGACAAGGGACATGGTGATGGGATGTGGTGACACAGGACATAGCGACGGGACACGTGGTGACAGGGGACACATGAGGGGACACGTGGGGGACACATGAGGGGGACACATGAGGTGACACATGGGGGACACATGAGGTGACACATGGGGGACACATGAGGGGACACATGGGGGGACATGGGAGACATGAGGGGACACATGGGGGACACATGAGGGGACACATGAGGGGACACATGAGGGACACATGGGGGGACACATGAGGGGACACATGAGGGGACACATGGGGGACACTGGGGGGACACATGAGGGACACATGGGGGATAGATGAGAGGACACATGGGGACACATGTGGGACATTGGGGGACACATGAGGTGACACATGGGGGGGACATGGGGGACATGAGGGGACACATGAGGTGACACATGGGGGACACATGAGGGGGACACATGAGGTGACACATGGGGGACACATGGGGGACACATGAAGGGGACACATGAGGTGACACATGAGGGGACACATGGGGGACACATGAGGGGGACACATGAGGTGACACATGGGGGACACATGGGGGACACATGAGGGGGACACATGAGGTGACACATGGGGGACACATGGGGGACACATGAAGGGGACACATGAGGTGACACATGAGGGGACACATGGGGGGACACATGAGGGACACATGGGGGGACACATGAGGGACACATGAGGGATAGATGAGAGGACACATGGGGACACATGTGGGACATTGGGGGACACATGAGGTGACACATGGGGGACATGAGGGACATGAGGGGACACATGAGGGGACACATGGGGGACACTGGGGGGACACATGAGGGGACACTGGGGGGACACATGAGGTGACACATGGGGGACACTGGGGGGACACATGAGGGGACACATGGGGGACACATGAGGGGACACATGGGGGACACATGAGGGGACACATGGGGGGACATGGGAGACATGAGGGGACACATGGGGGACACATGAGGGGACACATGAGGGGACACATGAGGGGACACATGGGGGACACTGGGGGGACACATGAGGGACACATGGGGGATAGATGAGAGGACACATGGGGACACATGTGGGACATTGGGGGACACATGAGGTGACACATGGGGGGGACATGGGGGACATGAGGGGACACATGAGGTGACACATGGGGGACACATGAGGGGACACATGGGGGGGACATGAGGGGACACATGAGGGGACACTGTGGGGACACATGGGGGGACACATGGGGGGGTGTCCTGGTTTCAGTCGGGATAGGGTGACTGGCAGGTCGATTACATCCCCCTCCCACAAACCCGCCATGGCAAACGCTACGTGCTCACAATGGTGGAGGCAACCACCGGCTGGCTGGAGACATACCCTGTATCCCATGCTACAGCCCGGAGTACAACCCTGGGCCTGGAAAGGCAAGTGTCGTGGTTTCCCCCCGGCTGTGGGCCGAGCTCCACGCAGCTGCCTGCTCCTTAAAGGAAAAGAGCAGGGGAAGAGGGAAAAAAGGGGGAAACAAGGGAAGGGAAAAGGAAGGGGCAAATAACTCCAAACCCAAGAAACTAAGAGGCCCGTGGGTTGGGATAAGGGTACTTTACATAGAGAAAGATCAAATATCCCAATGCTAACAGGACTTTAGAGCAAAAGAAGATGAAACTCTTGATCCCCAATGCAGTTTCTCCCCGACCCACGCAACTCAGGTACCACCCAGAGCTGTCCCGGAACCCGACCGTCCCCCCAAGCAGCACGCGTCCCGCCACCGCCCCTCTTCTTCCTCCCCTCAGCCCCCCGTTCTCCTGGGCAGGACGTCATTGCCATGGAATACTCTCTTTGGCCCATCTGGGGCACCTGTCCTGGCTTCGCCCCTCCTTTCTCCTGAATAGAGAAATAGGAAGAAGCTGAGAAAGTCCTTGACTGTCTGACTGCAACTAAGAACATCAGGGTGTTCTCAGCACTGCTTTCATTGGAACTCCCAAACACAGCATCCCATCAGCTGCTACACACGGAGTTAACTCCATCCTGACTGAAACCAGGACATTCCACCCCTTATTCCATACCATTTACGTCATGACCAGGTCCAACCATTTCTTTTGGGTACAACCAATGTTTCAGACACACATATATGTGTTATTCCCTTGCTCTATGGACCATTCATCTGAGTTTTGTTGAGTAAATGATTTAGTCCATGATTTTCAGGCTCCATTCGTTGTAACAGTCTCTCATGGTGTTGTCATTGGATCGTTGCACGCTGCATCTCGGGCTCTCGACCGATGCATCTGACATGGTCCATGGTCATAGTCTGTGAATCAAAAGTGTTCATTTTCAAAGGGGAAGAGGAAAAAGTTCTTGTGATGGCAGGTCTTGGTCCCATCATCGTGGCAGTCTTCCTTCATTGATGTGTGTGATTCCAGCTGTAACTCCATTGGTACAACACACAACAACATACAGCAATTACAGTAATAATGAATATACAGTAATGGGTTATTTAGCACTTATTATAATACAATTTCTACCTTACTAATTACATTGGCTCTTCTCACCTAAAATCAAATCCCTTTGAGGTACACATCGAACTTCTCCATCCTTCTGCATTACCCACCAAGTGTCCTGGTTTCAGTCAGGATGGAGTTAACTCCATGTGTAGCAGCTGATGGGATGCTGTGTTTGGGAGTTCCAATGAAAGCAGTGCTGAGAACACCCTGATGTTCTTAGTTGCAGTCAGACAGTCAAGGACTTTCTCAGCTTCTTCCTATTTCTCTCTTCAGGAGAAAGGAGGGGCGAAGCCAGGACAGGTGACCCAGATGGGCCAAAGAGAGTATTCCATGCCAATGACGTCCTGCCCAGGAGAACGGGGGGCTGAGGGGAGGAAGAAGAGGGGCGGTGGCGGGACGCGTGCTGCTTGGGGGGACAGTCGGGTTGCGGGACAGCTCTGGGTGGTACCTGAGTTGTGTGGGTCGGGGAGAAACTGCATTGGGGATCAAGAGTTTCATCTTCTTTTGCTCTAAAGTCCTGTTAGCATTGGGATATTTGATCTTTCTCTATGTAAAGTACCCTTATCCCAACCCAGGGGCCTCTTAGTTTCTTGGGTTTGGACTTATTTCCCCTTCCTTTTCCCTTCCCTTGTTTCCCCCCTTTTTCCCTCTTCCCCTGCTCTTTTCCTTTAAGGAGCAGGCAGCTGCGTGGAGCTCGGCCCACAGCCGGGGGGAAACCACGACACCTCCAAAGAACCAAGCCCTGAGCCCCAGGGTCAGAGGGGCTGCTTGTAGGTGCCATGGGGCGGTTTCAGGCCATGTATGTCTTTTGGTGCTGGCTGCTTTGGTTTGGGAGCCATTGCTGGACGTTTAGCATGGTTGCAGTGGAAGGCCCATTCGGCCCAGAAAGGCCATAAGGACTGAAAGACACTCCCAAGTCTCTCCCAGTCGATACTGGGACACTCCCAGTCGCTCCCAGTGCGGCCCTGGGGCTGTTTCCATCAGTCACAGCGGTGGGGGAGGGGCCGGCCCGCTGTGCAGTGTGGGAGGGGAAGCTCAGGGGTTATGACCTTTCCCCTCTGACCCCCATCTCTCTCCCCACCTCCATGGGGGGGTCCCCAAATCCCGGGGAGGTCCGGGGGGGGTGTTTTTGGGGCCTCCCCCCCCTCCCCGCCCCCTCTACCCTCTTGCCAGCGTAGTGTGAGTAGCTCCGCCCCCTCTCTCGGCTCCGCCCCCCGCGCTGGGATTGGCGCTACCATAGAGAGGGCGGCGCCAAGGACTGCTAGAGCGCCGCCATGTCGCCGCCGCCATCTTGGGTGTGGGCTGCGTGACGCCGGGGGGGGGGAAGAGGGCAAAGGGCCAGGCTGCGGCCTGCGCCACCCGGCGGCCCTATGACGTCACGGCTCTGGGCGGGGTTTAAAGGGGAAATCCCGACGCTGATTGGCTGGAGCGGTTGTCAGTCAGCAGAGTGACGGTGGACGGGTCTGGGAAGGGCGGCGGAGGAGCCTGAGGTGGGACCCCCGGGGAAGGGGGTTGGGGGGGGGGGGGGAAGGAGGGGGTGGGCAGCGGATTTTGGGGGGGGGGGGCGGGTTTGGGGACGGGGTGGGGGTGCCGAGGGGTGTCTCAGGTTTGGGAGGGGGGGTTGTTTCCCCGTGGGGGGGGGGGGGGCGAGGGGCTGGATTCGCTCCGTCCCCCCTCAAGACCCCCCAACCCCCCCCCCCAAAATTAACCCCCCCCCCAACCCCCCCCCAGCGCCGCCATGCCCTGAGGATGTTCAGCCTGGACGAGTTCCCGGAGGAACCCGGCTCCCCCTCTTCCTCCCCATGGGGGGTTCCCCCCCCCAGCCAGCCCGACACCCCCCAGCAGGTGAGGACACACCCCCCCCCCTTATTTTGGGGACCCCCCAACACCCCCACCTTTCCCAGAGTCTCTTTGTGGGGGGCAGCTCCTTCACCCCCCCCACCCCCCTTGTTACCCCCCCACCCTGCGTCTCTTTGGGGGGGGGCAGCTCCCCGCCCCCCTCCCCACTCTGTGTTCCCCCCCCCCAAATCTTTTGGGGTGGGGGGGTGGAGGGGAGGTGGGGGGGCAGCTCCCTGACCGTGTTCCCCCCCCTCCCACCAGTTTATTGGTGGGGGCAACTCCCTGACCCCCCCTCCCCCCCGAATCTCTTGGGGGGGGGGGGCAGCTCCCTGACAACCCTCCCCCCATGTTTCCCCCCCCAAATGTCTTTTTGGGGGGGGGCAGCTCCCTGACCCCCCCTCCCCCCCGAATCTCTTGGGGGGGGGGCAGCTCCCTGACACCCCCCCCCCATGTTCCCCCCCCCAAATCTCTTTGGGGGGGGGGGGGGCAGCTCCCGAAGCCCCCCCCCATGTTTCCCCCCCACAAATGTCTTTTTGGGGGGGGGGGCAGTTCTCTGACACCCCCCCGTGTTCCCCCCCCCCCGACCAGAGTCTCTTTGAGGGGGGGGGGGGGCGCTGCTCCCTGACCCCCCTCTCTTTGTTTCCCCCTCTCCCCCCTCCAGAGGCGCGGGCCCGGCTGGTGTCGGAGGGGGGGAAGCCCCGGGGACCCCCCGGATTTCGGGGCCGGTCCCGCTCCGCCCCCCCGTTCTTTGGGCCGCCCGGCGCTACGGGCGGCAGCTGCGCAGGATGAGCGACGAGTTCCAGCTGCAGGTGGTGGGGGGACAAGGGGGGGGGGCATGGGGGGGCACCGGGGGGGGGACATGGGGGGGCACCGGGGGAGGGACATGGGGGGGGCATGGGGGGTACATGGGGGAGGCACCCGGGGGGCATGGGGGGATTATGGGGGGGGGACATGGGGGGGGCATGGGGGAGGCACCGGGGGGGGGGACATGGGGGGGCACCGGGGGGGGGCATGGGGGGGGAACATGGGGTGGGCACCGGGGGGGGACATGGGGGAGGCACCCGGGGGGGACATGGGGGGATTATGGGGGGGGGACATGGGGGGGGCATGGGGGGCACCGGGGGGGGACATGGGGTGGGCACCGGGGGGGGGACATGGGGGGGGCACTGGGGGGGGGACATGGAGGGGGCATGGGGGGGGCACCGGGGGGGGACATGGGGGAGGCACCCGGGGGGGACATGGGGGGATTATGGGGGGGGGACATGGGGGGGGCATGGGGGGCACCGGGGGGGGGGACATGGGGTGGGCACCGGGGGGGGACATGGGGGGGGCATGGGGGGGGCACCGGGGGGGGGACATGGGGGGGCACCGGGGGGGGCATGGGGGGGAACATGGGGTGGGCACCGGGGGGGGGACATGGGGGAGGCACCCGGGGGGGACATGGGGGGATTATGGGGGGGGGACATGGGGGGGCATGGGGGGCACCGGGGGGGGGGACATGGGGTGGGCACCGGGGGGGGACATGGGGGGGGCATGGGGGGGGCACCGGGGGGGGACATGGGGGAGGCACCCGGGGGGGCATGGGAGGATTATGGGGGGGGACATGGGGGGGGGGACGGGCACTGGGGGGGGGACATGGGGGAGGCACCCGGGGGGGGGCATGGGAGGGGCACTGGGGGGGGGACATGGGGGAGGCATCCGGGGGGGACATGAGGGGGGGACATGGGGGGGGCACCGGGGGGTGACATGGGGGGGGCATGGGGGGGGGCACCGGGGGGGGACATCGGGGAGGCATGGGGGGCACCGGGGGGACAAGGGGAGGGCACCGGGGGGGGCATGGGGGGATTATGGGGGGGGCATGGGGGGGGCACCGGGGGGAAACATGAGGGGGTGGCACTGAGGGGGGCATGGGGGGGGACATGATGGGGTGGCACCGGGGGGTGACATGGGGGGGGCAGCGGGGGGGGGCATGGGGGGGGGGGGGGGGGGGGGTGGGGGGAGACCGGGGCGGGGGGACATGGGGGAGGCACCGGGGGGAGGACATGGGGGGGGCACCCGGGGGGTATGGGGGGGAACATGGAGGGGGGACGGACATGGGGGGGGCACCTGGTGGGGCATGGGGGGGAACATTGGGGGTGGGGGACCGGGGGGGGGACATGGAGATGGGGGACATGGGGGTGGCACCGGGGGGGACAAGGGGGGGGGGGCACCGAGGGGGGTGATTCGCAGGGATACCAGGGGCAGACGGGGGGGCCACCGGGGGGGGGACATGGGGGGGGGACATGAGGGGGGACATGGGGGTGGCACCGGGGGGGCATGGGGCGGGACATGGGGGGGTGGCACCGAGGGGGGGAACATGGGGGGGCACTGGGGGGGTGACATGGGAGGGGGCACTGGGATAGCAGGGAGGGGGGACATGGGGGGGGCACTTTGGGGGTTCCCCCCCCCCAACACTGCACCCTGACCCCCCCTTTTCTCCTCCCTCCCTCCCCCTCAAAAGGTGCTGCCGCGCCCCAAAAGCCTAGGGGGGCCCCCCAAGCCGGGGGGGGGGCTGGAGGGAAACACTCCGATCCTGGTGGGGGGCTCGGCGCCCCCGCCCTGCCCCCCCGGCCCCCCCACCTTGACACCCCCCTCCCCAAGAAAGGTGGGGTTGGGGGGGGCACCCCTTATTTTACAGGGAAATTGGGGGGGGGGGGAATAAAACACTTGTGAGTCTTTTTTAATGGAGTTTGGTGTTAAATTGGGGGGGGGGGCAAAAAGACCCCCCCCAAAATACCCCCCAATTAGACCCCCCCAAAACAGCCCCCCCAAAATAGCCCTCCCAACTACCCCCCCAGAAATGCCCCCCCAAAAATACCCCCCCATTTGATCCCCCTAAAATACCCCCCCAATTAGACCCCCCCAAAAATACCCCTCCCAAATACCCCCCCAGAAATGCCCCCCCAAAAATACCCCCCCATTTGATCCCCCTAAAATACCCCCCCAATTAGACCCCCCAAAATAGCCCCCCCAAAAATACCCCTCCCAAATACCCCCCAGAAATGCCCCCCCAAAAATACCCCCCCATTTGATCCCCCTAAAATACCCCCCAATTAGATCCCCCCAAAATAGCCCCACCAAAATACCTCTCCCAAATACCCCCCCAGAAATGCCCCCCCATTTGATCCCTCTAAAATACCCCCCCAATTAGAACCCCCCCAAATAGCCCCCCCAAAATACCCCTCCCAAATACCCCCCCGAAATGCCCCCCCAATTAGACCCCCCCATTTGATCCCCCTAAAATACCCCCCCAATTAGACCCCCCAAAATAGCCCCCCAAAATACCCCTCCCAAATACCCCCCAGAAATGCCCCCCCAAAAATACCCCCCCATTTGATCCCCCTAAAATACCCCCCCAATTAGACCCCCCCAAAATAGCCCCCCCAAAAATACCCCTCCCAAATACCCCCCCAGAAATGCCCCCCCCATTTGATCCCCCTAAAATACCCCCCCAATTAGACACCCCCCCAAAAAATACCCCACCCAAAAACAGCCCCCCCAAAATAGCCCCCCTAAAATACCCCCCCAAAAAAAACCACCTGCCCCGAATTAAGCCCCCCAAAAATAGCCCCCCCAAAATAGCCCCCCCAAAGTATTCCCCCCCCAAAATAGCCCCCCCTCAATTAGACCCCCCAAAAAATACCCCCCAACCCCCCCCCCAATAGAGTCCCCCCCAAAGGAATGGTGAGAAACCCCATGAAGGGGGGAGACCCCTAATATTTGGGGGTTCCCCCTATCCAATCCCCCCCTCACCCCCCAGGGGGGTCCCCAACTCCCCCCTCCCCCCGAAAAAAACCACCCAGGCAGCTCTGTAGAAGAATAGAGAGACTCTTATTGTACAAAGAGGGGGGTCCCCCCCGATTTTGAGGGGGGGCAGGGTTAAAGGGGGGGTCCCCCAATCTCGGGGGGAGGCCCCCCAACAGCAGAGCAGGACAGACAGGTGCGTGCCCCCCCCCCAAAAAATAAGGGGGGGGGTGTTTTGTGGTATAAAAATAGCCCTTTATAGCAGCCCCCCCAAATTGAGGGGGGGGGGTGGGAGGAAGAGGAGGGGTTTGGAGGTGCCCCCCCCCCAAAAAAGCAGAGGGAGGATTTTGGGGACCCCCCCTTGTGTGTGTGTGTGCCCCCCCAAATTTGGGGGGGGGCAAAGGAAGCGTGGAAAGGTGATTTAGTGTTGTGAAGCAGACCCCCCCCCCTCCCTGTACCCCAAATCTGGGGGGGGTGTCCCCATGGTGTGGGGGTGCCCCCCCCTTTCCCGAAGTGAGGGGGGGGGTGGTCCCCGAAATTTGGGGGGGGGGGTGGTGTGGAGTGTGAGGTTGGAGAGGGGGAGAACTCCTGCCCCCCCCCCCCCCATTTAGTGGTCTTGGAAGTGGGGTGCAATATTTAGGGGTGCTGGGGTGGGGACCCCCAAATCTTCACACACACCCCCTCCCAATCTCAAAGCGCCCCCCCAATCTAAAGGTGGGGGGGGGTGCCCCCAATTTTAGGGACCCCCCTCCAATTTTAGGGACCCTCACCAATTTCCAAGGGGGGGTCCCCCAAATTTTAGGGCTTCCCCCTCCCCCCAATTCCTCCCCCTGAGAACTCCAAGGCACCCTCAAGTTGGGGGGGGGAGGGAGTGATTTTTGGGGTGCCCCCCCCTTTAAAGTCAGAGCACTGTGGTGTCCCCAGGGGGGTGGGGGTCCCAGAGGGAGTTTGGGGGTTCAGGGGGGATCCCCCCATTGCCCCCCTTGTGCCTGCAGCTCCAGCTCCCGGCCCTGCTCCAGCTCCTGCACCAGCTTTTTGGGGGGGGGGGGAAGGGGTGGAATTAGGGGGGGGGGGTGAGGGGAGACCCCCAAATCTCCCCCTCCCCAGGGGAACCCTCAAAACCCTTCACACCCCCTCCCCCCAAAATTCCCCCAACACCCCCCCCAAAACCCTTCACCCCCCCCCAAAATTCCCCACCCCCCCAACACCCCACCGGGTGAAGGGACCCCCCCCCCCCCATTAGGGATGGGAAGGGGGGCACCCCAAAACCCCCCTGAACCCCTAAATCCCCTCACCAAAATCCCCCTTCCCCCTCCCCCCAAACTCACCTGTACCCCCTTTCCCACCTCAGATACACCACCCCCCCACCAGGGACACCCCCCCCATAACCTCCCCCCTCAAATTTTGGGGTGCCCCCCCCCCCCAATACCTGGGGCTCCTCAGCCTGGATCTGTGCCAGGACCCCCCGATGTCCTTCCAGAAGCTTCTCCTGCCGCCTCTTCTGCGCCTCCTCCAGCTGGGGGGGGGGTGGGGGGATGAGACACCCCAAAAATGAGGGGGGGGCACCCCATGAAGGAGGGGGCACCCCAAACACCCCTCCCCCCCCCAAATACAGAGGTCAGCCTATGTGGGTGTATGGAAGGTGTCGAAGTGGGGGGGGGGGGGTGGGTTGAGGGGAGGTTTTGGGGTTCGGGGGGGCTGGGAGGGGGGTGTTCATGGGGGTTTTGGGGTTCGGGGGGGTCAGAAAAGGGTTTTGGGGTGCCCCTCCCTGGCATTTTGGGGGCTCACCCTGCGGATGGAGGTGACCGACTCGCTGATGTGGCGTCGGTTGATCTCCGTCAGCTCCCTGAAAAATGGGGGGGGGGGCGGGGAGCACGAGGGGGGGGGGGTGGGGGGTGCAGTGAGGGGGGGGGGCGTCAACACCCCCCATGGGGACCCCCAAAAACGGCCAGGACCTCCCCCCTTCCTTATACTCCCCCCACCCCCCTCAATCCTCCTGGCCCCCCCCCACCGTGACACCCCCCCCCTGTACCCCTGGTATCCCCTCAGTGCCCCCCCATATCCTCCCACCTCCCCCCACCCCCAGTGACTCCCAGTCCGTCCCAGTTACTACCAGTAGCCCCCCATCCCCTCACTCCCACCAGGTGCCTTTGCCCATCCCCCCCGGTGGCCCCCCCCCCCCCCCCCCCCCCAGTCTCTCTCCCCCCACCCCCCGGTGCCCCCCGGTCTCTCTCCCCCCAGACCCCCCCGTGCCCCCCCCGGTCTCCCCCACCCCGGTGCCCCCCCGGTCTCTGTCCCCCTCAGACCCCCCGGTGCCCCCCGGTCTCGACCCCCAGACCCACCCCGGTACCCCCCGGTCTCGACCCCCCCGGACCCCCACGGTACCCCCCCCGTACCCCCCTCCAGACCCCCCGGTGCCCCCCCGGTCTCTCCCCGCCCCCCAACCCCCCCGGTGCCCCCTCCAGACCCCCCGGTGCCCCCGGTGCCCCCCTGGTCTCTCCCCCGACCCCCCGGTGCCCCCCCCAGTCTCTCCCCGCCCCCCAACCCCCCCCGGTGCCCCCCCGGTGCCCCCACCCGGTCTCTACCCCCAGACCCCCCAGTGCCCCCCCCCCCAGTCTCTCTCTCCCCCTTACCCCCCGGTGCCCCCCCGGTCTCTCCCCCCGGACCCCCCGGTGCCCCCCCCCAGTCTCTCCCCGGACCCCCCGGTGCCCCCCCCCAGTCTCTCCCCGCCCCCCCAACCCCC
This sequence comes from Hypotaenidia okinawae, assembly GCA_027925045.1. NCBI lineage: Eukaryota > Metazoa > Chordata > Aves > Gruiformes > Rallidae > Hypotaenidia > Hypotaenidia okinawae. The sequence continues at coordinate 161,643 of BSDF01000037.1, forward strand.
CCGGTGCCCCCCCGGTGCCCCCCCCCGGTCTCTACCCCCAGACCCCCCCAGTGCCCCCCCCCCCAGTCTCTCTCTCCCCCCCTTACCCCCCGGTGCCCCCCCCCGGTTTCTCTCCCAGACTCCCCCCGGTCTCTCCCCCCACCTCGGTGCCCCCCCCGGTCTCTCCCCCTCCCAGACCCCCCCAGACCCCCCCAGACCCCCCCGTACCCCCGTACCCCCCGTGCCGCCGTGATGCTGTGGTGCCGTTTCCTATCCAGGATCTTCTGCAGCTCCTTCTTCTCCCTGGGGGGGCGGGGGGCGCTGGCACCGGGACCCCCCCCCCCAAAACACCCCCCCCCCCCAGGACCCCCTGAAACCCCCCTCCCCATCCCCCCAAAACCCCCCTTGACCAGCTGGGGCACCAGAAGCCCCCCAAAACCCCCCTCCCCGCCCTGGGGACCCCCTGAACCTCCCCCCGGGACAAACACCCCCCCCCCCAAAAATCTCCCCGTGGACCCCCCCCCCCAAGAATCCCCCCCAAAACTCCCCTGGGACCCCCTGAACCTCCTCGGGACCACCCCCCAAACCCCCCTGGGACCCCCAGAACCCCTCCCGGGACCCCCAGAACCCCCCTCAACCTCATCCCCCCCAAACCCGCCCGGGACCCCCAGAACCCCCCAACCTCATCCCCCCAAACCCCCCGGGACCCCCAGAACCCCTCCAACCTCACCCCCCCAAACCCCCCGGGACCCCCAGAACACCCCCCCCAGAACCTCCCAACCTCACCCCCCCAACCCCCCCGGGACCCCCAGAACCCCCCCAACCTCATCCCCCCAAACCCCCCAGAACCCCCCGGGACCCCCAGATCCCCCCCAACCTCATCCCCCCAAACCCCCCGGGACCCCAGAACCCCCCCGGGACCCCCAGAACCCCTCCAACCTCATCCCCCCCAAACCACCCCGGGACCCCCAGAACCCCCCCAACCTCATCCCCCCAAACCCCCCCGGGACCCCCAGAACCCCCCCCAACCTCATCCCCCCCAAACCCCCCAGAACCCCCCGGGACCCCCAGAACCCCCTCCAACCTCACCCCCCCCAAACCACCCCGGGACCCCCAGAACCCCCCTCAACCTCATCCCCCCCCAAACCCCCCCGGGACCCCCCGGGACCCCCAGAACCCCTCGAGACCCCCTGAACACCCCCCCACCCCCCCAGGGCCCCCCTGAACCCCCCCAGAACAACCCCCCCGGCCCCCCAGGATCCCCCATCCTCTCCCAGTGGTTCCCAGTCCCTCCCAGTGCCCCTCCCAGTCCCTCCCAGTGACTCCCAGTGCCCATCCCTGTGCCTTCCAGTGAATCCCAGTCCCTCCCAGTGCCCCTCCCAGTGACTCCCAGTGCCCCTCCCAGTGATTCCCAGTCCCTCCCAGTGATTCCCAGTCCCTCCCAGTCCCTCCCAGTGCCCCCAGTGCTCACCTCTCACTGGTCTGGCGCAGCCGCTTGAGCTGGGCAGCCTGAGCCTCCAGCGCCACCTCCCGCAGCCGCTGCTGGGCCTGGGACCAGTACAGACCAGTATGGACCAGTACGGACCAGTACAGACCTCCCAGCTCATGGAGATGCACATCCTCCCCAGTACAGACCAGTATAGACCAGTACAACCCACTGCAGACCTCTCTACCACGGGGTTTTCAATACCCCAGTAAAGACCAGTACAGCCCTCCCAGGGCTCCCAGTTTGCCCAGTACCAGCCACAGGTGGTCCCACTCAGGCCCCCGGCCCCTCCCAGTCCCTCCCAGTCTACCCAGTACCAATCTCAGTCCCTCACAATCTCCCCCCACCCCTCTCAGTTTGCCCAGTACCTGCCGCAGGTGCTCCCACTCAGCCCCCCACCCCTCCCAGTCCCTCCCAGTGCCTCCCAGTGCTCCCAGTACCTGCCACAGGTGCTCTCACTCAGCCCCCGCCCCTCCCAGTCCCTCCCAGTCCCTCCCAGTGCTCCCAGTACCTGCCACAGGTGCTCTCACTCAGCCCCCCGCCCCTCCCAGTCCCTCCCAGTGCTCCCAGTACCTGCTGCAGGTGCTCTCACTCAGCCCCCCGCCCCTCCCAGTCCCTCCCAGTGCTCCCAGTACCTGCTGCAGGTGCTCTCACTCAGCCCCCCGACCCTCCCAGTCCCTCCCAGTGCTCCCAGTACCTGCTGCAGGTGCTCTCACTCAGCCCCCCACCCCTCCCAGTCCCTCCCAGTGCTCCCAGTACCTGCTGCAGGTGCTCTCACTCAGCCCCCCGACCCTCCCAGTCCCTCCCAGTGCTCCCAGTACCTGCTGCAGGTGCTCTCACTCAGCCCCCCGACCCTCCCAGTCCCTCCCAGTGCTCCCAGTACCTGCTGCAGGTGCTCTCACTCAGCCCCCCACCCCTCCCAGTCCCTCCCAGTGCTCCCAGTACCTGCTGCAGGTGCTCTCACTCAGCCCCCCGACCCTCCCAGTCCCTCCCAGTGCTCCCAGTACCTGCTGCAGGTGCTCTCACTCAGCCCCCCACCCCTCCCAGTGCCTCCCAGTGCCTCCCAGTACCTGCCGCAGGTGCTCCCGCAGCCGCCCGTGCTCGGCCTGGTGCTGCTCCTCCAGGAGCCCCCGCAGCCCCCCCCGCCTCGGCCGCTTTGGTGCTGGGGAGAGGAGGGGGGGGCACCCCCAAATCAGGGCTCACCCCCAATTTTGGGGCGTCCTCCCCCTCACCCCCCACTTGGGAGGGGTCGGGGGTCTGGGGGTGGGTGGGGGTGGGTCACACAGACCCTGGTTTTGGGGTCCCTGGGTGAATTTGGGGGGTGCAGGGGTTTTGGGGTGCAGGGGTTTCGGGGTGCAGGGGTTTCAAGGTTCATATTTTGGGGTACAGGGCTTTGGGGTGATGGGGTTTTGGGGTGTAGGGGTTTTGGGGGTGCAGGGGTTTCAGGGTACAGGGTTTTGGGGTGCAGAGGTTTTGGGGTGCAGAGGTTTTTGGGGAGCTACCTACCCACCAGGTTTAGGGTTAAGGTTAGGGTTCAGTGTCTGGGGGTGCAGGTTTTGGGGTGCAAGGGGATTTTGGGGTGCAGGGATTTCAGGGTACAGGGTTTTGGGGTGCAGAGGTTTTGGGGTGCAGAGGTTTTTGGGGAGCTACCTACCCACCAGGTTTAGGGTTAAGGTTAGGGTTCAGTGTCTGGGGGTGCAGGTTTTGGGGTACAGGGTTTTTGGGGTGCAGGGATTTCAGGGTACAGGGTTTTGGGGTGCAGAGGTTTTGGGGTACAGGGGTTACGGGGTGCAGGGGTTTTGGGTTGCAGGGGTTTTGGGCTACAGGGGGTTTTGGGGGAGCTACCTGCCCACCAGGTTTAGGGTTAAGGTTAGGGTTCAGTGTCTGGGGGTGCAGGTTTTGGGGTACAGGGGGTTTTTGGGGTGCTACCTGCCCACCAGGTTTAGGGTTAAGGTTAGGGTTCAGTGTCTGGGGGTGCAGGTTTTGGGGTACAGGGGGTTTTTGGGGTGCTACCTGCCCACCAGGTTTAGTGTTAAGGTTAGGGTTCAGTGTCTGGGGGTGCAGGTTTTGGGGTGCAGGGGGTTTTTGGGGTGCAGGGGTTTCAGGGTACAGGAATTTCAGGGTGCAGAAGTTTTGGGGTGCAGAGGTTTTGGGGTACAGGGGGTTTTTGGGGTGCAGAGGTTTTGGGGTGCAGAGGTTTTGGGGTGCAGAGGTTTTGGGGTACAGGGGGTTTTTGGGGTGCTACCTGCCCACCAGGTTTAGTGTTAAGGTTAGGGTTCAGTGTCTGGGGGTGCAGGTTTTGGGGTACAGGGGGTTTTTGGGGTGCTACCTGCCCACCAGGTTTAGGATTAAGGTTAGGGTTCAGTGTCTGGGGGTGCAGGTTTTGGGGTACAGGGGGTTTTTGGGGTGCTACCTGCCCACCAGGTTTAGGGTTAAGGTTAGGGTTCAGTGTCTGGGGGTGCAGGTTTTGGGGTGCAGGGGGTTTTTGAGGTGCAGGGGTTTCAGGGTACAGGAATTTCAGGGTGCAGAAGTTTTGGGGTGCAGAGGTTTTGGGGTACAGGGGGTTTTTGGGGTACAGGGGGTTTTTGGGGTACAGGGGGTTTTGGGGTGCAGAGGTTTCGGGGTGCAGAGGTTTTGGGGTGCAGGGGGTTTTTGGGGTGCTACCTGCCCACCAGGTTTAGGGTTAAGGTTAGGGTTCAGTGTCTGGGGGTGCAGGTTTTGGGGTGCAGGGGGTTTTTGGGGTGCTACCTGCCCACCAGGTTTAGGGTTAAGGTTAGGGTTCAGTGTCTGGGGGTGCAGGTTTTGGGGTACAGGGGGTTTTTGGGGTGCTACCTGCCCACCAGGTTTAGGGTTAAGGTTAGGGTTCAGTGTCTGGGGGTGCAGGTTTTGGGGTGCAGGGGGTTTTTGAGGTGCAGGGGTTTCAGGGTACAGGAATTTCAGGGTGCAGAAGTTTTGGGGTGCAGAGGTTTTGGGGTACAGGGGGTTTTGGGGTACAGGGGGTTTTGGGGTACAGGGGTTTTGGGGTGCAGAGGTTTCGGGGTGCAGAGGTTTTGGGGTGCAGGGGGTTTTTGGGGTGCTACCTGCCCACCAGGTTTAGGGTTAAGGTTAGGGTTCAGTGTCTGGGGGTGCAGGTTTTGGGGTGCAGGGGGTTTTTGGGGTGCTACCTGCCCACCAGGTTTAGGGTTAAGGTTAGGGTTCAGTGTCTGGGGGTGCAGGTTTTGGGGTACAGGGGGTTTTTGGGGTGCTACCTGCCCACCAGGTTTAGGGTTAAGGTTAGGGTTCAGTGTCTGGGGGTGCAGGTTTTGGGGTGCAGGGGGTTTTTGAGGTGCAGGGGTTTCAGGGTACAGGAATTTCAGGGTGCAGAAGTTTTGGGGTGCAGAGGTTTTGGGGTACAGGGGGTTTTGGGGTACAGGGGGTTTTGGGGTGCAGAGGTTTCGGGGTGCAGAGGTTTTGGGGTGCAGGGGGTTTTTGGGGTGCTACCTGCCCACCAGGTTTAGGGTTAAGGTTAGGGTTCAGTGTCTGGGGGTGCAGGTTTTGGGGTGCAGGGGGGTTTTTGGGGTGCTACCTGCCCGCCAGGCGCCGGCCCAAGGCCGCCAGCTTCTTGCCGTGCTTCTTGCGCAGGGCCTCCAGCTCCCGGCGCTGCCGCTTCAGCAGCTTCACGTAGGCCTTGTGCTGCCGTAGCTCCTCCACCGGCTGGGGGGACACCTCTGGGGAGGAGGGGGGTTTAGGGGTGAGGAGGGGGTCCCCCAAAATTTGGGGGGGGTGGGAGGCCTGAGATCAATGGGGAACCCCCCTTAAAAGGAGTCAAAACCCTGCCCGGGGCAGCTTGGATGCTCCATGGTTGGAGTTTGGGGGTGCAGGGGCTTCTTTGGGGTTGTATGGGGTTTTTGGGGTGCAGGGGGGTAATTTAAGGTGAGAGGGGTCCCCAAAATTTGGGGGGGGGGGTGGGAGGCCTGAGATCAATGGGGAACCCCCCTTAAAAGGAGTCAATACCCTGCCCGGGGCAGCTTGGATGCTCCATGGTTGGAGTTTGGGGGTGCAGGGGCTTCTTTGGGGTTGTATGGGGTTTTTTGGGGTGCAGGGGGGTTTAGGGGTGAGGAGGGGGTCCCCCAAAATTTGGGGGGGGGGGAGGCCTGAGATCAATGGGGATCCCCCCTTAAAGGGGGTCAAAACCCTGCCCAGGGCAGGCTGGGTCCAGTCGGTTGCCCTATAATGAGGGTTTGGGGGTGTGGGGTGTTTTGGGGTGCAGGACAGGGTTTGAGGGTGCAGGAGGGGTAATTTGGGGTGAAGGGGTGTCCCCCAATATTTAGGGGGGTCGGGAGGCCCAAGATCTATGGGGGACCCCCTTAAAGGGGGTCAAAATCCATCCTGGGGCAGCTCCTCAGGAAGCCCGCTGGATTTGGGGTGCCCCCCCTCCCAGCCCCAGAGATTGGGGGTGAAGCTGGGGGAAGGTGTGGGAGGGCCCCCTCCAAAAATCGAGGTGGGGGTCCCCCAAATCTTACCTGTGAGGACGCTGGCGATGAGATCATCCCTCTGCCCTGGGGTTGGGGGGGGGAAGATAATAGGAAATAAGGGGGAGGGTCCCAAAAAGGTTGGGGGGATCCCCCTCCTTTTAGCTCCCCCTCCCCCAGTTTAGGGGATCCTCCATCCTTCAGCACCCCCAGATTTTGGGGGACAGCCCCCCCCCCCCCCCCACCTTTACCTGGGCTGGAGACAGTGGGGGTCACTGGGGGGGCACCCCAGGAGTTGGGGGGAGCCGTGGTTCTGGGGGGGGTCAGCAGCCGTGTCCCCTCGTGGCCCCCCCAGATTGTCACGAGGTTTTTCAGGGTTTTCCTGGGGGAGAAAAAGTGGGGTTCAGGGAGTGTCCCCCCCCCCAATTATACCACCCCCCAAAAACAAACCCCTCACACACCCCCAAATCCACCCCTCCTCCCCCCACAAATCTCATCTTCCCCTCAAATCCTTGGGGGAATCCCCTTTAAAATCCCTTTGGGGTCCCCCAAACCCATCTGGATCCCCCCCACAAACCTCCCAGGACCCCCCAAAAGTCACCCAAGGTCCCCCAAAAGCCTGGGGGTGCCCCCCCCACCTCGCTGTCCCCCATAAGGGCGGCCAGCCGCCGGGCACGCTGGTCCATCAGGCTGACGTGTTTGATGGGGTTGATCAGAGCTTCAGCGTAATCTGGAAAAGGAGGGGGTACCCCCAAAATTTGGGGGTGAGCAGGATGAGGAGGTGATCCCCCAGCCCCCCAAAATTCAATGGGATCCCCCTCAAAAATGAGAGCCCCCCCTTCCCCCCCCATCCTCCTCTGCCCCAAACTGGAATTGCCCCGTTTGATGTTGGTGACCACCCCCTAAATATTGGGGTTCACTCTGAAAGAGGAAGGGGGGCACCCCAAAATTGAGGGTTACTCCAAAGTAGGGGCACCTCAAAAGTAGAGGATCCCCCAAAAAGAGGCAGGGAGCCTCAAAATGAGGGGAGAATCCTCAAAAAAGAGGCAGGGGACCCCCAAAATAGTGAGGGGACTTCCACAATGAGGGAGGGAACCCCTAAAAAGAGGGGTGAACCCCTAGAAAAGAGGAAGGGAGCCCCAAAAAGAGGGGACTTCCACAGTGAGGAGGGGACCCCTGAAATGAGGGAGAAACCCCTAGAAAAGAGGAAGGGAGCCCCAAAATAGTGAGGGGACTTCCACAATGAGGGAGGGAACCCCTAAAAAGAGGGGTGAACCCCTAGAAAAGAGGAAGGGAGCCCCAAAAAGAGGGGACTTCCATAGTGAGGAGGGGACCCCTGAAAAGAGGGGTGAACCCCTAGAAAAGAGGAAGGGAGCCCCAAAAAGAGGGGACTTCCACAGTGAGGAGGGGACCCCTAAAAAGAGGGGTGAACCCCTAAAAAAGAAGAAGGAAGCCCCAAAAAGAGGGGACTTCCATAGTGAGGAGGGGACCCCTGAAAAGAGGGGTGAACCCCTAGAAAAGAGGAAGGGAGCCCCAAAAAGAGGGGACTTCCACAGTGAGGAGGGGACCCCTAAAAAGAGGGGTGAACCCCTAAAAAAGAAGAAGGAAGCCCCAAAAAGAGGGGACTTCCATAGTGAGGAGGGGACCCCTGAAATGAGGGGGAAACCCCTAGAAAAGAGGAAGGGAGCCCCAAAAAGAGTGAGGGGATTTCCACAATGAGGGAGGGAACCCCAAAATTAAGGGGGAGCCCCCCATAAATAGGCAGGGACCCCCCAAAATGAGGGGAGAACTCCCCAAAAAGATGCGGGGATCTCCCAACAAGATTGAGGGGACTCCTAAAAGGAGAAGGGGGTGGGGGAGGGGGGATCCCTAAAAGGAGTCAGGGGACCCCTAGAGTGAGGGGGGACCCCAAAAGAGGGTGGTTTGGGGGTACCCTGGTGGCCGTGGGGCACGTAGTCGCAGGCCTCAGTGTGCAGCAGCAGGGCGGGCAGGCAGAGCGGCTGGTTGCTCTCATTGCGCAGGCACACGTAGTGATACCCTGGGGGGAGGACAGGGGGGTCAGGGGGGTCCCCCATGCACCCCCAAACCTGAGGGGGGTTAGGGGAGGCGTTGCCATAGTAATGGGCTGGGTGCAGGTTCAGAGTGGGTAGGCCTTAAGGTTTGTTGCCATAGAGACAGGCTTCATGGAGGATACTTTGGGGGTAGGCCCCGTTGCCATGGTGACAGGCTTCATGCAGGGCATGATGGGTAGGCCTTAGTGCCTGTTGCTTATGGGAACAGGCCCAGTGTGAGGCACTACGGGGAGGCCCTGGCGTGTGTTGCCATGGAAACAGGCTTCATTGTGGGCATTATGGGTAGGCCTTAGTGAGTGTTGCCATGGAGATAAGCCAGGGGCACTGTAGGTAGGCCCTGTTGTCACGGTGACAGGGCAAGGCATTATGGGTAGGCCCTGATGTCTGTTGCCATGGCAACAGGTCCAGTGTGAGGCACCTGGGCCCAAGCATTTGGAAGCCCCGCCCCCTGCCCAGCCCCGCCCCTCCCAGGCCCAACCCCTTGTCTAAGACCCCACCCCCAGCTGAGACCCCGCCCCAGCTGAAGCCACACCTCCTCCTGAGGCCCCGCCCCCAGCTGAGAGCCCGCCCCATACCCAAGCCATGCCCCCTCCCAGGCCACGCCTCAAAGGCCACGACCCCTCCCCAAGGTTCCAACCCCGCCTCCTCTGACCCCTCCCCCTCCCAGAGGCCCCACCCCCTCTCTGAGGCCCTGCCCCATCCGAGGCCCCACCCCCTACCTGAGGCCCAACCCCCTCCCTGAGGCCCTGCCCCCTCTCTGAGGCCCCACCCCCTCCCTGAGGCCCTGCCCCCTCTCTGGGGCCCCGCCCCCTCCCTGGGGCCCTGTCCCCTCCCAAGGCCCCGCCCCATCTGAGGCCCCACCCCCTCCTGGAGGCCCTGCCCCCTCCCCAAGGCCCTGCCCTGCCCCCCCCAAGGCCCCACCCCCTCTCTGAGGCCCTGCCCCATCTGAGGCCCCACCCCCTACCTGAGGCCCAAGCCCCTCCCAGAGGCCCCACCCCCTCCCCAAGGCCCAGCCCCCTCCCAAAGTCCCACCCTCTCCCCGAGGCCCCACCCCTCCCTGAGGCCCTGCCCTCTCCCCGAGGCCCCGCCCCCTAGCTGAGGCCCTGCCCCCTAGCTGAGGCCCCATCTCCTCAGACCCTGCCCCTACCTGAGGTCCAACCCCCTCCCTGAGGCCTCGCCCCCTCCCCCCAAGGCCCACCTCCCCCCGAGACCCCACCCCCTCCCCGAGGCCCCGTCTCCTCCCTGAGGCCCCACCCCCTCCCAAGGCCCCTCCCCCTCCCCGAGGCCCTGCCCCCTCCCCGAGGCCCCGTCTCCTCCCTGAGGCCCCACCCCCTCCCAAGGCCCCTCCCCCTCCCCGAGGCCCTGCCCCCTCCCCGAGGCCCCACCCCCCCGAGGCCCTGCCCCTCCCAAGGCCCCGCCCCCTCCCCGAGGCCCTGCCCCCTCCCCGAGGCCCCACCCCCCGAGGCCCTGCCCCTCCCAAGGCCCCGCCCCCTCACCGAGGCCCCGCCCCCTCACCGAGGCCCTGCCCCTCCCAAGGCCCTGCCCCCTCCCCGAGGCCCCACCCCCCCGAGGCCCTGCCCCTCCCAAGGCCCCGCCCCCTCACCGAGGCCCCGCCCCCTCACCGAGGCCCTCCCCCTCCCAAGGCCCCTCCCCCTCCCTGAGGCCCTGCCCCCTCCACGAGGCCCCGCCCCCCGAGGCCCTGCCCCTCCCAAGGCCCCGCCCCCTCACCGAGGCCCTGCCCCTCCCAAGGCCCCTCCCCCTCCCTGAGGCCCCGCCCTCTCCCCGAGGCCCCGCCCCTACCCGAGCGCAGGGTGGCCACGGGCAGCACCCGGTGCCCCAGGAACCGGCCGCTCTCCTCATAGGCCGCCACGCGCAGGGAGGCCAGAGCCGGGAGCACCACCTGGGGGCACCAGTGACCCCCAGTTACCCCCCAGTAACACCCCAGGGACCCCCAGGGACCCCCCAGTAATGCCCAGGGACCCCCAGTTACCCCCAGTAACACCCCAGTGACCCCCAGTAACCCTCCAGTAATGCCCAGGGACCCCCCAGTAACCCCTCATGAGCCCCAGTTACCCCCGGGGACCTCCCAGTAACCCCCAGGGACCCCCCAGTTACCTCCCAGTTACCCCAGGGAGCCCCCAGTAACCCCCTATGACCCCAAGTTACCCCCAGTACCCCCAAATCCCCTCCCAGTGCCCGCAAATCCCCTCCCAGTCCCTCCCAGTGCCCCCAAATCCCCTCCCAGTCCCCCCAAATCCCCTCCCAGTGCCCGCAAATCCCCTCCCAGTCCCTCCCAGTGCCCTCAAATCCCCTCCCAGTTCCTCCCAGTCCCTCCCAATCCCCTCCCAGTCCCTCCCAGTGCCCCCAAATCCCCTCCCAGTGCCCCCAAATCCCCTCCCAGTGCCTCCAAATCCCCTCCCAGTGCCCCCAAATCCCCTCCCAGTCCCTCCCAGTGCCCCCAAATCCCCTCCCAGTGCCCCCAAATCCCCTCCCAGTCCCTCCCAATCCCCTCCCACTTCCTCCAAACTGCCTCCCAGTCCCTCCCAGTGCCCCCAAATCCCCTCCCAGTCCCCCCAAATCCCCTCCCAGTGCCCCCAAATCCCCTCCCAGTCCCTCCCAATCCCTCCAAACTGCCTCCCTGTCCCTCCCAGTGCCCCCAAATCCCCTCCCAGTCCCTCCCAGTCCCTCCCAGTACCTTGTGGAAGAGGAAAGGCTCCTCGTCCCAGACGGGGTTGAAGGGGTTCCCCTGGCTGGGCCGGGTGCGGAACCGGCGCCGGGTGTCCACGGGCAGCCCGAAAACATCCACCTCCACGTACACCCCCCCCGGCGCTCGGACAGGAACTGCCCCGACAGCACCTGGGGTGGGGGGCACCCCAAAATCAGCCTGAACCCCAAAACCCCCCTGTACACCCCTCAGTGACCCCAAAAACCCTCCTGTACACCACTCGGTGACCCCAAAAACCCCCCTGTACACCCCCCTAAAACCCCCCTGGAACCCTCCTGGAGCTCTCCCCCTCCTGGGTTTTGGGGTGCTCTGGTGACCCCCCCCCCAGTCCCTCCCAGTCCTCTCCCAGTGCCCCTAAATGCCCTCCCAGTTGCTCCCAGTCCATCCCAGTCCCCTCCCAGTCCCCCTCAGTTCCCTCCCAGTCCCTCCCAGTTCCCTCCCAGTCCCTCCCAATCCCCTCCCAGTCCCCTCCAACCCCTCCCAGTGCCTCCCAGTCCCTCCCAATCCCCTCCCAGTCCCTCTCCAACCCCTCCCAATGCCTCCCAGTCCCCTCCCAGTCCCCCTCCAACCCTTCCCAGTGCCTCCCAGTCCCCTCCCAGTCCCTCTCCAACCCCTCCCAGTGCCTCCCAGTCCCCTCCCAGTCCCCCTCCAACCCCTCCCAATGCCTCCCAGTCCCCTCCCAGTGCCTCCCAGTCCCCTCCCAGTCCCTCTCCAACCCCTCCCAGTGCCTCCCAGTCCCACCAAACCAGGGCTTGGGGGTGGGTGTGGGATGCAGGGGTGTGTTTGGGGGTACGGGGGGGTGTCCCCCCCACCTGCACGCGCAGGGTGTTGGCCACGATCCCGTAGTGCTCCCCAGTGCCCCCATCTCCTCCCAGTCCCCACCCAGCCCCTCCCAGTGCCCCCAAGTCCCCTCCCAGTGCCTCCCAGTCCCCTCCCAGTCCCTCCCAATCCCCTCCCAGTGCCTCCCAGTCCCCCCAGTATCAGTTCCCTCCCAGTGCCTCCCAGTTCCCTCCCAGTCCCCTCCCAGTCCCTCCCAATCCCCTCCCAGTCCCCTCCAACCCCTCCCAGTGCCTCCCAGTCCCTCCCAATCCCCTCCCAGTCCCCCTCCAACCCCTCCCAATGCCTCCCAGTCCCCTCCCAGTCCCTCCCAATCCCCTCCCAGTCCCTCTCCAACCCCTCCCAGTGCCTCCCAGTCCCCCTCCAACCCCTCCCAGTCCCCTCCCAGTCCCCCTCCAACCCCTCCCAGTGCCTCCCAGTCCCCTCCCAGTCCCCCTCCAACCCCTCCCAGTGCCTCCCAGTCCCCTCCCAGTGCCTCCCAGTCCCACCAAACCAGGGCTTGGGGGTGGGTGTGGGGTGCAGGGGTATGTTTGGGGGTACGGGGGGGGGTGTCCCCCCACCTGCACGCGCAGGGTGTTGGCCACGATCCCGTCCACCAGGTCCTCGGCGAAGGGGTCGAAGGTTTTGTCCGGGCGCCGCATGAACTCGGGCTTGAGGAGCAGCCCCGAGCGGGCGTTGTACTCGAACAGCCCCAGGTTCAGCTGCATCGGCACGTCTGGGGGGGGCCCAGGGGGGAAACTGAGGCACGGGGTGGGGCTGGGGGGGGCAGGGGGGAAGCTGAAGCACGGGGGGGCTAAATGGGAGTGGGGAAGCTGAGGCACGGGGGGTGCAGGGGGGAAACTGAGGCACGGAGGGGCAGGGGGGAAACTGAGGCACGGGGAGGACTGGGGGGCAGGGGGGAGGCTGAAGCACGGGGGGGCTGAGGGGGAGTGGGGAAACTGAGTTATGATGGGGGGGGACTGGGGGATACTGGGGGAAACAGAGGCACGAGGGGGCTGGGGGGGCAAGGGGGAAACAGGCACAGGTCGGGACTGGGGGGACAGGGGAAACTGAAGCACAGGGGGGACTGGAGGGGACTGGGGAAACTGAGGCACAGGGATGTGGGGTGGGGAAACTGAGGCATAGGGGGGATGGAGGGTGTTGCACTCAGGGAAACTGAGGCCCAGGTTGGTGGGGGGTTTTGGGTGGGGGAAACTGAGGCCCAGGGGGGTGGGGGTGTTTTGGGGGGGTGGGGGGGGTGTCTGACCGAGGGTCTGGAAGTTGAGGGCGGCCATGTGGCACCCGGCGTTCCAGAAGACCTGGGGCTGGAAGTTGGAGGAGTCCACGCGGGTCCCCTTGGGGTAGACGCGGCTCAGCTGCCGCTTGTTGTACCTGTGCGTCAAGGGCCATGCCACCCACGGCCTGCCCCATGGCCTGCCCCATGGCCTGCCCCACAGCCTAACCTATGGCCTAACCCATGGCCTGCCCCACGGCCTAACCTACGGCCTGTCCCATGGCCTAACCTATGGCCTAACCCACGGCCTAACCTACGGCCTAACCTACGGCCTGACCCATGGCCTGCCCCATGGCCTGCCCCAGGGCCTGCCCCACGACCTAACCTATGGCCTAACCCATGGCCTAACCTATGGCCTGCCCCATGGCCTGCCCCACAGCCTGCCCCACAGCCTGCCCCATAGCCTGCCCCACAGCCTGCCCCACGGCCTAACCTACAGCCTGTCCCATGGCCTGCCCCATGGCCTGCCCCACGGCCTGCCCCACCGCCTAACCTATGGCCTAACCTATGGCCTGCCCCATGGCCTGCCCCAGGGCCTGCCCCACGGCCTAACCTATGGCCTAACCCATGGCCTAACCTATGGCCTGCCCCATGGCCTGCCCCACGGCCTGCCCCACGGCCTAACCTACAGCCTGTCCCACGGCCTGCCCCACGGCCTGCCCCACCGCCTAACCTACGGCCTAACCTATGGCCTGCCCCATGGCCTGCCCTACAACTGCCCCACAGCCGAACCCACAGCCTGCCCCATGGCCTGCCCCACAGCCTGCCCCATGGCCTATCTCACGGCCTAACCCATGGCCTGCCCCAAAGCCTAACCCAGCCTGTCCCACAGCCTGACCCATGGCCTGCCCCACAACTGCCCCAGGGCCTGCCCCACGGCCTAACCCACAGCCTGCCCCACGGCTGCCCTGAAATAACCCCCCAAATACCCCCCCAAACTCCCTTATACCCCCCCAAACCCCTCAAGTACCCCCAAACACCCGTTATACCCCCCAGATTCCCCCCAAACCCCCTAATGCCCCCCCCAAACCCTTTATACCCTCTCAAATACCCCCCAAACCCCCATGATACCCCCTCAAATACCCCCCAAACCCCCCTTATACCCACTCAAATACCCCCTAACCCCTCTTGTACCCCCTCAAACCCCCATGATACCCCCTCAAATACCCCCCAAACCCCCATTATACCCCCTCAAATACCCCCAACCCCTCTTGTACCCCCTCAAACCCCCATGATACCCCCTCAAATACCCCCCAAACCCCCATTATACCCCCTCAAATACCCCCAACCCCTCTTATACCCCCTCAAACCCCCTTATACCCCCCCAAATACCCCCCAAAACCCCCCTGGACGTGTCCCCCCCAGCTGGTGGATACTCCACGAACTCGAGGGGGCTCTTGGTGAGCTGCTCCAGCCCCTTGGTCTCCACGAAGGACGACATCTCAAAGGCCTTGTTCCGCTCTGGGGGGGCACCCCAAAACTCAGGCATCCCCCCCAAACTCAACAGGGACCCACAGGCCCCCCCCCAAAACATAGGGACCCCCCAAAACCCCAGGAACCCCCCCAAACCCAACAGGGACCCCCCAAAACTCAGGCACCACCCCCCCAAACTCAACAGGGACCCACAGGTCCCCCCCCAAACCATAGGGACCCCCCCAAACCCCAGGAACCCCCTCAAACCCAACAGGGACCCCCCCAAAACTCAAGCACACACACCCCCCTCCAAACACAACAGGGACCCCCCAAAACCACAGGGACCCCCCAAAATCCCCCCAGGGACACCCTAAACCCCTGAAACCCTCCTCCAGGCTCCCCCCAAATCCCTCCCAGCCCCCCCGATCCCTCCAAAATCCCCCCTCCCCAACCCCCTAAATCCCCCCAGGACCCCCCCCAAATTCCCCCCCAGGACCCTCCTCAGCCCCTCCCAGGACCCCCCCAAATCCTGCCCCCCCCCAGGCTCCCTAGGCCCCCCAAAATCCCTGAATCCCCCTTAGGCACAGCCCAACCCCCCCCCCCCAATTCCCTCCCCAAGCCCCCAAATCCCCCCCAGGCCCCTCCAGGCCCCCCAACCCCCCCAACCCCCCCCCCCCCCCCCCAAAACCCCCCCCCCACCCCCCCAAATCCTCCCCCGCCCCCCAGGCTCACTAGGCCCCCCAAAACCCGTGAATCCCCCTTAGGCACAGCCCAAATCCCCCCCAATTCCCTCCACAAGCCCCCAAATCCCCCCCCAGGCCCCTCCAGGCCCCCCAAAATCCACCCTGAACCCCAAAATCCCACACCCCCCCCCCAACTGACTGGTGGCGGTCGAGAAGGACTTGAACTTGACGGGCTGGATGTAGTTGACCAGGGTGGAGATCTCCTCGGTGGCCCCCACCTCGCTGCTGGCAGTGCCCTGCACCCCAAAATCCACCCTGAACCCCAACATTGCCACCCCAACCCCCCCACACCCCCACTCTCGCTGCTGGCAGTGCCCTGCACCCCAAAATCCACCCTGAACCCCAACATTGCCACCCCAACCCCTCCACACCCCCACCTCGCTGCTGGCAGTGCCCTGCACCCCAAAATCCACCCTGAACCCCAACATTGCCACCCCAACCCCTCCACACCCCCACCTCGCTGCTGGCAGTGCCCTGCACCCCAAAATCCACCCTGAACCCCAACATTGCCACCCCAACCCCCCCGCACCCCCACCTCGCTGCTGGCAGTGCCCTGCACCCCAAAATCCACCCTGAACCCCAACATTGCCACCCCAACCCCCCCGCACCCCCGCCTCGCTGCTGGCAGTGCCCTGCACCCCAAAATCCACCCTGAACCCCAACATTGCCACCCCAACCCCCCTCAGCCCCCCCAAACCTGCTGGCAGTGCCCTGCACCCCAAAATCCACCCTCAGAACCTCCAACATTGGCACTCCAACCCCCCCGCACCCCACCCGCTGCTGGCAGTGCCCTGCACCCCAAAATCCACCCTCAGAACCCCAACATTGCCACCCCAACCCCCCAGCACCCCCCCCAAACCCCTCAGGGCCCCCCCCAAACCTCCCTCAGAACCTTCCAACCACCCCCTCCAGCCCCCCCAAACCCCTCAGGGCCCCCCCAAACCCCCCTCAGGACCCCTCAACCCCCCCCCAGACCCCCCCAAACCCCCTGTTCAGGGCCCCCCCAACACCCCCTCAGAACCTCCCATGGCAACCCCCTCCAGCCCCCCCCAAACCCCTCAGGGCCCCCCCAAACCCTCTCAGGACCCCTCAACCCCCCCCCAGACCCCCCCAAACCCCTCAGGGCCCCCCAACACCCCCTCAGAACCCCCATGGCAAACCCCCCAGCCCCCCCAAACCCCTCAGGGCCCCCCCCAAACCCCCTCAGGACCCCCCGTACCCTCCCCAGCCACCCCCCAAACCCCTCAGGGCCCCCCCAAACCCCCTCAGTACCCCCCAACCCCCCCCCCCAAGCCCCCCCAAACTGCTGAGGGCCCCCCAAACGCCCTTAGAGCCCCCCAAACCCCTCATGATCCCCCCAAACCCCCTCAGACCCCCCCAAACCACCCCCCAGATCCCCCAAACCCCTCAGGACCCCTCAAACCCCCCCCAGACCCCCCAACATCCCCCCAGACCCCCCAAAACCCCTCATGGACCCCCCAAACCCCCTCAGAACCCCTCATTTCCCCCCCAGACCCCCCCAAACCCCTCATGTCCCCCCCAAACCCCCTCAGGACCCCTCAACCCCCCCCAGACCCCCCCAAACCCCCACCTCGTCCGTCGTCGGCTTCCTCATCTCGGGGGGCTCCTCCTCCTCCTCCTCCTCACTCTCAGCCTCACGGTCTATTTGGGGGGGGAGACAGGTTTTGGGGTGCCCCCAACCCCCCCATACCCCCCTCCCCAAATCCCCCCCCCCCATGGCAAGCCCACCCCCTTCCTCAATCTCCCCATGCACCCCAAATCCTTCTGAGCCCCCCAAAACCTCCCCCCACCCTCCAAATCCACACCACCCCCTCCCCAGCACCCCAAAACTCACCGATGGATTTTCGGGGTTCCCCCAGTTTGGGGCCCTTCTCCTCTCCGTTGGGAACTGGGGGGACCCCAGTTTCGGGGGCTCAGGGAGGGGGAGGCTGTTGGGGGTGGGGGGAAAGGTGGTGAGAGGGGAACCCCAAAACCTGGAGGGGGGAGGGGGTGGGAAGGGATGTTTTGGGGGCCGTGGGGGGGCTCCCCGTGAGATTTTGGGGTGCAAGGGGTGGGTTTCAGGGTACAGGGGGTGGGTTTTGGGGTGCAGGGGGTGGGTTTTGGGGTGCAAGGGGAGGTTTTGGGATGCAGGGGGGATTTGGGGTGCAGGGGAGTGGGGTTTTGGGGTACAGGGGGATGTTTTGGGGTCCAAAGGGGGTGGGTTTCAGGATCCAGGGGGTGGGTTTTGGGGTGCCAGGGGAGGTTTTGGGGTGCAGAGGGGATGTTTTGGGGTGCAGGGGAGATTTGGGGTGCAGGGGAGTGGGTTTTGGGGTGCAGGGGGGATTTGGGGCACAGGGGGTGGGGTTTTGGGGTCCAAGGGGGGTGGGTTTTCAGGGTCCAGGGTGGGTTTTGGGGTACGGGGGGACGTTTTGGGGTGCAGAGGGGATGTTTTGGGGTGCAGGGGAGCTTTGGGGTGCAGGGGAGTGGGTTTTGGGGTGCAGGGGGGATTTGGGGTACAGGGAGGTGGTGTTTTGGGGTACAGGGGGGATGTTTTGGGGTCCAAGGAGGGGTGGGTTTTCGGGGTACAGAGTGGGTATTGGGGTGCAGGGGGTGGGTTTTGGGGTGCAAGGAGAGGTTTTGGGGTGCAGGGGGTGGGTTTCAGGGTACAGGGGTGGGGTTTTGGGGTACAGGGGGGATGTTTTGGGGTCCAAGGTGGGGGGTGGGTTTTCAGGGTCCAGGGTGGGTTTTGGGGTACAGGGGGGACGTTTTGGGGTGCAGGGGGTGGGTTTTGGGATGCAAGGGAGGTTTTGGGGTGCAGGGGAGTGGTTTTTGGGGTGCAGGGGGGATTTGGGGTGCAGGGGGTGGGGTTTTGGGGTATGGGGGGATGTTTTGGGGTCCAAGGATGGGTGGGTTTTTGGGGTACAGGGTGGGTTTTGGGGTGCAGGGGGTGGGTTTTGGGGTACAAAATGGGGGGTGGGGGGTGAGTTTTGGGGTACCGGTGTCCCCAGGTGTTTTGGGGCGCTGGGGGGGCCCCCCGGGGGTGCCTCTTCTTGTTCTTCACCAGGATCCGGCCCAGCAGCTCCTGGGGGCTGGGCAGGGGGACCCCCGGCTCCAGCTGCGCACCCCAAAAATCAGACACCCCCAAAACCATCCCCCCAACCCCCTCCCCAGCCCCCCAAAAAACCCTCTGACCCCCCAAACCCCCACCAGCCCCCCAAAACCCCTCCCCATCCCCCTAAACCCCCTTTCAGCCCCCTCAGCCCCCCCAAACCCCCCCAACCCCCTCCCCAGCCCCCCAAACCCTCCCTTTGACCCCCCCAAGCCCCCCTCAGCCCCCCAAAACCCCTCCCCATCCCCTTTAAACCCCTTTTCAGCCCCCTCAGCCCCCCTAAATCCACTCCCCAGCCCCCCAAAACCCCCCTCAGCCCCCCAACCCCCCTCAAGCCCCCACAACCCCCTCCCCAGCCCCCCAAACCCTCCCTTGAACCCCCCAAACCCCCTTTAGCCCCCCAAACCCCTCCCCATCCCCTTAAACCCCTTTTCAGCCCCCTCAGCCCCCTAAATCCACCCCAGCCCCCAAAACCCCCCTCAGCCCCCCAACCCCCTCAAGCCCCCACAACCCCCTCCCCAGCCCCCAAACCCTCCCTTGACCCCCCAAACCCCCTTTAGCCCCCCAAACCCCTCCCAATCCCCTTTAAACCCCCTTCAGCCCCCCAAACCCCCCCCAAGCCCCTCCATCCCCTCTCCAGCCCCCCAAATCATCCCTTTGACCCCCCCAAACCCCCTTTAGCCCCCCCAAACCTCTCCCAATCCCCCCTAAACCCCCCCCAACTTCCCCCAACTCCCCCCAACCCCCTCCCCAGCCCCCCAAAAACCCCTTTGACCCCCCCAAACCCCCTTTAGCCCCCCCAAAACCCCTCCCCATCCCCTCTAAACCCCTCCCAATCCCCCCTAAACCCCCTTTCCGCCCCCTCAGCCCCCCAAACCTCACTCCCCAGCCCCCCAACCCCCTCCCCAGCCCCCCTTGCCCCCCAACCCCCTCCCCAGCCCCCCTTGCCCCCCCCTCACCGGGTACTTCTCGAGGGGCTCGATGAGCAGGGCGTCCCCAAAGATGCTCCTGCAGTACTCAGCCATCTTCGCCTGCTGCTTGGCCCTGGGGGGGGAAATTGGGGTGCTGGGGGGCACCCCAAAACCCACAGGGCCTCCCCCCACCCCCCTGCACCCCATTTTGGGGGCTAAAAGGGTTTGGGGGGGGGGGTGGGAAACCCCTCTCTTTGGGGTAACACACAATCCTGCTGGCACAGGGTTGGTTTGGGGGGAGGGGGGGTCAGGGATGGTTTTTGGGGGGGCCCAGGGATCTGGGGGGTGTCCCACGGGGTTTTTGGGGGACCTCAGGGGGATGGGGGTGTACCCAGAGGTTTGAGGGGTCCCTGGGGGGTTTGGGGGGTCCCTAGGAGTTTATGGGGGTCCCCAGAAGTTTGGGGGATCCCTGGAGACTTGGGGTTCCCTGTGGGGGTGTTTGTGGGGTCCCTGGGAGTTTATGGGGGTCTCCCAGAGGTTTGGGGGTCCCTGGGTGGTTTGGGGGGTGACCAGAGGTTTGAGGGGGTCCCTTGGTGGTTGGGGGGGTCCCTGAGGGGTTATCAGGTTCCCCAGAGGTTTTGAGGGGTCCCTGGGTGGTTTGGGGGTCCCCAGAGGTTTGGGGGGTCCCTGGGTAGTTGGGGGGGTCCCTGAGGGGTTATCAGGTTCCCCAGAGGTTTGGGGGGTTCTCTGATAGGTTCTAGGGGTCCCTGGGTGGTTTGGGGGTCCCCAGAGGTTTGGGGGTCCCCAGAGGTTTGGGGGGGGTCCCTGGGTAGTTGGGGGGGTCCCTGAGGGGTTATCAGGTTCCCCAGAGGTTTGGGGGTTTCTCTGACGGGTTCTAGGGGTCCCTGGGTGGTTTGGGGGATCCCCAGAGGTTTGGGGGTCCCTGGAGGTTTTGGGGTCCCCGTTGGGTTTTGGGGTGACTCACGAGTCCACGTGGTTCTCAAAGGAGAGGATCACGGGGTACGGGGAGGTCTTGAAGGCGCTCTCAGCGATGGCCTCGATCACCTCCTGCCCCGCGGGAAAGGGGGGTCAGGGGGCACCCCAAAACTCAGGCAGCCCCCCAGAGGGGCTGGGATGGGAGCTGGGGTGGGGGGGGAAGGGGTGTTGGGGTGTCTTGGGTGGGGTTTGGGGGGAGTTTGGTTGGGTTTGGGGGGTGGGGGTAGGGGTGTCAGGGATTTTGGGGTGTCCCCCCTGTTTTCGGGGTGCACCTTGAAGGGGATCTGGGTGGTCATGGTGAAGCCGTGGGTGATGAAGGGATGGGGGGGCTCAGTGTTTTGGGGGGGTTGATGGGTTTTAGATGGGTTTTAGCAGGTTTTGGGGGGGTTTAGGGGGTCTGAGGGATTTTGGGGTCCCCCCTGGGTTTCGGGGTGCACCTTGAAGGGGATCTGGGTGGTCATGGTGAAGCCGTGGGTGATGAAGGGATGGAGTTGGGTGGGTTCTGGATGGGTTTTGGGGTGGTTGGGTGGGTTCTAGCGGGTTTTGGGGCAGGTTATGGAGGGTTTAGGGGGTCTGAGGGTTTTGGGGTCCCCCCTGGGTTTCGGGGTGCACCTTGAAGGGGATCTGGGTGGTCATGGTGGTGCCATGGGTGATGAAGGGATGGAGTTGGGTGGGTTCTGGATGGGTTTTGGGGTGGTTGGGTGGGTTCTAGCGGGTTTTGGGGCAGGTTATGGAGGGTTTAGGGGGTCTGAGGGTTTTGGGGTCCCCCCTGGGTTTCGGGGTGCACCTTGAAGGGGATCTGGGTGGTCATGGTGGTGCCATGGGTGATGAAGGGATGGAGTTGGGTGGGTTCTGGATGGGTTTTGGGGTGGTTGGGTGGGTTCTAGCGGGTTTTGGGGCAGGTTATGGAGGGTTTAGGGGGTCTGAGGGTTTTGGGGTCCCCCCTGGGTTTCGGGGTGCACCTTGAAGGGGATCTGGGTGGTCATGGTGAAGCCGTGGGTGATGAAGGGATGGAGTTGGGTGGGTTCTGGATGGGTTTTGGGGTGGTTGGGTGGGTTCTAGCGGGTTTTGGGGCAGGTTATGGAGGGTTTAGGGGGTCTGAGGGTTTTGGGGTCCCCCCTGGGTTTCGGGGTGCACCTTGAAGGGGATCTGGGTGGTCATGGTGAAGCCGTGGGTGATGAAGGGATGGAGTTGGGTGGGTTCTGGATGGGTTTTGGGGTGGTTGGGTGGGTTCTAGCGGGTTTTGGGGCAGGTTATGGAGGGTTTAGGGGGTCTGAGGGTTTTGGGGTCCCCCCTGGGTTTCGGGGTGCACCTTGAAGGGGATCTGGGTGGTCATGGTGAAGCCGTGGGTGATGAAGGGATGGAGTTGGGTGGGTTCTGGATGGGTTTTGGGGTGGTTGGGTGGGTTCTAGCGGGTTTTGGGGCAGGTTATGGAGGGTTTAGGGGGTCTGAGGGTTTTGGGGTCCCCCCTGGGTTTCGGGGTGCACCTTGAAGGGGATCTGGGTGGTCATGGTGAAGCCGTGGGTGATGAAGGGATGGAGTTGGGTGGGTTCTGGATGGGTTTTGGGGTGGTTGGGTGGGTTCTAGCGGGTTTTGGGGCAGGTTATGGAGGGTTTAGGGGGTCTGAGGGTTTTGGGGTCCCCCCTGGGTTTCGGGGTGCACCTTGAAGGGGATCTGGGTGGTCATGGTGAAGCCGTGGGTGATGAAGGGATGGAGTTGGGTGGGTTCTGGATGGGTTTTGGGGTGGTTGGGTGGGTTCTAGCGGGTTTTGGGGCAGGTTATGGAGGGTTTAGGGGGTCTGAGGGTTTTGGGGTCCCCCCTGGGTTTCGGGGTGCACCTTGAAGGGGATCTGGGTGGTCATGGTGAAGCCGTGGGTGATGAAGGGATGGAGTTGGGTGGGTTCTGGATGGGTTTTGGGGTGGTTGGGTGGGTTCTAGCGGGTTTTGGGGCAGGTTATGGAGGGTTTAGGGGGTCTGAGGGTTTTGGGGTCCCCCCTGGGTTTCGGGGTGCACCTTGAAGGGGATCTGGGTGGTCATGGTGGTGCCATGGGTGATGAAGGGATGGAGTTGGGTGGGTTCTGGATGGGTTTTGGGGTGGTTGGGTGGGTTCTAGCGGGTTTTGGGGCAGGTTATGGAGGGTTTAGGGGGTCTGAGGGTTTTGGGGTCCCCCCTGGGTTTCGGGGTGCACCTTGAAGGGGATCTGGGTGGTCATGGTGAAGCCGTGGGTGATGAAGGGATGGAGTTGGGTGGGTTCTGGATGGGTTTTGGGGTGGTTGGGTGGGTTCTAGCGGGTTTTGGGGCAGGTTATGGAGGGTTTAGGGGGTCTGAGGGTTTTGGGGTCCCCCCTGGGTTTCGGGGTGCACCTTGAAGGGGATCTGGGTGGTCATGGTGAAGCCGTGGGTGATGAAGGGATGGAGTTGGGTGGGTTCTGGATGGGTTTTGGGGTGGTTGGGTGGGTTCTAGCGGGTTTTGGGGCAGGTTATGGAGGGTTTAGGGGGTCTGAGGGTTTTGGGGTCCCCCCTGGGTTTCGGGGTGCACCTTGAAGGGGATCTGGGTGGTCATGGTGAAGCCGTGGGTGATGAAGGGATGGAGTTGGGTGGGTTCTGGATGGGTTTTGGGGTGGTTGGGTGGGTTCTAGCGGGTTTTGGGGCAGGTTATGGAGGGTTTAGGGGGTCTGAGGGTTTTGGGGTCCCCCCTGGGTTTCGGGGTGCACCTTGAAGGGGATCTGGGTGGTCATGGTGAAGCCGTGGGTGATGAAGGGATGGAGTTGGGTGGGTTCTGGATGGGTTTTGGGGTGGTTGGGTGGGTTCTAGCGGGTTTTGGGGCAGGTTATGGAGGGTTTAGGGGGTCTGAGGGTTTTGGGGTCCCCCCTGGGTTTCGGGGTGCACCTTGAAGGGGATCTGGGTGGTCATGGTGAAGCCGTGGGTGATGAAGGGATGGAGTTGGGTGGGTTCTGGATGGGTTTTGGGGTGGTTGGGTGGGTTCTAGCGGGTTTTGGGGCAGGTTATGGAGGGTTTAGGGGGTCTGAGGGTTTTGGGGTCCCCCCTGGGTTTCGGGGTGCACCTTGAAGGGGATCTGGGTGGTCATGGTGAAGCCGTGGGTGATGAAGGGCTCCTCCTCAGGCGGCCTCCCCTTCCAGCAGTCGAGCTCGATGCAGCGGCAGCCGCTGAGCAGCACCTGCCGGTACATCTCCACCGAGGAGGCGCCCGTCAGCTGCCCGGCTGGGGGGGGGACAAGGGGGGTCAGGGCACCCCAAAACCTCAGGGGAGGGGAAATCCAAGGTGGGACACCCCCCCTCGGGGTAAGGGACACCCCTTTGATAGCCCAGGGAAACACACCCCCCAAATCAGGGACACTCCCCCTCTCTCCCACCCCCCTCCCCCCAACAATGTGATGGGGACCCCCCCCCAAAGCAAGGACACCCCCCCCCAATATCCCAGGAACCCCCCAATACCCCAGGGACACCCCCTCATAGCTCAGGGACCCCCCCCCCAATACCCCAGAAGAGACACCACCCCCCCCAACCAGGGACCACCCCACAATGTGATGGGGACCCCCCCACAAACCAAGGACCCCCCCAATATCCCAGGGACCCCCCAATACCCCAGAAGACACACACACATCCCCCCCCCCCCCCAAACCAGGGACACACCCCACAACGTGATGGGGACCCCCCCCCAAACCAAGGACCCCCCCCCAATATCCCAGGGACCCCCTAATTCCCCAGAAGACACCCCCCCAAACCAGAGACCCCCCCACAATGTGATGGGGACCCCCCCACAAACCAAGGACCCCCCCCCAATATCCCAGGGACCCCCCAATACCCCAGAAGACACACACACATCCCCCCCCCCCCAACCAGGGACACCCCCCCAATATCCCAGGGACCCCCTCAATACCCCAGGGACACCCCCTCATAGCTCAGAGACCCCCCCAATACCCCAGGGACCCCCCCCCCAAACCAGGGACACACCCCACAACGTGATGGGGACCCCCCCCCAAACCAAGGACCCCCCCCCCAATATCCCAGGGACCCCCCAATACCCCAGAAGACACCCCCCCAAACCAAGGACCCCACCCAATATCCCAGGGACCCCCCTAATTCCCCAGAAGACACCCCCCCAAACCAGAGACTCCCCCTACAATGTGATGGGGACCCCCCCACAAACCAAGGACCCCCCCCAATACCCCAGAAGACACCCCCCCCCAAACCAGGGACACACCCCACAACGTGATGGGGACCCCCCCAAACCAAGGACCCCCCCCAATACCCCAGGGACACCCCCTCAATAGCCCAGGAACACTCCCCCCAGGGACACCCCCCCCAAAAATCAGGGACCCCCCCCCAATATGATGGCGACCCCCACAATGTGATGGAGACCCCCCAGTATGGGAGGGGGGTCCCAGAGATGGGCGGGTGGGGGTTGGGGTGCTGGGGGTCCCTCCCAGGGTGGGTCCCTGAGATGGGGGGGGTGTTTTGAGGGGGATTTTCAGGGTGCTGGGGGGGGGGTGGAATCCTAGGATTTGGGGGTGCTGGGGGGGGTATTGGGGTACCCCCCTATGGGGAAGGGATTTGGGGTGCTGCGAATTGGGGTGCAGGGTCCCTCCCAAGCAGGTTTTAGTTGGGGGGGGGGGGGTTAGGTTGGGGGGGGGTATTTTCAGGGTGTTTGGGAGGGGGGGTCCCAGGATATTTGGGGAAAGGGGATGCCCCAGGGGTTTTGGGGTGTCGTCCCCCCCCCCTGTTTTTGGGGTACCTGTGAGGTAGGTGTTGTGGGAGGAGCTGATGAAGTAGCTGGGCAGGGGCTGGGTCATGTCCTGGTGCAGCTGCAGCGTTTCGGGGGGACGATGCTGTTCTCCTCCCCCCCAAAAACTGCCCGAACCCCTCCATCGACATCTGCCCTAGGGGGGGTAGGGGGGTCAATGACACCCCTCAAATTCCACAGACACACCCCTAAAATCCCCTCAAATCCCCCCAAAATCCACCCCCCTCCCCCTTTCTCCTCTCCATTCCCCTTCCAGGACCTTCTCAACGCCACTTTTTGGGGTGCCCTCATACCCCCTGAGCCCCCCAACCCCACCAGTCCCTCCCAGTACCCCCCAATCTTCACCCCACCCAAGAAGCCCACCACCCCCCCCCCCCCAAATCCTTCCACCCCCTCAAATCCCACCCCCTCCCAGCCCCTTCCACTTTCTCCATCCCCTTCCAGGACCTTCTCAACACCCCTTTTTGGGGTCCCCCCATATCCCACCCCCCCAAATTCCTTCCAAAACCCCCCCAAACCTTCACCCCACTCAAGAAAACCCCCCAATAACCTTTTGTCCCCCTCCAAATCCCTCCCAAACCCCGCCTTCCACCTTCTCCAACCTTCACCAACCCCTTCCAGGACCTTCCCAACGCCACTTTTTGGGGTTCCCCATATCCCACCCCCACAAATTCCTTCCAAGACGCCTCCAAACCTTCACCCCACCCAAGAAAACCCCCCAATAACCTTCTGTCCCCCTCCAAATCCCTCTCAAACCCCGCCTTCCACCTTCTCCAACCTTCACCAACCCCTTCCAGGACCTTCCCAACGCCACTTTTTGGGGTTCCCCATATCCCAGCCCCCAAATTCCTTCCAAGACCCCCCAAACCTTCACCCCACCCAAGAAAACCCCCCAATAACCTTCTGTCCCCCTCCAAATCCCTCTCAAACCCCACCTTCCACCTTCTCCAACCTTCACCAACCCCTTCCAGGACCTTCCCAACGCCACTTTTTGGGGTTCCCCATATCCCACCCCCACAAATTCCTTCCAAGACGCCTCCAAACCTTCACCCCACCCAAGAAAACCCCCCAATAACCTTCTGTCCCCCTCCAAATCCCTCCCAAACCCCCCTTCCACCTTCTCCAACCTTCACCAACCCCTTCCAGGACCTTCCCAACGCCACTTTTTGGGGTTCCCCATATCCCAGCCCCCCAAATTCCTTCCAAGACCCCCCCAAACCTTCACCCCACCCAAGAAAACCCCCCAATAACCTTCTGTCCCCCTCCAAATCCCTCCCAACCCCCCTTCCACCTTCTCCAACCTTCACCAACCCCTTCCAGGACCTTCCCAACGCCACTTTTTGGGGTTCCCCCTATATCCCACCCCCCAAATCCCTCCTGGCACCCCCAAAACCATCCCCAACTTTCACCCCACCCAAGAATACCCCCCAATAACCTTCTGTCCCCCTCCAAATCCCTCCCAACCCCCCCTTCCACCTTCTCCAACCTTCTCCAACCTTCACCAACCCCTTCCAGGACCTTCCCAACGCCCAATTTTTGGGGTCCCCCCCCCGTACCCCCCCACCCCGTACCCCTCTCTCTGAACTGCTGGTTGGGCTCGTAGCGCTCGATGAGCTGCTGGGTCTGCTCCACGCTGAGGGGGGGAACAGCACCTCGTTGAGCCGGGGGTCCCGCTGCCGGGTGTTCACAAAGTCCCTCAGCTGCTCCAGGCTGACGTAGGGCTTCCCGGCCGCCCCGCTGGGGTGAGGGGGTTGGGGAGACAGGGAGGGGTCAGAGGGGGCACCCCAAAACTCTTTAGGGCACCCCAAAATTCCTCAGGCCACCCCGAAGCTCTATAAGGTAGGAGGGAGCACCCCGAAGTCTTATCAGAGCTCATGGGGGCAACCACACCTCAATAAGCCCATGGGAGGGGCTCCCCGTGAGGAAATGGGGGTTCAGGGCACCCCAAAACCCCTCAGAGCACCCCAAAACCCCTCAGAGCACCCCAAAACCTCCCAGGGCACCCAAGGGGACCCCAAAACTCCTCAGGAGAACCCAAGGACATGAGGGGAGCTCATGGGGGCAACCACCCAGGTAGAACCTCTACCATCCCATGGGAGGGGGTCCCCATAAAGAACTGGGGGTTCAGGGCACCCCAAACCCCCCCAGGGCACCCCAAAGTCCTCAGGGCACCCCTAAACTCCTCACTAGATCCCCAGGGCAGGAGGGAGCACCCCAAAACCCATTCGTAGCTCATGGGGGCAGCCACACGTGTAGAAGCTCAGCGAGTCCACGGAGGGTCTCCCCGTGAGGAGATGGGGGTCAGGGGCACCCCAAAATCTTCAGGGCACCCCAAAATTCCTCAGGGTACCCAAAGGGACCCCAAAACTCCTCACTAGAACCCAGGGGCATGAGAGAGCACCCCAAAACCCCCATGGAGCTCATAGTGGCAACCACACATGGAGGTCCTCCCCATAAAGAAGCGGGGGTTCGGGGCCCCCCAAAACCCTCCAGAGCACCCCAAAACCCCCAAGGGGACCCCAAAACCTTCAGGGCACCCAAGGGGACCCCAAAACTCTGAAGAACCCCAGGACATGAGGGAGCACCCCAAAATCCGCATGGAGATGATAGGGGCAACCAACCTTGTAGAACCTCAACAACCCCATGGGAGGAAATTGGGGGTTCAAGGGCCCCCCAAAACCCTCCAGAGCCCCCAAAACCCCCAAGGGGACCCCAAAACCCCCAAGGGGACCCCAAAAGTCCACAGGGCAGGAGGGAGCACCCCAAAACCCACACGTAGCTCGTGGTGGCAACCACATGGGTAGAACCCCAGCCACCCCATGGGAGGAAAAAGGGGGTTCAGGGGCCCCCAAAACCCCCAAGGGGACCCCAAAACCCCCAAGGGGACCCCAAAACTCTCAAGGGGACCCCAAAAGTCCACAGGGCACGAGGGAGCACCCCAAAATCTACATGGAGGTAATGGGGGCAACCAACCTTATAGAACTTCAACCACCCCATGGGAGGAAATTGGGGGTTCAGGGGACCCCCAAAACCCTCCAGGACCCCTCCCCCAGCCCCCTCTCCCCCCCCCCAGGGTTTTGGGGTGCCTCACATCTCCAGGAGGATCTTGTCGATGTCGGGGCGCAGGCAGAGCTTGCTCAGGAACCGCCTGAAGGTGTCGAGGGTGAACTCCTCAGGGGGGATGGCCTCGCCCTGGGGGCACCCCAAAAATTCAGGGGGAGCCTCCCCAAAAACCTTCCTCACACCCCCCCCCCAAACCTTCCCCCACCTTCAGTCTCCCCCAAAAGCCAGTAGGAACCCCCCAAAAATGGGACGGGATATGGGGAGGGAGGGGGGAGGCGGTGTGGTGGGAGCACCCCCAAAAATGGGGGGGGTGAACCCCCCAAAATAGGGGGTGAACCCCAAAATTGGGGTGTCAGACCTCTAAATATAGGGTGAGACCACCCCAAAATGGGGGGTGAGCCCCAAAAATGGGATGTCAGACCCCCAAAAATGGGGGGTGAACCCTAAAATTGGGGTCTCAGACACAAAAAGGGGGTGTTGGACCCCTAAATATGGGGTGAGACTCCCCAAAAATGGGGTGGGTGCCCCGAAAATGGGGGGTGAACCCCCAAAAATGGGGTTTCAGCCCCAAAATTGGGGGTGAGACCCCTAAATATGGGGTATGAGACCCTCAAAATGGGGTGTCAGACCCCCAAAATGGGGGGTGTACCCCAAAATGGGGGGTGTACCCCAAAAAATGGGGTTACTTGGGGGTACACTGGGGGTGTTTGGGAGACTGCAGCCCCCCTCGCTGCAACCAGGGCACCCCAAAACCTCACTGCACCCCAATAAATGGTGTGGGGGGGGCCACAAAGACAACCAGGGGGGGCACCCCAAAATAAGGAGGGCTCCTAAGTCATTTTTGGGGGGTCCTAAGGGAAGTGGGGGGGCTGGGGAGACTTAGAACCCCCCCAAATTTGGGGGGGGCCCTAATTTTGGGGGGGTCCCCCCATACCCGGTTGCAGTTGAGGCCACACGACTCCAGCGCCGTCTCCACCCGCTTCTTGTCAGCTGAGAACATCTTCAGGATGCTGGGGGGGACCCCAAAATTTAAGGGGGCCCCCCAAAAAATTCCAGGGGGGGGTCACCCCCAAATTCCACCCAATCAGAGGGAACCCCAAAGGTTTGGGGGTGGTAAAAGTGGGGTGAGGGGGTGTTGTTTGGGGGTTCCCCCTCATTTTGGGGGGGGGATTTTGGGGGGTCCCCAAAGGTTTAAGGGACCCCCCCCATGGGGGGTACCCCAATTTTTTGGGGGGTCACCCCTAAATTCCACCCAAAACTTGGGGGGGTAAAAGTGGTGTGAGGGGGTGTTGTTTGGGGTTCCCCCTCATTTTTGGGGGGGGAATTTTGGGGGTCCCCCCAAAGGTTTAAGGGGGCCCCCCCATGGGGGGTACCCCAATTTTTGGTGGGGTCACCCCTAAATTCCACCCAATCCCCCAAAACTTGGGGGGGTAAAAGTGGGGTGAGGGGGTGTTGTTTGGGGGTTCCCCCTCATTTTGGGGGGAATTTAGTGGGAGGGATTTGGGGGGGGGTCCCCAAAGGTTTAAGGGGGCCCCCCCATGGGGGGTACCCCAAATTTTGGGGGGGACACTCACTTTTTCACAGGGATTCTCCCATCCTGGTTCACCTGAAGCTTCAACTTCGTGTACCTGGGGGGGAGGGGGATTTGAGGGAACCCTCCCAGCACCCCACTTTTTTAGGGGGGGTACCCCACTTTTAGGGACCACCTTATTTGGGGGGAGGGGGCACCCCACTTTTTAGTGTGTGGTGGGAGAGGTTTTAGGGGGGAAAGTTTGGGGGGGTGGGTTTGGGGGTGCAGGAGGGGGGTTTGGGGGGGTTGTTTGGGGGTTGGGGAGGGGCGAAAGGTGGGGTTCAGGGTTTGGGGGGGCTGCGGGGGGTTTTGGGGTGCAGGGGGGACCCACGCCTTGCGTAGGAAGGTGTTTCTGGAGGCGTTCCTGGCCAGGATGTTGGTCGCCAGCTTGAAGAGTTCATCTGTCCACACCTGGGGGGGGCACCCCAAAAATTTAACCCCCACCCTAAGGTGGCATCAGCACCCCCAAACCCTGAGGCACCCCAAAATTTAAGCCCTCCGACTTGGGGTGGTGTCAATGCCCCTAAAAACCTGAGGGACCCCAAAATTTAATACAAACCCCCCCCCCCATTCTGATCGATCAGGGACACCCCAAAAATACCCCCACCCCAACCCCCACCTCAGACACCCCAAAAGCCCCCCAGCACCTATGGGGCACCCCAAAGGGCACCCTGAGCACCCCAAGCCCTTTGAGACCTCCCCAGATCCCCTCAAAGGCCCCCCAAACCTCCCCAAAAGGGGCTCCCAGCCCCTCCAGGACACCCCAAAAGGGGCTCCCAGCCCCTCCCAGCCCCCTTAGGACACCCCAAAAGGCCCCCCAGCACCCATGGGGCACCCCAAAGGGCACCCTGAGCACCCCAAGCCCCTTGAGACCCCCCAATCCCCTCAAAGGCCCCCCAAACCCCCCCAAAAGGGGGTCCCAGCCCCTCCAGGACACCCCAAAAGGGGCTCCCAGCCTCTCCCAGCCCCCCCAGGACACCCCAAAAGCTCCCCCAGCACCCATGGGACACCCCAAAGGGCATCCTGAGCACTCCAAGCCCCTTGAGACCCCCCCAAACCCCCTCAAAGGCCCCCCAAACCCCCCCAAAAGGGGCTCCCAGCCCCCCAGGACACCCCAAAAGGCACCCCAGCACCCATGGGACACCCCAAAGGGCACCCTGAGCACCCCAAGCCCCTTGAGACCCCCCAGATCCCCTCAAAGGCCCCCAAACCCCCCAAAAGGGGCTCCCAGCCCCCCAGGACACCCCAAAAGGGGCTCCCAGCCCCTCCCAGCCCCCTTAGGACACCCCAAAAGGCCCCCCAGCACCCCCCTAGCACCCATGGGACACCCCAAAGGGCACCCTGAGCACCCCAAGCCTCTTGAGACCCCCCCAAACCCCCTCAAAGCCCCCCAAACCCCCCCAAAAGGGGCTCCCAGCCCCCGAGGACACCCCAAAAGGGGCCCCCAGCCCCCGAGGACACCCCAAAAGGCACCCCAGCACCCATGGGACACCCCAAAGGGCACCCTGAGCACCCCAAGCCCCTTGAGACCCCCCCAAACCCCCTCAAAGCCCCCCCAAACCCCCCCAAAAGGGGCTCCCAGCCCCCCAGGACACCCCAAAAGCCCCCCCAGCACCCATGGGACACCCCAAAGGGCACCCTGAGCACCCCAAGCTCCTTGAGACCCCCCCAGATCCCCTCAAAGGCCCCCCAAACCCCCCCAAAAGGGGCTCCCAGCCCCCTGAGGACACCCCAAAAGGCACCCCAGCACCCATGGGACACCCCAAAGGGCACCCTGAGCACCCCAAGCCCTTTGAGACCCCCCTAGATCCCCTCAAAGGCCCCCCAAACCCCCCAAAAGGGGCTCCCAGCCCCCCAGGACACCCCAAAAGGGGCTCCCAGCCCCCCAGGACACCCCAAAAGGCACCCCGAGCACCCATGGGGCACCCCAAAGGGCACCCTGAGCACCCCAAGCCCCTTGAGACCCCCCCAGATCCCCTCAAAGGCCCCCCAAACCCCCCCAAAAGGGGCTCCCAGCCCCCGAGGACACCCCAAAAGGGGCTCCCAGCCCCCCAGCACCCATGGGGCACCCCAAAGGGCACCCTGAGCACCCCAAGCCCCTTGAGACCCCCCAGATCCCCTCAAAGGCCCCCAAACCCCCCAAAAGGGGCTCCCAGCCCCCCCAGGACACCCCAAAAGGGGCTCCCAGCCCCCCTAGCACCCATGGGACACCCCAAAGGGCACCCTGAGCACCCCAAGCCCCTTGAGACCCCCCCAGATCCCCTCAAAGGCCCCCCCAACCCCCCCAAAAGGGGCTCCCAGCCCCCGTACCCCAAAGGCCCCAGCTCTCCCAGGGACACCCCAAAAGGCCCCCCAGCACCCCCTAGCACCCATGGGACACCCCAAAGGGCACCCTGAGCACCCCAAGCCCCTTGAGACCCCTCCAAACCCCCTCAAAGCCCCCCCAAACCCCCCAAAAGGGGCTCCCAGCCCCCCCAGGACACCCCAAAAGGGGCTCCCAGCCCCTCCCAGCCCCCTCAGGACACCCCAAAAGGGGCTCCCAGCCCCTCCCAGCCCCCTCAGGACACCCCAAAAGCCCCCCCAGCACCCATGGGTGCCACCTTGGCCACGTCGTCCTGCACGGCCTGGAAGTTGAGGAAGGCCACGTTCACCATGTCAGGCCCGTGCACCACGGTGAGGAGCCGCTCCTGGGGGTGCCCCCTGGCTCCCCAAAACCCAGCACCTCCCGCGTCCGGGGGTCCTGAGGGAGAGAGAGGGGCACCCATGGGTGACAAGACACCCCCAGCACCCAGCCCAGCCCCCCCAAAAAAACACCTTCAACCCATCCCCCCCACCCAAAAAAGGGGCACCCAGCACCCCCAGCCCCCCAAATGCACCTCCAAACCCCCCCAAAGGGCACCCAGCACCCAAAAGGGGCACCCAGCACCCCAGACCCCCAATACGTCTTCAGCCACCCCACCCAAAAGGGGCACCCAGCACCCCAAAGGGCACCCAGCACCCCAGCCCCCAAATACCTTCACCCCCACCCAAAAGGCATCCAGCACCCCAGCCCCCAAATGCCTCCAACCCCCACACCCAAAAGGGGCACCCAGCACCAGAACCCCAAAAAGGGCACCCAGCACCCCAGCACCCAACACCCCCAGCCCCCCAAATACACCTTCAATCCCCCCACACCCAAAAAAGGGGCACCCAGCACCCCAAAAAGGGGCATCCAGCACCCCCAGCCCCCAAATACACCTCCACTCCCCCCCAAAAAGGGGCACCCAGCACCCCCAGCCCCCCAAATACATCTTCAACCACCCCACCCAAAAAAGGGCACCCAGCACCCCCAAAGGGGCACCCAGCACCCCCAGCACCCCAAATACACCTCCAACCCCCCTCCCCAAAAAGGGCACCCAGCACCCCAAAAGGGGCACCCAGCACCCCCAGCCCCCCAAATACACCTCCACTCCCCCCCAAAAGGGGCACCCAGCACCCCCAAAAGGGGCACCCAGCACCCCCAGCCCCCCAAATACACCTTCAACTCCCCCACACCCAAAAAAGGGGCATCCAGCACCCCCAGCCCCCCAAATACACCTCCACTCCCCCCCCCAAAAGGGGCACCCAGCACCCCAAAAGGGGCACCTAGCACCCCAAGAAGGGGCACCTAGCACCTAGAGGCCCCCCTAAAGTGCACCCAGCACCCCCAGCCCCCCAAATACACCTCCAACAACCCCCCATCCCCAAAAAAGGGCACCTAGCACCCCAAAAAGGGGCACCTAGCACCTAGAGCCCCCCTAAAGGGCACCCAGCACCCCCAACCCCCCAAAATACACCCCTAAATCCCCCAAAAGGGCACCCAGCACCCCAGACCCCCCCCAAGGGGCACCCAGCACCCCCAGACCCCCAAAATCCCCCCCAGCACCCCCCAAAAAGGGCCCCTAGCCCCCTCCCCCCCCCAAATTCAGACAGCACCCCCGAGGGCCCCCCCAAAAAGGGCCCCCAGCCCTCCCAAAGGGCCCCTAGCCCCCCAAAACCCACCCCCCACCCACAGTCCCCCCCAACCTTGGGCACGCGGGCGTAGCGCCCCGTGCGGGTGTCCCGGATGACGCTGATGTCCAACAGGTCTACCTCCTGGGGGGGGACCCCAAAATGAGGGGGGGCACCCCAAAAATGAGGGGGGGCACCCCAAAAATGAGGGGGGGGAAGATGTCAGGCCTTCCCCCCCTCTTCCCCCAAAATTCCCCCTTCCCCAAAAAAAGGGGTCCAGGGGGCCCCCCCCAAAAAAAAGGGGGGACCCCCCCCAGTCTTAAGGGGGTGTCACTTCTACCCTCCCCCCCCCAAATCCCCTCCCCTCCCCAAAAAGGGGTCAAGGGAGCCCCCCAAAAAAGGGGTCAAGGGAAGGACCCACCCCCAAAAAAGGGGGACCCCCCCCATTCTTAAGGGGGTGTCACACCCAACCAGATCCCCCCAAAAAAGGGGTCCAGGGGAGCTCCCCCCAAAAAAGGGGGGACCCCCCACTCTTAAGGGGGTGTCACTCCTACCCCTCCCCTCCCCCCAAAATCCCCTCCCCCTCCCAAAAAACCCTTCCCCCCCAAAAAAGGGGGTCCAAGGGAGCCCCCTACCCCCCCTTCCCCTCCCCCCCCTTTCCATACCCCCTCCCAAAAAGGGGGTGGGGGTGGGGGGTGGGGGGGGGGGGAGGTGTTACCCCTCCCCCTCCCCCCTCCAAGGGCTTCGGGGCTGTTTCCGGCGGGGGGGGGGGGGGGCGAGGGGGGAGGGGCAGGGGGGAGGGGCGGGGGTGGGGTGTGGGGGAGGGGTGATTTCCGGAAGGAGCTTTGGGAAGGGGGGGCGAGGAGCGTGGGAAAAAGCTCCCTTGGGGGGGGGGGAGGGGCAAGGATCACCCCCTCCCCCCCTCCCCCCACCCCATGGGTGTCCGGGCTGATAAAGGGGGGAGGAGCTTCCGGGGGGGGGGGGAGGGGGGATGGGAGAGGAGGCGGGGGGGGGGGGTGTGTCTCAAGGGGGTTTTGGGGGGGTCTCAGGGGGTTTTGGGGGCTCCAAAGGGTCCTGGAAGGGTTTGGGGTGGGGTTTGGGGGGCCCTGAGGAGTTTTGGGGGGGCCCAAGGGGGAATTGTGGGGGTCTCAGGGGATTTTGGGGGCTCCAAAGGGTCCTGGATGGGTTTGGGGGGGGGTCTCAAGGGGGTTTTGGGGGGGTCTCAGGGGGTTTTGGGGGGTGCAAAGGGTCCTGGAAGGGTTTGAGGGGGGTCCCAAGGGGGAATTGGGGGAGATTGGGGGGGGTCTCAGGGGGTTTTGGGGACTCCAAAGGGTCCTGGAAGGGTTTGGGGTGGGGTTTGGGGAGGCCCTGAGGAGGTTTGGGGGGGTCCCAAGGGGGCTTGGGGGGTCCTGAGGAGGTTTGGGGGGGCCCAAGGGGGATTTGGGGGGGTCCCGAGAGGTTATGGGGGGGGCAAAGGGTCCTGGAAGGGTTTGGGGGGGGTCCCAAGGGGGAAATGGGCGGGTTTGGGGGGGCCCAAGGGGGTTTTGGGGGGGTCCCGAGGGGTTATGGGGGGGCAAAGGGTCCTGGAAGGGTTTGGGGGGGGGTCTCAAGGGGGAATTGGGGGGCTCTCAGGGGGTTTTGGGGGCTCCAAAGGGTCCTGGAGGGGTTTGGGGGGGTCCCAAAGGGGTTTGGGGGGCCCTGAGGAGGTTTGGGGGGGTCCCAAGGGGGTTTGGGGGGGTCTCAGGGGGTTTTGGGGGGGCAAAGGGTCCTGGAAGGTTTTGGGGGGATCCCAAGGGGGAATTGGGGGGATTGGGGGGGGGTCTCAGGGGGTTTTGGGGGCTCCAAAGGGTCCTGGAAGGGTTTGGGGGAGTCCCAAGGGGGTTTGGGGGGCCCTGAGGAGGTTTGGAGGGTCCCAAGGGGGAATTGGGGGGGTCTCAGGGGGTTTTGGGGGCTCCAAAGTGTCCTGGAAGGTTTTGGGGGGGTCCCAAGGGGGAATTGAGGGGGTTTGGGGGGGCCCAAGAGGCTTTTGGGGGGGTCCCGAGGGGTTATGGGGGGGGCAAAGGGTTCTGGAAGGGTTTGGGGGGGGTCCCAAGGTGGAATTGGGGGGCTTGGGGGGGTTTAGGGAGGTTCAAAGGGGGTTTGGGGGGGGGTTTGGGGGGGGTTTAAGGGGTTTTGGGGGGGGGTTGGGGGATTTTGGGGGGGGGTCAGGTTTTGGGGGGGTTTGGGGAGGTTGGGGGGGCTTAAGGGGTTGGGGGAGGTCAGGTTTTGGGGGGGTTGGGAGGGGGTTGGGGGGTTGGGTGGTTTGGGGGGGGTGGGGGGGTTTAAGGGGTTTTGGGGGGGGTTGGGGGATTTTGGGGGGGGGTCAGGTTTTGGGGGGGTTTGGGGAGGTTGGGGGGGTTTGGGAGGTTGGGGGGGTCAGGTTTTGGGGGGGTTGGGAGGGGGTTAGGGGGATTTGAGGGGGTTCAGGGGGGTTGGGTGGTTTGGGGGGGGGGGTTTAAGGGGTTTTGGGGGGGAGGTTGGGGGGGTTTTTGGGGGGGGCCAGGTTTTAGGGGGTTTGGGGAGGTTGGGGGGGTCAGATTTTGGGGGGGGTTGGGAGGGGGTTAGGGGGGTTTGGGGGGAGTTCAGGGGGGTTGGGTGGTTTGGGGGGGGGTGGGGGGGTTTAAGGGGTTTTGGGGGGGGGTTGGGGGATTTTGGGGGGGGGTCAGGTTTTGGGGGGTTTGGGGAGGTTGGGGGGGTTTGGGGGTTGGGGGGGTCAGGTTTTGGGGGGGTTGGGAGGGGGTTAGGGGGATTTGAGGGGGTTCAGGGGGGGTTGGGTGGTTTGGGGGGGGGGTTTAAGGGGTTTTGGGGGGAGGTTGGGGGGTTTTTGGGGGGGGCCAGGTTTTAGGGGGGTTTGGGGAGGTTGGGGGGGTCAGGTTTTGGGGGGGTTGGGGAGGTTGGGGGGGGTTTGGGGGGTTGGGGGGGTCAGGTTTTGGGGGGGTTGGGAGGGGGTTAGGGGGGTTTGGGGGGAGTTCAGGGGGAGTTGGGTGGTTTGGGGGGGGTGGGGGGGGTTTAAGGGGTTTTGGGGGGGTGATGGGGTTTTGGGGGGGGGGGTTGGGGGGGGGGGTGTCAGGTTTTGGGGGGCCCCTCACCATACTGGGTCCCGTCCAGTAGAGGAAGAAGCCGTCGGGGTCGACACGCAGCGTCACTGGGGTGCGGGTGGCAGGTTCCTGGGGGGGGTCCCCCCAAAATCTCAGCAGCCCCCCCAAAATCTCCCTCAGAAACACCCCCCCCCCAACCCCAAACACCCCCACCCCCCCCCCAAATCCACCCCCAAGGCTCCACACAGGAGGGGGACCCCCCAAAATGATCTGGGGGTTCCCCTACCCCCCCCCCCCATAGAAATACCCCCCTTGAGCCCCCCAAAAATATAGGATACACCCCCCCCCACTCCCCTCCCCAGGGGCACCCCCCCATCTCCCAGGGGCCCCCCAAAATACACAGGGAACCCCAAAACACCCTAGGGACCCTCAAATCACTGGGGGGGGGAGGGGCCCCAAACCACCCCCCCCAGGACCCCAACACCCCCCCCCCACCCAGGATGCCAACCCCCCCAGGACCCCAACGTCCATCCCCCCTCCCCCCACCCCAGGGGCACCCCAACTCCCCCAGGGGCCCCCCAAAACACAGAGGGACCCCAAAACCACCCCCAAGGACCCTCAAATCACTAAGGGGGGGGGAGCCCAAACAACCCCCACCCCAGGGACCCCAACCCACCCCCTCCCCCCTGAACCCCAACACTTCCCCCAGGGACACCCCAAAATCCAGGTCCAGCTTTGCCCTCCCCCCCCCTAAATCTTGGGGTGGGGCAGCTCCTTCCTGGGGACTTTGACCCCCCATAAAGTCATTTGCCCCCCCACCCCCCCCAGGAAAAAAGGGGGGGGGGTCAAGAGACCAAATAAGGGGGGTGCTGTAAAAAAGGGGCCCCCCCTTAAATTTAGGGGTACCCCTTAAATTAGGGGAGGGGGAAGAGATCCCATCTGGATTTGGGGGCCCCCCAGATGTGATGTGTTGGGGGGGGGGGCAGATGGGGTGAAATGGGAGGGATTTGGGGGGAGGGGGCTGGGGGAGGGGTCCCCCCAAAATATACACCACCACCACCCCCCGCCCATCTGCAGGGGGGACCCAATTTCCCAGTTTCTGGCCCCAAAATGGGGCCAGTTTCACACTGGGGGGGAAACTGGGTCATGGGGGGGGGCAAAGGAGGGGGGGGGGCAATATTGGGGTGACCTGGGGGGGTTTAGGGGGGGGATCAGGGTCACTCAGGGGGGTGGGGAAGATTTGGGGGGCAGGGGGGTTGGGGGTGTTTATGGGGGGGGGATTGGGGGGGTCGGGGGGGGGGGTTGAGGGTCCCTGGGGTGGTTTTGGGGTGTCTGAGGGTTTGGGGGGGGGCCCTGGGTTTGGGGGGGGGGGTTGGGGTGCTGGGGGGGGGGGTGGGTGGGGGTGCTATGAGGTCATGGGTGGGGGGATCATGGTGTTGGGGGGGGTTCTGGGGGGGGGGGGGTCCTGGTGTGGGGATGGGGGGGGGGTAGAAGGGAAGGGGGGTCCTGGGGGGGGTTCCCCGGTGTGGGGGAGGGGTCAGGAAGGGGAGGGGTGGGGGGGAAGGGAAGGGAGGGGGTCCTGGAATGGGGGGGTCCTGGGGTGGGGGGTGGGGGGGTGGGTCCGGGAAGTGGGGGGGGGGTCTCGTTGTGAGGGGGGTTTACCGCGGGGGGTCCCCGGGGTGGGGGGAGGGGAGGGGTGTCCCCGAGTGGGGGTTGGGGGGGTCCCCAGGTTGGGGGGAGTCCCCAGGTGGGGGTTGGGGTGGGGGAGGGGTATCCCCAGGTTGGGGGGTGTCCCCGAGTGGGGGTTGGGGGGGTCCCCAGGTTGGGGGGGTTCCCAGGTGGGGGTTGGGGGGGTAGGGGAGGGGTGTCCCCGACTGGGGGTTGGGGGGGGGGTCCCCGGGTTAGGGGGTTCCCGAGTGGGGGTTAGAGGGGGGGAGGGGGAGGGGGTCCCCGAGTGGGGGTTGGGGGGGGTCCCCAGGTTGGGGGGAGTCCCCAGGTGGGGGTTGGGGGGGGTAGGGGAGGGGTGTCCCCGACTGGGGGTTGGGGGGGGGTCCCCGGGTTAGGGGGGTTCCCGAGTGGGGGTTAGAGGGGGGGGTCCCCAGGTTGGGGGGAGTCCCCAGGTGGGGGTTGGGGTGGGGGGAGGGGTGTCTCCGGGTGGGGGTTGGGGGGGGGTCCCCAGGTTGGGGGGGGTTCCCGGGTTCCCGGGTGGAGGTTGGGGGGAGGGGAGGGGGGTCCCCGAGTGGGGGTTGGGGGGGGGGTCCCCAGGTTGGGGGGGGTTCTCGGGTTCCCGGGTGGAGGTTGGGGGGGGAGGGGTGGGGGGTCCCCGAGTGGGGGTTGGGGGGGGGGTCCCCAGGGTGGGGGTGGGGGGAGGGGAGGGGTGTCTCCTGGTGGGGGTTGGGGGGGGGTCCCCAGGTTGGGGGGGGGTCCCCAGGTTGGGGGGGGGGTCCCCCCGCTCACCTCCTCCCAGCGGATGAACTTGCTGCCCCGCACCAGCATCTCGGGGACCCGGGGGGCTCCAGGGGCAGCGGGGCCAGGACCGGGCGCGGCGCCGCCGCCATCGCTGCGGCGGGACGGGACGGGGGCGGGGCGGGGCTAAGGCGAAGGGGCGGGGCTACAGCCGACAGGGGGCGGGGCTAAGGAGGGGAAGGGGCTGGGGCCGCCAGGGGGCGGGGCTAAGACGAGGGGGAGGGGCTACAGTCGCCAGTGGGCGGGGCTAAGGCGGGGAAGCTGCTAGTGCCGCCAGGGGGCGGGGCTAAGGCGAGGGGAGGGGTTAGAACCGCGAGGGGGCGGGGCTAGAACACCCCGTGGGCGGAGCTAAGGGGAAAGGGGTAGATAGGCTAGGGGGCGGGGCTAGAACCGCCAGGAGGCGGGGCTAAGCAAGGGGCGGGGTTAAGGCGGGGGGAGCACACATACAGCTGAGAGGGGCGGGGCTAGAGCCTCCGGGGGCGGGGCTAAGGCGGGAGGGAGAGTGAGTAGAGCCGGGGGGGTGTGTGTGTGTGTGTGTGTGTGTGTGTGTGTGTGTGTAACGGGGGGGCGTGGCTAAAGCAGCCAGGGGGCGGGGCTTATAAGGGGCGGGGCTAAGGCGGGAGGGCACACGCTTAGTGCCTGGATGGGCGGAGGGACTGGGCGGGGGGCGTGGCTAGGAGCGCGGGGGGTTAAGGGGCGTGGCTTAACATGAGGGCGTGGTGGGGGCGGGGCTAAGGGGGAGAGGCTAAAAGGGGGCGGGGTAAAGACGGGGGCGGGGCTAAGTCAGGATAGCGATGCACTTAAAGCTGGGGGTCAGGGACCACACGTGGGCGTGGCTAAGACGGGGGCGTGGTTAAGGGGGCGTGGCTAAGGCGGGGCGGGGCTAAGGCGGGACAGGGACGCGCCTAAAGCCAGGAGGGGCCTTTGGGACCGGGGGGCGTGGCTAAAGCGAGGCGTGGCTAAGGAAAACGGGGCGTGGTTATACCGCGGGGGGCGTGGTTTCCTGTTTGGTGGGCGTGGCTAAAGCAGGAAGGGGGCGTTGCCCTTTTAAGGCCCCGCGTGGGCCCCACCAAGCGCCGTGGCCGCTTTAAGGCGGGGGAGAGTGGGCGTGGCTTAACCCGGGCGTGCCGAGCAGTGGGCGTGGCCAGGCGGCTGCCAGGGCGCGTCCCGCCGGCACAAAGGGGTCACGCGGCGGGCGGAAGCGGAAGTGGCCGCAGGGAGGGAGGGGGAGGGGGAAAGGAAGGGAAGGGGGCGGGCCCGAGGGGGGCCCGGTACCGGCATGGCGGCGCCGTGCGGCGGCGGCCCAGCTCCCCCGCTGTTCCCCCTGGGGTCTCCCCAGGGGCCGTGCTCAGCTCAGGGCCGGGAGTGAACGCTGGGACCGGGCCCCGAGTTTGTTTCGCTCCCGGTGAAGCGGCGGCGGCGGCGGAGGAGGCCCCGGGGCGGCGGCAGGGGAAGGTGACGGTCCGGTACGACCGGAGGGAGCTGCGCAAGCGGCTGCACCTCGAGGAGTGGATCCTGGCCCAGCTCACGGCGCTCTACGACTGCCGGGTACCGGGCACCACCCCCTACCCCTCCCCCCCCCCCCCCACCACCCCCCCCACCACCGGAGCCCTACCCGGTACCGGGGCCCCTCCCGTCGGCAGCGGGGATGCGCCCCACCCCCCAAACCCCCCACCTCCCCCTTCTCCCGGTACCCCTTGGTCCCTAACCACGAAGGCCCCCCCCCCCCCCCCTCCCCCCGGTACCGGTACCCCTGGCCCCACCCCCCGGTACCGCCCACAAACCCTCCCGGTACCGGTAGCTTCCCCCCCCCCCACCACGTACCGGTACCCCTGATCCCCAACCCCTCCCCAAGACCCTCCCGGTAGCGGTAACACCCCTCAACCCCTCCGGTACCGGCATCCCCACCCTCAAACCCCCCGGTACCGGTACCCCTGATCCCCAATTCCAAACCCTGCCCGGTACCGGTAAAACCCCCCGGGGACCAAGGCCACCCCTCCCCCCCCCCCAACCCCCCGCTCCCCCCAAAGACACCCCCACCCCCCCTCAAATACCGGTACCCCCCTCAAAGCCTCCGGTACCGGTACTCCAAACCCCCCGGGACCGGTAACACCCCCCCCAGCCTCCAAGACCCCCCCAGTACCGGGGGTGTGTCCCCCCTGGTACCCATACCAGCCCCCCCCCCCCCCCCCAAAACCCCCAGCTCCGGGACTAGCCCCCCTCCCCCCATCCCCCAAAAACCGGTACCCCCCTCAAACCCCCCGGTACCGGTGGCCCTGACCCCCAACTCCAACCCACCCCGGGACCGAGCCCACCCCCCTCCCGTAGCCCCCCCAAAACCCACCAGTACCGGCCCCCCCCCCCCAAAGACCCCCCCAGTACCGGTACCCCAGGGGCTGGGCCCCTCCCTTCCCAGGCTCCATTGTAGAAGGGAGTGGGTGTGGCCTCGCCGAAGCCCCGCCCCCAATCCCGAGGCCACGCCCCCTCTGATTTTGGGGTACACCCCCCCCCCAGGAGGAGGAGATCCCTGAGCTGGAGATTGATGTGGATGAGCTGCTGGACATGGAGAGTGATGGGGACCGCAGCGCCCGTGTCCAGGTACCCCCAAAATCTGGGGGGGTCCCCAAAATCTGGGGGGGTCCCCAAAATCGGGGGGGGGTCCCCAAAATTCGGGGACCCCCAAAAAACCTAGGGTTCCCCAAAACAAAACCTCTGGGTGCTGTAATGTTGGGGTGCTCTCCTTATTTTGGGGGAGTTCTGGAAGGTTTTGGGGGGTCCCCAAAAATGGGGGGTCTCTATAAGTGAAGAGGTGGTTAAAAGTTGGGGGTACCCCCAAAATCACATTGGGAACCTAGTAACAAGGGTTTGGGGGGGTCCCCAAAAGTGTGGGGGGTCTATATAAGTGGGGGGGGTCCCTAAAAAGGAGG
This sequence comes from Hypotaenidia okinawae, assembly GCA_027925045.1. Classification (NCBI taxonomy): domain Eukaryota; kingdom Metazoa; phylum Chordata; class Aves; order Gruiformes; family Rallidae; genus Hypotaenidia; species Hypotaenidia okinawae. Next base: position 203,472 of record BSDF01000037.1, read on the forward strand.
TCCTTAAAAGTTGGGGGTACCCCCAAAATCACACTGGGGGGGAGAAGTAACAAGGGGCTTCCCCCCCAAATTTGGGGGGGGGGGGCGTTAAAATTCAGGGGGGCACCCCAAAAGTGGGGGGAAGCCTGAGGGGTCCTCCCAGAACTTTTGGGGACTCCTCCAATATTTGGGGACCCCCTTGACCCCCCTTTTCTTCCCCCCCCCCAGGAGATCCTGGTTGACTGTTACAAGCCCACAGAGGTAAGAGTGGGGGTCCCCCCTTTTTTTCATTTGGGGGGGGTTGGGGTGCTTCTGGGTGCCCTATTTTTGGGGGGAGGGGACCTTAGGGTCCCTCAATTTTTGGGGGACCCCCCTTGACCCCCCTTTTCTTCCCCCTCCCCAGGCATTTGTCTGTGACCTGCTGGAGAAGATCCGGGGGATGCAGAAGCTCAACACCCCCCAGAAGAAGTGATGCAGTTTTGGGGGCCCCCCCAAAATCTAGGGACCCCCTAAATCTTGGGGACCCCCCTAAATCCTAGGGCCCCCTTTAATAATGGGGGGGACCCCCCAATCCTAGGGACCCCCCCCAATTTTGGGGTCCCCTGCAATGATAATCACACACCCCCCCCCCAACCAATCCCTCCACCGCTGGGTGTTTTTTGGGGTCCCCCTATGGGGGGGGGGGGCACACGATTTTGGGGACCCCCTGAGGGGGAGGGTTTTTGGGGGGTCCCCAGGTTTTGGGGGAGGGGCAGAGGGAGGAATTTTGGGGGGTTTTTTAGTTTTTTAAGTCAATTTTGGGGGGGGGGGTTGTTTTTATATCAATTTAATAAACCAGTTTTGACACTTTTTTTGGGGGGGTCGCTTGGTTTTTTTGGGGGGGGCCCCCCCAAATTTTGGGGGGGTCCCTAAGATTGGGGGAACCCCCTCCTTGAATTGGGGGGGCCCACAATCCCCCCCCTTCTTTTTAGAGCTCTGGCCGTCGCTCAATCTTCAGCAGCTCCACCTCGAAGATGAGCACGGCCCCCCTGGCTCAGGGAAAGGGGGGGTCAGCACCCCAAATTTTGGGGTCCCCCCACCCAGCACCCCTAAATGATCCCCCAGCACCCCAAAATTCCACCCAGCACCCCCAATTCCCGCCTCAGCACCCCAAAATCACCCCCAGCACCCCAACACACCCCCCTCTTTAGCTCCCTCTCAAGCCCCCTTGGGGGGGTCAGCACCCCAAATCTTGGGGGTCCCCCCCACCCAGCACCCCCAATTACCCACCCCAGCACCCCAATTCCCCCCTCAGCACCCCCAAAATCCCCCCAGCACCCCCAATTCCCCCCTCAGCACCCCAAAATCCCCCCAGCACCCCAACCCCCCCCTTTAGCCCCCTCTAAAGCCCCCTTGTGGGGGGTCAGCCCCCCAAATCTTGGGGTACCCCACCCAGCACCCCTAAATGACCCCCCACACCCCAAAATCCCCCCAGCACCCCCAATTAGCACCCCAGCACCCCAAAATACCCCCCAGCACCCCCAACTCCCGCCTTAGCACCCCAAAATCCCCCCCAGTACCCCAACCCCCCCCCTTTAGCCCCCTCTAAAGCCACCTTTGGGGGGTCAGCACCCCAAATCTTAGGGGGGTCCCCCACCCAGCACCCCTAAATGACCCCCCACACCCCAAAATCCCCCCAGCACCCCCAATTAGCCCCCCAGCACCCCCAATTCCCGCCTTAGCACCCCAAAATCCCACCCAGCACCCCAACCGCCCTCCCCCTTTAGCCCCCTCTAAAGCCCCCTTGGGGGGTCAGCACCCCAAATCTTGGGGGTCCCCCCCACCCAGCACCCCCAATTCCCCCCTCAGCACCCCCAATTCCCCCCTCAGCACCCCAAAATACCCCCCAGCACCCCCAAATCCCCCCCAGTACCCCAACCCCCCCCTTTAGCCCCCTCTAAAGCCCCCTTGGGGGGGGTCAGCACCCCAAAATCCCCCCCAGCACCCACAATTACCCCCCCCAGCACCCCCGAATCCCACCCAGCACCCCAACCCTCCCCCCTCTTGCCACCCCCAAAAGCCCCTTGGGGGGGCAGCACCCCAAATCTTGGGGTCCCCCACAAATAACACCCTCCCCTGCACCCCACCCCCCCCAGCACCCCAATCCCCCCCCCAGCACCCCAAAACCCCCCTTAACCCTCTCTAAAGCCCCCTGCGGGGGGGGGTCAGCACCCCAATTCCCAGGGGGACCCCCCCCTTGCACCCCAAAACCCTGGGGTGGGGGGTGGTCAGAGCTCACCAGGGATTTTTGGGGGGCCCCTCGGTCGCCGTAACCTGGGGGGGGGGGAAGAGGGGGGGTCATGGGGGGATGCACCCCCTCTTTTTGGGGTGCCCCCCGTTTTTGGGGTGCCCCCTATTTTTGGGGGGGGGGTCAGGGCTCACCCAGCTCCGGGGGAATCACCAGCTTCCGCTTCTCCCCTCACACATCCTGGGGGGGGATGGGAGGGGGTCAGGGTGCAGCCCCCCACCCATGGGTGCCCCCCAAATCCAGAGCCCCCACCCATGGGGGGGGTGTCCCCCCCCAAAGCCAAGAGCCCCCCACCCAGTACCCCCCACCCATGGGCGCCCCCCCAAACCCAATGACGCCCCCCAGTGACCCCACTCCACCCATGGGTCCTCCCCAGTCCCCTCCCAGTGCTCCCAGTCCCCTCCCAATCCCCTCCCAGTGCCCTCCCAGTGCCCCCCCTCCAAATCCCCTCCCAGTGCCCCCCAGTCCCCTCCCAGTGCTCCCAGTCCCCTCCCAGTCCCCTCCCAATCCCCTCCCAGTGCCCCCTAGTCCCCTCCAAATCTCCTCCCAGTGCTCCCAGTCCCTCCCAGTCCCCTCCAAATCCCCTCCCAGTGCCCCCTAGTCCCCTCCAAATCTCCTCCCAGTGCTCCCAGTCCCCTCCCAGTGCTCCCAGTCCCCTCCCAGTCCCCTCCAAATCCTCTCCCAGTGCCCCCCAGCCCCCTCCCAGTGCCCCCAGTCCCTCCCAGTCCCCTCCCAATCCCCTCCCAGTGCCTCCCAGTCCTACCCCAGTAGCCCCTGGTCCCAGCCCTTGATGACCTGCCCAGTTCCCAGTGAGAAGACGAAGGGCTGGTTCCGGCTCAGGCTGCTGTCAAACTGGGACCCGTCCTCCAGGTAACCCTGCCACCAGTACAGACCAGTATAGACCAGTACAGACCCCTACAGACCAGTACAGACCAGTACCACCCACCACAAACCAGTAGGAAGTGGTGAAACCCCACGTTAACCAAGACAAACCCCCCTCTCCCCTCCTCACTGGCAACTGGGAACCAGTATAAACCAGTATAAACTAGTAACACCCTATACGCACCCAGAACCCCTCCCAGTCCAAACCAGTCCAAACCAGTGACCACCAAGCCCTTCCATATATACCCCCAGCCACCCCCAGCCCCTCCCAGTCCAAACCAGTGACCCCCAAACCCTCCCATACACACCCAGAATCCCCCCAGTCCAAACCAGTCCAAACCAGTGACCACCAAACCTTCCCATATGATCCCAGGACCCCCTCCCAGCCCCTCCCAGTAGCTCCCTGTTCACACCAGTGACCCCAAAACCCTCCTGTACACACCCAGAATCCCCCCCAGTCCAAACCAGTGACCCCCAAACCTTCCCATATGAACCCAGAACCCCCTCCCAGCCCCTCCCAGTCCAAACCAGTGACCCCCAAACCTTCCCATATGAACCCAGGACCCCCTCCCAGCCCCTCCCAGTGGCTCCCAGTCCAAACCAGTGACCCCCAAACCTTCCCATATGAACCCAGGACCCCCTCCCAGCCCCTCCCAGTCCAAACCAGTGACCCCCAAACCTTCCCATATGATCCCAAAACCCCCTCCCAGCCCCTCCCAGTGGCTCCCAGTGGCTCCCAGTACCGTGTAGTGCATGTGGAGCAGGTCCCCGCGCCGGGATCGCACCCCACAGGCCTCCGGCCGCCACCGCACCCCGATCTGCACCTTGCGGCCCGGCTCCGCCGCCAGCGCCAGCGCCAGCGCCAGCACCCAGCCCCAGCGCTGACGTCATCGGCACCCCGTGAGGTCATCGACCACCCCGTGAGGTCATCGACCACCCCAATGAGGTCATCGACCACCCCGTGAGGTCATTGACCACCCCAGTGACGTCATTGACCACCCCATGAGATCATTGACCACCCCATGAGGTCACCACCCACACTAATGAGCTCATCGGCCTCACTAATGAGGTCACTGACCATCCTGTGAGGTCATCAACCACACCGTGAGGTCATCGACCACCCCATGAGGTCATTGGCAGCCCCATGAGGTCATCACCCACACTAATGAGCTCATCGACCTCACTAATGAGGTCATTGACCATCCTGTGAGGTCATCAACCACACCGTGAGGTCATCAGCACCCCACTGAGGTCATTGACCACCCCAATGAGGTCATCGACCACACCGTGAGGTCATCGACCACCCCAGTGAGGTCATTGACCACCCCATGAGGTCACCACCCACACTAATGAGCTCACTGACCTCACTAATGAGGTAATTGACCATCCTGTGAGGTCATCAACCACACCGTGAGGTCATCGGCACCCCACTGAGGTCATTGACCACCCCATGAGGTCATTGACCACCCCAGTGAGGTCATCGACCACCCCAATGAGGTCATTGGCAGCCCCATGAGGTCACCACCCACACTAATGAGCTCACTGACCTCACTAATGAGGTCATTGACCATCCTGTGAGGTCATCAACCACACCGTGAGGTCATTGACCACCCCATGAGGTCATTGACCACCCCAGTGAGGTCATCGACCACCCCAATGAGGTCATTGGCAGCCCCATGAGGTCACCACCCACACTAATGAGCTCATCGACCTCACTAATGAGGTCATTGACCATCCTGTGAGGTCATCAACCACACCGTGAGGTCATTGACCACTCCAGTGAGGTCATCAATAACCCTGTGAGGTCACTGGCTACCCCCATGAGGTCATCGGCCACCCCAGTGAGGTCATCAACCACATCGTGAGGTCATGGTTCCCGCCAATGAGATCGAACAGCCCCATGATGTCACTGACCACCCCAGTGAGGTCACTGACCACCCCAGGAGGTCATCAACCACCCCTTATGAGGTCATCGACCATTCCATGAGGTCATCGGTCACCCCATGAGGTCATCGGTCACCCCATGAGGTCATTGACAGCCCCACGAGGTCATCGCCTGCCCCGTGAGGTCATCGATAACCCGATGAGGCCATTGGCCACCCCAATGAGGTCATCGAGCACCCTGTGAGGTCATCAAGGACCCTGTGAGGTCATCACCCGCCCCGTGACGTCATCACCAAGAGCCCAACGCGGCCACGGGCCCTCCCCCATTAAGGATCAGGCAACCCTCCCCCCACAACGGGGTCCCTTCGCCCCCAGGTGACGTCATCAGCACCCCAATGACCTCACTGAGCCCCCCCCAGGTTCCGTGAGGTCATCGGCGCCGCGATGACGTCACAGACCCCCCGGCGACGAGCACGGAGCCCCCCAGCACCGCTCCGAGACCCTTCCCCCGGCTCCCCCCAGTCCCTCCAACCCCCCCGGGTGGGTTCGACCCCCCTCGAGCCCCCCAAACCCCCCTCCCCCCACCCCCCGCCTCGGGGCCCCCCCCCCCTCACCTCCACCGCCATCGCGCCCGGCTCGCACTGCGCAGGCGCGGTGCCTCCGGACCGCCTCCAGGCCCTCGACTTCCGGCCACGTGATCGTCAGCCGCCGGCGGAAGCGGAAGTCGCTGGGGAATGGCGGCGGCGCGGCTCGGGGTTCCCATGGTAACGGCCCGGACCCCCCCTCCCCTCCGCGGTCTCATTAACCCCCTGCTAATTACCCGTAATTAAGCGCTGCCTGAGCCTAATTAGCCTCATTAGCATAAAGCTCCTCGTCCCTTGGCCGGAGTGGCCGCTGGTTGGCGGCGAAGGGGTTAATTAGGGGTTAATTAATTAGGGGTAATTAGGGGTTAATTAGGGGCTAATTAGGGGTTAATTGGGTTAATTAGGGGTTAACTAGATGTTAGTTCTCATTAGGGGTTAATGGGCGGTAGCTAGGGGTTAATCATGTGTTAATTAGGGGCTAATTAGCGCTAATAGAGGCACGGGGTGGTCCCTTAGCGCTAATTAGGGGTTAATTAGCGCTAATTAAGGGAGGGGGTGGGCGCCAGTCGCTAATTAGCCACGTGTAGCCCAGCGGTGAGGTCGCTGATCACTCATTAGGGCTAATTAACCCAGCCCAGGGCGTAAGGGGCTGGAACTAAGGGTTAATTAGCGCTAATTGGGGTCCCCGCAGGGGCCTCGGGCCGCCCCTCCCCCACTGCTGCCCCCGACCCGCCGTGACCTCTGCCAAGGGTGAGACCAGCACCCATGGGTGCCCCCTGATCCCACCCCCCAGGACCCCTCCGGGACCCCCAGCACCCATGGGTGCCCCCTGACCCCACCCCCCGGGACCCCCCGGGACCCCCAGCACCCATGGGTGCCTCCCTGACCCCCTCCCGGGACCCCCAACACCCATGGGAGACCCCTGACCCCCCCTCCGGGACCCCCAACACCCATGGGTGCCCCCTGACCCCCTCCCCCGACCCCCCTGGGACCCCCAGCACCCATGGGTGACCCCCTGGACCCCCACCCCCACCCCTGAGAGCCCCCCAGCACCCCTGGGTGCCTCCCTGAGCCCCCCACCCTTGGGTGCCCTTCAGGGTGGGCCCCCGGGACCCCTACGCGGTGCTGCGGGTGCAGCCGGGGGCGTCACCCGCCGAGATCCGCGCGGCCTTCCTGGAGCGCTGCAAGGAGGTACTGGGGCAACTGGGAGCCACTGGGAGGCGCTGGAGGGGGCACTGGGGGAAGACTGGGAGGCACTGGGGGCCACTGGGGGGGACTGGGAGGCACTGGGAGGCACTGGGAGGGACTGGAGCAGCACTGGGGGGGACTGGGAGCCACTGGGGGGCACTGGGAGAGACTGGAGGGGCACTGGGGGGGGGATGGGGAGGCACTGGGGGGCACTGGGAGGCACTGGGGGAGCTGGGGGCACTGGGAAGGGCTGGGAGGACTGGGGAAACATGGATGGACTGGAGGGTAACTGGGGGGACTGGGAGGCACTGGGAGAGACTGAGGATGTACTGGGGGGACTGGAGGGACTGGGATGTACTGGGGGGACTGGGGATGTACTGGGGTCACTGGAGGCACGGGGTGGGCTGGGATGGACAGCTGAGGGATGTACTGGGAGGCATTAGGATGTACTGGGAGGCACTGGGAGCATTGGAGCAGGCTGGGATGGGTGGCTGAAGGGTGGATCGGGGAACTGGGAGGCACTGGAATGTACTGGGAGCACTGGGGAGTTGGTATGGGTGGCTGAGGGCTGTACTGGGAAGTACTGGGCTGTACTGGGAGGCACTGGGATGGCACTGGGAGGGGGCTGGTATGGGTGGCTGAGGGGTGGATGGGAGGGCACTGGGAGGCACTGGAATGTACTGGGAGCACTGGGGGTTTGGGATGGATGGCTGAGGGCTGTATTGGGAGGCACTGGGCTGTACTGGGAGGCACTGGGGAGGCTGGTATGGGTGGCTGAGGGGTGGATGGGGGGGCACTGGGAGGCACTGGGAGGCACTGGTAGCACTGGGGAGGTGGGGATGGGTGGCTGAGGGCTGTATTGGGAAGTATTTGGCTGTACTGGGAGGCACTGGGCTGTACTGGGAGGCACTGGGATGGCACTGGGAGGGGGCTGGTATGGGTGGCTGAGGGCTGTATTGGGAGGCACTGGGCTGTACTGGGAGGCACTGGGATGGCACTGGGAGGGGGCTGGTATGGGTGGCTGAGGGCTGTATTGGGAGGCACTGGGATGTACTGGGAGGCACTGGGGAGGCGGGGATGGGTGGCTGAGGGCTGTACTGGGAGGCACTGGGCTGTACTGGGAGGCACTGGGATGTACTGGGGTCACTGGTGTCCCAGGTTCACCCCGACGGGGACCCCTCGGACCCCTCCCGCCACGGCCGCTTCCTGCTGCTGGCCGAGGCCTACGGGGCGCTAAGCCACGCCCACAAACCAGGCCACGCCCACAAACCGGGCCACGCCCACAAGACAGGTCACGCCCCCGGATCAGGCCACGCCCACAGGGGAGCCCCTCCCCGCGCGGATTCCCCGCCACGGTAACAAGGGGCTGGGGGAGGGGGGCCCGAGGGGGGACCCGGGGGGGGGCACAGGGGGTCTGGGGGGGCACAGGGGGGTCCCAGGGCTACCTGGGGTGCGTGGAGGGGGTCCCATGGGGTGCTGGGGGGGTACAGGGGGTCTGGGGGGGCACAGGGGGGTCCCAGGGCTACCTGGGGTGCGTGGGGGGGGTCCCATGGGGTGCTGGGGGGGGCACAGGGGGTCTGGGGGAGCCACAGGGGGGTCCCAGGGCTACCTGGGGTGCGTGGGGGGGGGTCCCATGGGGTGCTGGGGGGGCACAGGGGGTCTGGGGGGGCACGGGGGGGTCCCAGGGCTACCTGGGGTGCGGGGGGGGGGTCCCATGGGGTGCTGGGGGAGGGGGCAGTGGGTGCAGAGGGGAAATAGGGGGGTCCCAGAGGTGCTGGGGGGGTCCCAGGGGTGCTGGGGGGAGGAGGGCACAGGGGGTCTGGGGGGGGGGCACAGAGGGGTCCTAGGATTATCTGGGGTGCATGGGGGGGGGGGGTGTCTCATGGGGTGCTGGGGGGGGGGCAGTGGGTGCTGAGGGGACATGGGGGGGGTCTCATAGGTGCTGGGGGGGGTCCCATGGGTGCTGGGGGGGGTCCCATAGGTGCTGGAGGGGTCCCAGAGGTGCTGGGGGGGTCCCATGGGTGCTGGGGGGGTCCCATAGGTGCTGGGGGGGTCCCATGGGTGCTGGAGGGGTCCCAGGGGTGCTGGGGGTTCCCATGGGTGCTGGGGGGGTCCCGGGGTGCTGGGGGGGTCTCATGGGTGCTGGGGGGGGGTCCCAAGGGTCCTAACTCCCCCTCCCTTCCCCATCTCCCCCCAGTGCTGACCCCAGCAGCCGGTACTGGGACCAGTTCCGCCCCCCGGGCCCCCTCCCGCCCCCCCGACGCCGGCTCCTGCTGGGTCTCTGCCTCCTCCTGGGCACCCTGGGGGGGTGGCTCACGCGCTGGCCTACAGGTGGCACCCCAAAACCTGGGGGGTCCCCAATACTTAGGGAGGGGTCCCTAAAACCCGGGGGGTCCCCAAAACCCGGGGGGTCCCCAAAACCTGAGGGGGGAGGTCACAATACCTGGGGGAGTCCCCAAAACTGGGGGGGTTCCCCAAAACCTGGGGGGGATCCCCGATACCGGGGGGGGTCACAATACCTAGGGGGGTCCCCAATACCCAGGGGGTCCCCAAAACCTGGGGTGGTCCCCAAAGCCTGGGGGGTTCCCAATACCTGAGGGGGGGTCACAATACTCAGGGGTGTCCCAAATACCCAGGGGGGTCCCCAATACCAGGGTGTGTCACAATACCCAGGGGGTCCCCAAAACCTGAGGGGAGGTCCCCAATACCCATGGGGGTCCCCAAAACCTGAGGGGGGTCCCCCCACCCATGGGGGGTCCCCAAAACCCTCATGAGGGGGGTCCCCAATACCCATGGGGGTCCCCAAAACCTGAGGGGGGACCCCAATACCCGGGGGGTCCCCAAAACCTGGGGTTATCCCCAAAGCCTGGGGGGCCCCAAAACCTGGGGGTGTCACAATACCCAGGGGGTCCCCAATACCTGAGGGGGGTCCCCAATACCCAGGGGGGTCCCCAAAACCTGAGAGGGGGAGGAGGGTGTCCCTGGGATCCCACAGCCAACACCACCCAGTGCTTTATGGATGGGGGGGGGGGCACCCATGTTTTGGGAGGCACCCAGAGGGTCCCAGGGGGGATGTGAATGGGTGGGGGGTGGGGGGGGGGCCTGACATGGGTGCTGTGGGGGGTGTCGTGTGTGTGTCCCCCCCCCAGGTACGTGGCGGGGGCTCACGTGGCCTTTTTGGACGAGAGGGACCGGGCGCTGCGGGACCTGTACGAGAGGGTGCGGGGCCGGTGGGTGCTGGGGGGGGCCGGGGGGGGGTATGGGGGCTGGGGTGGGGCTATGGGTGCTGGGGGGGGGTGTGCTGTGGGTTTGGGGGGGCTGTGGGGGCTGGGGGGGCTGTACAACTGGGCAGGGGGCCGGTGGGTGCTGGGGGGGGCCGGGGAGGGGTATGGGGGCTGGGGTGGGGCTATGGGTGCTGGGGGGGTGTGTGCTGTGGGTTTGGGGGGGCTGTGGGGGCTGTGGGGGCTGTACAACTGGGCACAGGGCCGGTGGGTGCTGGGGGGGTCAGTGTTTCGGGGGGGGGGGCTGTGGGTGCTGGGGGGGTCAGTGTTTCTGGGGGGGCTATGGGTGCTGGGGGGAGGGTGCTGTGGGTTTGGGGGGGCTGTGGGGGCTGTACAACTGGGCACAGGGCCGGTGGGTGCTGGGGGGGTCAGTGTTGCTGGGGGGGGGGCTGTGGGTGCTGAGGGGGTGAGTGTTTCTGGGGGGGCGCTGTGTTTCTGGGGGGGGCTGTGGGTGCTGGGGGGGTCAGTGCCTCTGGGGGGCCTGTGGGTGCTGGGGGTGGTCAGTGTTTCTGAGGGGGGGGGCTGTGTTTCTGGGGGGGGCTGTGGGTGCTGGGGGGTCAGTGTTTCGGGGGGGGGGGCTGTGTTTCTGGGGGGGGCTGTGGGTGCTGGGGGGTCAGTGTTTCTGAGGGGGGCCTGTGGGTGCTGGGGGGGTCAGTGTATCTGGGGGGGCTATGGCTGCTGGGGGGGTCAGTGTTTCTGGGGGGGCTATGGGTGCTGGGGGGGGTGTGCTGTGGGTTTGGGGGGGCTGTGGGGGCTGTACAACTGGGCACGGGGCCGGTGGGTGCTGGGGGGGTCAGTGTTTCGGGGGGGGCTATGGGTGCTGGGGGGGCTTTGGGTGCTGGGGGGTCAGTGTTTCTGGGGGGGGCTATGGGTGCTGGGGGGTCAGTGTTTCTGGGGGTCAGTGTTTCGGGGGGCTGTGGGTGCTGGGGGGGTCAGTGTTTCTGGGGGGTCAGTGTTTCTGGGGGGGTTGTGGGTGCTGGGGGGGTCAGTGTTTCTAGGGGGCTGTGGGTGCTGGGGGTCAGTGTTTCTGGGGGGCTGTGGGTGCTGGGGGGTCAGTGTTTCTGGGGGGGGGGGCTTTGGGTGCTGGGGGGGTCAGTGTTTCTGGGGGGTCAGTGTTTCGGGGGGCTGTGGGTGCTGGGGGGGTCAGTGTTTCTGGGGGGTTGTGGGTGCTGGGGGGTCAGTGTTTCTAGGGGGGGGCTGTGGGTGCTGGGGGTCAGTGTTTCTGGGGGGGGCTGTGGGTGCTGGGGGGGTCAGTGTTTGGGGGGTGTTTCTGAGGGGGCTGTGGGTGCTGGGGGTCAGTGTATCGGTGGGGGGCTGTGGGTGCTGGGGGGTCAGTGTTTCTGAGGGGGGGCTATGGGTGCTGGGGGGGTCAGTGTTTCTGGGGGGTCAGTGTTTCGGGGGGGGCTGTGGGTGCTGGGGGGGTCAGTGTTTCTGGGGGGGCCTGTGGGTGCTGGGGGGGTCACTGCCTCTGGGGGGGCCTGTGGGTGCTGGGGGGTTCAGTGTTGCTGGGGGGCTGTGGGTGCTGGGGGGGTCAGTGTTTCTGGGGGGGGGGGCTGTGGGTGCTGGGGCTGGGTACAGTGGGGGCTGGGGGGGTGGGTTTGGGGGGGCTATGGGACCTAGGGGGTGCTGGTGCTTGGGGGGAGGGAGGGGGGGGGTGTGCCTGTCCTGACCGTGACCTTTGACCCCCAGGGCAGGCTCGCGGGAGGAGGTGCTGCAGCGGCTGCGAGCCTCGCGCCAGCGGGGGCGGGGGGCCGAGGGGGGACACTGACACCCCCCCCCCTCTTCAAACCCCCCCCTCAACCCCCCTCCAGGTCAGTGCCCCCCCCCCCAACCCCACACACGGTGGGCGGAGCTTTACCCAGGCCCCGCCCCCTTTCCCCACCCCACATCCGGTCTGTCTCTATGGCAACGCTCCCCTTCTTCCTCCTTTTTCATCACGTGACCTAAGCTGGCCTGTCTCACGTGGTCGCGTTTCCTGGATCACGTGGTTCCTGCCCTACACACGTGACCATGTCCAAGGCGGCGCGGGCAGCGCGAGCTGCGGCCGGGGCCGGGTCGGGATCGGCGGCGGCACCGAGACCCATCCGGACCCTGATCCCCGCGGGGGAGCGGCCCCGGGGCCCCCGCTGGGGCCCTTCCTGGGCCAGGTTAGGGCGGGGGGGCAACGGGGCTGAGGGGGCCGGGCCCGGGACCGGTGACCTTTGGGGGGGGGTTCCGGTATCCCGGGGGGTCAAGGGGGGTCCCGGTACCCCGGGATGAGGGGGGGTCTCGGTGTCCCGGAAGGGGATTAAGGGGGGGGTCTCCGGTGCCCCGGGGGGGGGAGTCTCGGTGTCCCGGGAAGGGGGTCGGGGGGGGGGGTCCCGGTGCCCCGGGAGGGGATTAAGGGGGGGGGTCCCGGTGCCCCGGGAGGGGATTAAGGGGGGGGTCCCGGTGCCCCTGGAGGGGGGTCGGGGGGGGCGTCCCGGTACCCCGGGAGAGGGGTCGGGGGGGGGGTCTCGGTGCCCCGGGAGGGGATTAAGGGGGGTGGTCTCGGTGCCCCGGAAAGGGGGGTTCAAGGGGGGTCCCGGTACCCCGGGGAGGGGATTAAGGGGGGTGGTCTCGGTGCCCCGGAAAGGGGGGTTCAAGGGGGGGGTCCCGGTACCTCGGGAAGGGGATTAAGGGGGGTCTACGGTGCCCCGGGAAGGAGGTCGGGGGGGGTGTCTCGGTGTCCCGGAAGGGGATTAAGGGGGGGGTCCCGGTGCCCCAGGGTGGGGGGGTCAAGGGGGGGTCCCGGTGCCCTGGGTTGAGGGGGGTTCAAGGGGGGGTCCCGGTGCCCTGGGAGGGGATTAAGGGGGGGTCCCGGTGCCCCAGGGTGGGGGGGGGTCAAGGGGGGGTCCCGGTGCCCTGGGAGGGGATTAAGGGGGGGGTCCCGGTGCCCCAGGGTGGGGGGGGTCAAGGGGGGGTCCCGGTGCCTTGGGTTTGGGGGGGGGGGGGATGGGGGAGGGGGGGATGGAGGGGGTGGGGGCGGGGGGGGGGGTGTGTTTCCCGGTCCCCCCCCCCTCAGGCCTGACCGGTCCGTTCTCCCCTCCCCCCCCCCCCAGCGCGGGATCCCGATCGCCGCCTTTTGTCAGGATTTTAACGAGCGATCGCGAGACATCAAACCGGGGGTGCCGCTGCGCGCGAGCCTGCGCGTGCGCGTGAGTCGCGAGGGGACACCCCCCCCCCCACCCCCCTCCCCTCCATCTCTGATCATCCCGGACCCCCCCCCCCCCCACCCCCGGACCCCCCCCTTACCCGGAGCACCGGGACCCCCCCACCCGGGACCCCCCCAACTCCCCCCCCTTCCCGGGGCACCGGGACCCCCCCCAACTCCCCCTTCCCGGGGCACCGGGACCCCCCAACTCCCCCCTTCCCGGGGCACCGGGACCCCCCCCCAACTCCCCCTTCCCGGGGCACCGGGACCCCCCCACTCGGGACACCCCCCTCCCGGGGCACCGGGACCCCCCCACTCGGGACACCCCCCTCCCGGGGCACCGGGACCCCCCCCAACTCCCCCCTACCCGGAGCACCGGGACCCCCCCACTCGGGTCACCCCCCCACCCGGGTCACCCCCCACTCCCGGGGCACCGGGACCCACCCAACTCCCCCCGCTTCCCGGGGCACCGGGACCCCCCCAACTCCCCCTTCCCGGGCCACCGGGACCCCCCCACTCGGGACACCCCCACTCCCGGGGCACCGGGACCCACCCAACTCCCCCCCCTTCCCGGGGCACCGGGACCCCCCCCCCAACTCCCCCTTCCCGGGGCACCGGGACCCCCCCACTCGGGACACCCCCCTCCCGGGGCACCGGGACCCCCCCAACTCCCCCTACCCGGAGCACCGGGACCCCCCCACCCGGGTCACCCCCCCACCCGGGTCACCCCCACTCCCGGGGCACCGGGACCCCCCCAACTCCCCCCCCTTCCCGGGGCACCGGGACCCCCCCAACTCCCCCTACCCGGAGCACCGGGACCCCCCCACCCGGGTCACCCCCCCTCCCGGGGCACCGGGACCCCCCAACCTCCCCCTCCCTTCCTGGGGCACCAGGACCCCCCCGACCCCCCTCCCGGGGAACCGGGACCCCCTCCCTCCCCGACCCCCACCTGGGGCACCGGGACCCCCCCCCAGACCCCCCTCTCCCGGGGCACCGGGACCCCCCAACTCCCCCCCCCTTCCCGGGCCACCGGGACCCCCCCACTCGGGACACCCCCCCTCCCGGGGCACCGGGACCCCCCAACTCCCCCCCCCTTCCCGGGGCACCGGGACCCCCCCCCAACTCCCCCCTTCCCGGGGCACCGGGACCCCCCACTCGGGACACCCCCCTCCCGGGGCACCGGGACCCCCCCAACTCCCCCCTACCCGGAGCACCGGGACCCCCCCCACTCGGGACACCCCCCCACCCGGGTCACCCCCACTCCCGGGGCACCGGGACCCCCCAACTCCCCCCCCGCTTCCCGGGGCACCGGGACCCCCCCCAACTCCCCCTACCCGGAGCACCGGGACCCCCCCACCCGGGTCACCCCCCACTCCCGGGGCACCGGGACCCCCCCAACTCCCCCCGCTTCCCGGGGCACCGGGACGCCCCCCAACTCCCCCTACCCGGAGCACCGGGACCCCCCCACTCGGGACACCCCCCTCCCGGGGCACCGGGACCCCCCAACTCCCCCCCCCCCCGGGGCACCGGGACGCCCCCCAACTCCCCCTACCCGGAGCACCGGGACCCCCCCTCGGGACACCCCCCTCCGGGGCACCGGGACCCCCCAACTCCCCCTACCCGGAGCACCGGGACCCCCCCACCCGGGTCACCCCCACTCCCGGGGCACCGGGACCCCCCAACTCCCCCCCTTCCCGGGGCACCGGGACCCCCCCCAACTCCCCCTTCCCGGGGCACCGGGACCCCCCCACTCGGGACACCCCCCTCCCGGGGCACCGGGACCCCCCCAACTCCCCCCTACCCGGAGCACCGGGACCCCCCACTCGGGACACCCCCCCACCCGGGTCACCCCCCACTCCCGGGGCACCGGGACCCCCCAACCTCCCCCTCCCTTCCTGGGGCACCAGGACCCCCCCCGACCCCCCTCCCGGGGGAACCGGGACCCCCTCCCTCCCCGACCCCCCACCTGGGGCACGGGACCCCCCCCCAGACCCCCTCTCCCGGGGCACCGGGACCCCCCCAACTCCCCCCCCTTCCCGGGCCACCGGGACCCCCCCACTCGGGACACCCCCCTCCCGGGGCACCGGGACCCCCCCAACTCCCCCCCCTTCCCGGGGCACCGGGACCCCCCCCCAACCCCCCTACCCGGGGCACTGGGACCCCCCCACCCGGGACACCCCCCCCCACCCCCGGGGCACCGGGACCCCCCCAGACCCCGCCCCCCACCCCGGGGCACCGGGACCCCCCCTCCCAACCCCTCCCCCCTTCCCGGGGCACTGGGACCCCCCCACCTGGGGCACCGACCCCCCCACCTTCCCAGACCCCCCATCCCAGGGCACCAGGACCCCCCCCGAACCCCCTCCCGGGGAACCGGGACCCCCTCCCTCCCCGACCCCCCACCTGGGGCACCAGGACCCCCCCCCAGACCCCCCTCTCCCGGGGCACCCACACCCCACCCCCCGGGACCCCCCCCCCGACCCCGCCCATATCCCGGGGCACCAGGACTCCCACCCCACATTGGGTGCCCCCCCCCCCCAATTGGGTGCCCCCCTATATTTGGTGCCCCCCATATTGGGTGCCCCCCCCCCGTATTAGGTGCCCCCCCAATTGGGTGCCCCCATCCCCCCGTATTTGGTGCCCCCCCATATTGGGTGCCCCCCCCCCCAATTGGGTGCCCCCATCCCCCCGTATTTGGTGCCCCCCCCCAATTGGGTGGCCCCCCCCCCCGTATTTGGTGCGCCCCCCACTAATGGGTGCCCCCCTCAATTGGGTGTGCCCCCCACTAATGGGTGCCCCCCTATATTTGGTGCCCCTCCAATTGGGTGCCCCCCCCCCCCCATATTCGGTGCCCCCCCCCCCATATTGGGTCCGTCCCCCCCTAATTGGGTGCCCCCCCCCCCCCCAGCCTGACCGCACCTACGACCTGACCATCGGGACCCCCCCACCTCCTACTTCCTCAAGGCAGCAGCTGGGGTGCTCAAAGGGGCGTCCAGACCCGGTGAGGGGGGGCCCCAAAGTTTGGGGGGGGGATCCCCAAATCTTGGGGGGGCTGGAGGGGTCCCCCAAATCTGGGGGGGGGGCTATAAGGGGGATTTTCTCTTGTTTCAGGGGGTCTGAAGGGGGGAAATGGGAGGTTGGGGGGGGGGCTCTGTGGGGCCCCAAATTTTGGGGGGGGTCCCCAAATCGGGGGGGGGGGGGTGGGGGCTGGAGGGGTGCCCCCCAAATTTGGGGGGTCCCATCGGGGGGGGGGGGCTGGAGGTCCCCAAATCGGGGGGAGGGGGTTTTCTCTTGTTTCAGGGGGTCTGAAGGGGGGAAATGGGAGGTTGAGGGGGGGCTGGGGGGTCCCCGAATCTGGGTGGGGGTCCCCAAATCTTGGGGGGGCTGGAGAGGGTCCCCCAAATCCAGGGGGGCTGTAAGGGGGGTTCACTGGCTTAGGGGGGTCTGAAGGGGGGTAATGGGAGATTGAGGGGGGGGCTCTGGGGGGTTGGGGGGACTGGGGTGGGTGCCCCAAATCGGGGGGGGGTCCCCCAAATCTGGGGGGGGGGGAGGCTATAAGGTGGGGGGTGGGTGCCTATGTTCTGGGGTGGTATTTGGGGGGGAGTCTCTGGAATCTGGGGGGGTTCTGAGTGGGGGTCTCTGGGTTCAGGGGGGGTTCTGGGGAGGTGGGTGGGATTTTGGGGGGGGTCTCTGGAATCTGGGGGGGTTCTATGGGGGGGGGGTCTCTGGGTTTTGGGGGTGGGGGGTGTTTGGGGGGGGTATCTTTGTTATGGGGGTGTCTCTGGGTTTGGGGGGGCTCTGGGAGGTGGGGGGGATTTTTGGGGGGGGGGTCTCATGGTTCTAGGGGGGTTCTGGGGGGTGGTTTGGGGGTGTCTCTAGCTGCTCAGCAGCCCATGGAGGGGGTTGGGGGGGTCCCCTGTTCTATGGGGGTGGGGGGGGGTCCCCTGTTCTATGGGGGTGGGGTCCCTGTTCTATGGGGGGGGGGATCCCCTGTTATATGGGGGGGGTCCCCTGTTCTGTGGGGGGGGGTCCCTGTTCTATTGGGGTGTGGGGGGGATCCCCTATTCTATGGGAAGGGGGGTCCCCTGTTCTATGGGGGGGGTCCCCTGTTCTATGGGGGGGATCCCCTGTTCTATAGGGTTGGGGGTCCCCAGCTCTGAGAGGGGGGTCCCCACTCACCTTCCCCCCTACCCCCCAGGGCACGAGGAAGTGGGGGTGCTGTCCCTCAAGCACCTCTACGAGGTGGCCCTGGTCAAGCAGGGGGACCCCAGGGTGGGGGCACGGGGACCCCCCCTCCCCGCCCTCGTGGGGTCCCTGCTGGGCTCCGCCCGCAGCCTCGGCATCCGCGTCGTCCCACGGTGGGTGACCCCCCCCCCCAAAAACCCTCCTAGGCACCCCCTAACCCCCACCCCCCAAACCCCCAGGTCCTCTTCACCCCCACCCCCCACCCACAAAATCCCTGCGTCCCCCAACCCTGCTCCCATCCAGACCCCTGGGTGCCCCCCACCCCCAAATCACTGGGTGCCCCCCCCTGGAGCCCCCTTCCCTCAGACACCCCCCCCAAACCCCCAGGTCCTCTTCACCCCCCCAAAATCCCTGGGTCCCCCCCCAACCCTGCTCCCATCCAGACCCCTGGGTGCCCCCCACCCCCAAATCACTGGGTGCCCCCCCGGATCCCCCTCTCCTCAGACACCCCCCACCCCCAAACCCCCAGGTCCTCTTCACCCCCACCCCCCTCCAAAATCCCTGGGTCCCCCCCCAACCCTGCTCCCATCCAGACCCCTGGGTGCCCCCCACCCCCAAATCACTGGGTGCCCCCCCCCCTGGAGCCCCCTTCCCTCAGACACCCCCCCCCCAAACCCCCAGGTCCTCTTCACCCCCCCCAAAATCCCTGGGTCCCCCCCAACCCTGCTCCCATCCAGACCCCTGGGTGCCCCCCACCCCCAAATCCCTGGGTGCCCCCCCCCAAACCCTCCTCATACCCCAGGTCCTCTTCACACACCCCCCACCCCCAAAAATCCCTGGGTCACTCCCCCCACCCCCAATCTCCCCCCACCCTATGGGTGCCCCCCACCCCAATATCCCCCCCAGCCCCCTTGGGTGCCCCCCTCACCCCCAAATCCCGCCCCCCCCCCCCCAGACTGACCCCCCAGGACTGCGCCGAGTTCCAGCGCCGGCGGCGGGGCAGGAAGCAGCTGAGGAAGAGGAGGGTGGGGGGGGATGAAGAAGTGACACCCCCCCCCCAAAAACAGCCCCCCTCCCTCCTGTCCGGGGGGGGTGTCCCCAATAAACAGCTTTGGCCTTCAGCCTCCTCTGTGTCTTCATTGGGGGGGGGGGGGAGGGGGAGGGGGAGCCCCCGTTGCCATGGTGATGGGAGCAAGGGGGTTGGGCCTTCGGCCTCGTGTTCTGTTGGGTGTGCCCCCCTCCCTTCTCCTGGACATCCCCCCCCCGCCCCCCAATCTGCTTCATCCCTCATCCTTCTCTTCCTCCTCCTCATCCTCCCCACCCCTTCTTCCTCCCTGGATCCCTCAGCAGCATCTTCATCCTCCTTCATCCTCCTCATCTTCTCATCCTCCTCCTCCTCATCCTCCTCCCTCATCCTCCTCTTCTTCCTCCTCCTCTTCTTCTTCATCTTCATCCTTTTCCTCCTTCATCCCCCTCCTTCATCCCCCTCCTTCATCCCCCTCCTTCATCCCCCTCCTTCATCCCCCTCCTTCATCCCCTCCTTCATCCCCCTCCTTCATCCCCCTCCTTCATCCCCCTCCTTCATCCCCCTCCTTCATCCCCCTCCTTCATCCCCTTCAACTTCCTCCATCATCTTCATCCCCCCATCCTCATCCTCCTTCACCATCTTCATCCTCCTTCATCCTCCTTCTTCATCCCACCCTCCTCATCCTCCCTCCTCCCCTCCATCCTCATCCTCTTCCTCCTTCATCTCACCCTCCTCATCCACCTTCCTCCCCACGCATCCTCATCCCCTTCCTCCTTCATCCCACCCTCCTCATCCTCCTTCCTCCCCCATCCTCATCCTCCTTCTCCTTCATCCCCTCATCCTCCCCCTCCTCCTTCACCCCCCTTCCCAGCCTTCATCCCTTCATCCTCCCCCCCATTCCCACCCTCCTCCCTCCCTCCTCATCCTCCATCCCCCCTTTGCATCCTCATCCTCCCCCCTCCAGCCTCTCCATCTTCCTCCCTCCCTCCTCATCCTCCCCCCTTCCCATCCTCCTTCACCCCCCCATCTTCCTCCACCCCTCTTTTCCCTCCTCATCCTCACCCCCCTTCCCATCCTCCATCCCCCCAATCTTCCTCCCTCCCTCCCTCCTCATCCTCCCCCCTTCCCATCCTCCTTCACCCCCCCAATCTTCCTCCACCCCCTTTTCCCTCCTCATCCTCACCCCCCTTCCCATCCTCCATCCCCCCAATCTTCCTCCCTCCCTCCCTCCTCATCCTCCCCCCTTCCCCTCCTCCTTCATCCCCCCCAATCTTCCTCCACCCCCCTTTTCCCTCCTCATCCTCCCCCCTTCCCATCCTCCATCCCCCCAATCTTCCTCCCTCCCTCCTCATCCTCCCCCCTTCCCCTCCTCCTTCACCCCCCAATTTTCCTCCATCCCCCTTTTCCCTCCTCATCCTCCCCCCTTTTCCCTCCTCATCCTCCCCCCTTCCCATCCTCCATCCCCCCAATCTTCCTCCCTCCCTCCTCATCCTCACCCCCCTTCCCATCCTCCATCCCCCCAATCTTCCTCCCTCCCTCCTCATCCTCCCGCCCTTCCCCTCCTCCTTCATCCCCCCAATCTTCCTCCCTCCCTCCCTCCTCATCCTCCCCCCTTCCCCTCCTCCTTCATCCCCCCCCAATCTTCCTCCACCCCCCTTTTCCCTCCTCATCCTCCCCCCTTCCCATCCTCCATCCCCCCAATCTTCCTCCCTCCCTCCTCACCCTCTCCCCGCCTTTCCCCTCCCTCATTCTCCCCCCAAATCTTCCTCCCCCTCCCCCTTTTCCCTCCTCATCCTCCCCATATCCCCCCCCCCCCCTCCATCTTTCCAGCTCAACCGTTGCCATGGAAACCCGGTACCGCTTCAGTGGGGGGGGGGGGGGGATGTGGGTACCACACACGGGGTTGGGGGGCTCAAAGATTGGGGGTGGGGGTGTGTGGGGGGCACATCTCACGCGCCAACGAGACTCGGGGGGGGGGTCAGCGAAATTTTGGGGGGGGGGGGGGGGAGAAAGATTTGGGGGGGAGGGGGAGGAGGAGGCGAGCTCCCCCCATGGATGGAGCCCCCTAAACCTTTCCCCTCCCCCTCGCGAGGGTCTCCAAAGCCTTTCTATGGCCCCCCCCCCCCCCCACCCCCCCCACCCAGGTCCCCGGCCCCTCCCCCTCCCCCTGCGCGCGCCGCTATTTTTAGCCCCTTTTGCGCCTATTTTTAGCGCAGAGATTTCAGCGCCCAAATTTGGCAGCGACGGAGCCGGAGGGGGAGGGGGGGGGGGTGGGGGGGGGGGGGGGAGGGAAGGAGGAGGGAGCGCGAGCGCTTTGAGGGGGCGGGGCCAGCTCGGGGGGTACCCGTGGGAAGGAGGAGTGGAGGGGGGGGGGGGGGGGAAAAGGGGATCCCGGAGGTTTTTTGGAGGGGGGTGGGGAGGGGGGCAGTCACCTCCCCCACCCACCCCCCCCCCAAAAAATTCCCTCTTCAAGGTGTGGGGCAGCCCGCCCCCCCCCCCCAAAATCACTGCGGGGACCCCCCCACACCCCCCAATCTGCTCCTCTGTCTGTTGACCCCCTCCCCAAATTGACACACACCTCCCCCCTCTGGTATCAGACACCACCCCCCCCCCCAAAATCCCTGGAGCCCTTCCCTGCCCCTCCCCCCTCAGCACCCCAGTCTGCCCATTGACAACCCCCGCCCCCCCCAATCTGCCCATTGACCCCCCCATTGGCTTCTCCATCCCCCCCCTTGAGTCCCCCAATCACACCCCCCCCACTCATTGATCCGCCCCATCCATCGCCCCCCAATCCATTGACCCCCCCATCGCCCCCCTAAATTGTCCCCCCATCTATCACCCCCCAATCCATCGACCCCCAATTGCCCCATCCATCACCCCCATCCATTGCCCCCTAAATTGCCCCCCATCCCTCACCCCCCATCCATTGCCCCCTAATTGCCCCCCCATAACACCCCCATCCATCACCTCCCCCATTGCCCCCCAGCCATTGCACCCCCATTTCCCCCATCCCTCACCCCCATCCATCGCCCCCCATTGCCCCCCTAAATTGCCCCCATCCATCTCCCCCCACATCGTCCCCCATCCATCTCCCCCATCCATCACCTCCCCCATTGCCCCCATCCATGCACCCCCATTTCCCCCATCCTCACCCCCATTGCCCCCTAAATTACCCCCATCCATCTCCCCCCACATTGCCCCCATCCATCTCCCCCATCCATCACCTCCCCCATTGCCCCCCATCCCTCACTCCCCATCCCTCACCCCCCATTGCCCCCTAAATTACCCCCATCCATCTCCCCCCATTGCCCCCCATCCATCTCCCCCATCCATTGCACCCCCATTCCCCCATCCCTCACCCCCATCCCTCACCCCCCATTGCCCCCTAAATTACCCCCATCCATCTCCCCCATTGCCCCCATCCATCTCCCCATCCATTGCACCCCCATTCCCCCCATCCCTCACCCCCCATCCCTCACCACCCCCCATTGCCCCCCTAAACTACCCCCCATCCACCTCCCCCCCACATTGCCCCCCCCATCACCCCCCCATCCACATCACCCCCTCCCCATCTCCCCCCCCCCTCCCCCCAATCGCCTCTCCCCAACGCTCCCTTAGAAGGTTCGGAGGGGGTGGGGGGAGGTTGGGGGGTATCCCCAACCCCTCCCCTAACCCCGCCCCCCACCGCGCGCCATCTCCTATTTCGGTGCGAACCATCCTCGCGCCGCCCCCCCCTCCTCCCCCCACCCCCCCCCCCCCCCCCCCTCCTCGCGCAGCGCGCGCGCTAGCGTCAACACTGACGCTGCCACCACCCCCCACCCACCCCCCCCCCCCCCCCTTTTTAACGGTAGGGATATTGAGGTGGAGGGGTTGGGGGGGGGGGAAGGGGGGGAGGGGGGCGGGGCGAGGAGTGACGTAGGCAGTGACGTAGGGGCAGCCCCGGTCCATATAAGGGCGGCGTCGGGGCGGGCGGGCGGCGCGGGGCGAGGATGCTGCGCTCCACCAAAGGCGCCTCCAAGGCGCGGAGGGACCAGATCAACGCCGAGATCCGCGCCCTGCGCGACCTCCTCCCGCTGCCCGACGGCGACCGGCCGCGCCTCTCCTACCTGCACGTCATGGCCCTGGCCTGTATCTACACCCGGAAGGGAGCCTGCCTGCGCCCCGGTGAGTGGGGATGGGGATGGGGATGGGAGCGGGGTAGGACCGGGATGGGGATGGGGATGGGGATGGGAGCGGGGTAGGACCGGGATGGGGATGGGGATGGGGATGGGAGCGGGGTAGGACCGGGATGGGGATGGGGATGGGAGCAGGGTAGGACCGGGATGGGGATGGGGATGGGGATGGGAGCAGGGTAGGACCAGGTTGGGGATGGGGATGGGGATGGGATGGGGATGGGGATGGGGATGGGATGGGGATGGGAGCAGGGTAGGACCGGGATGGGGATGGGGATGGGGATGGGAGCAGGGTAGGACCAGGTTGGGGATGGGGATGGGGATGGGATGGGGATGGGGATGGGGATGGGATGGGGATGGGAGCAGGGTAGGACCGGGATGGGGATGGGGATGGGGATGGGAGCGGGGTAGGACCGGGATGGGGATGGGGATGGGGATGGGAGCAGGGTAGGACCAGGTTGGGGATGGGGATGGGGATGGGATGGGGATGGGGATGGGGATGGGATGGGGATGGGAGCAGGGTAGGACCGGGATGGGGATGGGGATGGGAGCAGGGTAGGACCAGGTTGGGGATGGGGATGGGGATGGGATGGGGATGGGAGCAGGGTAGGACCGGGATGGGGATGGGGATGGGGATGGGGATGGGATGGGATGGGGATGGGAGCGGGGTAGGACCGGGATGGGGATGGGGATGGGATGGGGATGGGGATGGGGATGGGATGGGATAGGACCGGGGTAGGACCAGGTTGGGGATTGGGATGGGATGGGGATGGGGATGGGGATGGGATGGGGATGGGGATGGGATGGGATAGGACCGGGGTAGGACCAGGTTGGGGATTGGGATGGGATGGGGATGGGGATGGGGATGGGATGGGATAGGACCGGGGTAGGACCAGGCTGGGAATAGGGATGGGATGGGATAGGATAGGACCGGGATGGGGATGGGATGGAGATGGGGATGGGATGGGGATGGGGATGGGAGCGGGGTAGGACCAGGCTGGGGATGGGGATGGGGATGGGATGGGGATGGGAATGGGGATGGGGTAGGACCGGGGTAGGACCAGGCTGGGGATGGGAATGGGGATGGGAATGGGATGGGGATGGGATGGGGATGGGATGGGGATGGCACCGGGATTGGGATGGGGATGGGATGAGGATGGCACCGGGGATGGGGATGGGGATGGGATAGGACCGAGGTAGGATCGGGATGGGATGGGGATAATGGGATGGGGATGGGGTAGGACCAGGGTAGGACCGGGCTGGGGATGGGGATGGGGATGGGGATGGGATGGAGCTGGACCGGGCTGGGGACCGTCAGCACCGCGGACAGGGAGCGGGGAGCGGGACCGGGAGCGGAGCGGGGTGGGATCAGCACCGCGGACAGCGCCGGGGACCGGGGATGGGGAACCGGGATCAGCACCGCGGACAGAGACCGGGAACGGGGAGGGATGCGGCCGGGATCGGGACCGGGATCGGGATCGGGATCCGGGACCGGGGTTCGGAGTGAGCCCGGGATCAGGGACCGGGATCTGGGATCAGGGCAGGGACCGATCCTGGGGATAGGGACTGGGACCGGGGCTGGGATCAGGGACCGGGGTTTGGAGCGAGCCTGGGATCCAGGATCAGGACCCGGGATCAGGGACTGGGGCTGGGAGCGAGCCCAGGGGCCGGGATTGGGATCTGGGATCACAGCAGGGACCGATCCTGGGGACAGGGACTGGGACCGGGGCTGGGATCAGGGACCAGGGCTGGGAATGAGCCTGGGAACTGGGATTGGGACCTGGGAGTCGGGATCAGGACTGGGAATGGGGATCAGGGACTGGGATCAGGGACTGGGATCAGGGACTGGGGATGGGAGCGATCCTGGGATCTGGGATCAGGACCTAGGATCACAGCAGGGACCAGGACTGGGAACGGGGACTGGGATCAGGATCAGGGACTGGGAGCGAGACTGGTGGAGGGGACAGGGATCAGGGTTGGGAATGAGGGGCTGACACTGGGGACAGGAGATTGGGGCTGGGACACTGGGAGCAGGACTGGGAGTGAGGATCAGGCCCTGGGATCAGAGCAGGGATGGAGACTGGGATCAAGGATCAGGATTGGGCAACTGGGATCAGGGCTGGGGGGTATGGGGGGACTGGGATCAGGGCTGGAACGGGGTTAGACATGGGGACTGGGACCAGGGACCAGAGCTGGGACTGGAGATGAGGGACTGGGGACTGCAACTGGGGATGGGAATGAGGACTGGGACTGGGGATCGGGGACTGGGACTGGGGACAGGGACAGGGACTGGGAATAGGGATGAGGACTGGGGACAGGGACAGGGACTGGGGACAGGGACAGGGACTGGGAATATGGATGGGGACTGGGGATGGGGACTGGGGACAGGGACTGGAGATGAGGGGCTGGGGACTGCAACTGGGGATGGGAATGAGGACTGGGACTGGGGATGGGGGACTGGGACTGGGGACAGGGACAGGGACTGGGACAAGGACTGGGAATAGGGATGGGGACTGGGACTGGGGACAGGGACAGGGACTGGGACAAGGACTGGGAATAGGGATGGGGACTGGGACTGGGGACGGGGACTGGGAATGGAGATGAGGGACTGGGGACAGGGTCTGGGACTGGGGACAGGGGCTGGGACTGGGATCTGGGGACAGGGCCTGGGACTGGGACTGGGGACAGGGACTGGGACTGGGGACAGTGCTGGGGACTGGGATCTGAGGACAGGGACTGGGACTGGGGACAGGGATGGGGACTGGGATCTGAGGACAGGGCCTGGGACTGGGGACAGGGCCCGGGATGGAGGACAGGACCCGGGGGCCACCCATGGGTGCTCAGGTGGCCTGGGGGCTGTGCCAGGGGCCAGGCCGGGCGCAGGCTGGGTGCAGGCTGGGTGCTGACACTGTCCCCACGCAGGCCCAGCCCGGGGGCACCCATGGAGCTACTGGGGGGCCCGGAACTGGCCGATCTGGTGGCGTCGCTGCCGGGGTTCCTCTTGGCCGTCACCCGCGACGGGAAGCTGGTGGGCGTCACCGACAACGTCGCCCAGCACCTGGGGCACTCCATGGTGGGCACCCACCCGTGGGGAGGGGGGCGGGTGCTATGGGAGGGGGGATGGGTGCTGGGGGAGGGTGTCAGGGGGTGCTGGGTGCCAGGGAAGGGGGATGGGGGGTGTTGGGTACCAGGAGAGGGTGTTGGGGGGAGGGATGGGTGCTAAGGGAAGGGGATGAGGGGGTGGGATGGGTGCCTGGGGAGGGTGTTAGAGGGGGCTGGGTGCTTGAGGAAGGTGCTGGGTGCCAGGGAGGGGGATGGGGAGGGGATGGGTGCCAGGGAAGGGGGCTGGGTGCCAGGGAGGGGGATGGGGGGGCTGGGTGCCAGGGAAGGGGGCTGGGTGCCAGGGTAGGGTGTCAGGGGGGATGATGGGTACCAGGGGAAGGTGCTGGGTGCTGGGGAGGTTGCTGGGGGTTGGTGGGTGCTGTGGGGTCCTGGGTACCAGGGGAAGGTGTTGGGGGGTGCTGGGTGCCAGGGAAGGGGGCTGGGTGCTGGGGAGGTTGCTGGGTGCTGTGGGGTCCTGGGTACCAGGGGAAGGTGTTGGGGGGTGCTGGGTACCAGGGGAAGGTGTTGGGGGGTGCTGGGTACCAGGGGAGGGTGCTGGGTGCTGGTCCTTCTGCCTGCTCCCCAACATGGGTGGTCCTGGGGCTGGAGGATGCTGGGTGCCTGGAGGTTCTGGGGGGTTCTGGGGGATCTGGGTGCTGACCCACCCCCTCCCCATGCAGGTGGACCTGGTGGCACAGGGTGACAGCATCTACGACCTGCTGGACCCGGCCGATCACCCGCTGGTGCGACAGCAGCTCAACCTGCCCGGACCCCCCCAGGCAGGTGGGTGGGGTGCTGGGGGGTGGGGGGTGGGGGGATGGAGGGATGGAGGGATGGAGGGATGGAGGGATGGAGGGATGGATGGAGAGATGGATGGAGGGAGGGATGGATGGATGGATGGAGGGAGGGATGGAGGGATGGAGGGATGGATGGAGGGAGGGAGGGAGGGAGGGATGGAGGGATGGAGGGATGGATGGAGGGATGGATGGAGGGATGGAGGGAGGGAGGGATGGATGGAGGGATGGATGGATGGATGGAGGGATGGAGGGATGGAGGGAGGGAGGGAGGGATGGATGGTCAGACAGACGGATGGATGGGTGGATGGACGGACAGACAGACAGACAGAGGGAACCTGGAGGCCCCAATGCTATGTCCCCCTCCCCCCTTCTCCAGAGCGCCTCTTCCGCTGCCGCTTCACCACCTCGCGAGCTTCTCGCCGTCCCAGCGCCGGCCGGAAGCTGGTTCTGCTCCGGGGCCGATTCCAGGGTCCCCCCGGCCCCCCGGGACCCCCCAGGGCTTTTTGTCGCCTTCTGTGCCCCCCTGGACCCCCCTCCTTGGCCCTGCCCCGACTGCCTCCTGCTGCCGGCCTTCCAGAGCCGCCACGCTCGCGACCTCGCCCTGCTCGACGTGTCCGAGAGGTGAGGACCTGGAGGGGGGCTCCTCAAGGATCTGGGGGTGGGGGGGTCCCTAAATGTCTTGGGGGGTGGTCCACGCACCCATAGGTGAGTGAGGGACCCAAATGTGGTGTCCCACAGTGTCCTGATCCACCTGGGCTATGGGCGGGGGAGCTCCTGGGCCGCTCCTGGTACCGGCTGCTGCACCCCGAGGACCTCGGCCACGTCGCCCGCCAGCACCTTCGCCTGGGTGAGTGTCCCCCACGGGGGTCCCCAAGGTCCCCCCCATCACCCTGAGGGTCCCTAAGGGGTCTCCCATCACCCTGAGGGTCCCCAAGGTCCCTCCCATCACCCTGAGGGTCCCCAAAGTCCCTCCCATCACCCTGAGGATCCCCAAGGGGTCCCCCATCACCCTGAGGGTCCCCAAGGGGTCTCCCATCACCCTGAGGGTCCCCCTCTGTCTCTCTGTTGCCACCCCGCAACATCCTGGGTATCTCATGTGTCCCCTGGGGTCACCTCGTGTCCCACCTTGGGGTGGTCTCTGTGACCCCCTCCCATGTCCCAAATGTCCCCCCTCCCCCCAAGACCTTCTTGACTTCCCCCATGCCCCCAACCCCCCTAAATGGCCTTGTTGACGTCCCCCATCTCCCCAATCCCCCTCCCAAAGACCTTGTTGATGTCCCCAACCCCCTCTCCCAAATGACCTTGTTGACGTCCCCCATGTCCCCACCACCCTCCCAAAGACCTTGTTGAGGTCCCTAACCCCCTCCCAAAGACCTTGTTGACGTCCCCCATGTCCCCAACCCCCTCCCAAAGACCTTGTTGATGTCCCCAACCCTCTCCCAAAGTCCTTGTTGACGTCCCCCATGCCCCCAACCACCCCCCTGCTGATGTGTGTCCCCCCCACCCCATCCCCACAGCAGGAGCAGGGGCGGAGGCGCGAGGGGAGCTGGTGACGCGGCTGCAGCGCAAGGACGGCCTGGGCTGGACATGGGTCTACGCCCGCCTGCGCCCCGAGGGCCCGGCCCTGCTCGCCCACAACTTCGTCATCAGGTGAGTGGTGGCCCTGGCCCACCCCAGGTGACCCCGGGGGCCCCAGAGGTGGGACATGAGTCCCATCACCGCCCCCGCCAGGGAACCCAAGTGTCCCCCCAAGGAACCCAAGTGTCCCATCACCACCCCAAGAACCCAAGTGTCCCATCACCCCCAAGGGAAGCCCATAGTGTGGGTCCTTCCTGCTCCCCCGGGGTCACCCCAGGAACCCCAGGTCACCCCAGACCTCCCCCATAACCCCCTTCTCTCCCACAGCGAGGCCGAGGCCTGGTGCCTGCGGCAGCAGCTGGCGGCTGAAGCTCCCCCAGGTCCCCCGAACCCTTCAGCTCCGGCCTTGACTTCCCCGGTGCCAACGTTGGAGCTGGTGGGGACCTTGACATTGGAACAGGCCCCGGCGTTGGCCTTGGTGTTGACCCGGGCGTCGGATCCGGCGTGGAGCTTGGAGTTGGAGCTGGGCTTGGAGATGATGTTGGAGCAAGTGTTGGCATCAACATCGGCCTCGGGCTTGGGGTCAACATGGGATGTGGCCTTGGAGCCAACGTCGGACACGGGCTCGGAGCTGGTCTTGGGGCCAACGTTGACCCTGGGCTTGGAGCTGGTGTTGGATCCGGTCTTGGAGCCAACATGGGACCCGGTCTCAACGCCAACATGGGCCCCGGTCTCGGAGCTGCCATCGCACACGGTCTTGGAGGCAACGTCACCGCCAACGTTGACCCTGATCTTGGAGCTGGGCTTGGAGCAAACGTTGGGCGTGGTCTTGGAGACGCCGTTGGACACGGCCTTGGCTCCGACGGCATCGGCGTGGGAGCCGGCATCAGAGTTGACGTTGGCCTTGGTGTGGCGGCCGGCGCCGGCGCCGACCCCAACCTTGGTGCTGATATCAGAGCTGCCCTTGGAGCTGGTGGTGGAGATGATGTCGGAGCTGGTCTCCAAGCCAATAGTGGAGCAGATATTGGCCCCAGCCTCGGAGCTGGTGTTGCCCTCAGCGTCGGAGCCAACATTGGTCCGGGCCTTGGTGGTGGTGTCAGAGCCAGTGTGGGGCTCGGCGTTGGAGCCGTTGGATCCACTCTGCCATCTGACATCAGTGCTGGCGTCGGACTCACCGTGGGGGCCACTGTTGGAGCCAACGTCGGAGCAGGAGTTGGCCTTGGCCTTGGAGCCAACGTTGGTGCCAATCTTGGATCCACTGTTGGAATTGGACTTGGACTTGGAGATCCTCTTGGAGCCAACGTTGGCTCTGGTC
Source organism: Hypotaenidia okinawae (assembly GCA_027925045.1). Classification (NCBI taxonomy): domain Eukaryota; kingdom Metazoa; phylum Chordata; class Aves; order Gruiformes; family Rallidae; genus Hypotaenidia; species Hypotaenidia okinawae. The sequence goes on from BSDF01000037.1 coordinate 232,902, forward strand.
TTTCATCTGGGATTGGACTTGCTGTTGGAGCTGCTGTTGGAGCCACCGTTGGCTCTTCCCTTGGATCTGGGGTTGGACTTGCCGCTGGAGCCAGTGTTGGAGCTGCTCTTGGATCCGATGGTGATGGTGGCATTGGACTCAGTGTCGGAGCCAACGTTGGTGCTGCTCTGGCATCTGACGTTGGAGCCGGCGTTGGAATCGGCCTCGGAGCCGCTGTCGGAGCCAACATTGGTGCCGGCATCGGATCTACGCTTGGATCCAGCGTTGGACTCGGCCTTGGAGCCACCGTTGGCTCCACTACCGGATCGGATGGCGGTGCTGGCATCGGACTGGCCGTTGGAGCTGGCGTTGGAGCTGGTGGCAGCTCTGGGCTTGGATCTGCCCTTGGATTCGCCGTCGGAGCCGCGCTCGGAGCCAACGTCAGCTCTGGGCTTGGATCCGACGTCGGTGCCACAGTTGGACTCAGCCTTGGAGCCAACGTTGACTCCGCTCTTGGAACCGGTGTTGACACCGGGATTGGACTTGTTGAAACTGCTATTGGATCCGGCGTCGGATCTGCTGTAGGCCTCGGAGCTGGAGCCGGCGCTGGCACCACTCTCGGATCCACCATTGGCCTCGGAGCTGGAGCTGGAGCCGGTGCCATGCTCGGATCCACCATCGGCAGCTCTGGATCCACCATGGGCCTAGGCCGCAGCACCACTGTTGATGCCTCTCTCAGCTCTGGATTCACCATGGGCCTAGGCCGTGGCACCACTGTTGATGCCTCTCTCAGCTCTGGATCCACCATGGGCCTAGGCCGTGGCACCACTGTTGACGCCTCTCTCAGCTCTGGATCCACCATGGGCCTAGGCCGTGGCACCAGCTCCGCTCTCGGATCCACCATGGGCCTAGGCCATAGCACCACCATTGACACTGCTCTCAGCTCTGGATCCACCATGGGCCTAGGCCATGGCGCCAGCTCCACTCTTGGATCCTCCATGGGCCTAGGCCGCAGCACCACCGTTGAGGCCCCTCTGGGCTCTGGATCCACCATGGGCCTAGGCCGTGGCACCAGCTCCACTCTTGGATCCTCCATGGGCCTAGGCCGCAGCACCACCATTGAGGCCCCTCTGGGCTCTGGATCCACCATGGGCCTAGGCCGCAGCACCACCATTGAGGCCCCTCTGGGCTCTGGATCCACCATGGGCCTAGGCCGCGGCGCCGCCATCGATGCTGCTCTCAGCTCCAGCGTCGCCCTCGGTGTTGGAACCATCGGATCCACCTCCGGCACCGCCCTTGGACTCGGCCTCGGAGCCACCCTCACCTCCAGCATCGTCCCTTCCCTGGGACCCCCCTCGGCACCCCCGGAGCACCCATAGGGTCTCGCCTGGTGCCAGGCCTTGGACTCGCCGAAACTCCGGCGGTCGGGAGCACCACGGAGACCTGGACACCCCCATACACCCCCCGGCAGGCCCCACCCTTCGCCTTCGGCCCACCGGAACCCCCTGAATCAGCACCCGAAAAACTCCCCCCAAGTCCCGAAAGTCCCGGGGTGACCCCAGGTGGGACCCCCGGCTCCCTCCTCACCCCCGAAACCTCCCCCCCGCCACCCCTGCCGGCCCCGCCCGGCCCCGCCTTACGTCGCCTGCTCCAGGGATTGGCCGCCGCCGCCGTCGTCAACCGCGGGGGTCCCAGGATTTCGGGGGGACCCCAAACCCCCGCCCGAACCCCCAACCCCGGTCGCCCCGCGACCCCTTCGCTGAGTTGTATCAACTCCCCCAGAGCCGCCTCCAGGACGCCTTCCGCCAAGGTGGGGGGGCTTTCGGGGGGCACCGGGGGGGTGATGGGGATGGGGATGGGAGGGGTGTATGGGGGGGGGTCCCCAAAAATCTTGGGACCCATTTTAGGGGGAAGGGGAGGGGGTTGGTGGGTGTATCCAGGCAGATGGGGCCCTTAGAAGGGGTTGGGGGTCCTGGGGACCTGGGGACTGTATCACTTTGGGGGGGGCACCCAGGGGGGTGACAGTGATGGGTGTAGGGATGGGGGGGGCACCCCAAAAACCCTGGGACCTGTTTTATTTGGGGAAGGGTGTGTCCAGGAGGCAGATGGGGCCCTGATGAGTTTTGGGGGTCAGGATGGGGGTCCTGTATCCTTGGGGTCCACATCACTTTGGGGGGGGGGGCATGCAGGGGGAGGTGACACTGATGGGAGGGGTCCCCCAAAAACCCTGAGGGGGGATGTGGGGGGTTGAGGGTGTATCCAGGCAGATGGGGCCCTGATGAGGAGTTGGGGGGAGAAATTTGGGGTCCTGGATGCCTGGGGCCTTGGGAAGGGTCATTCCTAATTAGGGGGGCTCAATCCTAATTTAGAGGGACCACTCCTAATTGGGGGGGGGGGGGTGTCACTCCTGGGTATGGGGATCCTTTGGTTGGGGGGGGGACAGGGATGGGGATGTGACACCCCAGGACATGGGGGTCCCTTAGAGGGATTTTTGGGGGGAAGGGGGCAGATTTTGGGGAAGGGTCCCTGACCCTGTGTCCCCCCCCCTCTTTGTGTCCCCCCCCCCCAACAGCCGGAAGCCAGCGCGCCCCGTCGTTCTGAACTAAGTCTGTGACGCGACTTGCCCCCAGTATGACATATTGTCATTGTCACCCCGGCCCGGTGCCACCCCCCCACCCCCCCCACCCACCCCCCCCCCCCCCAAAAACCACCCCCACCCCCCTTACACCCCACCCTCCAGCCCCCTCCCCGGGGCCTTTCGTGCTAATTTAACTCGTAACGAGTCTCTAAGGTAATTGGGGGGGGCTGGTGGCCCCCCCCTCCTTCCCCCAGCCCGGACGCCTGGGTCCCGTTGTCCCCTCCCCCCCCAACCCTTCCCATGTCACTTTGTCACCCTGTCCTCAGCCCCTCCCCCACCCTGGGGTCTGCGTTTTTGGCAGAGTCCCCCCCTAAAAAAAAAGTGGGGGTGAGCCCACCCATGAGTGTCATCCCCCCGTGTCCCCAACCCAAGGGACCGAGGCACGATGTGACTCGATGTCCCCAAGGTGGCTTGAGGGCCCCATGTCCCCAACGTCCCCAACTCACGGGGCTGAGGCACAATGTGACTCGATGGCCCCAGTGCCCCCAGTGTCCCCAGTGTCCCCAACCCAAGGGATGGTGACAAACCATGACCTGATGTCCCCGGTGTCCCCAGTGTCCCCAACCCAAGGGTTGGTGGCACACCATGACCTGATGTCCCCGATGTCCCCAATGTCCCCAACACAAGGGTTGATGACACACCATGACCTGATGTCCCCGGTGTCCCCAACACAAGAGTTGGTGGCACACCATGACCTGATGTCCCCGATGTCCCCGATGTCCCCAACCCAAGGGTTGGTGGCACACCATGACCTGATGTCCCCAGTGTCCCCAACCCAAGGGTTGGTGGCACACCATGACCTGATGTCCCCGATGTCCCCGATGTCCCCAACCCAAGGGTTGGTGGCACACCATGACCTGATGTCCCCGATGTCCCCGATGTCCCCAACCCAAGGGTTGGTGGCACACCATGACCTGATGTCCCCAGTGTCCCCAACCCAAGGGTTGGTGGCACACCATGACCTGATGTCCCCGATGTCCCCGATGTCCCCAACCCAAGGGTTGGTGGCACACCATGACCTGATGTCCCCGATGTCCCCGATGTCCCCAACACAAGGGTTGGTGGCACACCATGACCTGATGTCCCCGATGTCCCCAACCCAAGGGTTGGTGGCACACCAGGACCCGATGTCCCCAATGTCCCCAACTTGAGGGAGGGACTGAGACACATCGTGACTCAGTGTCCCCAGTAGCCCAAGTGCCCCTGATGTCCCCAACGTCCCCTCGATGTCCCCAACGTCCCCACCCCTCACCCAAGACATCGAGACGTGTCGCAGCGTGATGCCACCAAGCCCGTGGGACTGAGACTCGTCACTGCTCGACGTCCCCGAGATCCCTGAGGGACACGGGCCACCTCGTCACCGCTGTGACCCAAGGGACTGAGACCCAGCACAGCTCCACGTCCCCAGAGTGTCCCCAAAGGACGTGGACACCACCTGAAAGGACCAAGACATGTCCCAAACCCATGTCCCGAAGGTCCCCGAGGGACACAGGTACCTGGAGGGACTGAGACACGTTGTCACTTGATGTCCCCAATGTCCCCAAGGGACGTGGGACCTCGTCATCGCCCTTGGATCACCCGACTGAGACACAGCGTGGTCTGAGGTCCCCAAGTGTCCCCAACCCAAAGGACTTGAGATCTGTTGTGGCCCGATGTCCCCGGTGTCCCCAAGGGAGATGGGACATCATCATCATCGCCTTGACTCAAGGGACTGGGACCCACCATGACCTGATGTCCCCAACGTCCTCCATGTCCCCAACATCAAGGGACTGAGACCCACCATGACCTGATGTCCCCAACGTCCTCCATGTCCCCAAGATCAAGGGATGGAGACCCATCACAGCCCCACGTCCCCAACGCCTCCGGTGTCCCCAAAGGACATGGGACATTGTCATCACCTCAACATCAAGGGACTGAGACCCACCACAGCCTGATGTCCCCAACGTCCCCAGTGTCCCCAACACCAAGGGACTGAGACCCACCATGACCTGATGTCCCCAGTGTCCCCAGCATCAAGGGACCAAGACCCACCATGACCTGATGTCCCCAGTGTCCCCAACATCAAGGGACCAAGACCCACCATGACCTGATGTCCCCAACGTCCCCTCACCAAGGGACTGGCCACCATTGTCCCCAACACCCCCTGGTGTCATGTCCCCCCCACTCAAAGGGACTGAGCCACGTGGTGGCCTGTCACCCCCCATGTCCCCAATGTCCCCTGGAGGCCCCGTGGCCCCGACACCCCCCTGGCAATAAAGTGGCCCCTGTGGTCCCCGTGCCCGTGGCAGTGTCTCTCCAGGGACCCAGCTGGGGGGACACATGGGGGGGCACCCAGGTGTTGGGGGGACGACACATGAGGGGGACACCCAGGTGTTGGGGGGGACACACATGGGGGGGGCACCCAGGTGTTTGAGGGGGGACGATACATGGGGGGACACCCAGGTGTTGGGGGGGACGACACATGGGGGGGAACCCAGGTGTTTGGGGGGACGACACATGAGGGGGACACCCAGGTGTTGGGGGGGACACACATGGGGGGGGCACCCAGGTGTTTGAGGGGGGACGACACATGGGGGGGACACCCAGGTGTTGGGGGGGACGACACATGAGGGGGACACCCAGGTGTTGGGGGGGACACACATGGGGGGGGCACCCAGGTGTTTGAGGGGGGACGACACATGGGGGGGACACCCAGGTGTTGGGGGGGACGACACATGGGGGGGGCACCCAGGTGTTTTGGGGGGGACGACACAGAGGTTTTTGGGGGGATGGGAGGCACCCCAGAAATCTGGGGGGGGAACACAGGACTCTGGGGGGTCCCGGAACTCTGGGGGGGGTTTATCACAGACTCTGGGGGGGTATCACAGACTCTGGGGGGTATCAAGGACTCTGGGGGGGTCCCAGGACTCTGGGGGGGTATCAAGGACTCTGGGGGGGGAACAGGACTCTGGGGGGGTCCTGGGACTCTGGGGGGGATCAAGGACTCTGGGGGGGTCCCGGGACTCTGGGGGGTATCAAGGACTATGGGGGGGTCCTGGGACTCTGGGGGGATCAAGGACTCTGGGGGGGGGAGGACTCTGGGGGGGCATCAAGGACTCTGGGGGGTCCCAAAATTCGGGGGGGGTATCAAGGACTCTGGGGGGTCCTGGGACTCTGGGGGGGCCAGGACTCTGGGGGGGACACACCCCCAGAAATCGGGGTGGGGGGATGCACCAGCCCCCCAGGGGAACACTCCCCCTCCCCCCCCGAGCCCCCGGGGGGGAACCCAATGGGGTGCCCAGGGCTGGGGGGGGCACAGGACCCACCGGCCATACGGGGGGGACCGGCCAGGCAAGCCCCGCCCCTCCCCGAGCTCTAACCACGCCCCCAACGCAAGCCACGCCCCCACTATGACCCGTGGCCACGCCCCAAGCCCGGCTAGGCCACGCCCTCTTCCCCCCCCCCCGGCGCGGCCACGCTGACTGACCGGCGTGACCACGCCTCCTTGTGCGTGGCCACGCCCCTTTCTCCGTGACCACGCCCCAAGCGCGGCCCGAGCGCGCTCCTCCTCTTCCCCCCTCCCCCCCCGCGCATGCGCGGTTCGGCTCGGCGACGCGGCCTGGTGAGCTCGCGGCCCCGGCGGGTCCCAGTAACGCCCCCAAACTGGGCCCAGTAACCCCCAAACTGGGCCAAATAACCCCCCCAGACTTGGCCCAGTAACCCCCCCCGGACTGGGCCCAGTAACCCCCCCAAACTGGTCCCAGTAACCCCCAAACTGGGCCCAGTAACGCCCCCAAACTGGGACCAGTAACGCCCCCAAACTGGGACCAGTAAACCCCCCGGACTGGGACCAGTAACCCCCCCAAACTGGGACCAGTAACCCCCAAACTGGGACCAGTAACCCCCCCGGACTGGTCCCCGTAACCCCCAAACTGGGCCCAGTAGCCCCCCGCAAACTGGGACCAGTAACCCCCTTGTACTGGTCCCAGTAACCCCCAAACTGGGCCCAGTAACCCCCCCAAACTGGGACCAGTACCCCCCCCAAACTGGGCCCAGTAACCTCCTTGTACTGGTCCTAGTAACCCCCAAACTGGGCCCAGTAACCCCCCCAAACTGGGCCCAGTACCCCCCCCCCAAAAAACTGGGCCCAGTAACCCCCCCAAACTGGGACCAGTAACCCCCTTGTACTGGTCCCAGTAACCATCTGTACTGGTTCCAGCTCCCCCTTACTGGTCCCAGTAATCCCGTAGTGCTCCCAGCATGCCATACTGGCCCCGGCTCAGCACTGGTCCCAGTCCCCCCCAGAACTGGTCCCATACAGGTCCCAGTGCTCCCCAGCTCCCTCCCAGTGACCCCCCAGTAACTCCCAGTACCCCCCATCCCCTCCCAGTCTCCCCTAGCCCCCTCCCAGGGCCTCCCAGTCCCCCACATCCCTTTCCCAGTTCCCCCCAGCCCCCTCCCAGTGACCCCCAGTAACCCCCAGTACCCCCCAGTCCTCCCCACCCCCACCTCCCAGTACCCTCCAGTCCCCCCACCCCCCTCCCAGTACCCTCCACTCCATCCCCCCTCCTCCCAGTCCCCTCCAGTCCCCCCTCCCAGTACCCTCCAGTCCCCCCACCCCTCCCTTCCAGTACCCTCCAGTGCCCCCACCCCCCTCCCAGTACCCTCCAGTCCTCCCCCTCCTCCCAGTACCCTCCAGTCCCCCCCTCCCAGTACCCTCCAGTCCATCCCCCTCCTCCCAGTACCCTCCAGTCCTCCCCACCCCCCTCCCAGTACCCTCCAGTCCTCCCCCTCCTCCCAGTACCCTCCAGTCCCCCCTCCCAGTACCCTCCAGTGCCCCCCACCCCACCTCCCAGTACCCTCCAGTCCTCCCCCTACCTCCCAGTACCCTCCAGTCCATCCCCCCTCCTCCCAGTACCCTCCAGTCCTCCCCACCCCCCTCCCAGTACCCTCCAGTCCTCCCCCTCCTCCCAGTACCCTCCAGTCCCCCCTCCCAGTACCCTCCAGTGCCCCCCACCCCACCTCCCAGTACCCTCCAGTCCTCCCCCTCCTCCCAGTACCCTCCAGTCCATCCCCACCCACCCTCCCAGTACCCTCCAGTGCCCCCCACCCCCCCTCCCAGTACCCTCCAGTCCATCCCCCTCCTCCCAGTACCCTCCAGTTCCCCCCACCCCCCTCCCAGTACCCTCCAGTCCTCCCCCCTCCCAGTACCTTCCAGTCCTCCCCACTCTCCCTCCCAGTACCCTCCAATCCCCCCCACCCCCCTCCCAGTACCCTCCAGTCCTCCCCACCCCCCTCCCAGTACCCTCCACTCCTCCCCCCCCCCAGTACCCTCCAGTCCATCCCCACCCCCCTCCCAGTAACCTCCAGTCCATCCCCCGCCTCCCAGTACCCTCCAGTCCTCCCCACCCCCCTCCCAGTACCCTCCACTCCATCCCCCTCCTTCCCAGTACCCTCCAATCCCCTCCACCCCCTTCCCAGTACCCCCCAGTCCACACCACAATGACCCGAAGCCGCATACTGGGAGGCTGCACCTGGTTACTGGGAGCACTGGTGCTGCTGCAGACCCTCTACCTCCGAGCCCTTCCCCCACCTCGCCCCCCCAACTCCCACCACCGGCCCATCCCCCCCCCCCACGAGGGGTCTTAGATGCTTCCGGAACCTTCCGTATCTACCGGGATTTTTGGGGTCCCCCCTAACTGGGACCCCCCTGAATTGATCTTGGCCACTCACGGTACCCCAGGCCGGGTAGCTGGGGCGCTGGGGGGTTTTTGGGGGGCTCTGGGAAGGTCCCATCTCCGTAGCCGTTTTTGGGGTCCCCAGGGATACTTTAGGGGGCTCCTCTCAATTTTGGGGGTCCTTGCCGGGGTTTCCGAGGTCGCTTGAGGTTACACGTGGTGATGGGAGCAGCTGAGACCCCCCCAAATTTACCACCCCCCAACCTTAAATCCAACCCCCCCAAGCTTGGGGAGATGTCGGGGTGCCCTGAGGCGCTTAGAGGGTGCTGACCCCCCAAGTTATGATTTGGGGGTACCCTACCCTGGGAACCTGCTGAGGAACGTAGCCTGGGATGGGGCAACCCAAGGGGAATATGGGGGGGGTCTAAATTTGGGGGGTCTCTAAAAGGGGTGATCTCAGCCCCCCTCAATTTGGGGGGGTCTCTAAAGGGGGCGGTGTCAGCCCCCCTAAATTTGGGGGGGGTCTCTTTGTCTTGCTGCTGGATGCGGATGTGGTGCCCAGTCGGGGGCTACGTGAGGGGTTCCTGGGGATGCTGAGGGAAGGGGGACCCCAAATTTGGGGGGGGGGAGAAAAGGTGGGGGACCCCCATGGGAAAGGGGTGCAAGAGGTTTTGGGGGACCCTCCCTCAGGGTTGAGGGTTTCTAGGGGGGTTGAGGAGCTGGGAGGATCGCGTGGTGTTGGGGTGCTCGGTGAGGTGGGGGGTACTGAAAAGTTGGGGGGCTTCAGGGTGTTGGGGGGGCCTGGTGACCCCGGGGTCCTGGAGGGTCCCAAAGGGCTGGGGGTCCCCAACAACTTAGAGGACCCCAAAACTTTGGAGGACCCCAAAGTCTTGGAGGGTCCTGATAGGTTGGGGGCCCCAAGACAGCGAGGGACCCCAAGACCTTGAGGGACCCCAACACCCTGGAGATCCCCAACACCCTGGGGGTCCCCAAGACCCTGAGGGTCCCCCATGCCTTGGAGCACCCCAAGACCCTGGAGCACCCCAATGTCCTGAAGGACCCCAAGACCTTGGAGGACCCCAACATCCTGAGGGACCCCAATGCCCTGAAGGACCCCAAGACCTTGAGGGACCCCAACCCCTTGGAGCACCCCAATGTCCTGAAGGACCCCAAGACCCTGAAGGACCCCAACACCTTGAGGAACCCCAATGTCCTGAAGGACCCCAAGACCTTGAGGGACCCCAGTGTCCTGAAAGACCCCAATGTCCTGGAGCACCCCAACGCCCTGGAGCACCCCAACGCCCCGGAGCACCCCAACGCCCTGGAGCACCCCAATGTCCTGAAGGACCCCAAGACCCTGGAGCACCCCAATGCCCTGGAGCACCCCAACCCCTTGGAGCACCCCAATGTCCTGAAGGACCCCAAGACCTTGAGGGACCCCAAAAGGGACCTTGAGGAACCCCAACCCCTTGGAGCACCCCAACGCCCCGGAGCACCCCAAGACCTTGGAGCACCCCAACCCCTTGGAGCACCCCAACGCCCCGGAGCACCCCAAGACCCTGAAGGACCCCAAGACCTTGAGGGACCCCAACCCCTTGGAGCACCCCAACGCCCCGGAGCACCCCAATGTCCTGAAGGACCCCAAGACCTTGAGGGACCCCAAAAGGGACCTTGAGGAACCCCAACCCCTTGGAGCACCCCAACCCCTTGGAGCACCCCAATGTCCTGAAGGACCCCAAGACCCTGGAGCACCCCAACCCCTTGGAGCACCCCAATGTCCTGGAGCACCCCAACGCCTCGGAGCACCCCAAGACCCTGAAGGACCCCAACCCCTTGGAGCACCCCAATGTCCTGAAGGACCCCAAGACCTTGGAGCACCCCAATGTCCTGAAGGACCTCAACCCCTTGGAGCACCCCAACGCCCCGGAGCACCCCAACCCCTTGGAGCACCCCAACGCCCCGGAGCACCCCAACCCCTTGGAGCACCCCAACCCCTTGGAGCACCCCAATGCCCCGGAGCACCCCAACCCCTTGGAGCACCCCAACGCCCCGGAGCACCCCAATGTCCTGGAGCACCCCAACGCCCCGGAGCACCCCAACGCCTTGGAGCACCCCAACGCCCTGGAGCACCCCAAGACCCTGAAGGACCCCAAGACTTTGAGGGACCCCAACGCCCTGGAGCACCCCAAGACCCTGGAGCACCCCAATGTCCTGGAGCACCCCAACCCCTTGGAGCACCCCAACCCCTTGGAGCACCCCAACGCCCCGGAGCACCCCAAGACCCTGAAGGACCCCAAGACCTCGCGGTCCCCCGCCGACCCCCTGGGTGCCCCGACCCCCCTGGTGGGACGCGGTGTTCGTGCTGCCGGCCTTCGAGGTGCGCGCTGGGACGCGGGCGCCGGGCACCAAACTGGAGTTACTGGAGCTGTGGGGCAGGGGGGACGCCCGCCCCTTCTACGGGACCCTGTGTCCCCAGTGCCAGGCCCCCACGGGCTACGGGCGCTGGCGGGCGCTGCCCCCCACCCTTGGGGTGAGGGTGGCCTACGAGGTGGCCTGGAGGGACCCCTGGGAACCCTTCTACGTGGCGCCGGCGAGGCGGGGTCGGGGGGTACCCCAAGGGGATGGGGGGGCACCCGTGGGTGCTCTCGGGGTGCCACCCTTCGACGAGGGCTTCCTGCAGTACGGCTTCAACCGCATCAGTCAGGTGAGGGGGGGGTGGGGTGGGTGCTGTGGGGTGGGGGGGCTTGGGGTGGGTGCTGTGGGGTAGGGGGGTTGGGGGGGTCTTAGGGGGTGGGGTTTGGGGTGGGTGCTGTGGGGTGGGGGGGCTTGGGGTGGGTGCTGTGGGGTAGGGGGGTTGGGGGGGGTCTTAGGGGGTGGGGTTTGGGGTGGGTGCTGTGGGGTGGGGGGGGCTTGGGGTGGGTGCTGTGGGGTAGGGGGGTTGGGGGGGTCTTAGGGGGTGGGGTTTGGGGTGGGTGCTGTGGGGTGGGGGGGCTTGGGGTGGGTGCTGTGGGGTAGGGGGGTTGGGGGGGTCTTAGGGGGTGGGGTTTGGGGTGGGTGCTGTGGGGTGGGGGGGCTTGGGGTGGGTGCTGTGGGGTAGGGGGGTTGGGGGGGTCTTAGGGGGTGGGGTTTGGGGTGGGTGCTGTGGGGTGGGGGGGGCTTGGGGTGGGTGCTGTGGGGTAGGGGGGTTGGGGGGTCTTAGGGGGTGGGGTTTGGGGTGGGTGCTGTGGGGTGGGGGGGCTTGGGGTGGGTGCTGTGGGGTAGGGGGGTTGGGGGGGTCTTAGGGGGGTGGGGTTTGGGGTGGGTGCTGTGGGGTGGGGGGCTTGGGGTGGGTGCTGTGGGGTAGGGGGTTGGGGGGTCTTAGGGGGTGGGGTTTGGGGTGGGTGCTGTGGGGTGGGGGGCTTGGGGTGGGTGCTGTGGGGTAGGGGGGTTGGGGGGTCTTAGGGGGTGGGGTTTGGGGTGGGTGCTGTGGGGTGGGGGGCTTGGGGTGGGTGCTGTGGGGTAGGGGGTTGGGGGGGTCTTAGGGGGTGGGGTTTGGGGTGGGTGCTGTGGGGTGGGGGGGCTTGGGGTGGGTGCTGTGGGGTAGGGGGGTTGGGGGGGGTCTTAGGGGGTGGGGTTTGGGGTGGGTGCTGTGGGGTGGGGGGGGCTTGGGGTGGGTGCTGTGGGGTAGGGGGGTTGGGGGGGTCTTAGGGGGTGGGGTTTGGGGTGGGTGCTGTGGGGTGGGGGGGGGCTTGGGGTGGGTGCTGTGGGGTAGGGGGGTTGGGGGGTCTTAGGGGGTGGGGTTTGGGGTGGGTGCTGTGGGGTGGGGGGGGCTTGGGGTGGGTGCTGTGGGGTAGGGGGTTGGGGGGGTCTTAGGGGGTGGGGTTTGGGGTGGGTGCTGTGGGGTGGGGGGGCTTGGGGTGGGTGCTGTGGGGTAGGGGGTTGGGGGGGGTCTTAGGGGGTGGGGTTTGGGGTGGGTGCTGTGGGGTGGGGGGGGCTTGGGGTGGGTGCTGTGGGGTAGGGGGGTTGGGGGGGTCTTAGGGGGTGGGGTTTGGGGTGGGTGCTGTGGGGTGGGGGGGGCTTGGGGTGGGTGCTGTGGGGTAGGGGGTTGGGGGGGTCTTAGGGGGTGGGGTTTGGGGTGGGTGCTGTGGGGTGGGGGGGGCTTGGGGTGGGTGCTGTGGGGTAGGGGGTTGGGGGGGGTCTTAGGGGGTGGGGTTTGGGGTGGGTGCTGTGGGGTGGGGGGGGGCTTGGGGTGGGTGCTGTGGGGTGGGGGCTTGGGGTGGTGCTGGGGGTAGGGGGTTGGGGGGTCTTAGGGGGTGGGGTTTGGGGTGGGTGCTGTGGGGTGGGGGGGGCTTGGGGTGGGTGCTGTGGGGTAGGGGGGTTGGGGGGGGTCTTAGGGGGTGGGGTTTGGGGTGGGTGCTGTGGGGTGGGGGGGCTTGGGGTGGGTGCTGTGGGGTAGGGGGGTTGGGGGGTCTTAGGGGGTGGGGTTTGGGGTGGGTGCTGTGGGGTGGGGGGCTTGGGGTGGGTGCTGTGGGGTAGGGGGTTGGGGGGGTCTTAGGGGGTGGGGTTTGGGGTGGGTGCTGTGGGGTGGGGGGGGCTTGGGGTGGGTGCTGTGGGGTAGGGGGGTTGGGGGGGTCTTAGGGGGTGGGGTTTGGGGTGGGTGCTGTGGGGTGGGGGGGGGCTTGGGGTGGGTGCTGTGGGGTAGGGGGGTTGGGGGGGTCTTAGGGGGTGGGGTTTGGGGTGGGTGCTGTGGGGTGGGGGGGGCTTGGGGTGGGTGCTGTGGGGTAGGGGGTTGGGGGGGTCTTAGGGGGTGGGGTTTGGGGTGGGTGCTGTGGGGTGGGGGGGGCTTGGGGTGGGTGCTGTGGGGTAGGGGGGTTGGGGGGGTCTTAGGGGGTGGGGTTTGGGGTGGGTGCTGTGGGGTGGGGGGGCTTGGGGTGGGTGCTGTGGGGTAGGGGGGTTGGGGGGGTCTTAGGGGGTGGGGTTTGGGGTGGGTGCTGTGGGGTGGGGGGTGGGGGCTTGGGGTGGGTGCTGTGGGGTAGGGGGGTTGGAGGGGGTCTTAGGGGGGTGGGGTTTGGGGTGGGTGCTGTGGGGTGGGGGGGGCTTGGGGTGGGTGCTGTGGGGTAGGGGGCTTGGGGGGGGTCTTAGGGGGTGGGGTTTGGGGTGGGTGCTGTGGGGTGGGGGGGGCTTGGGGTGGGTGCTGTGGGGTAGGGGGTTGGGGGGGTCTTAGGGGGTGGGGTTTGGGGTGGGTGCTGTGGGGTGGGGGGGCTTGGGGTGGGTGCTGTGGGGTAGGGGGGTTGGGGGGGGTCTTAGGGGGTGGGGTTTGGGGTGGGTGCTGTGGGGTGGGGGGGGCTTGGGGTGGGTGCTGTGGGGTAGGGGGGTTGGGGGGCTTGGGATGGGTGCTGTGGGATGGGGGGCTTGGAGGGGGTCTTAGGGGGTGGGGTTTGGGGTGGGTGCTGTGGGGTGGGGGTTGGGGGGGGTTGGGGTGGGTGCTGTGGGGTGGGGGATTTGGGATGGGTGCTGTGGGGTGGGGGTTGGGGGGGCTTGGGGTGGGTGCTGGGGGGTGGGGGGCTTGGGTTGGGGGGTTGGACCTGGGTGTTGGGGGGTCTGTGGGACTTGGGGGGTGTTAGGGGGTCCGTTGGACCTGGGTGCTGGGGGGTCAGTGGGTGCTGTGGGTGCCCTGGGTGGGTGTTGGGGGGTCTGTGGGATCTGGGTGTTGGGGGGTCTGTGGGTGCCCTGGGTGGGTGCTGGTGGGTGCTGGGAGCTCTGTGGGTGCTGTAGGTGCCCTGGGTGGGTGCTGGGGGCTCTGTGGGTGCTGTGGGTGCCCTGGGTGACCCTCATTTCCCCCCCAAGGCGTGTGAGCTGCACGTGGCTGGGGGGGGTCTGGGGGTGCCCTGGGTGGGTGCTGGTGGGTGCTGGGGGGTCAGTGGGTGCTGTGGGTGCCCTGGGTGGGTGTTGGGGGCTCTGTGGGTGCTGTAGGTGCCCTGGGTGGGTGTTGGGGGTCAGTGGGTGCTGTGGGTGCCCTGGGTGGGTGCTGGGGGGTCAGTGGGTGCTGTGGGTGCCCTGGGTGGGTGCTGGGGGGTCAGTGGGTGCTGTGGGTGCCCTGGGTGGGTGTTGGGGGGTCAGTGGGTGCTGTGGGTGCCCTGGGTGGGTGCTGGGGCTCAGTGGGTGCTGTGGGTGCCCTGGGTGACCCCCTTTCCCTCCCCCAGGCGTGTGAGCTGCACGTGGCCGGGGGGGCTCTGTGGGTGCCCTGGGTGTGTCTTGGGGGGTCTGTGGGACCTGGGTGGGAGTTGGGGGGTGTGGGGGGTCTGTGGGACCTGGGTGGGTCTTGGGGGCTGTGGGTGCTGTGGGTGCCCTGGGTGGGTGTTGGGGGGTCAGTGGGTGCTGTAGGTGCCCTGGGTGTGTCTTGGGGGGTCAGTGGGTGCTGTGGGTGCCCTGGGTGGGTGTTGGGGGCTCTGTGGGTGCTGTGGGTGCCCTGGGTGGGTGCTGGTGGGTGCTGGGGGGTCAGTGGGTGCTGTGGGTGCCCTGGGTGGGTGTTGGGGGTCAGTGGGTGCTGTAGGTGCCCTGGGTGGGTGCTGGTGGGTGCTGGGGGGTCAGTGGGTGCTGTAGGTGCCCTGGGTGGGTGCTGGGGGCTCAGTGGGTGCTGTAGGTGCCCTGAGTGACCCCCTTTCCCTCCCCCAGGCGTGTGAGCTGCACGTGGCCGGGGGGGTCTGGGGGTGCCCTGGGTGGGTGCTGGTGGGTGTTGGGGGGTCAGTGGGTGCTGTAGGTGCCCTGGGTGTGTCTTGGGGGTCAGTGGGTGCTGTGGGTGCCCTGGGTGGGTGTTGGGGGTCAGTGGGTGCTGTGGGTGCCCTGGGTGGGTGCTGGGGGGTCTGTGGGTGCCCTGGGTGGGTGTTGGGGGTCAGTGGGTGCTGTGGGTGCCCTGGGTGGGTGCTGGGGGTCAGTGGGTGCTGTAGGTGCCCTGGGTGGGTGCTGGGGGCTCAGTGGGTGCTGTGGGTGCCCTGGGTGACCCCCTTTCCCTCCCCCAGGCGTGTGAGCTGCACGTGGCCGGGGGGGGCTCTGTGGGTGCCCTGGGTGTGTCTTGGGGGGTCTGTGGGACCTGGGTGGGAGTTGGGGGGGTGTGGGGGGTCTGTGGGACCTGGGTGGGTCTTGGGGGGCTGTGGGTGCTGTGGGTGCCCTGGGTGGGTGTTGGGGGCTCTGTGGGTGCTGTGGGTGCCCTGGGTGGGTGTTGGGGGCTCTGTGGGTGCTGTGGGTGCCCTGGGTGGGTGTTGGGGGGTCAGTGGGTGCTGTAGGTGCCCTGGGTGTGTCTTGGGGGTCAGTGGGTGCTGTGGGTGCCCTGGGTGGGTGTTGGGGGCTCTGTGGGTGCTGTGGGTGCCCTGGGTGGGTGCTGGTGGGTGCTGGGGGTCAGTGGGTGCTGTGGGTGCCCTGGGTGGGTGCTGGGGGGTCTGTGGGTGCCCTGGGTGGGTGTTGGGGGGTCAGTGGGTGCTGTGGGTGCCCTGGGTGGGTGTTGGGGGGTCAGTGGGTGCTGTGGGTGCCCTGGGTGGGTGTTGGGGGGTCAGTGGGTGCTGTGGGTGCCCTGGGTGGGTGCTGGGGGTCAGTGGGTGCTGTAGGTGCCCTGGGTGGGTGCTGGGGGCTCAGTGGGTGCTGTGGGTGCCCTGGGTGACCCCTCTTTCCCTCCCCCCAGGCGTGTGAGCTGCACGTGGCCGGGGGGGCTCTGTGGGTGCCCTGGGTGTGTCTTGGGGGTCTGTGGGACCTGGGTGGGAGTTGGGGGTGTGTGGGGGGTCTGTGGGACCTGGGTGGGTCTTGGGGGGCTGTGGGTGCTGTGGGTGCCCTGGGTGGGTGTTGGGGGGTCAGTGGGTGCTGTAGGTGCCCTGGGTGTGTCTTGGGGGTCAGTGGGTGCTGTGGGTGCCCTGGGTGGGTGTTGGGGGGTCAGTGGGTGCTGTAGGTGCCCTGGGTGGGTGCTGGTGGGTGCTGGGGGGTCAGTGGGTGCTGTGGGTGCCCTGGGTGGGTGCTGGGGGTCAGTGGGTGCTGTGGGTGCCCTGGGTGGGTGCTGGGGGGTCAGTGGGTGCTGTGGGTGCCCTGGGTGGGTGTTGGGGGGTCAGTGGGTGCTGTGGGTGCCCTGGGTGGGTGCTGGGGGCTCAGTGGGTGCTGTGGGTGCCCTGAGTGACCCCCCTTTCCCCCCAGGCGTGTGAGCTGCACGTGGCCGGGTTCCGTTTCCTGGTGCTGGACGGGGCGTTCGTGGCTCACGGGGGGTTCAAGGGGCCGGGCGGGTTCCACGGGGGGCGCGAGGCCGAACTCAGCCGCAACCGCCGCCTCTACCGCAGCTTCCGGCGCCGCCTGCAGCGCACCTACCCCAGCTCCCCGCGGCGCTGCTGAGCCACGCTGGGGTCCCACGGCCTGGGCTGGGAGCCCCAAGGCTCAGACTGGGGTCCCACGGCCTGGACTGGGAGCCCCAAGGCTCAGACTGGGGTCCCACGGCCTGGGGTGGGGGCTCCATGGCCTGGACTGGGGGTCCCATGGCCTGGATTGGGGGTCCCATGGCCTGGACTGGGAGCCCCAAGGCCCAGATTGGGGTCCCACAGCCTGGACTGGGAGCCCCAAGGCTCAGACTGGGGTCCCACGGCCTGGACTGGGAGCCCCAAGGCTCAGACTGGGGTCCCACGGCCTGGACTGGGAGCCCCAAGGCTCAGACTGGGGTCCCACGGCCTGGACTGGGAGCCCCAAGGCTCAGACTGGGGTCCCACAGCCTGGACTGGGAGCCCTACAGCCTGAACTGGGAGCCCCATGGACTGTACTGGGGTCTCACAGCCTGGACTGGGAGCCCCATGGCCTGGACTGGGGTCCCACGGCCTGGACTGGGAGCCCCATGGCCTGGACTGGGAGCCCCAAGGCTCAGACTGGGGTCCCACGGCCTGGACTGGGAGCCCCAAGGCTCAGACTGGGGTCCCACGGCCTGGACTGGGAGCCCCAAGGCTCAGACTGGGAGCCCTACAGCCTGAACTGGGAGCCCCATGGACTGGACTGGGGTCCCACAGCCTGGACTGGGAGCCCCAAGGCTCAGACTGGGGTCCCACGGCCTGGACTGGGAGCCCCATGGACTGTACTGGGGTCTCACAGCCTGGACTGGGAGCCCCATGGACTGTACTGGGGTCTCACAGCCTGGACTGGGAGCCCCAAGGCTCAGACTGGGGTCCCACGGCCTGGACTGGGAGCCCCATGGACTGTACTGGGGTCCCACGGCCTGGACTGGGAGCCCCAAGGCTCAGACTGGGGTCCCACAGCCTGGACTGGGAGCCCTACAGCCTGAACTGGGAGCCCCATGGACTGGACTGGGGTCCCACAGCCTGGACTGGGAGCCCCAAGGCTCAGACTGGGGTCCCACAGCCTGGACTGGGAGCCCCATGGACTGTACTGGGGTCTCACAGCCTGGACTGGGAGCCCCATGGACTGTACTGGGGTCTCACAGCCTGGACTGGGAGCCCCAAGGCCCAGACTGGGGGTCCCATGGCCTGGACTGGGGGTCCCATGGCCTGTACTGGGAGCCCCATGGACTCTACTGGGGTCCCACGGCCTGGACTGGGAGCCCCATGGACTGTACTGGGGTCTCACAGCCTGGACTGGGGTCTCACAGCCTGGACTGGGAGCCCTACAGCCTGGACTGGGAGCCCCAAGGCTCAGACTGGGGTCCCACAGACTGTACTGGGAGCCCCATGGCCTGGACTGGGAGCCCCATGGACTGTACTGGGAGCCCCATGGACTGTACTGGAGGTCCCATGGCCTGGACTGGGAGCCCCATGGCCTGGACTGGGAGCCCCAAGGCCCAGATTTGGGTCCCACAGCCTGGACTGGGAGCCCCATGGACTGTACTGGGGTTCCATGGCCTGGACTGGGGGTCCCACGGCCTGGACTGGGAGCCCTACAGCCTGTACTGGGAGCCCCATGGACTGTATTGGGGTTCCATGGCCTGGACTGGGGTCCCACAGCCTGGATTGGGGGTCCCATGGCCTGGACTGGGAGCCCCAAGGCCCAGATTGGGGTCCCACAGCCTGGACTGGGGGCTCCATGGACTCTACTGGGGTCCCACAGCCTGGAATGGGGGCCCCATGGCCTGGACTGGGAGCCTCAAGGCTCAGACTGGGGTCACACAGCCTGTACTGGGAGCCCCATGGCCTGGACTGGGGGCTCCATGGACTCTACTGGGGTCCCACAGCCTGGAATGGGGGCCCCAAGGCCCAGACTGGGGGTCCCACAGCCTGGATTGGGGGCCCCAAGGCCCGGATTGGGGTCACACAGCCTGGACTGGGGTCCCACAGCTTGGATTGGGGGTCCCACGGCCTGGACTGGGAGCCCCATGGCCTGGACTGGGGTCCCACGGCCTGGACTGGGAGCCCCATGGCCTGGACTGAGGGCCCCAAGGCCCAGATTGGGGTCCCACAGCCTGGACTGGGGTCCCACAGCCTGGACTGGGGGCCCCAAGGCCCAGATTGGGGTCCCACATGTGGCCCAGACTGGGGTCACACAGCCTGGACTGGGAGCCCCATGGCTTAGATTGGGGTCCCACAACCTGGACTGGGAGCCCCATGGACTGTACTGGGGTCACACGGCCTGGACTGGGAGCCCTATGGCATGGACTGGGGTCCCACAGCCTGTACTGGGGGCCCCATGGCCCGAATTGGGGTCCCATGGCCTGGACTGGGAGTCCCACAGCCTGTACTGGGAGCCTCCCAGTCGGCCACTGGGGTGTCCTTTCCCCCCTCCCCAGTGCCTCTTCCCTCCACACACGTGACATCACTGGGGGGGGGGTTGTCCCTCTGGTTGCCATGGTGATGTCAGGGCTGTCAGCCTCCAGTACAGCCCAGTACAGCCCAGTACAGCCCAGTACAGCCCAGTCGTGTGCAGAGTCGGGCGGTGGGAAGGAATAAACCACTGGGAATGAGACGCCAGTGCAGAGTTCTGCCTTCCCCTTCCTCTTCCTCTTCCCCTTCCTCTTCGCCTTCCTCCTCCCCTTCCCCTTCCTCATCCTCTTCCCCTCCCCTTCCCCTTCCTCCTCCCCTTCCCTTTCCCCTTCCCCTTCCCCTTCCCCTTCCTCTTCCCCTTCCCCTTCCCCTTCCCCTTCCTCTTCCCCTTCCCCTTTGCCTTCCCCTTCCTCTCCCCCTCCTCTTCCCCTTCCCCTTCCTCCTCCCCTTCCTCTTCCTCCTCCCCTTCCTCTTCCTCCTCCCCTTCTTCCTCCCCTTCCTCTTCCCCTTCCTCCTCCCTTTCCCCTCCCCCTCCCCTTCCTCTTCCTCCTCCCCTTCCCCTTCCCCCTCCTCTTCCCCTTCCTCCTCCTCTTCCTCCTCCTCTTCCTCCTCCTCTTCCTCTTCCTCTTCCTCCTCCTCCTCTTCCCCTCCCCTCCCCTTCCTCTTCCTCCTCCCCTTCCCCTTCCTCTTCCCCTTCCTCTTCCTCTTCGACTTCCCCTTCCTCTTCCCCTTCCTCTTCCCCTTCCCCTTTGCCTTGCCCTTCCTCTTCCCCCTCCTCTTCCCCTTTCCCTCCCCTCCCCTTCCTCTTCCTCCTCCCCTTCCCCTTCCTCTTCCCCTTCCTCTTCCTCTTTGTCTTCCCCTTCCTCTTCCCCTTCCTCTTCCCCTTCCCCTTCCCCTTCCCCTTCCCCCTCCTCTTCCCCTTCCCCTTCCTCCTCCCCTTCCTCTTCCTCCTCCCCTTCTTCCTCCCCTTCCTCTTCCCCTTCCTCCTCCCCTTCCCCTCCCCTCCCCTTCCTCTTCCTCCTCCCCTTCCTCTTCCCCTTCCTCTTCCCCTTCCCCTTCCCCTTCCCCTTCCCCCTCCTCTTCCCCTTCCTCCTCCTCTTCCTCCTCCTCTTCCTCCTCCTCTTCCTCCTCCCCTTCCTCCTCCCCTTCCTCCTCCTCTTCCTCTTCCTCCTCCTCTTCCTCCTCCTCTTCCTCTTCCTCTTCCTCTTCCTCCTCCTCTTCCTCCTCCTCTTCCCCCTCCCCTTCCTCTTCCTCCTCCCCTTCCCCTTCCTCTTCCCCTTCCTCTTCCTCTTTGTCTTCCCCTTCCTCTTCCCCTTCCTCTTCCCCTTCCCCTTTGCCTTGCCCTTCCTCTTCCCCTCCTCTTCCCCTTCCCCTTCCTCCTCCCCTTCCTCTTCCTCCTCCCCTTCTTCCTCCCCTTCCTCTTCCCCTTCCTCTTCCCCTTCCTCTTCCCCTTCCTCTTCCCCTTCCTCTTCCCCTTCCTCTTCCCCTTCCTCTTCCCCTTCCTCTTCCCCTTCTTCCTCCCCTTCCTCTTCCCCTTCCCCCTCCTCTTCCTCCTCCCCTTCCTCTTCCTCTTCCTCTTCCCCTTCCTCTTCCCCTTCCTCCTCCCCTCCCCTCCCCCTCCCTCCCTGTTCGCCTCGGAAGCCAATCAACCTCGAGATTTCCCCGTTAAGCCCCGCCCATCCCCTTGACGTCACCCGGCCGCAGCCTGGCCCTTTGCCCTCTTCCCCCGCCCCGGCGTCACGCTGCCCTCATCCAAGATGGCGGCGGCGCCCTGGCGGCGCTCTACCCGGCCTCGGCGCCGCCCTCTCTATGGTACCGCCAATCCCAGCGCCGGGGGGCGGAGCCGGGAGAGGGGGCGGGGCTACGCACCCTGCGCTACGCCCCCCCCCCCCGCGCGCGGCGGGCCGGCCCCTCCCCCAGCGTGGTGTCTGATGGAAACGGCCCCGGGGCCGAACTGGGAGCGACTGGGAGCGTCCCAGTATCGACTGGGAGCGACCTCGGGCCGCCCTTGGCCCGGCGGGGGCTGGGGGAGGGGGTGGGGAGAGCGCTGGGGCACCAGTATGACCAGTACGGGGCACCAGTATGACCAGTACAGGGCACCAGTATAGCCAGTACAGGGCACCAGTATGCCCAGTACGGGGGCACCACTATGACCAGTACAGGGCACCAGTATAGCCAGTACAGGGGCACCAGCATAACCAGTACAGGGCACCAGTATGACCCGTACAGGGACACCAGTATGACCAGTACAGGGACACCAGTATGACCAGTCTAGCCAGCACCAAAGACACCAGCACAGCTGACACCAGTACATCCAGTACCACCAGCACCAGTATAACCAGTACAGCTGGTAGCAGTACAGCCAGTACCAGTATAACCAGTACAGCCAGTACAGGGGCACCAGTATGAACAGTACAGGCAGCCCAAGGCACACCAGTATAACCAGTCTAGCCAGTACCAAGAACACCAGTACAGCTGACACCAGTACAAACAGTACAGCTGATACCAGTATAACTAGTACAGGTAATACCAGTATAACCAGTACAGTTGACAGTAGTAGACCCAGTACAGCCGATACCAGTAGGCCCAGTACAGCTGATACCAGTATAACTAGTACAGCTTATACCAGTAGACCCAGTACAGCCAGCACCAGCATAACCAGTACAGCTGATACCAGGAGACCCAGTACAGCCGACACCAGTATAACCAGTACAGCTGATACCAGTACACCCAGTACAGCCAGCACCAGTATAACCAGTACAGCTGATACCAGTACACCCAGTACAGCCAGCACCAGTATAACCAGTACAGCTGATACCAGGAGACCCAGTACAGCCGACACCAGTATAACCAGTACAGCTGATACCAGTACACCCAGTACAGCCAGCACCAGTATAACCAGTACAGCTGATACCAGTACACCCAGTACAGCCAGCACCAGTATAACCAGTACAGCTGATACCAGGAGACCCAGTAGAGCCGATACCAGTATAACCAGTCCAGCTGATACCAGTAGACCCAGTACAGCCGATACCAGTATAACCAGTCCAGCTGATACCAGTACACCCAGTACAGCCGATACCAGTATAACCAGTCCAGTGTCCCCAGTGCCACCAATCCCTCCTGGGGGGGGGGGGGGGCTGATGGGGGGTGATGGGTGATGGGGGGAGGGGTGATGGGGGGGTCACGTGGGCGCTGCCGAGGGATAAAAGCCGGAGCAGGAGCCCGGAGCGGATCCGGATCAAGACCCGGAGCTGGATCCCAGCGGAACCGGATCGAGGAGCCGGATCCCGATCCCAACCAAGACCCGGATCCCGGATCCCGGAGCGGAGCCCCTGGGGCTGAGTGGGGATGAGCGGGGGGCCCCTCGGGGATCCCCCCTACGGCAGCGCTCCTCCCACCGGGGTCCTGGGGGGTCCCGGGGCGGGGGGGGGAAGGGGTGGGGGGGTCGGTCCCCCCGGGGAAGCTGCAGCTGCTCGAGCGCTTCTTCACCCCCCCGGGGGCTCCTTCTTCCTCCCCCTCCCCCTCCCCCTCTTCCTCCTCCTCCTCTTCCTCCCCCGAAACCCCCCCCGCTCCCCCCACGGGGACCCCCTGGGACCTTTTGGGGACCCCCTGAGATCACTTAGGGACCCCACGGGTAATTTTAGGGACCCCCCGGGTAATTTTAGGGACCCCCCTGGAATTTTTAGGGACCCCCCAGGTAATTTTAGGGCCCCCCGGGGTCATTCGGGGACCCCCCCAGCTTCAATCTCCGTCGAGGGGGGGCTGAGCCGAAGCCAAGAGCGGCTCCACCCAGCGATCCCCCCGGAAGTTTTGGGGACCCCCCGGAGCTCCCCCGAACCATCGGGGACCCCCCCGGGCCACCCAAAGGTTTCCCCCGCTCTCGGATCCCCCGGTGTCGAGGGGGGGGTCCCCCCACCTCCGCCTCCCCGGGGGGTCGGGGACCCCTTGGAACCCCCCGGGGACACGGTGGGGACTTTTGGGGACCCCCCCGTGGCACCTAAGGGTGCCCCCCACCTTCACTCCCCCTCCAACGTAGGACCCGGGGGGGTCTAGGGGAGGGGGGGACCCCAAAAGACAAGGGGGGTTGAGGCGGGGGCAGAGCCGCAGCCAGGAAGGTTTAGGGGGGCTGGGGGGGGGTCGCGGGGGTCCCCCCAGGCGCTGGAGGTCGTTGGAGGCAGTGGGGGGCCCCGGGGGGTCCCCGTTTCTCCCGGTTCCTGGACGAGCTGACGCGGAGGGTGCTGAGCCCCGCCCGGCTCCACGCGCTGGGGTGGCCCCCCGCAACTCGGGGACCCCCCGAATTTCCTCGGAGGCTTCGTGGATCTCGGGGACCCCCAAGACAACAGGACCCCCCCAGGGGGATGTGCCGGGGGGGGTCGGGGACCCCCCGGGGGGCGATGGAGGAGGAAGAGGAAGATGGGGGGCAGGTACGAGGCGCACGGGACCCCTTTAATTTTGGGGGGCGGGGGGAAGGGGGGGGTCCGTTGGGTACCCCCCCACCCCCGACATCATCATCATCATCCCCCCCCCCGCAGGAGCCGGGGGCAGCCGGAGGCGCGAGGAGGTGAGTCGGGGGTTGGGGGGGAGTGTTTGGGGGGGTCCCGGGGCCGGTTTGAGGGGGTCCCGGGCCAGTTTTGGGGGCTCCCGGATCGGTTTTAGGGGGGATCAGGCCAGTTTGGGGGGTCCCCGAGCCAAATTGGGGGTCCCCAGGCTGGTTTGGGGGGAGTCAGGCCAGTTTTGGGGGTCCCAGGCCAGTTTTGGGGGTCCCGGACCGGTTTTAGGGGGATCAGGCCAGTTTAGGGGGTCCCCCGACCGGTTTGGGGGGAGTCAGGCGAGTTTGGGGGGTCCCCAGGCCGGTTTCGGGGGAGTCAGGCCGGTTTTGGGGGTCCCGGGGCCGGTTTTGGGGATCCCAGGGCCGGTTTGGGGAATCCCCAGGCCAGTTTTGGGGATCCCGGGGCCAGTTTGGGGGGAGTCAGGCCAGTTTGGGGTGTCCTGGGCCAGTTTTGGGGGTCCCGGGGCCGGTTTTGGGGGGATCAGGGCCAGTTTTAGGGGTCCCGGGGCCGTTTTGGGGGGACCAGGCCGGTTTTGGGGGTCCCGGAGCCGGTTTTGGGGGTCCCGGGGTCTGTTTTGGGGGGATCAGGCCGGTTTTGGGGGGTCCCGGGGCCGGTTTTGGGGGTCCCGGGGTCTGTTTTGGGGGGACCAGGCTGGTTTGGGGGGTCCCGGGGCCGGTTTGGGGGGATCAGGGCCGGTTTTAGGGGTCCCCGCGCCGGTTTTGGGGATCCCGGAGCCGGTTTTGGGGGTCCCGGGGTCTGTTTTGGGGGTCCCCGGGCCGGTTTTGGGGGTCCCGGGGTCTGTTTTGGGGGTCCCGGGGTCTGTTTTGGGGGGATCAGGCCGGTTTTGGGGGTCCCGGTGTCTGTTTTGGGGGTCCCGGGCCGGTTTTGGGGGGATCAGGCCGGTTTTGGGGGTCCCGGGGTCTGTTTTGGGGGTTCAGGCCGGTTTTGGGGGGTCCCGGGGCCGGTTTTGGGGCTCCACGGCCTCTCACCCTCCACTTCAGCCCCCCCGGCCGCCCCCGGCGCGCGCGGAGCTCGAGGCTCTCCGGGAGAAGATGGACAGGTGAGGGGCGGGGCCTGGCTCGCGCCGGTGGGTGGGGCCTGTCCGCGGTCACACCCCCAAGTGGGCGGGTCCTCGGGGGGTCTTTACCCTGCGGGGTCCTACAGTCCCCCCTCCCAGTGCTCCCAGTGCTCCCAGTCCCTCGGGCTCCCAGTGCTCCCAGTTCCCCCAGGCTGCACTCCCAGTGCTCCCAGTCCTTCTCTCTGGGGCTCCCAGTTCCCCCAGGCTGCACTCCCAGTGCTCCCAGTCCCTCTCTCTGGGGCTCCCAGTGCTCCCAGTTCCCACAGGCTGCTCTCCCAGTGCTCCCAGTCCCTCTCCCCGGGGCTCCCAGTGCTCCCAGTCCCTCTCTCTGAGGCTCCCAGTGCTCCCAGTCCCTCTCTCCGGGGCTCCCAGTGCTCCCAGTTCCCCCAGGCTGCTCTCCCAGTGCTCCCAGTCCCTCTCTCCGGGGCTCCCAGTGTTCCCAGTCCCTCTCCCCGGGGCTCCGAGTGCTCCCAGTTTCCCCAGGGTGCTCTCCCAGTGCTCCCAGTCCCACTCTCCGGGGCTCCCAGTGCTCCCAGTGCTCCCAGTTGGGTGTCCCTGCAGGCTGCAGGATGACTACGCCAATTCCCAGCGGCTCAACCGGCTCCTGGAGGAGCGGCTGCGGGGGCTGGTGAGGGACCCCAAGAATTTGGGGGGTTGGGGGGGGCACCCCAGGATTGGGGGGTCTGAAGGGACCCAAGAATTGGGGGGGGTGACACCCAGGGAGTGGGGGGGATCCCAGATTTGGGGGGACCCTGGGGTTGGGGGGAGGGCACCCAGAGGGTTTGGGGCGGGGTGTCAGGGTTTTTTTGGGGTACCCCAGGAATTGGGGGGGGGGGTGGCACCCTTGGGGGTGGGAAGATTTTGGGGGGACCCCCAGGGATTGGGAGGTGAACTGGGGGTTGGGGGGAGAGGAGGGGTGGGTTTTGGGGTGCCCCTCCATGGGGTGCCAGGTTTTGGGGTGCCTCCCCCGGGTTTTGGGGTTCCTTCCCGGGTTTTGGGGTACCCCCCACGGTTTTGGGGTGCCCCCTGAGTTTTGGGGTGCCCCTCCATGGAGTGCCATGTTTTGGGGTGCCTCCCTCAGGTTTTGGGGTGCCTACCTGGATTTTGGGGTGCCTCCCCTGGGTTTTGGGGTGCCCCCCTGAGTTTTGGGGTGCCCCCCATGGGGTACCCGGTTTTGGGGTGCAGGCACAGGCGCTGGCACTGGAGAGGGCGGCGCTGACCCGGCGGGTGGCTGAGGCACTGCAGAGGGTCCTGGGGGACCCCCCCACCCCGGGGACCCCCCGGTGAGTGGGGAGGGGTGGGGGGGGCACCCCAATAATCCTCTGGGGTGGGGGAGGAGGGATGGGGCTTTGGGTGGGGGCATCTGGTGGGGGAGGGGGGATGATGGTATGGGGGGGCACCCTGGGGGGGGGGGGGAACTTGGGGGGGCACCCTGGGGGGGTGACCATGGAGGGGGGGGCACTAGGGGGGGTGAGCATTGGGGGGCACCTCGGGGGGGGGGAATGGAGGGGGTGGGAACTTGGGGGGGGAACCCCGGGGGGTATCGGGGAGGAGGGGGGGGCACTTGCGGGGGGAGGGGGTGTGACCATGGGGGGGGGCACCCTGGGAAGGGGGGAATGGGGGGGCACCCTGGAGGGGGGTGTAAATAGGGGGGGCACCCTGAGGTGGGGATGGCTATGGGGGAGCACGGGAGCACCCTGGGGGGAGGAGGATGGGGTACCCTGGGGGGATGTGGGAATTTGGGGGGGGGGGGCAC
Source organism: Hypotaenidia okinawae (assembly GCA_027925045.1). Lineage (NCBI taxonomy): Eukaryota > Metazoa > Chordata > Aves > Gruiformes > Rallidae > Hypotaenidia > Hypotaenidia okinawae. Next base: position 259,269 of record BSDF01000037.1, read on the forward strand.
CCTGGGGATGGGGGGTGTGACCATGGGGGGGGCACCCTGTGTCCCCACAGGCAGCTGGGCTGGGCCAGGCTGAGGATGATGAGGATGATGAAGGGCTGCTGCTGCCCCCCCGCATTCAGGGACCCCCGGGGGGGCCCTGCCCTGATTAACCCCCCTCAACCCCCCAATAAAGCCTCGGGACACCCCTAAACTGCCCCAGGGACCCCAAATTGCCCCCAGGGATCCCAAAACTGCCCCAGGGACTTGAAAACTGACCCCCAGTCCCCCCAAACCAGCCCCAAGGATCCCAAAAATACCCCCAGGGACCCCAAAACCAGCCCCAGGGACCCCAAAACTGCCCCCAGCCCCCACCCAACATCCCCAGGGACCCCAAATCTACCCCCAGGGACCCCAAAACTGCCCCCAGCCCCCACCCAACAGCCCCAGGGACTCCAAATCTACCCCCAGGGACCCCAAAACTGCCCCCAGCCCCCACCCAACAGCCCCAGGGACTCCAAATCTACCCCCCAGGAACCCCAAACTGCTCCAGGGAACCCCAAACTGCACTCAGTCACCCCTCCCCAATGCCCCCAGGGACCCCAAATCTACCCCCAGGGACCCCAAAACTGCCCCCAGCCCCCTCGAAACTGCCCCAGGGACTCTAAAGCTGCCCCCAGTTCTCCCAAAATAGTCCCCAGGGACCCCAAATCTGAGCTCAGGGACCCCAAAACTGCCCCCAGTCCTCCCAAAATAGCCCCCAGGGACCCCCAAAACTGAGCCCACTCTTGCCCAAACTACTCCAGGGACCCTAAAACTGCCTCCAGACCCCCCAATCCATCCCCAACACTGCCCCAGGGACCCCAAAACTGCCCCCAGTCCTCCCAAAATAGCCCCCAGGGACCCCAAATCTGAGCCCAGGGACCCCAAAACTGCCCCCAGTCCTCCCGAAATAGCCCCCAGGGACCCCAAATCTGAGCTCAGGGACCCCAAAACTGCCCCCAGTCCTCCCAAAATGGCCCCCAGGGACCCCCAACACTGCCCCAGGGACCCCAAAACTGCCCCCAGTTCTCCCAAAATAGCCCCCAGGGACCCCCAAAACTGAGACCACTCTTGCCCAGACTACTCCAGAGACCCCAAAACTGCCTCCAGACCCCCCAATCCATCTCCAACACTGCCCCAGGGACCCCAAAACTGCCCCCAGCCCCATTTAGGGTGTCCCCCCCTCCCATCACAACCCCAGCAGCACCATCAGCCACCATCTTTATTGGCACGAAGGTTGGGGGTGAGGGGGTGAGTGTTTGGGTGCCCATCACCCCCAAAGCCCCCTTCCCCCAACCCATTGGGTGGGGGACACACAGGGGGTATGCTGGGGGGGGTTATGACGTCAGTCGGCGACGCAGACGCGGCGCGTGATGTCATCGAGCAGCCAGTCGATGCCGGCCAGGAGGTTCTGGCCTGTGAAGGCCGAACAGGCCTGGATGCACCAGTGGTGGGTGCGGATGGCGTCCAGCTCCAGGGCCTGGGGAGGGGGGCACCCAGGGGGCTCAGAGGGCAGCTAGGAGTCATGGGGGGCACCCAAGGGGGCTGCAGGGGCACGAAAGGGGGCTTGGAGGTACGTAGGGGCACTAAGGGGGCACCCAAGGGGCTGGGGAGGCACTTAGGGGGGCACTCAGGGGGCTCAGAGGGCAGGTAGGGGTCTGGGGGCAGCCAAGGAGCTGGGGGAGACTTGGGGGGGCACCAAGGGGTCTGGGGGGAACTTGGGGCCCAGGAGGTGAAGGCCGAACAGGCCTGGATGCACCAGTGGTGGGTGCGGATGGCGTCCAGCTCCAGGGCCTGGGGAGGGGGGCACCCAGGGGGCTCAGAGGGCAGCTAGGAGTCATGGGGGGGCACCCAAGGGGGCTGCAGGGGCACGAAAGGGGGCTTGGAGGTACGTAGGGGCACTAAGGGGGCACCCAAGGGGCTGGGGAGGCACTTAGGGGGGGCACTCAGGGGGCTCAGAGGGCAGGTAGGGGTCTGGGGGGGCACCTAAGGGGCTGGGGGGGTACTGAGAGGTTGGGGGGCACTGAGGGGGTCGAGGGGCACTGAGGGGGCTGGGGGGGCTACTGAGGGGGTCAGGGGGCACTGAGGGGTCTTGAAGGGACCCAGGGGCTTTGGGGGGACACTGAGGAGGTCAGGGGGCACTGAAGGGTCTTTGGGGCACTGATGGGGTTGGGGGGCACTGAGGGGTCTTGGGGGGGCCCAGGGGCTTTGGGGGGACACTGAGGAGGTCAGGGGGACACTGATGGGTCTTTGGGGCACTGATGGGGTTGGGGGGGCACTGAGGAATGTGGGGGGCACTGAGGAGTCTGGGGGGCACTGAGGGGGTCAGGGGACACAGATGGGTCTTTGGGGCACTGAGGAGTCTGGGGGGGCACTGAGGAGTCTGGGGGGCACTGAGGAGGTCAGGGGGACACTGATGGGGTCGGGGGGGCACTGAGGAATCTGGGGGGGCACTGAGGAGTGTGGGGGGGCACTGAGGAGGTCAGGGGGACACCGATGGGTCTTTGGGGCACTGAGGAGTCTGGGGGGCACTGAGGAGTCTGGGGGGGCACTGAGGAGGTCAGGGGGACACCGATGGGTCTTTGGGGCACTGAGGAGTCTGGGGGGGCACTGAGGAGTCTGGGGGGGCCCAGGGGCTTTGGGGGGACACTGAGGAGGTCAGGGGGACACCGATGGGTCTTTGGGGCACTGATGGGATCGGGGGGGGCACTGAGGGGGTCAGGGGGACACTGATGGGGTTGGGGGGGCACTGAGGAATCTGGGGGGACTGAGGAGTCTGGGGGGGCACTGAGGAATCTGGGGGGGCACTGAGGGGGTCAGGGGGACACTGATGGGTCTTTGGGGCACTGATGGGGTCGGGGGGGCACTGAGGAATCTGGGGGGGACTGAGGAGTCTGGGGGGCACTGAGGAGGTCAGGGGGACACCGATGGGGTCGGGGGACACTGATGGGTCTTGGGGGCACTGATGGGGTTGGGGAGGCACTGAGGGGTCTTGGGGGGCCCAGGGGCTTTGGGGGGACACTGAGGAGGTCAGGGGGACACCGATGGGTCTTTGGGGCACTGAGGAATCTGGGGGGGCACTGAGGAGTCTGGGGGGCACTGAGGAGGTCAGGGGGACACTGATGAGGTCGGGGGGCACTGAGGAATCTGGGGGGCACTGAGGAGGTCGGGGGACACCGATGGGTCTTTGGGGCACTGATGGGGTCGGGGGGCACTGAGGAGTCTGGGGGGCACTAAGGAGTCTGGGGGGGTACTGGGGGGTTTTGGGGGTGCCCCTGTGCCCTGGGGGGTATGGGGGGTCTCTCCCACCTCGCGGATGGCGCTGGCCGGCAGCGCTCCTGGCAGGTCCTGCTTGTTGGCGAAGACCAGGAGGGTGGCACCGGCCAAGCGCTGGGGAGGGGGGCTGAGATGTCACCCCTGGGTCCCCCCAAAACCCCCCCAGAAACCACCCCCCCACCCCCCAAAACCCATAACCCACCCCAAACCCCACATAAACCCCCAAAACTCCCCCAAAATCTCCCCCAACCCCCCCCCCCAAAAAGCTCCCCAAATCCCCCCAACCCCCCCAAAAACTCCCCAAATCCCCCCACCCCCCCCCCAAAACCCCCCTGTAACTCCCCAAAATCCCCCCAAATCCCCCCCAACCCCCATAACCCTCCTAAAACCCCCATGTCCCCCACCCAACCCCCCCCAGCCCCTCCATAACTCCCCATAACCCCCCCAAAACCCCCCCATAACCCCCATGTCCCCCACCCAATCCCCCCAAGCGCCCCATAACCCCCCCAAACCCCCCATAACCCCCATGTGTCCCCCCCATAACCCCCCTAGCCCCTCAAAACCCCCCATAACCTTCCCAAACCCCCCATAACCCCCATGTCCCCCCCCCACCCCCTCCAGCCCCCCATAACCCCTCAAAACCCCCCATAACCCCCCCAAACCCCCCATAACCCCCATGTCCCCCACCCAAACCCCCCCAGCCCCTCCATAACTCCCCATAACCCCCCCAAACCCCCCATAACCCCCATGTCCCCCCCCACCCCCTCCAGCCCCCCATAACCCCTCAAAACCCCCCATAACCCCCCCAAACCCCCCATAACCCCCATGTCCCCCACCCAAAACCCTCCATAACCCCCCAACACCCCCTACAACCCCCTAAAGCCCCCCTATAACCCCCATGTCCCCCACCCAACCCCCCCAAGCGCCCCATAACCCCCCCAAAACCCCCCATAACCCCCATATCCCCCACCCAAACCCCCCCTAGCCCCTCAAAACCCCCCCATAACCCCCCCAAACCCCCCATAACCCCCATGTCCCCCCCCCACCCCCTCCAGCCCCCCATAACCCCTCAAAACCCCCCATAACCCCCCCAAACCCCCCATAACCTCCATGTCCCCCACCCAAAACCCTCCATAACCCCCCAACACCCCCTACAACCCCCTAAAGCCCCCCCATAACCCCCATGTCCACCACTCAACCCTCCCCCAGCCCCTCAAAACCCCCCATAACCCACCAAACCCCCCCATAACTCCCACGTCCTCCCCCCCAGCCCCCCATAACCCCTCAAAACCCCCCATAACCCCCCCTAACCCCCATGTCCCCCACCCAAAACCCCCTAGCCCCTCAAAACCCCCCATAACCCCCCCCAACCCACCCATAACCTCCCAAATCCCCCCCCATAACCCCCCCCAACCCACCCATAACCTACCAACCCTCCCTCCATACCCCACCCCCCCCCCCAAAACCCCCAATAAGCCCCCAACCCCCCCAAAACTCCCCCATAACCCCTCAAACCCCCCCCAAACCCCCTCCCTCAGCCCCCCCTCACCTCCTCGCGCAGCAGCCCGCGCAGCTCGCGGGCGCAGAGCTGCAGCCGCTGCCGGTCGCCGCTGTCCACCACCCAGACCAGCCCGTCCGTGGCCTCGAAGTAGTTGCGCCAATAGGAGCGCAGGGAGCTCTGACCCCCCACGTCCCACACGTTCAGCTTGAACCTGGGCCCGGGGCGGGGCAAAATGGCCGCCGTCAGGAGGCTGTGCGGATGCCAAGATGGCCGCCAAGATGGCCACCAAGATGGCCGCCAAGATGGCCGCCAAGATGGCCGCCAAGATGGCTACCAAGATGGCCGCCAAGATGGCCACCAACATGGCCGCCAACATGGCCGCCAAGATGGCTACCAAGATGGCCGCCAAGATGGCCACCAACATGGCCGCCAAGATGGCCACCAAGATGGCCACCAAGATGGCCGCCAGCACAGACATCACTGTCCTGGTTGGCACTGACTAGAACCACGGTCAAGATGGCCGCCAAGATGGCCACCAACATGGCCCTCACTGTCCCAGTTGATGCTGACTATAACCAGGGTCAAGATGGCCACCAAGATGGCTGCCAAGATGGCCACCAATATGGCCGCCAAGATGGCCACCAGCATGGACATCACTGTCCTGATTGACACTGACTAGAACCACGGTCAAGATGGCCACTGCTGCGGCCTCCAACATGGCCGCCAGCGTGGCCCTCACTGTCCAGGTTGGCACTGACTAGAACCACAGTCAAGATGGCCGCCAAGATGGCCACCAAGATGGCTGCCAGCATGGCCCTCACTGTCCTGGTTGGCTCTGACTAGAACCCCCATGACCCCCACCATGGACAATGTGGCCACCACCATGGCCACCATGGCCACCATGACCCCCATCATGGCCACCATGACCGCCACCACGGCCACCGTGACCCCCACCATGGCCACCATGACCACCATGACCCCCACCACGGCCACCTTGACCCCCATCATGACCCCCACCACGGCCACCATGACCCCCACCATGGCCACCTTGACCCCCACCATGGCCACCCTGACCCCCACCATGACCCCCATGGCCACCATGACCCCCACCATGACCCCCATGACCTCCATGGCCACCATGACCCCCACCATGGCCACCATGACCCCCACCATGGCCACCACGACCCCCACCATGACCCCCATGACCTCCATGGCCACCATGACCACCACCATGGCCACCTTGACCCCAACCACGGCCACCATGACCCCCACCACGGCCACCTTGACCCCCACCATGGCCACCATGACCCCAACCATGACCCCCATGACCTCCATGGCCACCTTGACCCCAACCATGGCCACCATGACCCTCACCATGGCCACCATGACCCCCACCACGGCCACCATGACCCCAACCATGACCCCCATGACCTCCATGACCACCTTGACCCCAACCATGGCCACCCTGACCCCCACCGTGGCCACGCCCGCCCCCCTCCCCCGCTCACCCGCGGTGCTCCAGGGTCTTGATGTTGAAGCCCAGGGTGGGGGAGATGGTGGCCACGTCCTCCCCGTTGAACCTCTTCAGCAGCGTCGTCTTCCCCGCGTTGTCCAGGCCCCTGGGACACGCCCACCCACCGTTGGCCACGCCCACCCACCGTTGGCCACGCCCACCCACCTCTAGCCACGCCCCTTGGTGCTCCAGGCCACGCCCCCACCCCACAATCACCCCCACCCCCAACGGAGCCTTCAGTCTCCCGTTGGCCCCGCCCATTGACCCCACCCCTCGCTATTGGCTGCTCCTATTGACCCCGCCCCCTCCTGTTGGCCACACCCCTCATCGACCCCGCCCCCCTCACTATGCCACGCTCCCTCCTTGGGCCACACCCCCGTGGCCCCACCCCCTCCCCTCCCTATTGGCCCCCATTGACCCCTCCCATGGCCCCGCCCCCTCCCCAAACCCCACCCCAAGTGGCTCCACCCCCTAGCTCCTCCCCTCCACATTGACCCCTCCCATGGCCCTGCCCCCTCCCTCCCTATTGGCCCCCATTGACCACTCCCATGGCCCCGCCCCCTCCCCAATGGCTCCACCCCTTAGCTCCTCCCCTCCCCATTGACCCCTCCCGTGGCCCCGCCCCCATCCCAAACCCCACCCCTTCCATGACCCCGCCCCCACTGAGCCCCCACCCCTTGCCCCCTCCCCAAACCCCGCCCCTCAGTGGCCCCGCCCCTTAGCTCCTCTCCCATTGGCCTGCTCCCATGGCCCCTCCCCCATTACCCCAAACCACGCCCCCACTAAACCTCCACCCTCTCCATAGCCCCGCCCCTTGCCTCTCCCCTCCCCCATTGCCCCACCCCAAAGACCCCCCCACCCCCCTTACCCATACCCCCGGAGGCCCCGCCCCCTCCCCTCCCTTAGGCCCCGCCCCTTAGCTTCTCCCCCATTGGCCCCACCTCCAAACCACGCCCCCATTCTAAGCCCCACCCCCAATACCCCCTCCCATTTGGCTCCACCCCCGGCCTGAGACCACGCCCCCTCCATTGAAGCCCCGCCCCCTTGCCTCTCCCCTCCCCCACTGCCTCCCCCCACAAAGACCCCCCTCACCCCCCTTCCCCATTGCCCCCTCCACCCCTTCCCCCTCACCCCCGGAGGCCACGCCCCCTCCTCTACATTAGGCCCCGCCCCTTAGCTTCTCCCCCCATTGGCTCCACCCCAAACCACGCCCCCATTCTAAGCCCCACCCCCAATACCCCTCCTATCTGACTCCACCCCCGGCCTGAGACCACGCCCCCTCCATTGAAGCCCCGCCCCTTGCCGCTCCCCCTCCCGCCTCCCCCAAGACCCTCCCCACCCCCACCCCCATTGCCCCCCCACCCCCGGAGGCCCCGCCCCTTTGCTTCTCCCCAGTGGCCCCACCCCAAACCACGCCCCCATTCTAAGCCCCACCCCCAATACCCCCTCCCATTTGGCTCCACCCCGCCCAGAGACCACGCCCCCTCCATTGAAGCCCCGCCCTCTCCATAGCCCCGCCCCCTTGCCTCTCCCCCCCCCCCCCCATTGCCCCCCCAAGGGCCCTCCCCCTCGCTCCCCTTCCCCATTGCCCCCCCACCCCTTCCCCACCCCCCTCCCGGAGGCCCCGCCCCCTCCCCTCCCTCAGGCCCCGCCCCTACAGCACGAGCAGCCGCAGCTCGCGCTCCTTCTCCCGCATCTTCTTCAGGATCGTCAGGAGCCCCATGGCCGCCGCGCGCGCCCTGCGCACCCCCCCACCCCCCCCCTCCGGCCCCACCCCCTCCGGCCCCGCCCCTCTCCTCTCATTGGCTTGAACGGCTGACACGTCTCCGCCCACGTCTCGCCTACTTCCGGGTGCGAGAGGAAAGAGAGCAGCGCCCCCTGCAGGGCGGGAGGACCGAGTGAAGGAAGCTAAAGCCTAAGGGGGGCGGAGCCTGGCTGTATGGAGGGGGGCGGAGCCTGGTTATAAGGGGCGGAGCTTGTGCCCCCCCCCCCCCCTCCCCCGCCATGGCCGCTCTCCACCTCCTGCTGCTGCTGCTGCTGCCGCCCCCGGCCCTGCCCGACGGCCCCGCCCCCACCTGCCGCCTCCAGTGTAAGAACCTGGGGGGGGGGGGGTGTGTCCCCTAAGGAGCTGGGACCCCCCTCCCCCTTCCCCCCCCCCTAAGGACACCTCACCCCCCCCCCTTTGGGCACCCCACCCCCATAGAGACCCCTTCTCTGGGCACACCCCCTCTATAGGGACCCCCTATCTGGGTGCCCCCCCCCCCCATAGGGGCCCCCCCTCTCTGCACACCCCTCCATAGTGGCACCCCCTCCCTCCCGGCATTTACCCCCCCATAGGGACCCCCCGACCCACTCTGTAAACCCCCCTCCCCTCATAGAGACCCCCCTTGCCCCTGGCTTACACCCCCTCCCCCCATAGGGACCCCCCCATCTGGGTGCCCCCCCAAGGACCCCCACCCACTCTGCACACCCCCCCCCCCTAGAGATTCCCCCCCCCGGCATTTACCCCCCCATAGGGACCCCCCCATTCCAGGTACCCCCCACAGTGCCCCCTCCTGGCATTCCCCCCCATAGAGACCCCCCCCCCCCCGGCATTTAATCCCCCATAGGGACCCCCCATCTGGATGCCCCCTCATAGGAACCCCCACCCCCCACCCCACTCTGGGTACCCCCCCCATAATACCCCCTCCCCCATAGGACCTTCCCCCCCCCCCCCCCCCCATGTCCCCTCCCCCATCCCCAGGGATCCCCCCCTTCCCCACCCCCTCCCCTTTCCCAGGGGTGCAGGTGGGGTCGGGGGCCGGGGGGTGCCACGGGGGGGGGCGGCCGCGTGCGTGGGGCACTGCGAGTCCGGCGCCTTCCCCTCCCCCCACGCCGTGGCGGCCGCCAGTCACCACCCCCGCACGGCGCTGGGCCGCTGCTGCACCATGGCTGCTGCCAGCAAGGTGGGCGGGGCCTCGGGGGGAGGGGCGGGGCCTCGGGGGGAGGGGCGGGGCCTCGGGGGTGGAGCCTAAAGGGTTGCGGCCTAAGGACATGGGGCCTGAGGGGGGTGGGGTCTAAGAGAGTGGGGGTTGAGGGGTGGGGCTTAAGGGGGTGGAGTCAGAGGGGGTGGGGGCTAAGGGGGGTGGGGCTTAAAGAGGGTGGGGTTTGAGGGGGTGGGGCCTAAGGGGGTGGAGTCTGAGGAGGTGGGGCCTAAGGGGGTGGGGCTTGAGGGGTGGGGCCTAAGGGGTGGGACCTGAGGGGTTGGGACCTAAAGTGGTGGGGCCTGAGGAGGCTGGGTCTCAGGGAGGGGAGGGGTCTAAGGGGGTGGGGTCTGAGGGGGCGGGGCCTAAGGGACAGGACCTAAGAGGTGTGGTCAGAGGGGTGGGGCCTAAAGAGGCAGGGCCTGAGGAGGCTGGGTCTCAGGGAGGGGCTGGGTCTAAGGGGTGGGGCCTGAGGGCGTGGGGCCTAAGGGGGCGGGGCTTGAAGGGGAGAGGCCTGCAGAAGGGGCGAGGCGTAGTGGGAGGAGGCGGAGTCTAAGGGGGTGTGCCCTGCAGGGGGCGGGCCCTACAGGGGGCTGTTGGGGGGGGTGGTGGTGTAACCCTGGTGGGAGGGGGCGGGGCTTAAATGAAGGGCGGGGCTTGGCGGTCAGAGGGGTTAACTGGCTTAAAGGGGTGGGGGCGTGGCCTGGCTGGGAGGGGGCGTGGTCATCACCACCCCTTTGCCCCACCCCTCAGGTATGGGTCACCCTTCGTTGCCCCGGCGACACCCAGCGCCGCTTCCGGACGGTGTCAGCCAGAGCCTGTCGCTGCGATATGTGTCGCCTGTCGCGATACTGATACCCAGCCCCCCCCTCTCCCCCTTCCCCCCACCACGTGTTGGGGTCCCCCCGGGTGTGTGTCACCCCCCCCCCCCGAATAAACAGCGCTGAGTGATGGAGCCAGGGGGTGGGCGTGGCTAAAGGAGGTGGGCGTGGCGAAGGGGTGGGGGGAGAAGAGGGTGGGCGGAGCCGTGGGAGTGAGCAGGGCGAGGCCGGCCAATGAAATCGCCGTGTGGAGCGGAGGGTGGAGACCACTGGGGGGGCGGGGTTAGAGGGCGTGGCTACGCAAATGAAGCTGCGCCCTGGGGCTGATGGGAGCCGCTTTAATGGTGCTGAAAGGAGGCTGTGGGCGGAGCGGGGTGGCGATGAAGAGTGACTCTCATCCTCCTCACGCTGACCCGCCTTTCCCCTTCCCTAACACCCCACCTCCTCTCCGCTCCCCACCCCCCACCTATCCCCCTTATTTCACCCCTTCTTCTCCCCCCACCTCCATTAAACCCTCCTCAACACCCCCTTCCCCATCGCTCCCATCACCCCCTTTGCTCTCTATTTACATAGCCACGCCCTCCTTCCCTCCTTTCCCCCCTCCCCTCTCCTATTCCCAACTTCCGGTCCGCCACCACTTTGCCTTCATTCCCTACTTCCGCTCACGGCTCTGGCCTTCACTTCCGCCGCGGGGCCGCCTTCACTTCCGGTCCGCCATGGCGGAACGGGACGAGCGGCGCTTCGTGGAGCTGCCCCGGGAGTCGGTGAAGCTGATGGCGGAGAGCGCCGGGCTGGAGCTCAGCGACGACGTAGCGGCTTTATTAGCCGAGGATGTTTGTTACCGGCTGCGGGAGGCCACGCAGGTAGGGCTGGGGGGCTGGGGAGGCGCTGTGTGACGTCACGGCGGCGGGCGTGACGTCACGGCGGCGGGCGTGACGTCACGCCCGCCGGTTCTAGAACAGCTCCCAGTTCATGAAACACACCCGGCGGCGGAAACTCACCGTGGAGGATTTTAACCGGGCCCTGCGCTGGAGTAATGTGGAGGTGTGGGGGGGGACTGGGAGCACTGGGAGGGGACTGGGAGGGGACTGGGAGGCACTGGGAGGGGACTGGGAGGGGACTGGGAGGCACTGGGAGGGGGTTTGGGGGTACTGGGAAGGGACTGGGAGGACTGGGAAGGGGACTGGGAGGACTGGGAGGTGACTGGGGGGACTGGGAAGGGACTGGGAGGGACTGGGAGGGGACTGGGGGGCACTGGGAGGGGACTGGGAGGGGACTGGGAGGGGACTGGGAGGGGACTGGGAAGGGACTGGGAGGGACTGGGAGGGGATTGGGAGGGACTGGGAGGCACTGGGAAGGGACTGGGAGGGGACTAGGAGGACTGGGAAGGGACTGGGAAGGGGACTGGGAGGACTGGGAGGGGACTGGGAGGGGATTGGGGGGGACTGGGAGGCACTGGGAAGGGACTGGGAGGGGACTGGGAGGGGATTTGGGGGTACTGGGAGGACTGGGAGGGGACTGGGAGGACTGGGAAGGGGACTGGGAGGGGACTGGGAGGCACTGGGAAGGGACTGGGAGGGGACTGGGAAGGGACTGGGAGGGGACTGGGAGGGGACTGGGAGGCACTGGAAAGGGACTGGGAGGACTGGGAAGGGACTGGGAGGTGACTGGGATGGGGTTTGGGGGCACTGGGAGCACTGGGATGGGACTGGGAGGAGACTGGGATGGGGTTTGGGGGCACTGGGAGGGGACTGGGAGGGGACTGGGATGGTGTTTGGGGGCATGGGGAGCACTGGGATGGGGGTACTGGGGGGACTGGGATGGGGGGAATGGGTTCAGGGTGCCCCAGGGGGGTCAGGGTGCCCTGGGGGGGTCAGGGTGCTCTGGGGGGGTTCAGGGGGGTGATGGCTGTCCCCCCCCCCCAGGCCGTGTGTGGGTACGGGTCCCAGGGGGGGTCAGGGTGCCAGGGGGGTCAGGGTGCCCTGGGGGGGTTCAGGGTGCCCCAGGGGGGGTCAGGGTGCCCTGGGGGGGTCCGGGTGCTCTGGGGGGTTCAGGGGGGTGATGGCTGTCCCCCCCCCCCAGGCCGTGTGTGGGTACGGGTCCCAGGGGGGGTCAGGGTGCCAGGGGGGTCAGGGTGCCCTGGGGGGGTTCAGGGTGCCCCAGGGGGGGGTCAGGGTGCTCTGGGGGGGTCCGGGTGCTCTGGGGGGGTTCAGGGGGGTGATGGCTGTCCCCCAGCCCCCCAGGCTGTGTGTGGGTACGGGTGCCAGGGGGGGTCAGGGTGCTCTGGGGTGGTTCAGGGGGTGTTCAGGGGGAGTCAGGGTGCCCTAGGGGGGGTCAGGGGACAGGGTCAGGGTGCCCCAGGGGGGGTCAGGGTGCTCTGGGGGGGTCAGGGTGCTCTGGGGGTTTCAGGGGGGTGATGGCTGTGTCGTCCCCCCCAGGCTGTGTGTGGGTATGGGTGCCGGGGGGGTCAGGGTGCTCTGGGGGGGGTCAGGGTGTCCCAGGATGGGGTCAGGGTGCTCTGGGGGGGTCAGGGTGCTCTGGGGGTTCAGGGGGTGTTCAGGGGGGTCAGGGTGCTCTGGGGGGGGGTCATGGGACAGGGTCAGGGTGCTCTGGGGGGGGTCAGGGTGCTCTGGGGGGGGTCAGGGTGCCCCGGGGGGGTCAGGGTGCTCTAGGGGGGTTCAGGGGGGTCAGGGTGCTCTGGGGGGGGTCAGGGTGCCCCAGGGGGGTCAGGGTGCTCTGGGGGGTTCAGGGGGGTCATGGCTGTGCCCCCCCAGGCCGTGTGTGGGTACGGGTGCCAGGACTCCCTCCCACTGCGCCCAGTACGGGACGGGGAGCTGTACTGGGCGGAGGAGCGGGAGGTGAACCTGCTGGAGCTGGCCCTGGCCACCAACATCCCCAAGGGCTGCGCCGGCACCGCCGTCAGGGGTGAGGGCACCCCGAAACGCACCCCTGCACCCCAGAACACACACCAGGGACCCCTGCACACCAAAACGCACCCCTGCACCCTGAAATGCACCCCTGCACCCCGAAACACACACCAGGGACCCCTGCACCCCGAAACGCACCCCTGCACCCCGAAACACACACCAGGGACCCCTGCACCCCGAAACGCACCCCTGCACCCCGAAACACACACCAGGGACCCCTGCACTCCAAAACACAGCCCTGCACCCCAAAACACAGCACAGGGACCCCTGCACCCCGAAACGCACCCCTGCACCCCAGAACACACACCAGGGACCCCTGCACCCCGAAACGCACCCCTGCACCCCGAAACACAGCACAGGGACCCCTGCACCCCAAAACGCACCCCTGCACCCCGAAACGCACCCCTGCACCCCAGAACACACACCAGGGACCCCTGCACCCCGAAACGCACCCCTGCACCCCGAAACACACACCAGGGACCCCTGCACCCCGAAACGCACCCCTGCACCCCGAAACACACACCAGGGACCCCTGCACCCCGAAACGCACCCCTGCACCCCGAAACGCACCCCTGCACCCCGAAACACACACCAGGGACCCCTGCACCCCGAAACGCACCCCTGCACCCCAGAACACACACCAGGGACCCCTGCACCCCGAAACGCACCCCTGCACCCCGAAACGCACCCCTGCACCCCGAAACACACACCAGGGACCCCTGCACCCCGAAACGCACCCCTGCACCCCGAAACACACACCAGGGACCCCTGCACCCCAAAACACAGCCCTGCACCCCGAAACACAGCACAGGGACCCCTGCACCCCGAAATGCACCCCTGCACCCCGAAACACACACCAGGGACCCCTGCACCCCGAAACGCACCCCTGCACCCCAGAACACACACCAGGGACCCCTGCACCCCGAAACGCACCCCTGCACCCCAGAACACACACCAGGGACCCCTGCACCCCGAAACGCACCCCTGCACCCCGAAACACACACCAGGGACCCCTGCACCCCGAAACGCACCCCTGCACCCCGAAACACACACCAGGGACCCCTGCACACCAAAACGCACCCCTGCACCCCGAAATGCACCCCTGCACCCCGAAACACACACCAGGGACCCCTGCACCCCAAAACACAGCCCTGCACCCCAGAACGCACCCTTGCACCCCGAAACGCACCCTTGCACCCCAAAATGCACCCCTGCACCCCGAAACGCACCCCTGCACCCCGAAACACACACCAGGGACCCCTGCACCCCAAAACACAGCCCTGCACCCCAGAACGCACCCCTGCACCCCAAAACGCACCCCTGCACCCCGAAACACAGCACAGGGACCCCTGCATCCCGAAACGCACCCCTGCACCCCAAAACACAGCCCAGGGACCCCTGCACCCCAAAACACAGCCCCCCTGCACCCCAGAACACACCCCAGAACACAGCCCAGCACCCCAAAACATACACCAGGGACCCCTGCACCCCGAAACGCACCCCTGCACCCCGAAACACAGCCCTGCACCCCAAAACACACACCAGCACACCAAAACACACACCAGGGACCCCTGCACCCCAAAACACTCACCAGCACCCCGAAACGCACCCCAAAACACACCCCTGCACCCCAAAACGCACACCTGCACCCCAAAATGCACCCCAGCACCCCAAAACACAGCCCTGCACCCCAAAACACACACCAGGGACCCCAAAACGCACCCCTGCACCCCAAAACGCACACCAGGGACCCCTGCACCCCAAAACACAGCCCTGCACCCCAAAACACACACTAGGGCCCCAAAATGCACCCCTGCACCCCAAAACACACACCCCCGCCAGCACCCCAAAACCCCCTCCCAGGCCCCCCAAGACCCCTGGGCCCCCCCAGACCCCCTGAGATCCCCTCATGTTCCCCCAGCACCCCTAAGACCCCCCCAGCACCTCTGGGACCCCCCCATGCCCCCCTAGACGCCCTGAGACCCCCCCCCCAACCCCCCTGAGACCCCCCCCCAGCACCCCTGAGACCCCCCCATATCCCCCCAACCCCCCTGAAACCCCCCCCAGCACCTCTGGGACCCCCCCATGTCCCCCTAGACGCCCTGAGACCCCCCCAGCACCCATGAGACCCCCCCCAGCACCTCTGGGACCCCCCCATATCCCCCCAGTACCCCTAAGACCCCCCCCCCAACCCCCCTGGGACCCCCCCTATCCCCCCAGTACCCCTAAGACCCCCCCCAACCCCCCTGAGACCCCCGCCAGCACCTCTGGGACCCCCCCATGTCCCTCCAGCACCCCTAAGACCCCCCCCCATATCCCCCCAGCACCCCCTGAGACCCCCCCAAAACACACACCCCCCCCCCCTTTTTCTCCCCCTCCCAGTTCACGTCTCCTACCTGGATGGGAAAGGGAACCTGGAGCAGCAGGGAACTGGTAAGACTGGGAAGGGGGATGGGGGGCTGTTTTTTAGGGGGGGGGCTTGGGGAGGATTTGGGGGGATCTTGTGCCCCCAGGATGGATTTTGGGGTGATCCCCCCTTTTATCTGCCCCCCCCAGTTCCCAGTGCGGTGTCCACGCTGACTGAGGATCTGCTCAAGTATTACCAGCATGTCACCAGGGCTGTACTGGGAGACGACCCCCAGCTCATGAAGGTGGGGAGACCCCCCCCCAAATCCCTCTCGACCCCCCCAGTCCCCCCCAGTTCCCTCCCAGTACCCCCCAGTCCCCCCCTGCCCCCCCCCCCAATGGCACCGTCCCCATCCCACCGCTCCCCATCCCACCATCCCCATCCTGCCCCCCCATCACCATCCCACCCCCCAAGTCCCCATCCTGCCCCCCCAATCCTTGTCCCCCCCCCAGACCCCCCAGTCCCCCCAGTTCACTCCCAGTCCCCCCAGTCCCCCCTGCCCCCCACAAACGGCACTGTCCCCATCCCACCACTCCCCATCCTACCATCCCCATCCTGCCCCCCCATCACCATCCCACCCCCCAGTCCCCATCCTGCCCCCCCAGTACCCCCTGTCCCCCCCCAGACCCCCCCACGACCCCCCCAAACCTCACCCCACCCCCTGAACCCCCAAATCTCCCCCTGCCCCCCCCCAGGTCGCTCTCCAGGATCTCCAGACCAACTCCAAGATCGCTGCCCTCCTGCCCTACTTCGTCTACATCGTCAGTGGGGTGAGCCCCAAAACCAGGGGGACCCCAAAACCCCCCCTCAAACCCCCTCATCTCCTGGGGACCCCAAAACCCCCCTTCCTAAACCCCCCTCAATTCCCACCTCGTGTCCTGGGGACCCCAAAACCCCCCTCAATTCCCCCCCTCATATTCTGGGCACCCCAAAACCCCCCTCAATTCCCCCCTCATATTCTGGGCACCCCAAAACCTCCCCTCAATTCCCCCCCCCCAATTCCCACCTGGTGTCCTGGGGACCCCAAAATCCCCCTCCTCAAACCCCCCCTCAATTCCCCCCTCATATCCTGGGGACCCCAAAATCCCCCTTCCTAACCCCCCCTCAATTCCCACCTCGTGTCCTGGGGACCCCAAAAACCCCCTCAATTCCCCCTCTCAATTCCCCCCCTCAATTCCCCCCCTCACATCCCAGGCACCCCAATTCCCCCCTCACACCCCCCTGTACCCCAAAACACCCCCTCACATCCCAGGCACCCCAATTCCCCCCTCACATCCCAAGCACCCCAACACCCTCCCTCACATCCCAGGCACCCCAACCCCCTCCCTCACATCCCAGGCACCCCAATTCCCCCCTCACACCCCCCTGTACCCCAATTCCCCCCTCACATCCCAGGCACCCCAACTCCCTCCCTCACATCCCAGGCACCCCAATTCCCCCCTCACACCCCCCTGTACCCCAAAACACCCCCTCACATCCCAGGCACCCCAACTCCCTCCCTCACATCCCAGGCACCCCAATTCCCCCTCACACCCCCCTGTACCCCAAAACACCCCCTCACATCCCAGGCACCCCAATTCCCCCCTCACATCCCAAGCACCCCAACACCCTCCCTCACATCCCAGGCACCCCAACCCCCTCCCTCACATCCCAGGCACCCCAATTCCCCCCTCACACCCCCCTGTACCCCAATTCCCCCCTCACATCCCAGGCACCCCAACTCCCTCCCTCACATCCCAGGCACCCCAATTCCCCCCTCACACCCCCTGTACCCCAAAACACCCCCTCACATCCCAGGCACCCCAACTCCCTCCCTCACATCCCAGGCACCCCAATTCCCCCCTCACACCCCCCTGTACCCCAAAACACCCCCTCACATCCCAGGCACCCCAATTCCCCCCTCACATCCCAAGCACCCCAACACCCTCCCTCACATCCCAGGCACCCCAACCCCCTCCCTCACATCCCAGGCACCCCAATTCCCCCCTCACACCCCCCTGTACCCCAATTCCCTCCCTCACATCCCAGGCACCCCAACTCCCTCCCCTCACATCCCAGGCACCCCAATTCCCCCTCACACCCCCCTGTACCCCAAAACACCCCCTCACATCCCAGGCACCCCAATTCTTCCCTCACATCCCAGGCACCCCAATTCCCTCCTCACATCCCAGGTACCCCAATCCCCTCACATCCCAAGCACCCCAACCCCTTCCCTCACATCCCAAGCACCCCAATTCCCTCCTCACACCCCCCTGTACCCCAAAACACCCCCCCCATTCCTCCCCAGGTGAAGTCAGTGAGCCACGACCTGGAGCAGCTGAACCGGCTGCTGCACATCGCCCGCAGCCTGATCCGGAACCCCTTCCTCTGCCTGGGCTCCTACGTCAGGAGCCTCATTGGGAGCGTCATGTACTGCGCCCTGGAGCCCCTGGCTGCCTCCATCAACCCCCTCAACGACCACTGGACACTCAGGGACTACGCTGCCATGCTGCTCAGCCGCATATTTTGGTGAGGGGAGGGGGTTTTGGGGGGTTTTGGGGTGCTATGGCACTGAGAACCCCAAAAAAGGGGGTTGGGGATGGGGGATGTAGCACTTGGAACCCCCTGGTTGCTCCATCCATGACCACTGGATGGTGCCACGCTGCTCAGCTGCATCTTCTGGTGATGGGGAGTGGGCTTTGGGGGGCTTTAGAGGGGGTTTGGGGGGGCTTGGGGGGTTTAAAGGGGTTTTGGGGGGGATTTAGGGGGTTGGGGATAGGGGATGTGGCACTTGGAACCCCCTGGTTGCTCCATCCATGACCACTGGATGCTGCCACGCTGCTCAGCTGCATCTTCTGGTGATGGGGAGGAGCTTTGGGGGGCTTTAGAGGGGGTTTAGGGGGGACTTGGGGGCTTTAGAGGGGATCTGGGGGGGTTTAGGGGGATTTAGGGGGTTGGGGATGGGGGATGTGGCACTGGGAACCCCCTGGTTGCTCCATCAACCCCCTCAACGACCACTGGACACTCAGGGACTACGCTGCCATGCTGCTCAGCCGCATATTTTGGTGAGGGGAAGGGGTTTTGGGGGGTTTTGGGGTGCTATGGCACTGAGAACCCCAAAAAGGGGGGTTGGGGATGGGGGATGTAGCACTTGGAACCCCCTGGTTGCTCCATCCATGACCACTGGATGGTGCCACGCTGCTCAGCTGCATCTTCTGGTGATGGGGAGTGGGCTTTGGGGGGCTTTAGAGGGGGTTTGGGGGGGCTTGGGGGGTTTAAAGGGGGTTTGGGGGGGATTTAGGGGGTTGGGGATAGGGGATGTGGCACTTGGAACCCCCTGGTTGCTCCATCCATGACCACTGGATGGTGCCATGGTGCTCAGCTGCATCTTCTGGTGCTGGGGAGTGGGCTTTGGGGGCTTTAGAGGGGGCTTGGGGGGGTTTAGAGAGGATTTGGGGGGTTTAGGGGGATTTGGGGGGTTAGAGGGGGTTTGGGGGGGTTTAGAGGGGGTTTAGGGGGGTTTTGGGGGGGATTTAGGGGGTTGGGGATGGGGGATGTGGCACTTGGAACCCCCTGGTTGCTCCATCCATGACCACTGGATGGTGCCACACTGCTCAGCTGCATCTTCTGGTGATGGGGAGTGGGCTTTGGGGGGCTTTAGAGGGGGCTTGGGGGGGTTTAGAGGGGATTTGGGGGGTTTAGGGGGGATTTGGGGGGTTTAGAGGGGATTTGGGGGGGTTTTGGGGGGGTTTGGGGGGGGGATTTAGGGGGTTGGGAATGGGGGATGTGGCACTTGGAACCCCTGGTTGCTCCACCAACCCCCTCAACGACCACTGGACGCTGCAGCATCTTCTGGGGGGGGGGGTATTTGGGGGGGTTAGGGGGGATTTTGGGGGGGTTTGGGGGGTGGAAAGGGTGGTTTTGGGTGGTTCAGGGGGGTTATGAGGCAGAGCACCCCAAAAAGAGGGAGTGGGGGATGAGGATTGGGGATGGGAGTTGGGATGTGGGGGTGCTTAGGAACATCCCCCCCACACTTTGTCATCCCCAGGAATTGGGGGGTACAGTGCTGAGCACCCCAAAAATGGGGGTTAGGGGATGGGGGTTGGGATTTTGGGGGTGCTTAGGACCCCCCTCCACTTTGTCCCCCATGGGAATTGGGGGTACAGCGCTGAGCACCCCAAAAAGGGGGGTTGGGGTTTGGGAGGTGCAGTGAAAAGGGGGTTTGGGGGTTGGGGATGGGATTTTGGGGTGGGGCTTGGGGTTTAGGCGATGGGGGTTGGGATTTTGGGGGTGCTTAGGACCCCCCTCCACTTTGTCCCCCACAGAAATTGGGGGGTACAGCGCTGAGCACCCCAAAAGAGGGGTGAGGTGGTGGGGGATGTGCCGAAGAGTGGTGTTAGGGGCTGGGATTTCGGGGTGGGGGGTTAGGATTTTGGGGTGGGGCTTGGGGTTTAGGGGATGGGGGTTGAGATTTTGGGGTGCTTAGGACCCCCCCATTCTTTGTCCCCCACAGGACCCATGGTGACCTGGTGGGGGGTTGTACCAGCAGATCCTCCTGTCCCTCCAGAAGGTTCTGGCTGACCCCGTGCGCCCCCTCTGCTCCCACTATGGGGCTGTGGTGGGGCTCCACGCCCTGGGATGGAAGGTGGGGACCCCCCCCCGGGGGGATTTTGGGGTGCAGGGTGGGATTTTGGGGTGCAGGGAGGGGATAAGGACCCATCCCACCCTGTCCTGTGTCCGTCTGTCCTGGGGGAAGGTGGGATTTTGGGATGGGGGATGAGATGCCCCATTCTGTATCCATCTATCTGGGGAGGGGGTGGGATTTTGGGGTGCAGGGAGGGGATTTTGGGGTGCAGGAGGGGATTTTGGGGTGCAGGGGGTGGATAAGGACCCATCCCATCCTATCCTGTGTCCATCTGTCCCGGGGGAAGGTGGGATTTTGGGGTGTGGGGGGGGCAGGATAAGGACCTGTCCCCTCCCGTGTCCGTCTGTCCTGGGGTAGGTGGGATTTTGGGGCTGGGGGGGGGGTTGCTGATCCCCCATCCCCTCCCCTGTCTGTCTGTCCCTGGCTCCTCCTGTGTCCGTCTGTCCTGGGGGGTGATGGATTTTGGGGTGGGGGGATAATCCCCTATCCCACCCTGTATCCATCTAGGGGGGGTGTGGAAGGGATGATGCTCCATCCCGTGTCTGTCTGTCCCAGGGGGTAGGGGGATTTTGGGGCTGGGGGAGGGGTGCTGATCCCCCATCCCCTCCCCTGTCTGTCTGTCCCTGACTCCTCCTGTGTCCGTCTGTCCTGGGGGGTGGCAGGTTAATCCCCCATCCCACCCTGTATCCATCTAGGGGGCGTGTGTGGAAGGGATGATGCTCCATCCCGTGTCCGTCTGTCCCGCGGGGTAGGGGGGATTTTGGGGCTGGGGGTGGGGGTACTGATGCTCCATCCCCTCCCCTGTCTGTCTGTCTGTCTGTCTGTCCCCCCCCAGGCTGTGGAGCGGGTGCTGTACCCCCACCTCCCCACGTACTGGACCAATCTCCAGGCCATACTGGACGATTACTCCGTGTCCAACGCTCAGGTCAAGGCTGATGGGCACAAGGTCTATGGAGCCATCCTGGTGGGTGACAGGGACAGGGGGACAGGGGGACAAGGTCTATGGAGCCATCCTGGTGGGTGACAGGGACAGGGGGACAGGGGGACAAGGTCTATGGAGCCATCCTGGTGGGTGACAGGGACAGGGGGACAGGGGGACAAGGTCTATGGAGCCATCCTGGTGGGTGACAGGGACAGGGGGACAGGGGGACAAGGTCTATGGAGCCATCCTGGTGGGTGACAGGGACAGGGGGACAGGGGGACAAGGTCTATGGAGCCATCCTGGTGGGTGACAGGGACAGGGGGACAGGGGGACAGGGGGACAAGGTCTATGGAGCCATCCTGGTGGGTGACAGGGACAGGGGGACAGGGGGACAGGGGGACAAGGTCTATGGAGCCATCCTGGTGGGTGACAGGGACAGGGGGACATGGGCACAAGGTCTATGGAGCCATCCTGGTGGGTGACAGGGGGACATGGGGACATGGGGACAAGGTCTATGGAGCCATCCTGGTGGGTGACAGGGACAGGGGGACATGGGGACAGGGGGACATGGGGACAAGGTCTATGGAGCCATCCTGGTGGGTGACAGGGGGACATGGGGACATGGGGACAAGGTCTATGGAGCCATCCTGGTGGGTGACAGGGACAGGGGGACATGGGGACAGGGGGACATGGGGACAAGGTCTATGGAGCCATCCTGGTGGGTGACAGGGACAGGGGGACATGGGGACAGGGGGACATGGGGACAAGGTCTATGGAGCCATCCTGGTGGGTGACAGGGACAGGGGGACAGGGGGACAGGGGGACAGGGGGACAGGGGGACAGGGGGACAAGGTCTATGGAGCCATCCTGGTGGGTGACAGGGACAGGGGGACAGGGGGACAGGGGGACAGGGGGACAAGGTCTATGGAGCCATCCTGGTGGGTGACAGGGACAGGGGGACAGGGGGACAGGGGGACATGGTTCAGGGAGGGGGGGGGATCACACGGTGGCTTTCCAACCCCCCCACTGATGATCCCTCCCTCTGTCCCTCCCTCCCTCTGTCCCTCCCTCTGTCCCTCTGTCCCTGTGTCTGTCCCTCCAGGTCGCCGTTGAGCGCCTCCTCAAGACCAAATCCCAACAGCCCCCCCACAACATCCCTCCCCCATCCCCAACCCCCCAAACCCCCCTCCCCCCACCACGCCCCCGATCCTCCCTTGGCAGCCGGAGCCGGATCCGGATTGGGATCCGGAGCGGGGTCTGGGGTAGGAGCCGGAGCCGGATTCGGATCCGGAGTTGGATCTGGAGCCGGATTCGGATCTGGAGTTGGATCTGGAGTGGGGTCTGGAGCTGGATTCGGATCCGGGGCAGGGTCTGGAGTGGGGTCTGGAGCCGGATTCGGATCCGGAGTAAAATCCGGAGCGGAATCCGGATTGGACTCCGGATTAACCCCTTCCCTCCACTCCATGTACCACGAGCTCTACGACTTCTTCGGCGACAGCCTGGCCACCCGCTTCGGCACCTCATCCCCCCTCCCCACCCCAGTATCCCCAGTACACCCAGTTCCCCTCCTAAACCCCCCTCCTCCTTTCACCCCGGACCCCCCGTTGCCATGCCGACCCGCAAGATGCCCCAATTAACCGCCAACTCCACCCTCACCCCCCAAGACGATGAACCCCCCCGGATGGACCCCCGGGTCGCCCCCCACCAGCTCCCTCCTCCTCCTCCTCCTCTTCCTCCTCCTGCTCCTCCTTCCACCGCTCCCCCGACCTCGCATCACCCCTCGGCAGAGCATCCCGAAATCAGGGCTCCGGGATGTCTTCCCTAAATTTCGGGGGTCCCCAGGGGGTCCCTAAATTCACCTTCCTCATCGCTGGGAGACAGACTGGGAGGAGGTGTCGGGGGAGGGTTTTCCAGACCCTTTTCCAGGCTGCACACGGAGCGGGACACGGATCCCGCTACGGACACAAGTTGCCTGTCATTGGGAGAGGGGGAGACCCCCCGCCGCTGGCCCAGGGCAGAGTATTCCCTGCATCTCTTGCTCTGAGGGTTTCTTTTTTTGGGGGGGGGGGCTGGACCCCTTTTTTGGGGGGTTTGGGGGTCCTTGGGGGGAATTGGGGGTCTTTACCCCCTTTTCAAGGGGGTTTGTACTCTCCTCGGGGGAATTTGGGGGGTTTGGGGGTCTTTACCCCCTTTTCAGGGGGGTTTGTACTCTCCTCGGGGGGATTTTGGGGGGTTTTGGGGTCTTTATCCCCTTTTCAGGGGGTTTGTACTCTCCTCGGGGGGATTTTGGGGGGTTTTGGGGTCTTTATCCCCTTTTCAGGGGGTTTGTACTCTCCTCGGGGGGATTTTGGGGGGTTTTGGGGTCTTTATCCCCTTTTCAGGGGGTTTGTACTCTCCTCGGGGGATTTTGGGGGTCCTGGGGGGGTTTGGGGTCTTTACCCCCTTTTCAAGGGGGTTTGTACTCTCCTCGGGGGGATTTTGGGGGTCCTGGGGGGGGTTTGGGGGTCTTTACCCCCTTTTCAGGGGGTTTGTACTCTCCTCGGGGGGAATTTGGGGGTCCTTGGGGGGTTTGGGGGTCTTTACCCCCTTTTCAAGGGGGTTTGTACTCTCCTCGGGGGGATTTTGGGGGTCCTGGGGGGGGTTGGGGGTCTTTACCCCCTTTTCAGGGGGGTTTGTACTCTCCTGGGGGGGATTTTGGGGGTCCTTGTGGGGTTTGGGGGTCTTTACCCCCTTTTCAGGGGGGTTTGTACTCACCTCGGGGGGATTTTGGGGGGTTTGGGGGTCTTTACCCCCTTTTCAGAGGGGTTTGTACTCTTCTCGGGGGGATTTTGGGGGTCCTTGGGGGGTTTGGAGGTCTTTATCTCCTTTTCAGGGGGATTTGTACTCTCCTCGGGGGGAATTTGGGGGTCCTTGGTGGGGAATTGGGGGTCTTTACCCTCTTTTCAAGGGGGTTTGTACTCTCCTCGGGGGGATTTTGGGGGTCCTTGGGGGGTTTGGGGATCTTTATCTCCTTTTCAGGGGGGTTTGTAGTCTCCTGGGGGGTTTTGGGGGGGTTGGGGGTCTGTACCCCCCTTTTCAGGTGGGGTTGTACTCTCCTGGGGGGGTTGGGGGTCTGCACCCCCTCTTGGGGGGGGGTTGCAGGTATTTCCTCCTTGAGGGGGAGTTCGGGGGGTCTGTACCCCCTTTTGGGGGGTCTGTTTCCCCCTTGGAGGGGGTTTTGGGATACTTGGGGGGGGTTGGGGGTCCTTGGGAGGTGGGTGGGGGTCTGTTTCCCCATGGGGAGGGGTTTTGGGGGGCTATACCCCTTTTGGAGGGGGATTGTACTCTCCTGGGGGTGGGGGGTGGGGAGTCTGTACCCCTTTGAGGGGGGTTGGGGGAGGGGGGTGTTACCCCCTTGAGCCCCAGGGGCTGGGAGGGGAGGGGGGCAGGTCTGGCCATGGGGTGCCCCCCCCCCCAAAATAAATCACCAGCTGAAGATGATGGTTTTATTGGGGGGGGAAAGAATTGGGGGGGGGGGTCCCCAGTGTGTGCCCTCCCCCCAAAGTGGGGCTCCAGTGTCATGGGGGGGGGGGATTTGGGGGTGTCACAGCTTTGGCTTCACAGTTAGTTGGGGGGCAATGGGGGAGCGGGGGGGTGGGGGGTGGGTTGTGGAGGAGGTGGGGGGTAGTGGGGGGGTTGTAGGGGGTGTGGGAGCTGGTGGGGGGTATGTGGGGTTTTGGGGGGGGCTGTGGAGGAGGTGGGGGGTGGGGGTGCGGGGGAGGTATTGGGGGGTGGAGGGGGGTGGGGGTGCGGGGGAGGTATTGGGGGGTGGTGGGGGGGTTGGGGTGTGGGGGAGGTATTGGGGGTGTGGGGGAGGTATTGGGGGGGTTGTGGGGGGGTGTGGGAGCTGGGGGGGTATGTGGGGTTTTGGGGGGGTTGTGGTAGTTATGGGGTGGGGTGGGGGGAGTGGTGGGAGGGGGGTGGGGGGGTGGTGGTGGGGGGGGGGGGTGTGTTTGTGTGGCTGTGGTGAGATTGGGGGGGTGGGGGGAGGGGGTGGGGTTGTGGTGACAGGTTATGGGGTGCCTGGGAAGGGGGGGGGGTGTGTCCCTATTGCCCAGGGGGGTCCCGGGGGGCTGCAGCAGCCGCGTCACCCGGCTGAGCTGTTGGGCCGCGTCCTCCTGCTCCTGCTGCAGCCGCCGGTTGTCCTGGCGCAGCGTCCGGACCTCGGCCTGGAGCCGCTGCTGGGCCGCCTGCCCCTGCCCCGGGGGACACAGGGACCCTCAGGGACCCACAGGGACCCATAGAGACCCACAGGGACACCCAGGGACCCATAGAGACCCCCCAGGGACACCCAGGGACCCATAGAGGCCCACAGGCCTCACAAGGCTCCACAGCGCTGCTGGGCCGCCTGCCCCTGCCCCGGGGGACACAGGGACCCTCAGGGACCCACAGGGACCCATAGAGACCCACAGGGACCCAGAGACCCACAGGGACCCATAGAGACCCATAGAGACCCTCAGGGACCCATAGAGACCCACAGGGACACATGGGGAGACACAAGGCCCCACAGGCCTCACAAGGCCCCACAGTGCTGTTGGGCCGCCTGCCCCTGCCCCGGGGGACACAGGGACCCTCAGGGACCCACAGGGACCCTCAGGGACCTACAGGGACCCATAGAGACCCACAGGGACACATGGGGAGACACAAGGCCCCACAGGCCTCACAAGGCCCCACAGCGCTGCTGGGCCGCCTGCCCCTGCCCCGGGGGACACAGGGACCCTCAGGGACCCACAGGGACCCTCAGGGACCTACAGGGACCCATAGAGACCCACAGGGACACATGGGGAGACACAAGGCCCCACAGGCCTTACAAGGCCCCACAGTGCTGTTGGGCCGCCTGCCCCTGCCCCGGGGGACACAGGGACCCTCAGGGACCCATAGAGACCCACAGGGACCCATAGAGACACCCAGGGACACCCAGGGACCCATAGAGACCCCCCAGGGACACCCAGGGACCCATAGAGGCCCACAGGCCTCACAAGGCTCCACAGCGCTGCTGGGCCGCCTGCCCCTGCCCCGGGGGACACAGGGACCCATAGAGACCCACAGGGACACCCAGGGACCCACAGGGAACCTCAGGGACCCATAGAGACCCCACAGGGACCCAGAGACCCACAGGGACCCATAGAGACCCATAGAGACCCTCAGGGACCCATAGAGACCCACAGGGACACATGGGGAGACACAAGGCCCCACAGGCCTTACAAGGCCCCACAGCGCTGCTGGGCCGCCTGCCCCTGCCCCGGGGGACACAGGGACCCTCAGGGACCCACAGGGACCCATAGGGACCCACAGGGACACCCAGGGACCCATAGAGGCCCACAGGCCTCACAAGGCCCCACAGCGCTGCTGGGCCGCCTGCCCCTGCCCCGGGGGACACAGGGACCCTCAGGGACCCATAGAGACCCCCCAGGGACACCCAGGGACCCATAGAGACCCCACAGGGACCCCCAGGGACCCACAGAGACCCACAGGGACACATGGGGAGACACAAGGCCCCACAGCGCTGCTGGGCTGCCTGCCCCTGCCCCGGGGGACACAGGGACCCATAGAGACCCCCCAGGGACCCCCAGCACCACCCCACAAGGCCACACGGGGGGACACAGGGACCCCCAGCACCCCATAGCTCCCCACAGCACCCATGGGGACCCACAGCACCCCAGCCCCATAGCCCCCCTCCCCCAATGCCCCCCCAGTGCCTCTCCAGTGCCCCCCACTACCCCCCAGTACACTCTCAGTGCCCCCCAGTATCCCGCAGTGCCTCCCAGTGCCTCTCCAGTGCCCCCCACTACCCCCCAGTACACTCTCAGTGCCCCCCAGTATCCCCCCAGTGCCTCTCCAGTGCCCCCCACTACCCCCCAGTACACTCTCAGTGCCCCCCAGTATCCCCCCAGTGCCTCCCAGTGCCTCCCAGTGCCCCCCACTACCCCCCAGTACACTCTCAGTGCCCCCCAGTATCCCCCCAGTGCCTCCCAGTGCCTCCCAGTGCCCCCCACTACCCTCCAGTACACTCTCAGTGCCCCCCAGTATCCCCCCAGTGCCCCCCAGTGCCCCCCAGTACACTCTCAGTGCCCCCCAGTGCCTCCCAGTGCCTCCCAGTGCCCCCCACTACCCCCCAGTACACTCTCAGTGGCCCCCAGTATCCCCCCAGTGCCTCCCAGTGCCTCCCAGTGCCCCCCACTACCCTCCAGTACACTCTCAGTGCCCCCCAGTATCCCCCCAGTGCCCCCCAGTGCCCCCCAGTACACTCTCAGTGCCCCCCAGTGCCTCCCAGTGCCTCCCAGTGCCCCCCACTACCCCCCAGTACACTCTCAGTGCCCCCCAGTATCCCCCCAGTGCCTCCCAGTACCCCCCTCACCTCATGCAGATCCTCCTGCAGCCGCCTCAGCATCGTCTCCAGTTGAGCCACCTTCTCTGAGAGGCTCCTGGACCTTTTTTTGGGGGGGGGGATTCGTTGAGGGGGGGGTGTCCATGATACCTCCACCCCCCTACCCCCACCCCCCCAAACCCCCTCCCCCCTCCAGGACCCCCCTCCCCCATCCATACTCATCCTCAGGGGCTGCTGGGCTCGGGCTCTGCTGGGTGCTGGGGGGTCTGAGAGCTGCTGCCCTATTTTGGGGGGGGGGGGCAGACATGAGACACCCCCCTCCCCCAAAATAAGGGGGGGTGTGTCATAGGAAGGGGGGGGGCTTCCTGAGCATCTCCAGCCCCCCCCAAAAAAATCCAGCCGCCCCCCCAAGTCCCCCCCTTACCAAGCCCCCCCCCCCCAAATATACACACCCCCCTCAAATTTTACCCCTCCCCAAAATGCCCCCCAGTATCTGGGGGATACTGGGGGGCACTGAGAGTGTACTGGGGGGTAGTGGGGGGCACTGGGAGGCAGTGGAGGGATACTGGGGGGCACTGAGAGTGTACTGGGGGGCACTGGGGAGCACTGGGGGGATATTGGGGGGCACTGAGAGTGTACTGGGGGGTAGTGGGGGGCACTGGAGAGGCACTGGGAGGCACTGGGGGGATACTGGGGGTCACTGAGAGTGTACTGGGGGGCAGTGGGAGGCACTGGGGGGATACTGGGGGGCACTGAGAGTGTACTGGGGGGTAGTGGGGGGCACTGGGGGGATACTGGGGGGCACTGAGAATGTACTGGGGGGTAGTGGGGGGCACTGGGAGGCACTGGGGGGATACTGGGAGGCACTGAGAGTGTACTGGGGGGTACAGGGGGGCTTTCTGAGCATCTCCAACCCCAGCCCCCCCGCTAAAAAGCCCCCCTCAAGTCCCACCCCCCCCAAAATTCCCCCCCTCCTAAATTCTAACAGCCCCCCCCCCCAAATTTGCCCCCCCATCCCCCAAAATAAGGGGGGGGGTGTCCTATGACATTTGGGGGGGGGGTCATAGGAGTTGGGTTGGGGGGGGGCTTCCTGAGCATCTCCATCCCCAGATCCCCCCCCCAAAGTCCCACCCCTACCAAGCCCCCCCCCCAAATTTACACCCCCCCCAAATTTCCCCCTCCCCAAAATTCCCACCACCCCCCAAAAATTTATACCCCCCCAAAATTTACACCCCCCAAAATAAGGGGGGTGTCCTATGACATTTGGGGGGGGTGGGTGTCATAGGAGTGGGGGGGGGGGCTTCATGAGCATCTCCATCCCCAGCCCCCCCCCCCAAAGTGTGTGTCCCCCCCCAAATTTCCTGAACACCCCCCCCAAATTTACACCCCCCCCCAAAATAAAGGGGGGGTCGTCCTATGATTTGGGGGGTGGGTGTGTCATAGGAGTTGGGGGGGGGCTTTCTGAGCATCTCCAGCCTCAGCCCCCCCCCAAAAAAGCCCCAGACCCCCCCAAATTTCCCCCCCCCCCCCAAATTTCCTCACCCCCCTGGCCAGCGCCTCCAGGATGCTGCTGCAGGCGGTGGCCAGGCAGGAGATGGTGTCCCACTCCTCATCTTGGGGTCCCCCCCCCGACAGCACTGTGGGGGGGCACACACACTTTTGGGGACACCCCCCCCCCCAACCCGGGGGAGAGGGGGAGGGGGAAAGAGACCCTATTGGGAGGGGGAACCCCCCCCCAGGGGGATATTTGGGAGGGGGGAGGGGGGATATGGGGTGGGCGGGGGGTTGGGGGGGGAGTATGGGATGGGGACCCCCCCAAAGGGGGACAATGAGGTAGGGGGGTTGGGGGGGGAAGGGACCCCATTGGGATGGGGAACCCCCCCCCCAGGGGGATATTTGGGGGGGGAGGGGATATGGGATGGGGGGGGGTCATGGGGGGGGTATGGGATGGGGACCCCCCCTAAAGGGGGACAATTTGGGGGGGGGGGAAAGAGACCCCATTGGGAGGGGGAACCCCCCCCCAGGGGGATATTTGGGGGGGGAGGGGGGATTATGGGGTGAGGGGGGTCATGGGGTTTGGGGGGGTCATGGGGGGGTCATGAGGGGGGACACAAGGGGTCAGGGTGCCCAGGGGGTTGGGGGGGGGTGCAGGAGATCAAGGGGGGGCACAGGGGGTCAGGGGGGGTTTTGGGGGGGGGGGTCAGGGGGCGTCAGGGGGTTTGGGGGGGGAGCACGGGGGGGTGATGGGGGGGTCAGGGGGTTTGGGGGGGTCATGGGGGGGTTGGGGGTTTTGGGGGGGTCAAGAAGGCACACAGGGTTTCAGGGGGGTTGGGGGCTTTGGGGGGGGCACAGGGGGTCGGGGGGTCAGGAGGTTTGGGGGGGTCATGGGGGGGTGGGGGTTTGGGGGGGGTCAGGAGGGGACACAGGGTTTCGGGGGGGGGTTGGGGGCTTTGGGGGGGGCACAGGGGGGTCAGGGGGGTCAGGGAGTTTGGGGGGGGCACAGGGGGGTCAGGGGGGTCATGGGGGGGCACAAGGGGTCAGGGTGCCCAGAGAGTTGGGGAGGGGGGTGCAGGAGATCAAGGGGGGGCACAGGGGTCAGGGGGGTCAGGAGGTTTGGGGGGGCACAGGGGGTCGGGGGGGACTTTTGGGGGGGGGTCTGGGGGCTCAGAGGGTTTGGGGGGGAGCACAGGGGGGTGATGGGGGGGTTGGGGGCTTGGGGGGGTCAAGAGGGGACACAGGGTTTCGGGGGGTGATGGGGGGGTTGGGGGCTTTGGGGGGGGGGCACAGGGGGGTCAGGGGGGTCAGGGGGTTTGGGAGGGGGTCAGGGGGGTCTGGGGGTGTGGGGGGGGGGGTCGTGGAGGGGGGTCACTCACGCCTGCCCAGGGAGAGCTGCAGTGATGGGGACAGGGGGCTTCGGGGGGGGGGCGCTGGCATCCTGGGGGTGCTCCTGAGGGGGGAGGGGGTGTCAGATGAATTGGGGGGGGGGGTTAAGGGGGGTGGGGGGGGGGTCGCTCACCGGGTCGCAGTGGGGGGGGGGCTGCGGTGTGGGAGCAGCAGGTCGGGCGTCGGGTCAGCCAGGAGCTGCCTGGGGGGGGCAAGGGGGGGGTCAGGGGGGTTTGGGAGGGGACAGGGGGTTGGGGGGGTCATTGGGGGGGGCATGGGGGGGTTGAGGGGGGACAGGGGGTCGGGGGGGTCATTGTGGGAGTCATTGTGGGGCATGGGGGGGCATGGGGGGGTTGGAGGGGGTCAGGGGGGTTTGGGGGGGGACAGAGGGTCGGGGGGGGTCATTGGGGGGGTAGGAAGGGGTCGGGGGGGCATGGGGGGGCAGGGTGGGGGTCAGGGTGGGTCATGTGGGGGGCATGGGGGGGCACAGGGGGGTTTGGGGGGGGACAGGGGGTCAGGGGGTTATTGGGGGGGTCATAGGGGGGTTGGAGGGTGTCAGGGGGGGTTGGGGGGGTCATGGGGGTTAGGGGGGCGGGAGGGTTGGGGGGGTCAGTGGGGGGGTCATGGGGGGGGTCACAGGGAAATTGGGGGGCAGAGGGGGGTCATGGGGGGGTCAGGGAGGGGTTGGGGGGGACAGTGGGTCAGAGGGGGGTCGGGGGGTCATTGGGGGGGCAGGGGGGTCGAAGGGGGGGTCGGGGGGGTTGGGGGGGTCATTGGGGGGCAGGGGGGTGTGTGGGGGGGTCAGGGGAGGTCATGGGGGGATCATGAGGAGGGTGGAGGGGGGTTGGGGGGTCATGGGGGGGGGGGTGTCCCCGTGTTCTGGGGTGGGGGGAGGGGATGGATCCTGGGGGGGGGTCATGGGGGGAGCCATGGGGGGGAGGGTCCCCATGCCCTGGGGGGTGGGGGTGGGGGGAATTAGGGGGGAGGGGGAGGGAGGGGGCGGTGTCACTCACGGGCTGGGGGAGGGGCGGGGGGTGTCAGCTGAATTTGGGGGGGTCTCCTGAGGGTTGGAGGAGTTGGGGTGCCCCCCCCCGGGGGGGGAAGGGGGTGCTCTCCTCTTCCAGGTCCCTCAGGCAGCCTGAGGTTTTGGGGTGCAGGGAGACCCCCCTCTACCCCTCCCCCATCGCTGCTGCTGTCGTCACTCGTGTCCCCTCCCCCCCCCAGGGGGTCTGGGCCCCCCCGGGGTCCCCCCCGGGCTCCTCCCCTGCTCCAGGGACCGGGCGTAGAGCTCCGAGTAGCTCCTGGGGGGGGGGGAGGGGGAGGGGAGAGGAGGGGGAGGGGAAGGGGGAGAGGCACGACACCCTTTAACACCCTTGCCCCCCATCGCCCCTTCCCCCTCCCCTCTTTCTCCCCTCCCCTCCCCCCTCCCCGTCCCCTCCCCCTCCCTCCCCTCCCCCTCCCCTCCCCCCTCCCCATCCCCTCCCCATCCCCCATCCCCCCCCCCCCCCCCCCCGCCCCCCATCCTCCCCCCTCCCCATCCCCCCTCCCCATCCCCTTCCCCCTCCCCCCCATCCCCCTCCCCCTCATCCCCCCTCCTCCCTTTCTCCCCTCCCCATCCCCTCCCCTCCCCCTATCCCCCTTCTCCCTGCCCCCCTCCCCATCCCCATCCCCTCCCCTCCCCTTGCCCTCCCCCCATCCACCCTTTCTCCCCCCATCCCCTCCCCTCCCCATCCCCCTACCCCTCCCCCCATACCCCTTCCCCATCCCCCCCATCCCATCCCTCCCCTCCCCTCTTCCCCTTCCCCTTCCCCTCCCCATCCCCCCTCTCCCCATCCCACTCCCCTCCCCCCTCCCCCTTCCCCTCCCTCCCCATCCCCCTCCCCCCATCCCCTCCTCATCCCCTCCCCCTCACCCTTTCCCCCTCCCCCCCCCCAATCCCTTCCCCCTCCCCTCCCCTTGCCCTCCCCCCTCCCCCATCCTCCCCCCCATCCCCCTTCCCATCCCCTCCCCCATCCCCCCTTCCCATCCCCCATCCCCCCCTTCTCCCCTCCCCCCATCCCCCCTCCCCATCCCTTCCCCATCCCCCTACCCCCTCCCCTTCCCCATCCCCCCCTCCCCTCCCCTCCATCCCCCATCCCTCCTCCCCATCCCCTCCCCATCCCCACCCTCCCCCCACTCCCCATCCCCTCCCCCCATCCCTCCCCCATCTCCCTCCCTCCATCCCCCTCCCCATCCCCTCTCCCCATCCCCATCCCCCCTCCCTTCTCCCCTCCCCCCATCCCCCCTTCCCCATCCCTTCCCCCTCCCCCCTCCCCTTACCCCTCCCCATCCCCCTCCCCATCCCCCCTTTCTCCCCTCCCCCATCCCTCCCCCATCCCCCCCACCCCCTCCCCCTCCCCCATCCCCCCCCCACTCCCCATCCCCTCCACCCCCCCCATCCCCCTCCCCCCATCCCTCTCCCCTCCCATCTCCCCCCCCCTCCCCCCCCCCACCCCCCCCCCCCATCCCTCCCCTCCCCCATCCCCTCCCCCATCTCCCCTCCCCCCACCTCCCCTCCCCATCCCCCCTCCCCATCCCCCCATCCCTCCCCCCCCCTCTCCCCCCTCCCCCCCATCCCCCCTTCCCCATCCCTCCCCCCTCCCCCTCCCCTATCCCCTCCCCATCCCCCTCCCCATCCCCCCTTTCCTCCCCTCCCCCCATCCCCTCCCCCCATCCCCTCCCCACCCCCTCCCCCTCCCCCATCCCTCCCCCTCCCCACCCCCTCCCCCCCCCCATCCCCCCTCCCCCCCATCCCTCCCCCATCCCCCCATCCCCCTCCCCCCCTCCCCTCCCCCATCCCCCTCCCCATCCCTCCCCATCTCCCCCCCCATCCCCTCCCCATCCCCCTCCCCATCCCCCTTCCCATCCCCCATCCCCCCCCCTCTCCCCTCCCCCCATCCCCCCCATCCCCCCCACCGTCGGGCTCTCCCGTCCCTCTCGGGGGGCAGGAGGGTGAGGGGCGCTTTGGGCCGGTTCAGGAGGCGGCGGAGGCGGCGGGGGGAGGGTGGGGAGAGGGTGCCGGGCCACGCGCAGCAGCCTCGCGCCGGGGCGGAGCCCGGCCGTTTCGGCGAAGGAGAAACGTGTCACTGACGTCACCACCCCCCCGGCGTCCACCTGGAACCCCAACCCCCCCCGGCCCCCCGGGGGGGGGAAAGTTCTAGAGCTTCGCAGCCCCGAGTGACGGCCTGAGGGGGGATGGGGGGAGGGGGGGAGGGGGGGGGGGGGGGGGGGAGGGGGGGGAAGGGGGAGGGGAGGGGGAGGGGAGGGGAAGAGGGGAGGGGGAGGGGGAGGATGGGGGGAGGGGGGAGAGGGGAGGGGAAGGGGAGGGGGAGGGCAGGGGGAGGGGAGGGGAGGGGAGGGGGAGATGGATGGGGGGAGGGGAAGGGGAGGGGAAGGGGGAGGGGAGGGAAGGGGTGGGGGGGAGGGGAAGGAGGAGAGAGGGGAGACAAACAGACGGATTGAGTGGGGAAGGGACCCCTGTAGTGACGTCATGGGGATCCCCCCAGCCCCCCTCAGGACCCCCAGCCCCCCTCAGGACCCCCCCCCAGCCCCCCAGCCCCCCTCAGGACCCCCCCAGCCCCCCTGAGGACCCTCAGGACCCCCTCCCAGCTCCCCCAGCCCCCTTTAGGACCTCCAGCCCCCCTCAGGACCCCCTCCCAGCACCCCCAGCCCCCCTTAGGACCTCCAGCCCCCCTCAGGACCCCCCCCAGCCCCCCTGAGGACCCTCAGGACCCCCTCCCAGCCCCCCCAGCCCCGCCTTAGGACCCCCAGCCCCCCTCAGGACCCCCCCCAGCCCCCCTCAGGACCCCCTCCCAGCACCCCCAGCCCCCCCTTAGGACCTCCAGCCCCCCTCAGGACCCCCCTAGCCCCCCTGAGGACCCTCAGGACCCCCTCCCAGCCCCCCCAGCCCCGCCTTAGGACCCCCAGCCCCCCTCAGGACCCCCCCCAGCCCCCCTCAGGACCCCCTCCCAGCACCCCCAGCCCCCCTCCCAGCCCCCCTAGCCCCCCTTAGGCCCCTCAGGACCCCTCCCCCACCCCAAATCCCTCCCCCCCGCCCCCCCAGAGCCCCCCCTCACCTGCAGCCTGGCCACTACTTGTGGGGCGACTCCATGGGGCAGCCGGAGGGCCAGGCAATCCCCTGCCCCATAGAAAAGCTCCAACCCCCCTCGGAGAACCCCCACCCCAAAACATCCCGACAGGGGCAACTGAAGAGCACCCCGACTCGAGGAGCCACCACCACCACCCTCTCCCCCCCACCCCTAAAAAACACCCCACCTCCCCCCCTCGGGGGGTCCCTTCTTTAACCCTCGCCCCCCAAACCAAAGCCCCAGCGATGCCCATCCCCCCTCCCTCCCCCTCCCCCTCCCTCCCCTCCCCCACCTCCCCTCCCCCCCAGCTCGCAGGCGACCCCCTAAAAGGGGTAGAGGTCGAACTGGGGGGTTGAGGGGGGTCCAGTGGCGTGGGAACGGGCCAGCTCCTGGAGGTACTGGTGGCGGGTGCGGGCGGCCATGGCCCCCAGGCGCCCCCCCAAACCCGCCGCGTTCTCCCCGTTAATGGCCTTGGCCAAGAGGAAAGCTCGCAGCCCCTCCCCCACCCCGAACCGCTGGCCCACTGCCAAAGGGGGCCGAAAAGGGGGGTGTCGTCCGGGCGAACCACGGCCACGCTGGGGTGGGGGGAGGGGGAGAGAGGGAGAGACACCCCCCCAAAATGAGGGGGAGGGGGGGAAAGGAGGGGGAGGGAGGGGGAGGGGGGAAGAGGGGGAGGGGGGAAGAGGGGGTGGGGAGGAGTGGGGGGAAGGGGGGGGGAGAGGAGAGGGAGAGACACCCCCCCAAAATGAGGGGGAGGGGGGAAAGGAAGGGGAGGGAGGGAGGGAGGGGGAAGGAGGGGGGAGGGGGAAGAGGGTGGGGTGGGGGAGAGAGACACCCCAAAATGAGGGGAGGGGGGAGAAGGGGGGGGGGGGGGAGGGGGAGGGGGGGGGGGGGGGGGGGAGGGGGAGAGAGAGCACCCCCAAAATGAGGGGGAGGGGAGGGGAAGGAGGGGGAGGAGGGGGGGGAGGAGGGGGGAAGGGGGGGGGGAGGGGAGAGAGCACCCCAAAATGAGGAGGGGGAGGGGGGAGGGAGGGGGAGGGAGGGGAGGAGGGGGTGAGGGGGGGGAGAGGGAGAGCACCCCCCAAAGTGGGGAGGGGGGGAGGGGGAAAGAGGGGGTGGAGGGTGGGGGTGGGGGGAGGGAGAGAGAGCACCCCCCACAATGAGGAGAAGGAGGGGGGAGGGGGGAAAGAGGGGGTGGGGGGAGGGGAGGGAGGGAGAGAGAGAGACACCCCATCAAAATGAGGAGGAGGAGGGCCCCCCCGGGAGGGCCCCCCCCAGCCCCCCTCCCCTGCTCCCCAGCCCCTCCCAATCCCTCCCAGCCCCCCAGGATCTCCAGCCCCTCTCCAGTCCCTCCCAGCCCCCCAGCACCCCCAGCCCCCTCCCAGTCCCCCCCAGCCCCCACCCCCTCCTCCAGCCCCTTCCCAGTCCCTCCCAGCCCCCCCACCCAGGACCTCCAGCCCCTCCCAGTGCCCCCCCCACCCTGCCCCCCAGGACCTCCAGCCCCTCCCAATCCCTCCCAGCCCCCCAGGACCTCCAGCCCCTCCCAGCCCCTCCCCAGGACCTCCAGCCCCTCCCAGCCCCTCCCAATCCCTCTCAGCCCCTCAGGACCTCCAGCCCCTCCCAGTCCCACCCCCTCCCCAGCCCCCCAGGACCTCCAGCCCCTCCCAGCCTCTCCCAGTCCCACCCTCTCCCCTGCCCCCCAGGACCTCCAGCCCCCCCAGCCCCTCCCAATCCCTCCCAGCCCCCCAGGACCTCCAGCCCCTCCCAGTCCCACCCCCTCCCCTGCCCCCCAGGACCTCCAGCCCCTCCCAATCCCTCCCAGCCCCCAGGACCCTCAGCCCCCCTCCAGCCCCCCCAGCACCCCCTAGCCCCACCCCCTCCCAGCCCCTCCCAGCCCCCCAGGACCTCCAGCCCCTCCCAGTCCCTCCCAGTCCCTCCCCCTCCCCCTACCTGTAGGAGGTGTGGGGGGTGCAGGGCTGGTGGGCTCGGACCACCAGGAAGATGTGCTGGAAGTGGGAGCGGAGGGCGCGGGGGAGAAGGGCCGAGCCCCCGGCTCCTGGAACACGATGGTCACGATGTCGTTCCCGATGTGCCGCTTCCTCAGCAGCTGGGGGGGATGGACACACAAAGGGGGGTGTCAGCACCCCCCAGGGACCAGAGAGTGACCCCGTGTGACCCCATCCCTGAGTGACCCCATCCCTGTGTCCTCAGGTGACCCCAACCCTGTGTGACCCCATCCCTGTGTGACCCCATCCCTGTGTCCTCAAGTGACCCCATGTGACCCCATCCCTGTGTGACCCCATCCCTGTGTGACCCCATCCCTGTGTCCTCAAGTGACCCCCAAGTGACCCCATCCCCATGTGACCCCATCCCCGTGTGACCCCATCCCTGTGTGACCCCATCCCTGTGTCCTCAAGTGATCCTGTGTGACCCCATCCCCATGTGACCTCATCCCTGTGTGACCCCATCCCTGTGTCCTCAAGTGACCCCATCCCTGTGTGACCCCATCCCTGTGTCCTCAAGTGACCCCATCCCCAAGTGACCCCATCCCTGTGTCCTCAAGTGACCCCATCCCTGAGTGACCCCATCCCTGTGTCCTCAAGTGACCTCATCCCCGAGTGACCCCATCCCTGTGTCCTCAGGTG
Organism: Hypotaenidia okinawae; assembly: GCA_027925045.1. NCBI lineage: Eukaryota > Metazoa > Chordata > Aves > Gruiformes > Rallidae > Hypotaenidia > Hypotaenidia okinawae. The sequence continues at coordinate 296,263 of BSDF01000037.1, forward strand.
ACCCCATCCCTGTGTCCTCAAGTGACCCCATGTGACCCCATCCCTGTGTGACCCCATCCCTGTGTCCTCAAGTGACCCCCAAGTGACCCCATCCCTGTGTGACCCCATCCCTGTGTCCTCAAGTGACCCCATCCCTGTGTGACCCCATCCCTGTGTCCTCAAGTGACCCCATCCCCAAGTGACCCCATGCCTGTGTCCTCAAGTGACCCCCAAGTGACCCCATCCCCTAGTGACCCCATCCGTGAGTGACCTCATCCCTGTGTCCTCAAGTGACCCCCAAGTGACACCATCCCCATGTGACCCCACCCCTGAGTGACCCCATCCCTGTGTCCTCAGGTGACCCCATCCCCATGTGACCCCATCCCTGTGTCCTCAAGTGACCCCCACCCCATGTGACCCCATCCTCATGTGACCCCATCCCTGGGTCCTCAAGTGACCCCATCCCTGTGTCCCAACAACCCCCGTGTCCCCTATCCCCGCCCCCCCATCCCCACCCCATCCCCTCCCCATGCCCCCCTAGGCCCCCATCCTGTACCCCATCCCCCATCCCCACCTCATGTCTCCCCCTAAACCAGCGAGAGCCCCCAGGGACCAGTGAGGACCCCCTCCCCTACCCCCCTGGGACCCCCAGTAACCCCCCCCACACCTGCTGGCTGTTGCTGGGGGAGAAGGGCAGCCCTGAGTGGGGGGACACCCCAGGCCCCCTCCCAGCCCCACCCAGTGCCTCCCCTGGACCTGCTGGGTGTTAATGGGGGGCATACACGCCAGACACCCCCAAGACTCCTCCCAGGCCCCCCCCCCCACCCAGGGCCCCCCCCCCACCTGCTGGCTGTTGCTGGGTGTGAAGGGCAGCATGGTGCTGACGTGGAACATCACCTCGTAGCCGTGGTACGTGGTGTACAGGGAGTGGGTGCCCGTGGTGTCAGCTGGGGGACACACACACACAGGGGGGTGTCCCCAAGTGACCCCATCCCTGTGTGACCCCATCCCTGTGTCCCAAGGTGACCCCATCCCTGTGTGACCCCATCCTTGTGACCCCAAGTGACCCCATCCCTGTGTGACCCCATCCCTGTGTCCCCAAGTGACCCCATCCCTGTGTGACCCCATCCCTGTGTCCCCGTGTGACCCCATCCCTGTGTGACCCCATCCCTGTGTCCCCAAGTGACCCCATCCCCGTGTCCCCAAGTGACCCCATCCCCGTGTGACCCCATCCCTGTATAACCCCATCCCTGTGTCCCCAAGTGACCCCACCCCATGTGACCCCATCCCCGTGTGACCCCATCCCTGTGTCCCCAAGTGACCCCATCCCTGTGTGACCCCATCCCTGTGTAGATAACCCCATCCCTGTGTCCCCAAGTGACCCCATCCCCGTGTGACCCCATCCCCGTGTGACCCCATCCCCATGTCCCCAAGTGACCCCATCCCCGTGTGACCCCATCCCTGTGTCCCCAAGTGACCCCACCCCATGTGACCCCATCCCCAAGTGACCCCATCCCTGTGTCCCCAAGTGACCCCATCCCCGTGTGACCCCATCCCTGTGTCCCCAAGTGACCCCATCCCCGTGTGACCCCATCCCCGTGTGACCCCATCCCTGTGTCCCCAAGTGACCCCATCCCCATGTGACCCCATCCCTGTGTCCCCAAGTGACCCCATCCCCGTGTCCCCAAGTGACCCCAACCCCGTGTGACCCCATCCCTGTGTCCCAACAACCTCCATGTCCCCCCATCCCCACCCCTGCGCCCCCCCATCCCCACCCCATTCCCACCCCATTCCCACCCCGTGCCCCCCCACGCCCCCATCTTGTACCCCATCCCCATCCCCCATCCTCACCCCATGTCTCCCACCAAACCCCACCCCATCCTCACCCCACATCCCCCCCACCCCCCTATATCCCCCCTCCCTCACTGCGGGTGTCGAGCTGAGCCCGGAACCCCTTGAAGCCACGCAGGCGCACGCGGGTGCCCAGCACCCCCAGGAACTGCTCCAGCGCCGGCCCCGCCACCTCGTTGTTGTACATCTGCTCCTCCGAGGCCTGGCCCTCCCGGCAGTACAGCACCCCCACCTTGCGTTGGAAGCTCACCTGGGGGGCACGGGGGCCTCACATGAGGGCTCGCACAGGGCCTCACAAACCCTTGCACAAGGCCTTGCACACAGAGCCTTGCACAGGGCCTAGCACAAGGCCTTGCACAGCGCCTCGCACAGGGCCTCACACAAGGCCTAGCACAGGGCCTAGCACAAGGCCTCGCACAAGGCCTTGCACAGGGCCTAGCACAAGGCCTAACACAAGGCCTAACACAAAGCCTTGCACAGGGTAGAGTACAAGGCCTCGCACAGGGCCTAACACAAGGCCTCGCACAGGGCCTCGCACAGGGCCTTACACAGGGCCTCGCACAGGGTCTAACACAAGGCCTAACACAAGGCCTGACACAAGGCCTTGCACAGGGTAGAGTACAAGGCCTAGCACAAGGCCTCGCACAGGGCCTAACACAAGGCCTAACACAAGGCCTGACACAAGGCCTTGCACAGGGTAGAGTACAAGGCCTCGCACAGGGTAGAGTACAAGGCCTAGCACAAGGCCTCGCACAGGGCCTAGCACCAGGCCTAACACAAGACCTCGCACAGGGCCTTACACAGGGTAGAGTACAAGGCCTAGCACAAGGCCTCGCACAGGGCCTAGCACCAGGCCTAACACAAGGCCTCGCACAGGGCCTTACACAGGGCCTCGCACAGGGCCTAGCACAAGACCTGACACAAGGCCTTGCACAGGGTAGAGTACAAGGCCTCGCACAGGGCCTCGCACAGGGTAGAGTACAAGGCCTAGCACAAGGCCTCGCACAGGGCCTAGCACAAGGCCTAACACAAGGCCTAACACAAGGCCTTGCACAGGGTAGAGTACAAGGCCTAGCACAAGGCCTCGCACAGGGCCTCACACAGGGCCTCACACAGGGCCTAGTACAAGGCCTCGCACAGGGCCTTGCACAGGGCCTTGCACAGGGTAGAGTACAAGGCCTAGCACAAGGCCTCGTACAGGGCCTAGCACAAGGCCTCGCACAGGGCCTCCCCTTGCCCCTCCCCCTCCCCCAGCCCCTCCCCCACTCACCCCCTGCTCATCCAGCTTGAGGAGGGTGTCGGGCACAGTGGGGGAGGGGGAGGCCAGGCGCAGCCCCTGCAACCCCCCCAGCCCCGGCAGCACCAGCTCCAGCAGCCTTTTGGGGGGCACCCCCGCGCCCCGGGGGTGCGAGCGCTGGGGGGCAGCGCCTCCTCCAGCACCGACCCCCGCAGCGTCCGCAGCTGGGAAGAGGGTGGGGGGAGGGTGTCAGGTTTGGGGTGACCCCCCCCCCTCCACCTTGATACCTCCAGCACCCCCAGTGACACCCCCCATCCCATCAACACATCCCCCTCCCCTAAAAAAGGCCCTTCTGGGACACCCCAAATTCTCAGACCGCCCCTCCCCCCAGCACCCCCAGCCCCCTCTGAACCCCCCATAACCCCCCTTTTACCCCCCCCAGCACCCCCTGAACCCCTGTAACCCCCCCATGCCCCCCCCAGCCCCATTGAACCCCTCCAACCCCTCCAGCCCTCCTGAACCCCCCTGGATCCCCATAACCCCCGCAAACCCTCCAGCCCTGACCCCCCCACCCCCTCCAGTACCCCCAGCCCCCCCATACCCCCCCAGACCCATTGAACACCCCCCAGCCCCTTCAGCCCCCCTGAACCCCCAATACCCCCCTCCACCCCCTCCCATTTACCCACCCTCCCCAGCCCCTCCAGCCCCCCTGAACCCCCTGTAACCTCCCCCATGCCCCCCCACCCCCCTTGAACCCCCCTCAGCCCCCTTGAAACCCCCTCCAGTCCCCCCTGAACCCCCTGTAACCTCCCCCATGCCCCCCCACCCCCCTTGAACCCCCCTCAGCCCCCTTGAAACCCCCTCCAGCCCTCCCTGAACCCCCCCATAACCCCCCCCATGCCCCCTTGAACCCCCCCTCCAGCCCCTCCCCTTTACCCCCCAACAGCCCCTCCTGAACCCCTCATAACCCACCCCCCTCCAGCCCCCCCCCAGCCCCTCCCTGACCCCCCCATACGCCCCCCCCCCCCCACCTGGCTGGTGCGCAGGATGAGGCGGAGCAGGACCTGGGGCTGGGGTCCCTCCTTCTCCTCCCGCCGCAGGGACACAGCCACGGGCCCCAGCCGTGGGTCCTCCCCCAGGAAGTTCTGGTGCTCTGGGAAGGGGGGGGGTCCCCCCAGAATTAATGGGACACCCCCTCCTTCCACATTCCCCCCCCCCCCCCATTTCCTTCCCCCCACCTCCCCACATCACCAAGCGCTGCATCCCTTGCCCAGCATCTCAGCGACCCCCCCCTCACCCCAATGCCCCCCTCCCCCCAAAATGGGGGGCCCAGAATTAATGGGGGGCACCCCCCCCGTCCACATCCCCCCCCCCATTTCCATTCTTCCCCCCATTTCCATCCCCCTCCCCACATCACCAAGTACCGCATCCCTGCACAGCATCCCAAGGACCCTCCCCCACCCCCCTAAATCCCCCCTCCCCAGCCCCCCATGCCCCACCCCCCAATATGGGGGGGCCCAGAATTAAAGGGGGACACCCTCCACTCCCCATCCCCCCTCCCCATTTCCATCCCCTCCCCCTTCCCCTCATCCCACAGGGATACTCAACGCACCGCATCCCTGCCCAGCATCCCAAGGACCCTCCCCCACCCCCCTAAATCCCCCCTCCCCAGCCCCCCCAATGCCCCCCCAAGGTGTGGCCCCCCCCCCCTCACCTTTGCCATAGAAGTACTTGCGGTAATAACCCGCCCCCGCATCGCTGTGCTCGATGGGGTGGGGGGGTCTCTCCCCAACTGGGGGCTCCTCCAGCAGCGCCACGGCCGCGTTGGGAAGGTGCCCGGGGGGGGAGGGGTCCGGGGGGCACCAACCCCCTTTCCCGTTCCCCCCCGTCTCACAACAAAAGCGGGGGCAGCTTAAGACGAGAGCGTCCTCATTTTGGGGGGGTGTCTTTGTGTCCCCCCCCCCAGCCTTCATTCCCCCCACCAAGTCGTTTTGGGCTGGTGGGGGGAGGGGGAGGGGGTGGGGGTGGGGGGGTTGGGGGGGAGGGGTCCTCAGGGTCCAGGTGAGCGGCTGAAGCCCCCGAAGTGGGGGCGGGGGGGGAGGGGGGGCTTCGGTGGGGTCGAAGAGGATGCTCTGCACGTCGTAATGGGCGAAGTGGGGGCTCCAGGGGGGTGGGGAAAGAAATCGGGGTCCCCTCCCTCTTCTTCAGCCCCCCTCCCCCCTCTTCCTCACCCCCTCCCCCCTCCAGTCCCAGCAGCAGGAGGGGGTCGCGGAAACGGGGGGAGGTTGGGCTGCACCCCTCCCCTCCCCCCTTCTCCCCCTCCCCCTCCCCCTCCCGCCGGTCTGGGGGGAGGGGGAGGGGGGACACCCCCTCATCTCATCCCCTCCCTCCCCCCTCTCAGGGGTCTCCCCCCTCCCCCCAGTGATGCTTCGCTGCTGCTGCTGCTGCGCCGAGTGGCAGAGACCCCCCAGGAGAAAAAGGGGGGGCAGGGGGGTAGAAGGGGGACCCCCGGTTGCCCCCCCTTTGTGGGAGGGGGAGGATGGGGGGGCGGGGTGAGGGACCCCGCATCTTGCGGAGGAAGAGGTCATCGGACTGCATGGCTCCCCCCAAACCCCCCTTTCCACCCCCCCCAACCCCGGGGACCCCCCCTCAGGACCCCCCCTAGTGCTGACCCACCCCCCCCAACCCCAGCCCAACTCCCCCCCAGGGACCCCCCCCTTTTCTCTTAGCACAGAATTAGGGGGACACCCCCTCTCCTCCCTCTCCTCCTCTGGGACCCCCCTTTTCTCTCTAGTATCAAATTAGGGGCCCCCCCTAAAGCAGGGAGCCCCCCAACTCTGGGACCCCCCCACTAGTGCTGACCACCCCCCAAGCCCAACCCCCAGCCAGGGACCCCCCCTTTTTCTCTTAGCACAGAATTAGGGGGACACCCCCTCTCCTCCCTCTCCTCCTCTGGGACCCCCCTTTTCTCTCTAGTATCGAATTAGGGACCCCTCCCCTAAAGTGGGGAGCCCCCCAACTCTGGGACCCCCCCCAATAGTGCTGACCACCCCCCCAAGCCCAACCCCCCAGCCAGGGACCCCCCCCTTTTTCTCTTAGCACAGAATTAGGGGGACACCCCCTCTCCTCCCTCTCCTCCTCTGGGACCCCCCTTTTCTCTCTAGTATCAAATTAGGGCCCCCCCTAAAGCAGGGACCCCCCCAACTCTGGGACCCCCCCCCAAAAACGGGGATCCCCCCTAATTCAGGACACAACCCCTCCCCCCTTCCCCCCCCCCCCAGCTTTTTCTCAATGGGAGCGTGGGAACAAACCCCGCCCCCTGATTGGCTGCCCCGGGAATTCCCGCCTGGAGAAACCCCGCCCCTTTTCCCACGCACCTCCCCCCTCCCCCTCCTTCTTCCCAGGTCAATGGGGGGACACGGGGGGTGGGGGGAGGTGGGGTGGGGGGAGGGGCTCCGGTAGCTGCGCTCGCTGGAGGAGGGGGCGACGGCGGGACCTGGAGGGGGGAGGGGCAGGGGGGTCAGTGGGGAAGGGGGGTGTGTCTTTTGGGGGGGGGGGTGTCAGCGGGGAGCCCCCCCTCCCACGTCCCTCTGTCCCTCGACCCCCAGTGCCCCCCCCCCCGCCCCACCCCAGACACCCTGTGCCCCTCCCCCCCCCAACCCAGCACGGGGACCCCTCCCCCCAGCACCCTGAGAGGCGCAGGGGGTGGGGGGAGAGGGGGGTTGGGGGGGGCACATAGACCGGTATCACCCCCTCCCCCCTCCCCGTGCCCCTCCCCCCTTCCCCTGGGGGGGTTTCTGGAGGGGCTGAGGGATGGGGGGAGGGGCTTTCGGGGTGGGGGGGGTCAGGACATTGGGGGGGGGGTCAGAGCGTTGGGGGGGAGTCAGAGCTTGGGTGGGGGGGCTCGGGGTGGGGGTGGGGGGCAATCACCCCCTCCCCTCCCCCACTCATCCCCCTGGGGCGGTTTCTGGAGGGGCTGAGGGATGGGGGGAGGGTCTTTCGGGGTGGGGGGGGGGGCTCAGGGCATTGAGGGGGGTCAGAGCGTTGGGGGGGGGTGTCAGAGCGTTGGGGGGGGTTCAGGGGGGGTCATGAGGCCGGATGAGCCGACGCCGGCTGCTTCCTCCAGTATGGGAAGCAGCGGCTGCCACCCCTCCCCCCCCCCCCCAAAGAAACGCTGCCCCTCCCCCACCCCAGCACCCCCCAACCCCCCCTCCCCCCCAGGGGCTGTTCCAACCCCCCCGCCCCCCCGTTTTACCCCCCAGATCCTGACCTCGGCCCCCGCGTGAACTCAGGCGTCTGCCCCTCCCCCCCCCACCCCCTTCTTCCGCGCGCACCCCACCCTCCCCCCTCCCTCCCCCCCCCCCCCCCCCCCAACTTCCCTCCTCCGGCTGCAGCGTCCGGCCCCTCCCCCCACCCCCCCCGGGCCCCTCCCCCACCCCCTCCCCTCCCCCTCCAGCCGTTAAGACGCGTTTAACGGAGATAATTGGGGGGGGGGGAGGGGAGGAGGCAGGGTGACCCCCCACCCTTTTATTCCCCTCCCCCCCTCTTTACCCTCCCCCTCCAGGTACAGGTGGCTCGGGGGGGGGGCATAGACTGGGGGGGGCAGAGACTCCAAGGGGGGGGGCACTGACGGGGGGAGGGGGGCACAGACCTGGGGGGGGGGGCACAGACCGGGGAGGGGGGGAACAGACCCCGGGGGGGGGGGCAGAGACTCCAAGGGGGGGGCAGTTACGTGGGGGGGGGGCACAGACCTGGTGGGAGGGGGGGCACAGACCTGGGGGGGCACAGACCCCGGGGGGTGCAGAGACTCCAAGGGGGGGGGCAGTTACGTGGGGGGGGGGGCACAGACCTGGGGGGGGGCACAGACCGGGGAGGGGGGGAACAGACCCCGGGGGAGGGGGCAGAGACTCCAAGGGGGGGGCAGTTACGTGGGGGGGGGGGCACAGACCTGGGGGGGGGGCACAGACCGGGGAGGGGGGAACAGACCCCGGGGGGGGGGCAGAGACTCCAAGGGGGGGGGGCAGTTACGGGGGGGTGTGCACAGACTGGGGGGGGGGCAGAAACCCCGGGGGGGGGGGCAGAAGCTCCAAGGGGGGGGCAGTTATGTAGGGGGGGGGGCACAGAACTGGGGGTGCGGTACAGACCTGGGGGGGGGGCACAGACCGGGGGGGGGCAGTGACCGGGGGGGGGGCACAGAACCCTCCCCCCCCAAAACCCCTTACAACCCCCCCCCGCCCCTCCCCCTCCAGGCCTCCCACGTGCAAACAGCCCCCGCGAGCCCCTTTTCCCCTCCCCCCTCCTTCGCCCCCCCCTCCCCAAATCCCCCCCCCCTCACCCCATCATCCCCCACACCACCCCCCACCCCCCCCCCCCCCGGCTCCTACCTCCGGCTCCTCCTTGAGGGGGGGGGGGGGTGAAACCAAGGTGGGGGGAGGGGCAATATTTGGGGGGGGGGTGGGGGGGGTGGGGGGAGGGGAATATATAGTGTAAGGGGAAGGGGGGGTCACCCCAAAATATAGACCCCCCCCCCAGCTCGTACCCCGTTGCTCCGGCTGGGCGGGAGTCCCACTGTCACCCCCCCTTCCCTTCCCCTCCCCCCCCCTTCCCTTCCCTTCCCCCCCCTCCTCCCCTCCCCCCCGCCCTTCCCTCCGCTGCCGCTTCCTCCCTCCACATGTCCGGCCCCCCTCCCCCCCCCCCCCCCCCGCGCCCAAAACTTCCCTTCCCCCCCTCCCCCTTTCCTCCTTCCCCTCCCCCCAACCCCCCCCCCCCCCACCCCCCCCCCAAAAAACACCCCCCCCCCCCCCCCCCACCCGGGGGCGATTTTGGGTTTTTTTGTTGAAATTTTTATTGATTTTCATTCCCCCCCCCCCAAAAAAATCCAACCCCCCCCCCAAAAATCCACCCACCCCCCCAAAATCCAACCCCCCCCCAATCCAACTCACCCCCCAAAAATCCAATCCTCCCCCCCCCCAATTAAAGAAAACCCCTCAAAAAAGGGGGAGGGGGGCACCGGGGGGGGGTCCCAGGGTGGGGGGGGCACTAGGGTGGGGGGGACACTGGGGCACTAAGGGGGGGTCCCCAGGGTCCCGGGGGGAGGACTGGGGGGGTCTCCAGGGTCCTGGGGTGGGGGGGTGGGGGCACTAGGGTGGGGGGGACACTGGTTGGGGGGGAGTCCCCAGCATCCCAGGGTGGGTGGGGGGGGCACTGAGGGGGGTCCCCAGGGTCCCAGGAGGGGGTGGGGCATTGGGAGGGGGTCCCCAGGGTCCTGGGGTGGGGTGGGGGGGACACTGGGAGGGGTCCCCAGCATCCCAGGGTGGGGGGGCACTGAGGTGGGGTCCCCAGGGTCCCAGAAGGGGGTCCCAGGTGGGGGTCCCCAGCATCCCAGGGTGGGGGGGCACTGAAGGGGGGTCCCCAGGGTACCAGGGTTGCGGGGGGGGGGTCCCGGGGGGGTGTGCACTGGGGGGGGGGGGTCCCCAAGGTCCCGGGGTGGGGGGAAAGGGGGGTCATGGTGCTGTTTTGCTCCATAGGGGGGTTGGGGGGGTTTTGGGGGGGGGGGGGGGGGGTTTATTGCTGTCTGGGGGGTGTCGGGACCAGCCCAGGGTGGGGGAGGGGGGTAAAGTTGGGGGGGGGGGGAGTCCTGGATTTTGGGGGGGGTGGGGGGGGGGAGGGGGGTCAGTATTGGTGGTCCAGGAGGGGCTGCGCTGTGGGGCTCGACTTGTCCTGGGGGGCGTCCTGGGGGGGGTCCTGGGGGGCGCTGGGGTCTGTGGGGGCCTGTTGGGAGGGGGGGGGCAGAAGCAACTGAGCCCCAGCCCCCCTCCCCCCTAAACTCACCCAATCCCCCTCCCCCCACCCAAAAGACCCCCAGGTCCTGGGTTCCCCCCCCAATCCCCCCCACCCCCCAAAAGACTCCCAGGTCCTGGGTGCTCCCCCCAGGCCCCCTCCCACCCCCCAAAAGACCCCCAGGTCCTGGGTGCCCCCCCAAATCTGACCCCCCCGACCCCCCCCCCCCCAAAAGCTCACCTCCCCCACGGTGCTGCCTTTGCGGGGGCTGGGGGGGGTCCTGGGGTGCCGGCTGGGGGGGGTCCCATCGACCCCCCCACCCCTGCCCCCCAGGACCCCCACTCTGCTCCGGGCCTGTGGGGAGGGGGGATGATAGTTGGGGGGTGGGGGGGGCACAGAGCCATTGAGACCCCCCTCCTACACCTGGGACCCCCCCAAAACCCCCTCCCCCACCCCCACCCCCTCCCCCTGGGACCCCCCCCAAACCCCCTCCCCCCAAACCTACCTGGGGGGGCTGGGGGGGGTGGGGTGGGCGGCTCGGGGGGGTTTGAAGCCCCCGGGGGGTCGTGCCGCCCCCCCCGCTGAGGCCCCCCCCCCAAAATCGGGGTCCTCGATGTTACCCCCGCTGTTGCAGCCGGCGCCGCAGCCCTTCTGCAGCCTGGGGGGGGCACAGGGGGTTTGGGGGGGGGGGGCAGGGGGTCAGGGGGTTGTGGGGGCCCAGGGGTCTGGGGGTGCAGAGGGGGTCGGGGGGTTTGGGGGGCCACAGGGGGTCTGGGGGAGGGTTTGGGGGGGCACAGGGGGTCTGGGGGGGTGCAAAGGGGGTCGGGGGGGTTTGGGGGGCGCACAGGGGGTCTGGGGGGGTGCAGAGGGGTCAGGGGGGCTGGGAGTGGTTTGAGGGGGGCTGGGGGGGCACAGGGAGTCAGGTGGGGGCTCTGAGAGAGGTGGGGGGGGGTCCCAACTGGGGTCTTTTTGGGGGGGTGCAGGGCTCACTTTGGGGGGTGTCTGTTTGGGGGGGGGTTGGGAGGGTGCAGGGCTCATTTTGGGGGGTGTGTTGGGGGGGTGTGTCTTTTTTTGGGGGGGTGCAGGGCTCATTTTGGGGGGGGTGTCTTTTTTTGGGGGGGGGTTGGGAGGGTGCAGGGCTCATTTTGGGGGGGGTGTCTTTTTTGGGGGGGGGGTTGGGAGGGTGCAGGGCTCATTTTGGGGGGTGTGTTGGGGGGTGTCTTTTTCTGGGGGGGGTGCAGGGCTCATTTTGGGGGGGGGGTGTCTTTTTTGGGGGGGGGTGCAGGGCTCATTTTGGGGGGTGTCTTTTTTGGGGGGGTTGGGAGGGTGCAGGGCTCATTTTGGGGGGGTGTGTGTCTCTTTTTGGGGTGGGTGTGGGGGGGTGCAGGACTCACTTTGGGGGGTGTCTTTTTTTGGGGGGGTCTTCTTTTGGGGGGTGCAGGGCTCATTTTGGGGGTGTCTTTGTTTGGGGGGGTGCAGGGCTCATTTTGGGGGGTGTGTCTTTGTTTGGGGGGGGTGCAGGGCTCATTTTGGGGGGTGTGTCTTTTGGGGGGTGCAGGGCTCATTTTGGGGGTGTGTGTTGGGGGGTGTCTTTTTTTGGGGGGGTTTAGGGGGGTGCAGGGCTCGCTTTGGGGAGGTGTCTTTTTTTGGGGGGTCTTCTTTTGGGGGGTGCAGGGCTCATTTTGGGGGTGTCTTTGTTTGGGGGGGGTGCAGGGCTCATTTTGGGGGGGTGTGTCTTTTTTGGGGGGGGTGCAGGGCTCATTTTGGGGGGTGTGTCTTTTTTGGGGGGGTGCAGGGCTCATTTTGGGGGGTGTGTTGGGGGGGTGTCTTTTTTTGGGGGGGGTTTAGGGGGGGTGCAGGGCTCGCTTTGGGGGAGGGTGTCTTTTCTTGGGGGGGGGGTGCAGGGCTCATTTTGGGGGTATCTTTGGGGGGGTGCAGGGCTCATTTTGGGGGGTGCGTTGTTGGGGGAGGGGAGTGTTGGGGTGCCACCCCCATCCCCCCCACCCCACCCCTCCATCCTCTCACCGTGCCCAGAGGTCGGCCAGCCAGCGGGCGATGGCGGGGGGCTGAGGGGCCCCCCAGCCAGGGCCCGGAGTTGGGGGTGCTGCCCGGAGAAGGAGGTGGTGAGGGGGGACACGTAGATGGGGTACCCCAGGGGCTGGTCGCACGACGAGTTGATGATGTTGCGCAGCGACTGGCGGGCGTTCTGGATGCTGCCGCGCTCCGGGTTCCGGTTCCGCAGGAAAACCAGCTCCTGCTGCTGCCCGGCCCACAGCCCCCGCACGCACTCCCGGTTCACCTGGGGAGGGGGGCACTGGGAGGCACTGGGAGGCACTGGGAAGGGACTGGGAGGCACTGGGAACCATTAGGAGGGGACTGGGAGGCACTGGGAGGCACTGGGAGGGGACTGGGAAGGACTGGGAGGGGACTGGGAGGCACTGGGAGGCACTGGGAGAGGGATTGGGAGGCACTGGGAGGGGACTGGGAGGCACTGGGAGGGCACTGGGAGGGACTGGGAGGCACTGGGAGGTGCCGGTTCCGCAGGAAAACCAGCTCCTGCTGCTGCCCGGCCCACAGCCCCCGCACGCACTCCCGGTTCACCTGGGGAGGGGGCACTGGGAGTCACTGGGAGGCACTGGGAAGGGACTGGGAGGCACTGGGAACCATTAGGAGGGGACTGGGAGGCACTGGGAGGCACTGGGAGGGGACTGGGAAGGACTGGGAGGGGACTGGGAGGCACTGGGAGGCACTGGGAGGGGACTGGGAGGCACTGGGAGGGGACTGGGAGGCACTGGGAGGGCACTGGGAGGGACTGGGAGGCACTGGGGACACCAGGAGCACTGCGAGAGGCTCCATGGATATGGGTGGCACCGGGAGCACTGGGATCACTGTGGCACTGGGAGCACTGGGAACACTGGGAGCACTGGGAACACTGGGGACACCAGGAGCACTGCAAGCGGCTCCATGGATATGGGTGGCACTGGGAACCCTGGGATCACTGTGGCACTGGGAGCACTGGGAGCACTGGGAACCCTGGAAACACCAGGAGCACTGCGAGAGGCTCCATGGATATGGGTGGCACTGGGAACCCTGGGATCACTGTGGCACTGGGAGCACTGGGAATCCTTGTGTGACTGGGAATCCTGGTGCGACTGGGAATACTGGTGCGACTGGGAATACTGGTGCGACCGGTGTCCCCACCTTGATGAGGCGGAAGCCGAGGTGGCGGCGGGTGAGCGTCACCACCTTGTAGTCGTCGGCAGTGGCGGCGGCCACGCGGCGCAGGGACAGGGGCACTGGGGGCACTGGGAGCACTGGGGACACCAGGAGCACTGCGAGAGGCTCCATGGATATGGGTGGCACCGGGAGCACTGGGATCACTGTGGCACTGGGAGCACTGGGAACACTGGGAGCACTGGGAACACTGGGGACACCAGGAGCACTGCAAGCGGCTCCATGGATATGGGTGGCACTGGGAACCCTGGGATCACTGTGGCACTGGGAGCACTGGGAGCACTGGGAACCCTGGAAACACCAGGAGCACTCGAGGACTCCATGGATATGGGTGGCACTGGGAACCCTGGGATCACTGTGGCACTGGGAGCACTGGGAGCACTGGGAACCCTGGAAACACCAGGAGCACTGCGAGAGGCTCCATGGATATGGGTGGCACTGGGAACCCTGGGATCACTGTGGCACTGGGAGCACTGGGAGCACTGGGAACCCTGGAAACACCAGGAGCACTTCGAGGACTCCATGGATATGGGTGGCACTGGGAACCCTGGGATCACTGTGGCACTGGGAGCACTGGGAGCACTGGGAACCCTGGTGTGACTGGGAATCCTGGTGTGACTGGGAATACTGGTGCGACTGGGAATACTGGTGCGACCGGTGTCCCCACCTTGATGAGGCGGAAGCCGAGGTGCCGTCGGGTGAGCGTCACCACCTTGTAGTCGTCGGCGGCGTCGTCGGCCACGCGGCGCAGCGCCAGCAGCGCGGGGGCCTCGGCCAGCACGGCGGCGCGCCAGGCCGGGTCGGCCTCGTGCGAGATCACCAGCGTCCCCTCGTGCGCCGCCACCGCCTCGTACAGCGCCGACGCCTCCTCGTACTCCTCGGGGGACGTGAAGTGGTCCTGGGGACAAGGGGGGGTGGGGGTGTCACCTGGCATATGGGGGGGGGGGGTTCCCCCAAGTGTGTGTCGTGTGTCCCCCCCCCAGCTCCCCGCCTCGCACGGTGGTTCCTTCAAGAGGTCATCCCCAGTGGTGGTTCTGGGGAGGTCGCCAGTGTCACATCCCCGGGGTCCCCAGTGTCACATCCCCTGGGGTCCCCAGTGTCACATTGTCCCCCATGTCCCATCTCTGGAGGTCCCCAGTGTCCCATCCCCTGGAGTCCCCAATGTCCCATCCCCTGGGGTCCCCCATGTCCCATCTCTGGAGGTCCCCAGTGTCCCATCCCCTGGGGTCCCCCATGTCCCATCTCTGGAGGTCCCCAGTGTCCCATCCCCTGGGGTCCCCCATGTCCCATCTCTGGAGGTCCCCAGTGTCCCATTCCCTGGGGTCCCCAATGTCCCATCTGTCCCCCATGTCCCATCCCCTGGGGATCCCAAATGTTCCATCCCTGGAGGTCCCCAATGTCCCATCCCCTGGGGTCCCCAGTGTCCCATCCCCTGGGGGTCCCCAACATCCCATCCCCTGAGAGTCCCCAAAGTCCCATCCCCAGGGGTCCCTAATGTCCCATCCCTGGGGTCCCCAACATCCCATCCCTGGGGTCCCCAAAGTCCCATCCCCAGAGGGTCCCCAACATCCCATGCCTGGGGTCCCTAAAGTCCCATCCCCAGGGGTCCCCAACATCCCATCCCTGGGGGTCCCCAAAGTCCCACCCCCAGGGGTCCCTAATGTCCCATCCCTGGGGTCCCCAACATCCCATCCCTGGGGTCCCCAAAGTCCCATCCCTGGGGGTCCCCAAAGTCACATCCCCAGGGGTTCCCCAAAGTCCCATCCCCAGGGCGCCCCTAACATCCCATCCCCACAGTTCCCCCATACCCCAGCCTAGGGGTTCCCCACCACCCCCCCTGGATTTGGGGGTGCCCCCCACCTGGTGCAGCTTGAGGGCCATGCGCACGCCGGGGGCCACCACGCGGTGCAGCAGGTCCATGTCGGCGAAGACCCACTCGTCGCGGGGGGACGTGATTCGGAAATCCCCCTTGAACAGGGCGTGCAGCCCGTACAGGAACGGCTCCAGGCTGGGGGGGGCACAGGGGGGGCTACAGGGGGGTCCTTCCCCTCCCTAACCTCTCCCCCCCCCCACCCCAAAGGGAGTTGGGGCAGGGGAAGGGGGCTGGGAGCCCTGGTGCTTGTGCAAAGCGGGATGATCCCCCCATCTCAACCCCCCTGTCTCATCCCAACCCCCCCTCACCACCCCGTCCCAATCCCCCCTGTCCCAACCCCTCCATCCCAACCCCCCCAGTCCCAATCCCCCAATCCCAACCCCCCCATTCCAATCCCCTTGTCCCAACCCCCTCATCCCACCCCCCATCCCAGTCCCCTTCCAAGCCCTCCTATCCCAATTCCCCCCTACCAACCCCATCCCACCCCTCCCATCCCATCCCCATCCCATCCCCATCCCATCCCATCCCCATCCCATCCCATCCCCATCCCCATCCCCATCCCCATCCCATCCCAATCCCATCCCACCCCACCCCCTCCCCATCCCATCCCCATCCCACCCCATCCCATCCCCATCCCATCCCATCCCATCCCCATCCCATCCCATCCCCTCCCCATCCCATCCCCATCCCATCCCATCCCCATCCCATCCCATCCCACCCCATCCCCATCCCATCCCATCCCATCCCATCCCATCCCATCATATCCCATCCCCTTCCCCATCCCATCCCCTCCCCACCCCACCCCACCCCATCCCCTCCCATCCCCATCCCATCCCATCCCACCCCACCCCACCCCCAAATTCCTTGGGACCCCCTTGGATATTGAGGTGCCCCCATCCCCCGAGCATCTCTGGTTCTCTCTGGCTGCTAGCATTCCCCCTCCCCCCCCCCAAAATAAGCTGTGGGGTTACCCCCAAAACAGGATACCCCCTCTCCCCCCCCCCAAAATGATGGGGGTGGGTGTGTGCCCCCCCGGGGGTCCCACCTGGCTGACATGCTGTGGGAGGCGGCGCCCAGCGCCCGGCGCCCCAGGACGCAGAGCCCGAAGCAGAGGGTGACCAGGGGGAGTCCCAGTCCTGGGACACGGGCTGGGGGGGGTAGAAATTGGGGAGGGGGCACAGGGTTAAGGTGGGGAGGGGGGGTGTCTGGGACCCCCATGTCCCTGCATCCCTGCCCCCTCCTCACCCCCCTACATGGCTCTGGAGCTGGGGGTGCAGCATTGGGAGGGCTGGTGGCCCCCCCCATGTCCTGCTGTTACCCCCCCCACCCCCCCCAATCCGTGTGCCCCCTGTACCCCTCCCTGCACCCCCTCTGTACCCCCTCTGTGTCCCCCCTGTACCCCCTCTGTGTCCCCCCTGCACCCCCTGCACCCCCTCTGCGCCCCCCCGTATCCCCTCTGTGTCCCCCCTGTACCCCCTCTGCGCCCCCCTCTGTGTCCCCCCTGAGCCCCCCTCTGTGTCCCCCCTCTGTGCCCCCTCCCCAAAATACCCCCAGACCCACGGGGTGCCCAGGAGGGCTGGTGGCCCCCCCATATCTCCCCACATCCCCCTGTCTCCCCATGTCCCCCTGTCCCCCTATAACCCCCCATCCCCCTGCCCCCCCCAATGCCCCCCAGCCCCACGGGGTGTCGTCGGGCGGCGCAGTGCTGGATCCAGCCCAGGAAGGCTGGTGTCCCCAATGCCCCCCAGCCCCCCAGTGTCCCCAAGTCCCCCTGTCCCCCCAATGCCCCCCAGCCCCTCCCCAGCCCCCCAGACCCACAGGGTGCCGTCGGGTGGCGCAGTGCTGGATCCAGCCCAGGAAGGCTGGTGTCCCCAATGCCCCCCAGCCCCCCAGTGTCCCCAAGTCCCCCTGTCCCCCCAATGCCCCCCAGCCCCTTCCCCAGCCCCCCCAGCCCCACGGGGTGACGTCGGACGGCGCAGTGCTGGATCCAGCCCAGGAAGGCTGGTGTCCCCCAATGCCCCCCAGCCCCCCTCCCCAGCCCCCCCAGCCCCACGGGGTGACGTCGGGCAGCGCAGTGCTGGATCCAGCCCAGGAAGGCTGGTGTCCCCAGTGTCCCCATGTCCCCCCAATGTCCCCCAGCCCCCTCCCCAGCCCCCAGCCCCCTCCCCAGCCCCCCAGACCCACGGGTGCCGGCGGGCGGCGCAGTGCTGGATCCAGCCCAGGAAGGCTGGTGTCCCCAGTGTCCCCATGTCCCCCCAATGCCCCCCAGCCCCCTCCCCAGCCCCAGCCCCTCCCCAGCCCCCAGACCCACGGGGTGCCGGCGGGCGGCGCAGTGCTGGATCCAGCCCAGGAAGGCTGGTGTCCCCAGTGTCCCCATGTCCCCCCAATGCCCCCCCAGCCCCCTCCCCAGCCCCCAGCCCCCTCCCCAGCCCCCCCAGACCCACGGGGTGCCGGCGGGCGGCGCAGTGCTGGATCCAGCCCAGGAAGGCTGGTGTCCCCAATGTCCCCCTGTCCCCAATGCCCCCCCAGCCCCGCTCCCCAGCCCCCCAGACCCACGGGGTGCCGGCGGGCGGCGCAGTGCTGGATCCAGCCCAGGAAGGCTGGTGTCCCCAGTGTCCCCATGTCCCCCCAGATGCCCCCCCAGCCCCCCTCCCCCAGCCCCCAGCCCCCTCCCCCAGCCCCCCCAGAGCCCACGGGGTGCCGGCGGGCGGCGCAGTGCTGGATCCAGCCCAGGAAGGCTGGTGTCCCCAGTGTCCCCATGTCCCCCCAATGCCCCCCAGCCCCCTCCCCAGCCCCCAGCCCCCTCCCCAGCCCCCCCAGACCCACGGGGTGCCGGCGGGCGGCGCAGTGCTGGATCCAGCCCAGGAAGGCTGGTGTCCCCCAATGTCCCCCTGTCCCCAATGCCCCCCAGCCCCGCTCCCCAGCCCCCCCAGACCCACGGGGTGCCGGCGGGCGGCGCAGTGCTGGATCCAGCCCAGGAAGGCCTGGCGGAAGGCGGGCAGGCTGGGCCCCCCAGCCGGGGGTCGAAGTCCTCGTGGATGTTGGGGCTGAAGGTGGGGTCGGGGTCGGCGTAGCCGGGGGCGGTGACGGGGCGCAGCCCCTCCCTCACCCCCTCGTGGGACAGCCACTCCTCCAGCTTGGGAGACCGAGTCACGTAGTAGATGATGCTCTGGGGAAGGGGGTGGGGGGTGGGGGGTCAGGGGGGCTCTGCGGGGGGGTGGGGAGACCCGGTGCTTGTGCAAAGAGGGATGATCCCCCCCTGTCCCAATCCCCCCATCCCAATCCCCATGGCCCAACCCCCCATCACACCCTCCATCCCATCCCCTCCCCATCCCATCCCAATCCCCATCCCATCCCATCCCATCCCCATCCCAATCCCCATCCCCATCCCATCCCATCCCATCCCCATCCCATCCCCTCCCCATCCCATCCCATCCCATCCCCATCCCAATCCCCATCCCCATCCCATCCCATCCCATCCCCATCCCATCCCCATCCCAATCCCCATCCCCATCCCATCCCATCCCATCCCCATCCCATCCCCTCCCCATCCCATCCCCATCCCATCCCATCCCAATCCCCATCCCATCCCCATCCCAATCCCCATCCCCATCCCATCCCATCCCATCCCCATCCCATCCCCATCCCAATCCCCATCCCCATCCCATCCCATCCCAATCCCCATCCCATCCCATCCCCATCCCATCCCCATCCCAATCCCCATCCCCATCCCATCCCATCCCAATCCCCATCCCCATCCCATCCCCATCCCATTCCCATCCCATCCCCATCCCATCCCATTCCATCCCATCCCATCCCCATCCTCATCCCCATCCCATCCCCATCCCATTCCCATCCCCATCCCCATCCCCATCCCCACCCCATCCCATCCCATCCCATCCCATCCCTTCACCCCAACTCCCCCCAACCCCCTGGGGATGCCCCCACCCAAACTCCCCCCACCCCCCTGGACTGCCCCCCACCCCAACTGCCTCCCACCCCCTGGGATACCCCCTGGACCTGCCCCCCACCCCAACTCCCACCACCACCCCAACTCCCCCCAATCCCCCAACCCCCTGGGGCTGCCCCCCCAATCCCCCCATCTCCCCCCATCCCCCTCCCCAACTCCCCCCACCACCCCAACTCCCCCCATCCCCCATCCCCCTGGGGCTGCCCCCACCCCCATCCGCCCACCATCCCCCCATCTCCCCCTCATCTCCCCCCCACTCCCCCCCAACTCCCCCCACCACCCTAACTCCCACCACTACCCCAACTCCCCTTCCCCTCACCCCAACTCCCCCCCCACCCCAACTCCCACCACCACCCCAACTCCCCCCATCCCCCCATCCCCCCCACCCCATCCCCCCCCAACCTTGACGTAGTAGGTGAGGAGGAGGCGGCGCAGGTCGAAGCCCTGCAGCATGGCGCCCGCGTTGTTGTCGCTGATGCTGTACCCCTCCAGCACGTAGCGGGCGGCCGCCACCTCCCAGGCCAGCCAGCGCTGCCCCAGCGCCGCGTTGAAGCTCAGCGCGTGGGGGGTGCCCCGGCTCGCAGCAGCAGCACCCCTCGTCCTCATCCACCCCCTCGGTGATGGCCTCCACCTCGCGCTGCTGGCAGTACGTGCCTGGGGGGGGGGGGCAGGGGGTCAGAGGGGACCCAGGGGGGACAGGGGACCTTGGGTGGGGCACAGGGGGACAGGGGACCAAGGGGGACAGGGGGCATTGGATGGGACCCACCTCGCGCTGCTGGCAGTACGTGCCTGGGGGGGGGGCAGGGGGGTCAGAGGGGACCCAGGGGGGACAGGGGACCTTGGGTGGCTCACAGGGGGACAGGGGACCAAGGGGGGACAGGGGGCATTGGATGGGACCCACCTCGCGCTGCTGGCAGTACGTGCCTGGGGGGGGGCAGGGGGGTCAGAGGGGACCCAGGGGGGACAGGGGACCTTGGGTGGGGCACAGGGGGACAGGGGACCAAGGGGGGACAGGGCACCTTGGATGGGACACAGGGGGACAGGGGACCAAGGGGGGACAGGGGGCATTGGATGGGACCCACCTCGCGCTGCTGGCAGTACGTGCCTGGGGGGGGGGGCAGGGGGGTCAGAGGGGAACCAGGGGGGACAGGGGACCTTGGGTGGGGCACAGGGGGACAGGGGACCAAGGGGGGACAGGGGGCATTGGATGGGACCCACCTCGCGCTGCTGGCAGTATGTGCCTGGGGGGGGGGCAGGGGGGTCAGAGGGGACCCAGAGGGGACAGGGGACCTTGGGTGGGGCACAGGGGGACAGGGGACCAAGGGGGACAGGGCACCTTGGATGGGACACAGGGGGACAGGGGACCAAGGGGGGACAGGGGGCATTGGATGGGACCCACCTCGCGCTGCTGGCAGTACGTGCCTGGGGGGGGGGCAGGGGGGTCAGAGGGGAACCAGGGGGGACAGGGGACCTTGGGTGGGGCACAGGGGGATAGGGGACCAAGGGGGGACAGGGGACTAAGGGGGGACAGGACCAGGGGGAGTTGGGGGACATTGGATGGGACCCAGGGGGACAGGGGACCTTGGATGGGACCCAGGGGGCAGGGGACCCAGGGGGGACAGGGGACCAAGGGGGACAGGGGACCAAGGGGGTACAGGGGACCTTGGGTGGGACACAGGGGGACAGGGGACCAAAGGGGAGACAGGGGACCAAGGGGGACAGGGGACCAAGGGGGGACAGGGGGCGTTGGATGGGACAGGGGACCTTGGGTGGGACACAGGGGGACAGGGGACCAAAGGGGAGACAGGGGACCAAGGGGGACAGGGGACCAAGGGGGGACAGGGGACCTTGGATGGGACCCAGGGGGACAGGGGACCAAGGGGGGACAGGGGACCAAGGGGGGACAGGGGACCTTGGATGGGACCCAGAGGGACAGGGGACCAAGCGGGGACAGGGGACCTTGGATGGGACCCAGGGGGACAGGGGACCAAGGGGGGACAGGGGACCTTGGATGGGACTCAGGGGGACAGGGGACCAAGGGGGGACAGGGGACCAGGGGGAGTTGGGTGACCTTGGATGGGACCCAGGGGGACAGGGGGCCAAGGGGGGACAGGGGACCCAGGGGGACAGGGGACCAAGGGGGGACAGGGGACCAGGGGGAGTTGGGAGACCTTGGATGGGACCCAGGGGGACAGGGGGCCAAGGGGGGACAGGGGACCAAGGAGAGTTGGGGGACCTTGGATGGGACCTGGAGGGATGGGGATGGGGATGGGGGACCAGGACTGGGGGCATCAGATGGGACCAGGAGGGATGGGGATGGGACATGAAAGGTGACATCAACAGGGACAGGGAGGTCCCCAAATCTCCCATCAAGAGGACATCAAAGGGGACATCAGTGGGGACAGGGAGGTTCTGGGGTCAGAGAGGTCCCCAAATCCCCCATCAAGGGGACATCAGTGGGGACAGGGAGGTCCCCAAGGGCAGGGAGGTCCCCAAATCCCCCATCAAGGAGACATCAGTGGGGACAGGGAGGTCCCCAAGGGCAGGGAGGTTCTGGGGTCAGAGAGGTCCCCAAATCCCCCATCAAGGGGACATCAGTGGGGACAGGGAGGTCCCCAAGGGCAGGGAGGTCCCCAAATCCCCCATCAAGGGGACATCAGTGGGGACAGGGATGTCCCCAAGGACAAGGAGGTCCCCAAACCCCCCTCAACCTCCACCCCAGGTCCAAACCCTCCCCTCCCCGTGACACCCCCCTTTCCCTTGTCCCCCCTCTCACCCCTGAACTCCAGGCCCCGCAGCTGGAAGGTGACCAGCCCCTGCCCCACCTCCACCAGGTGCACCAGGGCGTTGAGGGAGTCGGAGGCCAGGACGAAGCAGTCGCCCCCCGGCCGGGCCCCAGCGCCCCAGCTCCAGGTCCCCGCTCAGCGCCCGCTGCAGCGCCCGCGTCAGGTGCTCGTAGAAGATGGAGTTGAGGTTGTTGTCGTCGGAGCCTGTGGGGGGGTGAAAAGAGGGTTTGGGGGGGTAGAGAGGGGATTTAGGGGGGAGAGAGGGGATTTGGGGGGGATTTGAGGAGTTATAGAGGGGATTTGGGGGGATAGAGGGGATTTGGGGGGTATAGCGGGGGTTTTTGGGGGGTAGAGAGGGGATTTAGGGGGAGAGAGGGGATTTAGGGGGGTATAGAGGGGATTGGGGGGGTATAGAGGGGATTTGGGGGGTAGAGAGGGGATTTGGGGGGATTTGAGGGGGTATAGAGGGAATTTGGGGAGGTAGAGAGGGGGTTTTTGAGGGGTAGAGAGGGGATTTGGGGGGGTAGAGAGGGGATTTGGGGGGTAGAGAGGGGATTTGGGGGGAGTGAGAGGGGGTTTTCAGGGGGTAGAGAGGGGATTTGGGGGGTAGAGAGGGGATTTCGGGGGGTAGAGAGGGGATTCGGGGGGTATAGAGGGGATTTAGGGGAGAGAGGGGATTTGGGGGGGATTTGAGGGGGTATAGAGGGGATTTGGGGGGTATAGAGGGGATTTGGGGGGAGTGAGAGGGGGTTTTCGGGGGGTAGAGAGGGGATTTGGGGGGGTAGAGAGGGGATTTGGGGGGTATAGAGGGGATTTGGGGGGTAGAGAGGGGATTTGGGGGGATTTGAGGAGGTATAGAGGGGATTTGGGGGGTAGAGAGGGGATTTAGGGGGAGAGAGGGGATTTGGGGGGATTTGAGGAGTTATAGAGGGGATTTGGGGGGATAGAGGGGATTTGGGGGGTATAGCGGGGGTTTTTGGGGGGTAGAGAGGGGATTTAGGGGGAGAGAGGGGATTTAGGGGGGTATAGAGGGGATTTGGGGGGTATAGAGGGGATTTGGGGGGGTAGAGAGGGGGTTTTTGGGGGGTAGAGAGGGGATTTGGGGGGGTAGAGAGGGGATTTGGGGGGTAGAGAGGGGATTTGGGGGGAGTGAGAGGGGGTTTTCAGGGGGTAGAGAGGGGATTTGGGGGGTAGAGAGGGGATTTCGGGGGGTAGAGAGGGGATTCGGGGGGTAGAGAGGGGATTTGGGGGGTAGAGAGGGGATTTGGGGGGGATTTGGGGGGGTAGAGAGGGGATTTGGGGGGGTATAGAGGGGATTCAGGGGGTAGAGAGGGGATTTGGGGGGTATAGAGGGGGTTTTTGGGGGGTATAGAGGGGATTCAGGGGGTATAGAGGGGATTTGGGGGGTTTTGGGGAGTAGAGAGGGGATTTGGGGGGTCTGTGGGGTTTGTGGGGGGCCATGGGGGTTGGGGGGGGGTTTGGGGGTCCCGGGGGTCCCGTGCACCCACCGGGGTTGCGCTCGAGCTGGGTGGCCAGGCGGGTGTTGGAGTGATCGACCCTCTTGGTGCTGGGGGGGGGCAGAGACACCGTCACCCTGGGGACCCCCCCCCACGACCCCCCGGCCCCCTCCCTGACCCCCAGGACCCCCCCCAGCCCCTCTATCCCCCCATCCCCCTCCCTGACCCCCACAACCCCCCCAGCCCCCCAGCCCCTCTATCCCCCCTCAGCCCCCTCCCTGACCCCCACGACCCCCCCTCAGCCCCTCTATCCCCCCCCCAGCCCCCCTCCCTGACCCCCAGGACCCCCCCTCAGCCCCCCCAGCCCCTCTCTCCCCCCCGACCCCCAGGACCCCCCCCAGCCCCCCCAGCCCCCCCTCACTTGTAGTCCCGCTCCCAGAACTTGACGGGCCGGGCGTAGGAGAGCAGGAAGAGGGCGCTGCCCAGGAGGGGGGCGAGGGGGGACCCCAGCAGCGCCCCCAGCAGCGCCTGCGCCAGCAGCAGCCCCGAGTCTGGGGGGTCAAGGGCCACCAGAGACCCCCCTGAAACCCCCCAGTGCCCCCTGAAACCCCCAGAAACCCCCTGAGACCCCCAGAAACCCCCTGAGACCCCCAGAGACCCTCTGAAACCCCCAGAAACCCCCTGAGACCGCCAGAGACCCTCTGAAAGCCCCAGAGACCTCCTGAGACCCCCAGAAAACCCATGAGACCCCCAGAGAGCCTCCTGAGACCCCCCAGTGCCACCAGAGACCCTCTGAAACCCCCAGAAACCCCCTGAGACCCCTAGAAACCCCCTGAGACCCCCAGAAACCCCCTGAGGCCCCCAGAGACCCCCTGAGACCCCCAGAGACCCCAGCAGCGCCTGCGCCAGCAGCAGCCCCGAGTCTGGGGGGTCAAGGGCCACCAGAGACCCCCTGATCCACCCAGAGACCCCCCCAGTGCCCCCTGAAAACCCCAGAAACCCCCTGAGACCCCCAGAAACCCCCTGAGGCCCCCAGAGACCTCTTGAGACCCCTAGAAACCCCTGAGACCCCCAGAGACCCTCTGAAACCCCCAGAACCCCCTGAGACCCCCAGAAATCCCCTGAGGCCCCCAGAGACCCCCAGAGACTCCCAGAAACCCCCTGAGACCCCCTGAAACCCCCAGAAACCCCCTGAGACCCCCTGAGACCCCAGCAGCGCCTGCACCAGCAGCAGCCCCGAGTCTGGGGGGTCAAGGCCACCAGAGACCCCCTGAGACCCCCTGATCCACCCAGAGACCCCCCAGTGCCCCCTGAAAACCCCAGAAACCCCCTGAGACCCCAGAAACCCTCTGAGGCCCCCAGAGACCTCCTGAGACCCCTAGAAACCCCCTGAGACCCCAGAGACCCTCTGAAACCCCCAGAACCCCCTGAGACCCCCAGAAATCCCCTGAGGCCCCCAGAGACCCCCAGAGACTCCCAGAAACCCCCTGGGACCCCCAGAAACCCCTGAAACCCCCAGAAACCCCTGAGACCCCCTGAGACCCCAGCAGCGCCTGCACCAGCAGCAGCCCCGAGTCTGGGGGTCAAGGGCCACCAGAGACCCCCTGAGACCCCTTGATCCACCCAGAGACCCCCCAGTGCCCCCTGAAAACCCCAGAAACCCCCTGAGACCCCCAGAAACCCCCTGAGGCCCCCAGAGACCCTCTGAAACCCCCTGAGACCCCCAGAAACCCCTTGAGACCCTCAGAAACCCCCAGAGACCCCTAGAAACCCCCTGAGGCCCCCAGAGACCCTCTAAAACCCCCAGAAACCCCCAGAGACCCCCAGAAACCCCCTGAGGCCCCCAGAGACCCTCTAAAACCCCCAGAAACCCCCTGAGACCCCCAGAGACCCCAGCAGCGCCTGCGCCAGCAGCAGCCCCGAGTCTGGGGGGTCAAGGGCCACCAGAGACCCCCCTGATCCACCCAGAGACCCCCCAGTGCCCCCTGAAAACCCCAGAAACCCCCTGAGACCCCCAGAGAAACCCCCTGAGACCCCTAGAAACCCCCTGAGGCCCCCCAGAGACCCCAGCAGCACCTGCACCAGCAGCAGCCCTGAGTCTGGGGGGTCAAGGGCCACCAGAGACCCCCACACAGACCCCTCCCCCCAAAACCAACCCCCCAGCCCTCCCCCGCCCCCCCCCCCCCCCCCCACACCCTGATGCAGATCCTGGTCCCGGGGGACCCCAAAACCCCAGAACCATCCCCCCAAATCCCCCTCCCACAGCCCAGTGACCCCCCCCCCAGGCCTCAGGGGCCCCCCCCGACCCCCCTCCCCAACCAACCCCCCTCCCCCCAACCCCCACACCCTGATGCAGATCCTGGTCCTGGGGGACCCTGAACCCCCAGAACCACCCCCCAAATCCTCCTCCCATGGCCCAGTGACCCCCCCACGGGCCTCAGGGACCCCCCCAGACCCCCCCCCAGCCCCCCCAGGATACGGGGTACGGCGAAGGGCTGGGCAAAGGCGTGGAAGGCCGAGCCCCAGGTGATCTGCCAGGGGGCGATGTAGGTCAGCACGAACCGCAGCTTGTACAGCAGGTCCCAGAGCTGGGGGGGCAAAGGGGGGGTCAGGGGGCCCCCAAACCCTAATCCCCCCCCCAACCCCCTTCAGCCCCCTCCAAGGGCAGAAATCCACCCCAGATGCCCCTGCCCACCCCCACCCCCCTCAATTCATGCATGCTGAGGTGTGTGACACCCCCCCACCCCCAGGTTATGACCCCCCCCCAAACCCAAGGTGTCCCCCACACACTCAGGGGTCCCCCTCTCCAAACCCAGGGTGCCCCCCCACCTCGGGGTGCCCCCCCACATATGGGTGTCCATCCCCCCAACCCTGGAGTCTCCCCCCTTCGCCCCAACCCTGGGGTCCTCCCCAAACCCAGGGTGCCCTCCACCCACTCAGGGGTGCCCCCCTGCCTCAAGGTGCCCCCCCAACCCTAGGACGCCCCCCCCACTCAAAGGTGCCCCCCTCCCCTCTCCATGCAGGGGGGTCCATCCCCCCAACCCTGGAGACTCCCCCTTTCCCCCAACCCTGGGGTCCTCCCCAAACCCAGGGTGCCCCCCACCCACTCAGGGGTGCCCCCCCCCCCCACAGGGTGCCCCGCCTGCCTCAGGGTGCGCCCCCCACCTCGGGGTGCCCCCCCACATAGGGGGGTCCATCCCCCCAACCCTGGAGTCCTCCCCAAACCCAGGGTGCCCCCCACCCACTCAGGGGTGACTCCCCTCACCCCAGGGTGCCCCCCTGCCTCAAGGTGCCCCCCCACCCTAGGGTGCCCCCCCCCCGTCCTATAGTGACCCCTCCCACCTCGGGGTGCCCCCCCCACATAGGGGTGTCCATCCCCCAAACCCTGGAGTCTCCCCCTTCCCTCCAACCCTAGGGTCCTCCCCAAACCAAGGGTGCCCCCCACCCACTCAGGGGTGACTCCCCTCACCCCAGGACAACCCCCCTGCCCCAGGATGCCCCCCCCGCCCTATGGTGCCCCCCCCCACCTCGGGGTGCCCCCCC
This sequence comes from Hypotaenidia okinawae, assembly GCA_027925045.1. Lineage (NCBI taxonomy): Eukaryota > Metazoa > Chordata > Aves > Gruiformes > Rallidae > Hypotaenidia > Hypotaenidia okinawae. The sequence goes on from BSDF01000037.1 coordinate 322,973, forward strand.
ACATATGGGGGTCCATCCCCCCAACCCTGGAGTCTCCCCCTTCCCTCCAACCCTGGGGTCCTCCCAAAACCCAGGGTGCCCCCCACCCACTCAGGGGTGCCCCCCCCACCTCAGGGTGCCCCCCCCACCTCAGAGTGCCCCCCCCCCCCCCCCACCTTGTGTGCCAGGAAGGAGGAGAGGAAGAGGTCGAGCAGGAGCCCCTGGGAGAGGCGGGGGAAGTCGCAGCGGAAGAGGAGCAGCGCCAGGGCCAGGGCGGGGGGCAGCTGGGAGGGGCTGCAGAAAGACCCCCGCAGCAGCCGCAGCCCCGCCGCCGTCAGCAGCAGCGCCCGCGCGCTGGGGGGGGGGCAAGGGGGGCACAGGTTGGGGGGGGCCACAGGTCGGGGGGAGGAACCCTAATCCCGGGGTGGGTTGGGGAAGGGGGACCCCCACCCCATGGCACCCTGGGGGTACCCAGCACCCACCCCAAACCCCCCAGCAGCCGCAGCCCCGCCCACGTGCTGGGGGGGGGCAAGGGGGGCACAGGTTGGGGGGGCCACAGGTCGGGGGGAGGGACCCTAATCCCGGGGTGGGTTGGGGAAGGGGGGACCCCCACCCCATGGCACCCTGGGGGTACCCAGCACCCCCCGCAGCAGCCGCAGCCCCGCCGCCGTCAGCAGCAGCGCCCGCGTGCTGGGGGGGGGCAAGGGGGGGCACAGGTTGGGGGGGGCCACAGGTCGGGGGGAGGGACCCTAATCCCAGGGTGGGCTGGGGAAGAGGGGACCCCCACCCTCACAACCCCCTCATGGCACCCTGGGGGTACCCAGCACAATCCATGCTGGGCCAGGGAGGGGGACACCCCCACCCCATGGCACCCTAGAGGGCAAAGGGGGGGGCACAGGTTGGGGGGAGGGACCCTAATCCCGTGGTGGGTTGGGGAAGGGGGGACCCCCACCTCACAACCCCCTCATGGCACCCTGGGGGTACCCAGCACCACCCCCCTCAATCCATGCTGGGATGGGGAGGGGGGCACCCCCACCCCATGGCACCCTGGGGGGCAAAGGGGGGGCACAGGTTGGGGGGGCCACAGGTTGGGGGGAGGGACCCTAATCCCGTGGTGGGCTGGGGAAGGGGGGACCCCCACCTCACAACCCCCTCATGGCACCCTGGGGGGTACCCAGCACCACCCCACCTAATCCGTGCTGGGATGGGGAGGGGGAACCCCCACCTCACACCCCCCCATGGCACCCTGGGGGGCAAGGAGGGGGCACAGGTTAGGGGGGCCACAGGTCGGGGGGAGGGACCCTAATCCCGGGGTGGGCTGGGGAAGGGGGGACCCCCACCTCACAACCCCCTCATGGCACCCTGGGGGTACCCAGCACCCCCCAGAACCTCCATAGATCCCCCCCAAAATGGGATGGGGAGGGGGGCAGCCCCACCCCATGGTACCCTGGGGTACCCTGTACCCCCCCAGAACTCCCTAGACACCCCCCCAAACTGGGATGGGGAGGGGGCAGCCCCACCCCATGGCACCCTGGGGTACCCTGTACCCCCCCCGAACTCCCTAGATCCCCCCCAAACCTGGGATGGGGAGGGGGCACCCCCACCTCATCACCCCCCATGGCACCCTGGGGGGACCCAGGACCTCCCCAGACCCCCCCAAAGCTGGGATGGGGAAGGGGGGTGTGCTTATTTTTTGGGGGGGGGGGGGTCCCAGGGGTGATTGGGGGGGTCCCAAGGGTGATTGGGGGGGTCCCAAGGGTGAGTGGGGGGTGCTGAGCATCCCTCCCAGTGCCTCCCAGAGAAGATCTGCCCTCCCGGCTCTGGGACAGGGGGTCCCAGTGTAACAAGGGGGGTGCCTATTTTTGGGGGGTGCCTATTTTTGGGGGGGGGGGTGTGTCCCAAGGATGAGTGGGGGTGTCCCAGGGTGGATGTGGGGGTCCCATGGGGGTTTTTGGGGGTCCCAGAGGTGCTGAGCATCCCTCCCAGTGCCTCCCACAGATGATCTGCCCTCCCGGCTCTGGGACGGGGGGTCCCAGTGTAACAAGGGGGGGGGGCCTATTTTTGGGGGGTGGGGTCCCAGGGGTTGGGGGGTCCCAAGGGTGATTGGGGGGGGTCTCAAAGGTGACTGGGGGGGTCCCAGGGGTGAGTGTGGGGTGCTGAGCATCCCTCCCAGTGCCTCCCACAGAAGATCTGCCCTCCCGGCTCTGGGACGGGGGGTCCCAGTGTAACAAGGGGGGTGCCTATTTTTGGGGGGGTGCCTATTTTTGGGGGGGGGGTGTGTGTCCCAAGGATGAGTGGGGGTGTCCCAGGGTGGATGTGGGGGTCCCATGGGGGTTTTTGGGGGTCCCAGAGGTGCTGAGCATCCCTCCCAGTGCCTCCCACAGATGATCTGCCCTCCCGGCTCTGGGACAGGGGGTCCCAGTGTAACAAGGGGGGGGCCTATTTTTGGGGGGTGGGGTCCCAGGGGTTGGGGGGTCCCAAGGGTGATTGGGGGGGTCTCAAAGGTGACTGGGGGGGTCCCAGGGGTGAGTGTGGGGTGCTGAGCATCCCTCCCAGTGCCTCCCACAGAAGATCTGCCCTCCCGGCTCTGGGACGGGGGGTCCCAGTGTAACAAGGGGGGCTGCCTATTTTTGGGGGGGGTGCCTATTTTTGGGGGGGGGGGTGTCCCAAGGATGAGTGGGGGTGTCCCAGGGTGGATGTGGGGGTCCCATGGGGGTTTTTGGGGGTCCCAGAGGTGCTGAGCATCCCTCCCAGTGCCTCCCACAGATGATCTGCCCTCCCGGCTCTGGGACAGGGGGTCCCAGTGTAACAAGGGGGGGGGGCTATTTTTGGGGGGTGGGGTCCCAGGGGTTGGGGGGTCCCAAGGGTGATTGGGGGGGTCTCAAAGGTGACTGGGGGGGTCCCAAGGGTGAGTGTGGGGTGCTGAGCATCCCTCCCAGTGCCTCCCACAGAAGATCTGCCCTCCCGGCTCTGGGACGGGGGGTCCCAGTGTAACAAGGGGGGCTGCCTATTTTTGGGGGGGGTGCCTATTTTTGGGGGGGGGGGTGTCCCAAGGATGAGTGGGGGTGTCCCAGGGTGGATGTGGGGGTCCCATGGGGGTTTTGGGGGTCCCAGAGGTGCTGAGCATCCCTCCCAGTGCCTCCCACAGATGATCTGCCCTCCCGGCTCTGGGACTGGGGGTCCCAGTGTAACAAGGGGGGGCCTATTTTGGGGGGTGGGGGGTGTCCCAAGGATGAGTGGGGGTGTCCCAGGGTGGATGTGGGGGTCCCATGGGGGTTTTTGGGGGTCCCAGAGGTGCTGAGCATCCCTCCCAGTGCCTCCCACAGATGATCTGCCCTCCCGGCTCTGGGACAGGGGGTCCCAGTGTAACAAGGGGGGGGGCCTATTTTTGGGGGGTGGGGTCCCAGGGGTTGGGGGGTCCCAAGGGTGATTGGGGGGGGTCTCAAAGGTGACTGGGGGGTCCCAGGGGTGAGTGTGGGGTGCTGAGCATCCCTCCCAGTGCCTCCCACAGAAGATCTGCCCTCCCGGCTCTGGGACGGGGGGTCCCAGTGTAACAAGGGGGGCTGCCTATTTTTGGGGGGTGCCTATTTTTCGGGGGGGGTGTGTGTCCCAAGGATGAGTGGGGGTGTCCCAGGGTGGATGTGGGGGTCCCATGGGGGTTTTTGGGGGCACCAGAGGTGCTGAGCATCCCTCCCAGTGCCTCCCACAGAAGCTCTGCCCTCCCGGCTCTGGGACTGGGGGTCCCAGTGTAACAAGGGGGTGTCCCTATTTTTGGGGGGGGGGGATCGGGGGGGTCCCGTACTGGAGGCATCCGGCGTCGGGGCGGGTGCTGAGCGCCTGGGCCTGGTGGGTGAGGGCGTGCAGCACCACGGCCGGGTGCAGGCAGAGCCGCTCCAGCGCCTGCAGCCCCGCGAAGGCCTTTTCGAACCACATCAGCTGCGCCGCTCCTGGGGGGGGGGTACCCCAAAAATAGGGGGGGAAAGGGGAGGGGGGAGAGGCTGCCTCATGGGGGTACCAACACCTCAGGTCATCCTAAGGGGATACAGCACTCCCCTAGAGCTCCCCCCACCCCGCCCCGAACCGGTGATGGGGAGGAGAAGGGGGGGTACCCCCACCTTATGGCAGCATTGGGGTGCCCCTCCAGACCCCCAAACCCGTGATGGGGAGGGGAGGGGGGAATACCCCCACCTTATGGCAGCCTGGGGGTACCCAGCATCCCTCCAGACCCCCCAAACCCATGATGGGGAGGGGAGGGGGGGTACCCCCATCTCAGTTGACCCTGGGGGGACCCAGCACCCTCCCAGATCTCCCCAGAACCGTCACCCCCACCCCCACCCACCCCCCCCAAATCCCCTAGGGCATCCCAGACCCCCCTAAACTCCCCTAGGGGAGCCAGGACCCCCCAAACTCCCCCCAAACTCCTCTAGGGGCAGACAGAACCCCCCTAAACTCCCCTGGGGCACCCCAGACCCTCCCCATAACTCCCTCAGGGGCAGCCAGACCCCCCAAACTACCCCCCAAACTCCTCTAGGGGCAGCCAGGACCCCCCAAACTACCCCCCAAACTCCTCTAGGGGCAGCCAGGACCCCCCAAACTCTTCTAGGGGCAGCCAGGACCCCCCAAACTCCCCCCAACTCCTGTAGGGGAGCCAGGACCCCCCTAAACTCCTCCAGGGGCAGCCAGGACCCCCTAAACTCCTCTGGGGCACCCCAGCCCCCCCAAACTCCCCCCAAACTCCTCTAGGGAAGCCAGGACACCCCAAACTCCCCCTAAAACTCCTCTAGGGGCAGTCAGGACCCCCCAAACTGCCCCCAAAACTCCTCTAGGGGCAGCCAGGACCCCCCTAAACTGCTCTGGGGCACCCCAGACCCCCCCATAACTCCCCCAGGGGCAGCCGGACCCCCCAAACTCCCCCCAAAACTCCTCTAGGGGCAGCCAGGACCCCCCAAACTCCCCCCATAACTCCCCCAGGGGCAGCCAGACCCCCCCAAACTCCCCCCCAAACTCCTCTAGGGGAGCCAGGAACCCCCCAAACTCTTCTAGGGGCAGCCAGGAACCCCCCATAACTCCCCCAGGAGCAGCCAGGACCCCCCAAACTCCCCCCAAACTCCTCTAGGGGAGCCAGGACCCCCCAAACTCCCTCCCAAACTCTTCTAGGGGCAGCCAAGACCCCCCAAACTCTTCTGGGGGCAGCCAGGGGCCCCCCAGCCCCCCCATACTCACCCCTGACCTCGAACTGGCTGTACTCCCTGGGGCGCAGCACGGGCCCGGCCAGGCAGCCCCAGGGCAGCTGCTTGCGCAGCTGGGGCAGCAGGTAATGGGCCACCAGCCCCAGTAAGGCCACCAGCCCGTGCAGCACGTAGCCCAGTACGGACTGGGAAGGGAGAGGATCGATGGGGAGGGGTTAGAAGGGGGGGCGAGCACCCCGGGCACCCCCACTTCACGTCACCCTGAGGGTACCGGGCGTCCCCCATCACCTCCTCCCACTCCACCCACCCCCGCCCCCCAAATCCATGCTGGGATGGGGAAGGGGGTACCCCTACTTTGTGTCAAACTGAGGGTACACCCCCCCCCCCACACACACCCCCACCTAAACTCCCCTGGGGCACACGTGACCCCACCCCAAACTCCTCTAGGGGCAGCCAGGACCCTCCCAAGACCCCCAGACTCCTCTAGGGGCAGCCAGGACCTCCCCAAGACCCCCCAAACTCCTCTAGGGGCAGCCAGGACCCCCCAAACTCCTCCCAGCACCCCTGACCCCCCCAAACTCTCCTGGGGTGCCCCAGACCCCTCCCAAACTCCTCTAGGGGCAACCAGGACACCCCCAAACTCCCCTGGGATACCCCAGACCCCCCCAAACTGATCTAGGGGCAGCCAGGACCCCCCAAACTCCTCTAGGGCACCCCTGACCCCCCCAAACTCCACTACGGGCAGCCAGGACCCCCCCACGACCCCCCCAAACTACTCTAGGGGCAGCCAGGACCCCCTCAAGACCCCCCCAAACTCATCTACGGGCAGTCAGGACGCCCCCAAAGTCCCCTGGGATACCCCAGACCCCCCCAAACTACTCTAGGGGCAGCCAGGACCCCCTCAAATCCCCCCAGACTCCTCTAGGGGCAGTCAGGACCCCCCAAACTCCCCTGGGATACCCCAGACCCCCCCAAACTCCTCTAGGGGCAGCCAGGACCCCCCAAACTCCTCTGGGATACCCCAGACCCCCCCAAACTCCTCTAGGGGCAGCCAGGACCCCCCCAAGACCCCCCCAAACTCCTCTAGGGGCAGTCAGGACCCCCCCAAACTCCCCTGGGATACCCCAGACCCCCCCAAACTCCTCTAGGGGCAGCCAGGACCCCCCAAGACCCCCCAAACTCCCCTAGGGGCAGTCAGGACCCCCCCCCAAAGTCCCCTGGGGTACCCCTGCCCCCCCTGCCCAACCCTGGGGGCACCTTGAGGGCGATGAAGACGGTGCTGGCGCTGATGGCGAAGGTCAGCACGGCCACGGCCGGGCACACCACCAGGTCTGAGAGCAGCACCTCGCGCTGGGGGCACGGGGGGGGGTTAGGGGGGGACAGGGGGGTTTGGGGGGGTTTAGGGGGTTTTGGGGGGGACACAGGGGGGTTTGGGGGGGACAGGGGGGTTTGGGGGGGTTTTGGGGGGTTTTGGGGGGGACAGGGTGGGTTTGGGGGGTTTAGGGGGAGTTTGAGGGGTTGGGGGGGGACGGGGGTTTGGGAGGGGGGACAGAGGGGTTTGGGGGGGTTTTGGGGGGGACAGGGAGGGTTTGGGGGGTTTTGGGGGGACAGGGGAGGTTTGGAGGGGGTTTGGGGGAGTTTGGGGGGACACCCCAATACCCCCCTCCCATTGCCCCCAGCACCCTCCAGTGCCCCCAGTAACCTCCCAGTACCCCCCAGTTCCTCCCTCACCAGGGATGCTCGCAGCTGCTCGGGGAGGGGGTCCCGAATCTCGGTGCCCGGGGGTCCCTGGGGGCTGCGACCCCCCAGCTCTGGGAACAGCTTGGCCCGGATCAGAGACCTGGGGGGGGGGGCACAGGAATTTGGGGGGGGGCCACACACCCAGGGACCCCCCCAAATCCAGGAACCCCCCAAAACCAGGGACCAACCCCCCCCATCCAGGGATCCAACAATAAGGGGGGTGGGTGGGTAGAGGACCCCCCCCCCACCCATCAGGGCCTCAGCCCTCCCATGGGACCCCCCCAGGAGCCCCCCCCCCCCAGCCACGGGACCCGTGTTGTGCCCCCTCTAAGCCCCCCCAAGCCCCCCCAGCCGCCCCCGGACCACCCAGGACCCCCCCCAAGGCCCCCCAGGACCCCCCAGGACTCCACCAAGCCCCCCAAGATCCCCCAAGCCCCCCTCAGACCCCCTGGACCCCCCAGGACCCCCCCAAGCCCCCTCTAAGCCCCCCCGGACTCCTCTAAGCACCCCCAGGACCCCTCTAAGCCCCCCAGGACCCCCCAAGCCCCCTCTAAGCCCCCCCCGGACTCCTCTAAGCACCCCCAGGACCCCTCTAAGCCCCCCACGACCCCCCCAAGCCCCCTCTAAGCCCCCCCAGGACCCCCCAGAACCCCTCTAAGCCCCCCACGACCCCCCCAAGCCCCCTCTAAGCCCCCCCAGGACCCCCCAAGCCTCACCAGGACCCCCCAGAACCCCTCTAAGCCCCCCCAGGACCCCCCCAAGCCCCCTCCAAGCCCCCCAAGACCCCTCTAAGCCCCCCCAAGACCCCTCTAAGCCCCCCCACGAGCCCCCAGGACCCCTCTAAGCCCCCCCAGGACCCCCCAGGACCCCCCCCACCAGAGGAGGGCCGGGTCGCTGCTCTGGCGGCTGAGGTGGTAGGAGGAGGCGACCAGGAGCCCACAGAAGACAGAGAAGAGGAGGGGGACCTGCTGCTCCCCCCACGGCGCCTGGGGGGGGACACATCAGTGAGGGGGGGCCAATACCCCACTGACACCCCCCAACCCCCCACAGCATCACAGGCTTGATGGAGACCCCCCTCCCAGACACACACCCCTCAGGCAGGTTTGGGACCCCCCCCTCGAGGAAAAGACACCCCCCCCCCCCCCCAAGAAGAAGACCCCCTCCCAAGGACAGGACCCCCACTTGAGGAAAAGCGACCCCCCCCCCCAAAAGGCAAAGTCCTCCCCCCTCCCCCCATAAGCCCCCCCAAAGGAATAGCCTCCCCCCCCCGCTTAGGACCCCCCCCCCACATAAGCCCCCCCCAAAGGCAATGCCACCCCTCCCCACACACACATAAGCCCCCCCCAACATAGGCCCCCCCAAAGGAATAGCCCCCCTCCCCCCTTAGCAAAAGATGACCCCCCCTCAGGCAAAGCCCCCCCAAAGGAAATGCCCACCCCACATAAGCACCCCCCAAAGGAATAGCCCCCCCCTTAGGAAAAGACACCCCCCTCAAGCAAAGCCCCCCCACCCACATAAGCACCCCCCAAAGGAATAGCCCCCCCACATAATAGCCCCCCCCCCCCAAAGGCAATACCCCCCCCCCAAAGGAATAGCCCCCCCCAAAGGAATAGCCCCCCCCCTTAGGAAAAGACACCCCCCTCAGGCAAAGCCCCCCCACCCACATAAGCACCCCCCCACATAAGCCCCCCCCTCAAAGGAATAGCCCCCCCCCAAAGGCAATCCCCCCCCCCCAAAGGAATAGCCCCCCCCCCCAAAGGCAATGCCTGCCCCCCCAAAGGCAATACCCCCCCCCCAAAGGAATAGCCCCCCCCCCAAAGGAATAGCCCCCCCCCCCAATAAGCCCCCCCATACCTGTATGGCAGCCAGGCAGAAGCCGTAGAGCCCGGCAGCCACCAGCAGGCTCCTGGCCAGCCCGTACAGCGCAGCCAAGGGGCTGGTGGCAGCTACGGGGGGGGGGAAGAGAGAAGAGACCCCCCTCAGCTAAACCCCCCGGCCCCAGGGAGGGGGACCCCCCGGTTTGAATTGGGGGGGGGGGTCGGGGGTCTCCCATGCCGTACCGGTGCCGCCGAAGACGTGCATGTCCAGCTGCTCCAGCAGGTACATCAGGCAGGTGCTGACCTGGGGCAGCAGCCCCAGCAGGAACACCAGGGGCAGGCACAGCGTGACCACTGAGGGGGGGACGGGGGGGACACGGGGGGACCCCCCAAATCAGCCCGGGACCCCACGGGGGGAGGAAAGGGGGTGCACCCCAAATTCCCCCTTAAAAGGCTCATTTACCCCACTAAAAGGCTCATTTACCCCACTAAAAGGCTCATTTACCCCACTAAAAGGCTCATTTACCCCACTAAAAGGCTCATTTAGCCTCAAAAGGGGGCTGTGACTCACTGGTAGTCACAGCATGGCCAGAGAAGGGGGTTGGGGGGCCCCCAAAATCAGCCCGGGACCCCACGGTGGGGAGGAAAGGGGGTGCACCCCAAATTCCCCCTTAAAAGGCTCATTTACCCCACTAAAAGGCTGTTTTACCCCACTAAAAGGCTGGTTTACCCCGTTAAAAGGCTCATTTAGCCCCAAAAAGGGGCTGGGACTCACTGGTAGTCACGGCATGGCCAGGGGAGGGGGCTGGAGGGGCCCCCCAAAATCAGCCCAGGACCCCACGGGGGGAGGAAAGGGGGTGCACCCCAAATTCCCCCTTAAAAGGCTGTTTTACCCCTTTAAAAGGCTGATTTACACCCCCCCACCCCCCCCAAAAAACGGGGCTGGGACTCACCGGTAGCCACGTCCCGGGCAGCCCGGGCAGTGGAAGGGGTGAGGAGGGGGAGGCCACAAATTGGGGAGGGGGCTGCGGGGGGGGGCGCGGGGGGGCGCGGGCGGCCGCGTCCAGCCCCCAGATGAGGGCACAGGCCAGGCAGAAGTAGACGGGGCGGCTGTAGGCGATCAGGCGGTTGTGGCCCTTTTTGGGGGGGGGGGGGACACACACACAACACACACAGTTAGACCCCCCCTCACCCCAAATTTAGGGACCCCCCTAAATTAAGGGACCCCCTTTAAATTCAGGGACCCCCCTTTAAATTCAGGGGAACCCCCCCTTTAAATTCAGGGACCCCCCCCCTTTAAATTCAGGGACCCCATCCGAATTCAGGGGACCCCCCTTAAATTTAGGGACACCCCCCCTAAATTCATGGACCTCTCCCCCCGAATTCAGGGGACCCCTCCCTTAAATTCTGGGGACACCCCCCTTTAAATTCAGGGACCCCATCCGAATTCAGGGACCCCCCTTAAATTCAGGGACCTGCCCCCCCTTGGAATTCAAGGACACCTCCCCCTAAATTCAGGGACACCCCCCCCAAATTTAGGGCCCCCCCCCTAAATTCAGGGGGCATCTCCCCCTGAAATCAGGGACACCCCCCTAAATTTAGGGATCTCATCCAAATTCAGGGACCCCCCCTTAAATTCAGGGGACCCCCTTTAAATTCAGGACCTCCCCCGAATTCAAGGACACCTCCCCAAATTCAGGACCCCCCTTAAATTCAGGGACCCCCTTTAAATTCAGGGACCTCCCCGGAATTCAAGGACACCTCCCCCCAAATTCAGGGACCCCCCCTAAATTAAGGGACCCCCATGGAAATTCAGGGATCCCCCCTTAAATTAAGGCACACTCCCCCCGAATTCTGGGACCCCCCCTAAATTTAGGGACCCCAACTGAATTTAGGGACCCCCTCCCTAAATTCAGGGACCCCCATCCGAATTCAGGGACCCCCCCTAAATTCAGGGACACCCCCCCCCACTTTGCACCCCCAAACCCCTATAGCAGCCCCCCCCAAACTGTAGGGGTTGCATAAGGTGCATGGAACATGTATGAGACACCCCCCCCCCAAGACCCCCCCAGCCCCCCCATGAGCCCCCCAGCCCCCCCAAGACCCCCCCCACTCACGTGCATGGGGGAGGCAGCATCGGGCTGCACGCTCTGAAAAGAGGGGGGTGGGGGGGGATTGGGGGGGTCACACCCCAGAACCCCCCCCCCCCAAGGGACCCCCAGAACCCCCTCCCCCCCCAAACCCCACCCCCCGCCTGGGGCCCCTTTAACCGCCCCAGGACCCCCTCAACCCCCCAAAAATCCCTGTAACCCCCCAAGGACCCCCAGAAACCCCCCAGGGACCCCCCCCCAGGCACCCTCCTAACCTCTCTGGGGACCCCCTCAACCCCCCCCCAGGGACCCCTCTAATCTCCCCGGGGACCCCCAAAACCACCTTTAACCCCCCCCCCCCAGGGACCCCCCAACCCTCCTGGGACCCCTTTAATCACCCCTGGACCCCCTCAACCCCCCCAAAATCCCTTTAAGCCCCCCAGGGACCCCCATACCCCTCCCAGGGACCCCCATAACCCCCCCAAAATCCCTTTAACCCCCCCAGAGACCCCCATACCCCTCCCAGGGACCCCCATAAGCCCCCCAAAGATCCCTTTAACCCCCCCAGGGAGCCACACAACCCCCCCAGGGACCCCCATAAGCCCCCCAAAGATCCCCATAAGCCCCCCAGGGACCCCTTTAACCCGTCCAGGGACCCCCCTAAACACTCCCAGGCACCCCCAAACCCCTCCCAGGGACCCCTTTAATCCCCCTGGACCCCCATAATCCCCCCAAAGATCCCTTTAACCACCCCCAGGGACCCCATAACCACCCCAAATATCACTTAACCCCCAGGACCCCCTAAACACTCCCAGGCACCCCAAACCCTCCCAGGGACCCCTTTAATCCCCCCTGGACCCCCATAACCCCAACTCCCCCAGGGACCCCTTTAATCCCCCCTGGACCCCCATAACCCCCCAAGGACCCCCATAAGCCCCCCAAGGACCCCCATAAGCCCCTCAAAGATCCCTTTAACCCCCCAGGGACCCCCATAACCCCCCCAGGGACCCCTTTAATCCCCCCTGGACCCCCATAACCCCCCCAGGGACCCCCATAATCCCCCCTAGGACCCCCATAACCCCCCCAAGGACCCCTTTAATCCCCCCTGGACCCCCATAAGCCCCCCCAAAGATCCCTTTAACCCCCTCAAGGGACTCCATAACCCCCCAGGGACCCCCAAACCCCCCCAGGGACCCCAAACCCCCCCAGGACCCCCCCAGACCTTGAGCAGGGAGTACTGGGAGCCGGCGATGACGAGGCAGAACTGGAAGAGCCCCAGGTCACGGAAGAGCCCCCGCAGCAGCACCCCGTACCCCAAAAAGGCCACCAGCCCCCCCAGAGCCACCGCCAGCACGTTCTCGGGCACACGGCGGTTCCTGGGGGGGGGGGGGACACGGGGGGGGCAGGTGGGACGTGGGGAGGGGGCAGGAGGGATGGGGGGAGCAGGGGGTGGGATGGGGAGGGGGATACTGGTGGAACTGGGGGGAGATGGGGCTCGGGGATGGGTCTGGGGGGGTATGGGGACACTGCTGGGGTCTGGGGGGGGTGGTATTGGGGGGGTCTTGGGAGGGGGTGTCAGGGCTATTGGGGGGTGTCTCTAGGGGGGTCAGGGCTATTGGGGGGGGTCAGGGCTGGGGGGGGGTCAGAGTTATTGGGGGAGGGGGTCAGGGCTATTGGGGGGGGTCTCAGGGGGGTCTCAGGGCTATGGGGGCGGGTCTCAGGGCTATTGGGGGGGTCTCTGGGGGGTCAGGGCTATCGGGGGGGGGGTCTCAGGGGGGTCAGGGCTATTGGGGGGGTCTCAGGGCTATTGGGGGGGTCTCTGGGGGGTCAGGGCTATTGGGGGGGTCAGGGCTATGGGGGGGTGTCAGAGTTATTGGGGGAGGGGGTCAGGGCTATTGGGGGGGTCTCAGGGGAGGTCTCAGGGCTATGGGGGGTGGTCTCTGGGGGGGTCACGGCTATTGGGGGGGGTCTCAGGGCTATGGGGGTCTCTGGGGGTCTCTGGGGGTCTCAGGGCTATGGGGGTCTCAGGGCTACTGGTGGGGTCTCTGGGCTATGGGGGGTCTCAGGGCTATGGGGGGGGTCTCTGGGGGTCTCAGGGCTATTGGGTGAGGGGTCTCTGGGGGTGTCAGGGTTATTGGGGGGGTCTCAGGGCTATTGGGGGGGTCTCAGGGCTATTGGGGGAGGTCTCAGGGCTATTGGGGGGGGGTGTCTCAGGGCTATTGGGGGGGTCTCAGGGGAGGTCTCAGGGCTATTGGGGGGGTCTCTGGGGGTCTCAGGGTTATCTCGGGGGGGTCTCAGGGCTATGGGGGGGTCTCTGGGGGTCTCAGGGTTATTGTGGGGGGTCTCAGGGCTATGGGGGGTCTCTGGGGTCTCAGGGTTATTGTGGGGGTCTCAGGGCTATGGGGGGTCTCTGGGGGTCTCAGGGCTATTGGGGGGGTCTCAGGGCTATTGGGGGGGGTCTCTGAGGGGGTCAGAGCTATTGGGGGGGGTCTCAGGGCTATGGGGGGGGTCTCAGGGCTATGGGGGGGTCTCTGGGGGTCTCAGGGCTATTGGGGGGGGTCTCAGGGCTATTGGGGGGTCTCTGAGGGGGTCAGGCCTATTGGGGGGAGTCTCTGGGGGTCAGGGCTATCGGGGGAGGTCTCAGGGCTATTGGGGGGGTCTCTGGGGGGGTCAGGGCTATCGGGGGGGTCTCTGGGGGTCTCAGGGCTATGGGGGGGTCCTCAGGGCTATGGGGGGGTCTCTGGGGGGGTCAGGGCTATCGGGGGAGGGGTCAGGGCTATCAGGGGAGGGGGTCAGGCCTATTGGGGGGGGGTCTCAGGGCTATTGGGGGGGGGTCAGGGGGTGTCAGGGCTATGGGGGGGTGTCTCAGGGCTATGGGGGGGGGTCTCTGGGGGTCTCAGGGTTATTGGGGGGGGTCTCAGGGCTATGGGGGGGGTCTCTGGGGGTCTCAGGGTTATTGTGGGGGGTCTCAGGGCTATGGGGGGGGTCTCAGGGCTATGGGGGGGGTCTCTGGGGGTCTCAGGGCTATCGGGGGAGGGGTCTCAGGGCTATCAGGGGAGGGGTCTCAGGGCTATTGGGGGGGTCTCAGGGCTATTGGGGGGGGTCAGGGGGTGTCAGGGCTATTGGGGGGTGTCTCAGGGCTATGGGGGGGGTCTCTGAGGGGTCTCAGAGCTATTGGGGGGGGTCTCAGGGCTATGGGGGGGGTCTCTAGGGGTCTCAGGGTTAGGTCTCTGGGGGTCTCAGGGCTATGGGGGGGTCTCTGGGGCTCTCAGGGGTGTCTCTGGGGGTCTCAGGGCTATTGGGGGGTCTCAGGGCTATGGGGGGGTCTCTGGGGGTCTCAGGGCTATTGGGGGGGTCTCAGGGCTATTGGGGGGGTCTCTGAGGGGGTCAGAGCTATTGGGGGGGTCTCAGGGCTATGGGGGGGGTCTCAGGGCTATGGGGAGGGTCTCTGGGGGTCTCAGGGCTATGGGGGGGGTCTCAGGGCTATTGGGGGGGGTCTCTGGGGGTCTCAGGGTTATTGGGGGGGTCTCAGGGCTATGGGGGGGTCTCTGGGGGTCCCTCACCGGTCCAGCAGCGCCAGCAGCGCCAGGCGGTCGTAGCGCAGGCGCACCCAGCGCCCCGGCAGCACCCGGCAGCGGTAGGAGCGGCGAGGGGGGGGCCGGGACCCCCCCCCGAATCCTGGGGGGCTCCAGCAGCTCCAGCTGTGAGGGGGGTGGGGGGGACACAAACAGGGAGATTCACCTGCTGTCATACTGGTCATACTGGTCCCATCACCACCCCGCCCCCCCCCCCCCAAAATGTGCCCCCCCCCCCCCAAATAAACCACTTTGGGGGGGGGGGGGTTGTTTGTGCTCCCTCCCCCCCCCCAGCACTCTCACCTGTGCCCCCCCCCAATATCCCTGACACCCCCCCAAGAGACCCCCCCAATACCCCTGACACCCCCCAAGAGACCCCCCCAATACCCGACCCCCCCATACCCCTGACACCCCCCCAGAGACCCCCCCATACCCCTGACACCCCCCCAGAGACCCCCCAATACCCCTGACACCCCCCCCCAGAGATCCCCCCCCCAATACCCCTGACATCCCCAGAGACCCCCCCTGACACCCCCCAGAGACCCCCCATACCCCTGACACCCCCCCAGAGACCCCCATACCCTGACATCCCCCCAGAGACCCCCAATATCCCTGACCCCCATGCCCCTGACCCCCCCAGGCCCCCCCAATACCCCTGACCCCGCTTCCCATACCCCTGACACCCCCATGTGGCCCCCCAACCTCCCTGAGCCCCCCCCAATACCCCTGACACCCGCCTGTGCACCCCTACCCCCCTGAGACCCCCCCAATACCCCTGACACCCCCTGTGACCCCCCTCCCCCCCTCACCTCGGGTGCCTCGAGGGGTCCCCTGTGCAGCGGGCGCCCCCCCTTGGGGTTGGGGGGGGACAGGGGAGACCCTCCCCACCTCTGCTGAGGTGACGCTGGAGGAGGGGGAGTGACGGTCCCTGGGGGGGGGGGGGGACGGGGTGAGGGGGGGGGCACTGGGACCCCCAATAACCCCCCCCCAAAATCCCTCCCACTACAGACCAGACCCCCCAAACTCTCCCCCCCCCCCCACAACAGAGCTGAGACACCCCAAATCCCCCCAGCTATGGGGGGTGGGGGGGGCAGGAAACACTCCCCAGCCCCCCCCCAAAATCCCCCCCACATCACCAGCCCCCCAAATCCCCCCCCAAATCCCCCTATTATGAACCAGGAGGGGGGGGTGAACCCCCTCCCAGCCCCCCCAAATCCCCCTATTATAGACCAGGAGGGGGGGTGATGCTCCCCAGCCCCCCCAAATCTCCCTGATATGAAGCAGAAGGGGGTGAACCCCCCCAACCCCCCAAATCCCCCCCAAGTTCCCCTATTAAGAAGCAGGAGGGGGTGAACCCCCCCAGCCCCCCCAAATCCCCCTATTATAGACCAGGAGGGGGGGTGATGCTCCCCAGCCCCCCCAGCCCCCCCAGATCCCCCTGATATGAAGCAGGAGGGGGTGAACCCCCCCAACCCCCCCAAATTCCCCTATTAAGAAGCAGGAGGGGGTGAACCCCCCCAGCCCCCCAGATCCCCCTGATATGAAGCAGGAGGGGGTGAGCCCCCCAGCCCCCCCAAATGCCCCCCAAATCCCCCTATTATGAACCAGGAGGGGAGTGAACCCCCCCAGCCCCCCAAATCCCCCTATTAAGAACCAGGAGGGGGTGAACCCCCAAATCCCCCCCCTCACCACGTGCCGCCGGGGGGGGCTCAGCCCCACTCTGCCCCACGGGGTTCTCGTAGCCCCCCCAGACACCCCAAAAGTGTAGGACCGACGGACACCTGTGGGGACACACGGACGGGGGGGGGGTCAACGTGGGGGGGGGGAATTTTGGGGTTGGGGGGGGGGGTCCCGAGGGGGTGTGGGGGGGTCCTGGGGGGGGTGTGGGGGGGTATTTTGGGGTGGGGGGGTCCCGGGGTGGGGTGGGGGTGTCCCGGGGGGGTGTGTGGGGATTTTGGGGTGGGGGGGGTCCTAGGGGGGTGGGGAGGGGATTTTGGGGTGGGGGGCTCCTGGGGGGGGGTGTGGGGGGGTCCTGGGGGGTGTGGGTATTTTGGGGTGGGGGGGTGTGGTGGGTATTTTGGGGTGGGGGGGTCCCGGGGTGGGGTGGAGGGGTCCTGGGGGGGGTGTGTAGGTATTTTGGGGGGGGGGGGTGTCCCGGGGGGGGTGTGTGTGGGGATTTTGGGGTGGGGGGGGTCCTGGGCGGGGTGGGGGGGTATTTTGGGGTGGGGGTGTCCCGGGGGGTGTGTGTGGGTATTTTGGAGTGGGAGGGGTCCCAGGGGTGTGTGTGGGGGTATTTTGGGGTGGGGGGGGTCCCGGGGGGGGGGTGTGGGGATTTTGGGGTGGGGGGGCTCCTAGGGGGATGGGGAGGGGGTCCTAGGGGGGTGTGGGGGGAGTTCCAAGGGGGTTGGGGTGGGCATTTTAGGGTGGGGGGGTATTTTGGGTTGGGGGGCTCCCAGGGGGTGTGATGGGTATTTTGGGGTGTGGGGGTCCCGGGGGGGGGTTTGATGGGTATTTTGGGGTGGGGGGGTCCCGGGGGGGGGGTGTGGGGACGGGGGTGTGATGGGTATTTTGGGGTGGGGGGGGTCCCGGGGGGGGGGTGTGATGGGTATTTTGGGGTGTGGGGGTCCCGGGGGGGGGTTTGATGGGTATTTTGGGGTGGGGGGGTCCCGGGGGGGGGTGTGACGGGTATTTTGGGGTGGGGGGGTCCCGGGGGGGGTGTGACGGGTATTTTGGGGTGGGGGGGTCCCGGGGGGGGGGTTTGATGGGTATTTTGGGGTGGGGGGGTCCCGGGGGGGGTTTGATGGGTATTTTGGGGTGTGGGGGTCCCGGGGGGGGTGTGATGGGTATTTTGGGGTGGGGGGGTCCGGGGGGGGTGTGATGGGTATTTTGGGGTGGGGGGGTCCCGGGGGGGGGTGTGATGGGTATTTTGGGGTGGGGGGGTCCCGGGGGGGGTGTGATGGGTATTTTGGGGTGGGGGGGTCCCGGGGGGGGGGTGTGATGGGTATTTTGGGGTGGGGGGGGTCCCGGGGGGGGTGTGATGGGTATTTTGGGGTGGGGGGGTCCCGGGGGGGGGGGTGTGATGGGTATTTTGGGGTGGGGGGGGTCCCGGGGGGGGGTGTGATGGGTATTTTGGGGTGGGGGGGTCCCGGGGGGGGTGTGATGGGTATTTTGGGGTGGGGGGGGTCCCGGGGGGGGGTGTGATGGGTATTTTGGGGTGGGGGGGTCCCGGGGGGGGGTGTGATGGGTATTTTGGGGTGGGGGGTCCCGGGGGGTCTGATGGGTATTTTGGGGTGGGGGGGTCCCGGGGGGGGTGTGATGGGTATTTTGGGGTGGGGGGGTCCCGGGGGGGGTGTGACGGGTATTTTGGGGTGGGGGGGTCCCGGGGGGGTGTGACGGGTATTTTGGGGTGGGGGGGTCCCGGGGGGGGGTGTGATGGGTATTTTGGGGTGGGGGGGTCCCGGGGGGGGGTGTGATGGGTATTTTGGGGTGGGGGGGTCCCGGGGGGGGGTGTGATGGGTATTTTGGGGAGGGGGGTCCCGGGGGGGGTGTGATGGGTATTTTGGGGTGGGGGGGTCCCGGGGGGGGGTGTGATGGGTATTTTGGGGTGGGGGGGTCCCGGGGGGGGTGTGATGGGTATTTTGGGGTGGGGGGGTCCCGGGGGGGGTGTGATGGGTATTTTGGGGTGGGGGGGTCCCGGGGGGGGTGTGATGGGTATTTTGGGGTGGGGGGGGTCCCGGGGGGGGGTGTGATGGGTATTTTGGGGTGGGGGGGGTCCCGGGGGGGTGTGACGGGTATTTTGGGGTGGGGGGGTCCCGGGGGGGGTTTGATGGGTATTTTGGGGTGGGGGGGTCCCGGGGGGGGTTTGATGGGTATTTTGGGGTGGGGGGGTCCCGGGGGGGGGTTTGATGGGTATTTTGGGGTGGGGGGGTCCCGGGGGGGGTTGATGGGTATTTTGGGGTGGGGGGGGTCCCGGGGGGCGGGTGTGATGGGTATTTTGGGGTGGGGGGGGTCCGGGGGGGGGTGTGACGGGTATTTTGGGGTGGGGGGGTCCCGGGGGGGGTTGTGATGGGTATTTTGGGGTGGGGGGGTCCCGGGGGGGGAGTGTGACGGGTATTTTGGGGTGGGGGGTCCCGGGCGGGGTGTGATGGGTATTTTGGGGTGGGGGGGTCCCGGGGGGGGGGTGTGACGGGTATTTTGGGGTGGGGGGGTCCCGGGGGGGGTGTGATGGGTATTTTGGGGTGGGGGGGTCCCGGGGGGGGGTGTGATGGGTATTTTGGGGTGGGGGGGTCCCGGGGGGGGGTGTGATGGGTATTTTGGGGTGGGGGGTCCCGGGGGGGGTGTGACGGGTATTTTGGGGTGGGGGGTCCCGGGGGGGGGTGTGATGGGTATTTTGGGGTGGGGGGGTCCCGGGGGGGGTGTGATGGGTATTTTGGGGTGGGGGGGTCCCGGGGGGGTTTGATGGGTATTTTGGGGTGGGGGGGGTCCGATGGGTATTTTGGGGAGGGGGGTCCCGGGGGGGTCCGATGGGTATTTTGGGGAGGGGGGTCCCGGGGGGGGGTGTGATGGGTATTTTGGGGTAGGGGGGTCCCGGGGGGGGGTGTGACGGGTATTTTGGGGTGGGGGGGGTCCCGGGGGGTGTGATGGGTATTTTGGGGTGGGGGGGTCCGATGGGTATTTTGGGGTGGGGGGGTCCCGGGGGGGTGTGACGGGTATTTTGGGGTAGGGGGTCCCGGGGGGGGGTGTGACGGGTATTTTGGGGTGGGGGGGTCCCGGGGGGGGGGTGTGACGGGTATTTTGGGGTGGGGGGTCCCGGGGGGGGGTGTGACGGGTATTTTGGGGTAGGGGGGTCCCGGGGGGGGGTGTGACGGGTATTTTGGGGTGGGGGGGTCCCGGGGGGGGTGTGATGGGTATTTTGGGGTGGGGGGGTCCGATGGGTATTTTGGGGAGGGGGGTCCCGGGGGGGGTTTGATGGGTATTTTGGGGTGGGGGGCTCCCGGGGGGGGGTTTGATGGGTATTTTGGGGTGGGGGGGTCCCGGGGGGGGTGTGATGGGTATTTTGGGGTGGGGGGGTCCCGGGGGGGGGTCTCTCACCGCTCTCATCATAGAAGTAGTGCACGGCCCCCTCGGAGGTGTCGTCGAAGGCGGCGGCCTCGTGCAGGGACCCCCGGGGGGGGGGGCAGCAGAAGGGCCCCCGCCAGCTGCAGGGGCCCCGGCAGCCGCAGCGCCCGCCCGGGGGGGCAGCCCGCCCACGGGGGGGGTCTGGCAGCCTGGGGAGGGGGGGAGGCTTGTGGGGGGGGGGTTTGGGGGGGGAAGGGGGGTTTGGAGAGGGTTTGGGGAGGGGAAGGGGTTTTGGGGGGGTTTGGGGGGGTGTCTGGTAGCCTGGGGAGGGGGGAGGCTTGTGGGGGTTTGAGGGGGGGAAGATGGGGGTGGAGGGTCTGGGGAGGGGGTCTGGCAGCCTGGGGAGGGGGGAGGCTTGTGGGGGGGTTTTGGGGGGGGGAAGGGGGGTTTGGAGAGGGTTTTGGGGAGGGGAAGGGGTTTTGGGGGGGTTTGGGGGGGGGGAAGGTGGTGGAGGGTCTGGGTGTTGGGGGGGGGGTATTTGGGGGGGGAGGGGAAAGGGGGGGTATTTGGGGGGGAGGGGAAAGGGGGGTATTTGGGGGGGAGGGGAAAGGGGGGTATTTGGGGGGGAGGGGAAGGGGGGTATTTGGGGGGAGGGGAAGGGGGGGTATTTGGGGGGGGAGGGGAAAGGGGGGTATTTGGGGGGGAGGGGAAGAGGGGTATTTGGGGGGGGGGGGGTGTTACCTGGGGGGGACCCCATGGCCGAGGAGGGGGGTGGGGTTGGACCCAGCGTGGTGCCGGCGACGGGTGGTTTGGGTGGGGGGGGCACCCGCTGCACCCCCAGA
The DNA here is from genome assembly GCA_027925045.1 of Hypotaenidia okinawae. Classification (NCBI taxonomy): domain Eukaryota; kingdom Metazoa; phylum Chordata; class Aves; order Gruiformes; family Rallidae; genus Hypotaenidia; species Hypotaenidia okinawae. The sequence goes on from BSDF01000037.1 coordinate 343,263, forward strand.
TCTGGGGGGGGAGGGGGGGGCACAGCGGGTCAGGACACCCCCCCCCAATACCCCCCAAAACCCACCCCCGAGCCCCCCTCCCCCAAATTCCCCCCTCCCATTCCCCCCTCCCAAGCCCCCCTCCCCCGAATCTGTCCCCCCCAAGACCCCCCCAAATCACCCCCTCCGAGCCCCCTCCCCCAAATTCCCCCCAATCTGCCCCTCCAAGACCCCCCTCAAATCCCCCCCCAAATCTAGCCCCCAACCCCCCCAAATCCCCCCTCCAAGCCCCCCTCCCCCAAATTCCCCCCCAACCCCCCCAAATGCCCCCCTCCAAGTCCCCTCTCCCCCAAATCTGCCCCTCCAAGACCCCCCCAAATCCCCCCCGAGCCCCCTCCCCCAAATCCCCCCAAATCCCCCCTCCAAGACCCCCCCAAATCCCCCCTCTGAGCCCCCTCCCCCAAATTCCCCCCCTCAAATCCCCCCTCCCAAGCCCCCCTCCCCCAAATCTGCCCCCCAAGCCCCCCCAAACTCCCCCCAAATCTGCCCCTCCAAGACCCCCCAAATCCCCCCTCAAATCCGCCTCCCCAAATCTGCCCCCCAAATCCCCCCCCGAGCCCCCTCCCCCAAATTCCCCCCAAATCCTCCCCTGCAAGACCCTCCCCAAATCCCCCTCCCCCAAATCTGCCCAAGACCCTCCCCCAAAATCCCCCCCTCCGAGCCCCCCTCCCCCAAATCTGCCCCCCAACCCCCCCGCTCTGAGCCCCCTCCCCCAAATTCCCCCCCCCAAGCCCCCCCCCAAAATCTACCCCCCAACCCCCCCCCCCAAATCTGCCCCTTCAAGCCCTCCCCTCACCCAAATTCCCCCCTCTGAGCCCCCTCCCCCAAATCTGCCCCCCAACCCCCCCCCCAAATCCCCCCCACCTCCTGCTCCGGGGGTCTCCCCTGTGCAGCTGCTCTCTGGGGGTGGGGGGGGGTTCCCCCTCGGGGGGGCCTCCAAATCAGCCTTGGCCAGGGGGGTTGGGAGGGGGCGGGGGGGCAGGGGGGGGTCCGGGGGGGGTGGGGTGGGGGAGAGGCTGGAGGAGGAAGAAGAGGAAGAGGAGGAAGAGACACGAGGGGGGGGGGGGCTGGAGGCCAGGCTGAGGCTGGACCCCCCCCTGAAGACCCCCCCCCCAATTCTCAAGGAAGGGGGGTTCAATTTGGGGGGGGGGGTCTGGTTCATCCCCCTCCGGGGGGGCAGCACCCCAGGGCTGTCCAGGGGGGTGCAGACGGTGTGTTGGCTGCTGGGGGTCCCACAGCCCGGCCCCCCTCTTCATCACCCCCCCCCGACCCCCCCGCTCCCTGAAGACCCCCCCTGATGGAGGGGGGAGAGGAAGGAGGGGGGCGGTGGGGGGGACACCCCAAATTCCATGTCAGCTCCTGGAGGGGTCCCTGGGGGGGGATCTGGGGGGGGGAGGGAAAAGGGGTCAGGGTGGGGAGGGGGCCCCCAAAATTGGGTTGACCCCCCCAACAAGCTCCCTCAAAAGGGTCCTGAACTCCCCCCAGCCCCCCAAAACCCCCTCAATGCCCCCCAAAACCCCTTCAACCCCCCCCAGCTCCTTCAGTCCCCCCAGCCCCCCCAGCCCCCCAAAACCCCCTCAATGCCCCCCCAAAACCCCTTAGTGTCCCCCCCAAAAGCCTCTCAACCCCCCCAGTCCCCCAAAACCCCCTCAACCCCCCCAGGCCCTTAGTGTCCCCCCAGCCCCCCTAAAAGCCTCTCAACGTCCCCCAGCCCCCCAAACCCCTCAACCCCCAGGCCCTTAGTGGCCCCCCAGCCCCCTAAAAGCCTCTCAACGCCCCCCAGCCCCCCAAAACCCCTTCTGCCCCCCAAAACCCCCTCAGCCCCTCCAAAACCCCCTCAAAGCCCCCCCAGCTCCTTAGTGTCCCCCCCAGCCCCCCTAAAAGCTTCTCAACGCCCCCCAGCCCCCCAAAACCCCTTCAGCCCCCACAAAACCCCTCAAACCCCCCTCAGCCCCCCCAAACCCCCTCAGCCCCCCCAACCCCCCAAAACCCCCTCAAACCCCCCTCAGCCCCCACAAACCCACCCCCAGCCCCTTAATGTCCCCCCAGCCGCCCCAAAACCCCCTCAACCCCCCCCAGCCCCCCAAAACCCACCTGGGGGGGCGAGGGGGGTCAGAGTGCAGCAGGTCCCTGTCGGCCGCGGTGACGATGACGTTGGTGCTGCCCCGCTGCAGCACCAGCTGCTGGATGTCTGGGGGGGGGGGGTGTTTGGGGGCTGAAGGGGGGGGGTTTGGGGGGCTGGGGGATGTTGAGAGACTTTGGGGGGCTGGGGACACTAGGGGCTGGGGGGTTGAGGGGGTTTTGGGGGGCTGAGGGGGTTGAGGGGTTTTGGGGGGGGGGACACTAAGGGGCTGGGGGGGGGTTTTGAGGGGTTTTGGGGGGGGGTGAGGAGCTTTGGGGGGCTGGGGGCACTAAGGGCTGGGTGGGTTTTAAGGGGGTTTTGGGGGCACTAAGGGGGGGTTTGGGGGGGGGGGCTGGGGGTTGAGGACTTTGGGGGGCTGGGGGGACACTAAGGGCTGGGGGGTTTGAGGGGTTTGGGGGGGCTGAGGGGGGTTTGAGGGGGTTTTGGGGGGGCTGGGGGGGACACTAAGGGGCTGGGGGGGGTTTTGAGGGGGTTTTGGGGGGGGTGAGGGGGGCGTTGAGGAGCTTTTAGGGGGGCTGGGGGGTACACTAAGAGGCTGGGTGGGTTTTAAGGGGGTTTTGGGGGGCTAAGGGGGGTTTGACGGGGTTTTGGGGGGCTGGGGGAGTGTTGAGAGACTTTTGGGGGGCTGGGGGGGACACTAAGGGGTTGGGGGGGTTTGAGGGGGTTTTGGGGGGGCTGAGGGGGGTTTGAGGGGGTTTTGGGGGGGCTGGGGGGGACACTAAGGGGCTGGGGGGGTTTTGAGGGGGTTTTGGGGGGGGTGAGGGGGGTTTGAGGGGGGTTTGGGGGGGCTGGGGGGGTTTGAGAGCCCGGGGGGTGTCGTGGGGGGTGGGACACACAGGCCCAAGGGGGTTTGAGGGGTGGGGGGCTTCAGGGGGGCACAAACACCCCCCCGGGGTTCTGAGAGCTGGGGGGGGGGCGTTGGGGGGGTGTTTGGGGGGCACATGGACCCCCCCAGGGGTTTGGGGGGTCAGAGAGCCCGGGGGGGGGTCGTGGGGGGTGGGACACACAGGCCCAAGGGGGGTCTGAGGGGTTGGGGGGGTCATGGGGGGGTCAGAGAGTTTGGGGGGGCACAGGGGAGGGTCTGAGTGGTGGGGGGGTCATGGGGGGTGTCAGAGAGTTTGGGGGGGGCGGGGGGGGGGTCTGAGGGGCAGGGGGGTGTCTGAAGGGTGGGGGGGGCACTGGAGGGGGTAAGGGGGGGGTCTGGGGGGGGGAGTGTCAGAGAGTTTGGGGGGGCACGGGGGAGGTCAGAGGGGTGGGGGGGTTGTGGGGGGGGTCAGAGAGTTTGGGGGGCACGGGGGGGTGTCTGAGGGGTTGGGGGGGCACGGGGGGGGGTGTCTGGGGGGTGGAGGGTCTGAGGGCAGGGGGGCCTGAGAGTTTGGGGGGGGCACGGGAGGGTCTGAGGGGTTGGGGGGGGGGCATGGGGGGGGGGGTCAGAGAGTTTGGGGGGGCACAGGGGCATGTCTGAGGGGCGGGGGGGGCACGGGGGGGTCTGAGGGGTGGGGGGGCACAAGGGGGGTGTCAGAGAGTTTGGGGGGGGCACGTGGGGGGTCCTGAGAGTTTGGGGGCTCATGGGGGGGTCTGAGGAGTGGGGGGGGGGGGTGTCTGAGAGTTTGGGGGGGCACGGGGGGGTCTGAGGGGTGGGGGGGTCCTGGGGGGGGTCAGAGAGTTTGGGGGGGTCCTGGGGGGGTCAGAGAGAGTTTGGGGGGGTCCTGGGGGGGGTCAGAGAGAGTTTGGGGGGGGGGTCCTGGGGGGGGTCAGAGAGAGTTTGGGGGGGTCCTGGGGGGGGTCAGAGAGAGTTTGGGGGGTCCTGGGGGGGGTCAGAGAGAGTTTGGGGGGGGGGTCCTGGGGGGGTCAGAGAGAGTTTTGGGGGGGTCCTGGGGGGATCAGAGAGAGTTTGGGGGGGGGGTCCTGGGGGGGTCAGAGAGAGTTTGGGGGGGGGTCCTGGGGGGGGGGTCAGAGAGAGAGTTTGGGGGGGTCCTGGGGGGGTCAGAGAGAGTTTGGGGGGGTGAGGGGGGTTTGGGGGGGGTCAGAGAGAGTTTGGGGGGGGGTCCTGGGGGGGGTCAGAGAGAGTTTGGGGGGGGGGTCCTGGGGGGGTCAGAGAGAGTTTTGGGGGGGGTCCTGGGGGGGGGTCAGAGAGAGTTTGGGGGGGGGTCCTGGGGGGGGTCAGAGAGAGTTTGGGGGGGTCCTGGGGGGGGTCAGAGAGAGTTTGGGGGGGGGGTCCTGGGGGGGGTCAGAGAGAGTTTGGGGGGGTCCTGGGGGGGGGTCAGAGAGAGTTTGGGGGGGGGTCCTGGGGGGGTCAGAGAGAGTTTGGGGGGGGGTCCTGGGGGGGTCAGAGAGAGTTTGGGGGGGTCCTGGGGGGGGTCAGAGAGAGTTTGGGGGGGGGTCCTGGGGGGGGTCAGAGAGAGTTTGGGGGGGTCCTGGGGGGGGTCAGAGAGAGTTTGGGGGGGGTGAGGGGGGTTTGGGGGGGGTCAGAGAGAGTTTGGGGGGGGGTCCTGGGGGGGTCAGAGAGAGTTTGGGGGGGGGGTCCTGGGGGGGTCAGAGAGAGTTTTGGGGGGGGGGGTCCTGGGGGGGGTCAGAGAGAGTTTGGGGGGGGGTCCTGGGGGGGGTCAGAGAGAGTTTGGGGGGGTCCTCGGGGGGTCAGAGAGAGTTTGGGGGGGGTCCTGGGGGGGGTCAGAGAGAGTTTGGGGGGGGTCCTGGGGGGGTCAGAGAGAGTTTGGGGGGGTCCTGGGGGGGTCAGAGAGAGTTTGGGGGGTCCTGGGGGGGTCAGAGAGAGTTTGGGGGGTGAGGGGGTTTGGGGGGTCAGAGAGAGTTTGGGGGGGGGTCCTGGGGGGGTCAGAGAGAGTTTGGGGGGTCCTGGGGGGGGTCAGAGAGAGTTTGGGGGGGTGAGGGGGGTTTGGGGGGGGTCAGAGAGAGTTTGGGGGGGGGTCCTGGGGGGGTCAGAGAGAGTTTTGGGGGGGGTCCTGGGGGGGTCAGAGAGAGTTTGGGGGGGTGAGGGGGGTTTGGGGGGGTCAGAGAGAGTTTGGGGGGGGGTCCTGGGGGGGTCAGAGAGAGTTTGGGGGGTCCTGGGGGGGGTCAGAGAGAGTTTGGGGGGGTCCTGGGGGGGTCAGAGAGAGTTTGGGGGGGGGTCCTGGGGGGGGTCAGAGAGAGTTTGGGGGGGGTCCTGGGGGGGTCAGAGAGAGTTTGGGGGGGTCCTGGGGGGGGGTCAGAGAGAGTTTGGGGGGGTGAGGGGGTTTGGGGGGGGTCAGAGAGAGTTTGGGGGGGGTCCTGGGGGGGTCAGAGAGAGTTTGGGGGGTCCTGGGGGGGTCAGAGAGAGTTTGGGGGGGGGTCCTGGGGGGGTCAGAGAGAGTTTGGGGGGTCCTGGGGGGGGTCAGAGAGAGTTTGGGGGGGGGTCCTGGGGGGGGTCAGAGAGAGTTTGGGGGGGGTCCTGGGGGGGTCAGAGAGAGTTTGGGGGGGTCCTGGGGGGGTCAGAGAGAGTTTGGGGGGGGGGTCCTGGGGGGGGTCAGAGAGAGTTTGGGGGGGTGAGGGGGTTTGGGGGGGGTCAGAGAGAGTTTGGGGGGGGGTCCTGGGGGGGTCAGAGAGAGTTTGGGGGGGGGGTCCTGGGGGTCAGAGAGAGTTTGGGGGGGTCCTGGGGGTCAGAGAGAGTTTGGGGGGTGAGGGGGTCTGGGGGGGGTCAGAGAGAGTTTGGGGGGGGGGGTCCTGGGGGGGTCACTCACCCCTGGCTGCTCTAGTGTCCTCCAGATGTGGCAACAACTCCTGGGGGGGCAAAAAGAGGGGGGAGGAAAAGGGGGTTAGGGGGGTCCCAGAGCATTCCCCCCCCCCCAAAATGGGGTGTGTGACCCCCCCCCCCCCAAACTCACCGAGAGCTGGTTGAAGCCGCAGAGCGAGGGGGGGCTGCAGCGCAGGGGGGGGTCTGCAGCACCGACAGCTCCACCCCCCCCCGGGGGGCTGCCAGGGAGGTTATTTTGGGGGGGGGGGGGGCACACACACCCCTGGGACCCCCACACACCCCCCTTTCATGCCTTACCCCCCCAACTCCCTTAACCCCCCCAGCCCCCCCAAAACCTCTCAGCCCCCCCCCTTAGAACCCCCCCAGCCCCCCCCAACTTCCCCCACCCCCCTAAAAACCCTCAGCCCCCCCAAACCTCTCAGCCCCCCCTTAGAACCCCCCCAGCCCCCCCAAAACCTCTCAGCCCCCCCATTAAATCCCTTCCACGTGACCCCCCCCAAAATTGACCCCCCAATCCCCCCCAGCCCCCCTCTTAGAACCCCCTCAACCCCCCCAACTCCCCCCACCCCCCTAAAAACCCTCAGCCCCCCCAGCCCCCCCAAAACCTCTCACCCCCCCCCTTAGAACCCCCTCAACCCCCTCCCCACCCCCAAAACCCCTCTTCAACCCCCTCCCCACCCCCCAAACCCCCACCTGGGGGGGTTCTCCCCCTCTTCAGGGGTGCGGAGCAGGGCTGCCCCCCCCCCCCCTCGTTGCCCCCCCCACCCCCCCAAAACCCCCCTCAGCCCCCTCCCCACCCCTCTCAGCCCCCCCCCCACCCCCCAAAACCCCTCTTCAACCCCCTCCCCACCCCCCAAACCCCCACCTGGGGGGTTCTCCCCTCTTCAGGGGTGCGGGGGCGGAGCAGGGCTCCCCCCCCCCACCTCGTTGCCCCCCCCCAACCCCCTCAGCCCCCACCCCACCCCCCAAAACCCCCTTCAACCCCCTCCCCACCCCCCAAAAACCCCCTCCAGCCCCCTCCCCACCCCTCTCCAACCCCCTCCCCACCCCCCAAACACTCCTCTTCAACCCCCTCCCCACCCCCCAAACCCCCACCTGGGGGGGTTCTCCCCCTCTTCAGGGGTGCGGGGGCGGAGCAGGGCTGCCCCCCCCCCTCGTTGCCCCCCCCCCAACCCCCTCAGCCCCCACCCCACCCCCCAAAACCCCTTTAACCCCCTCCCCACCCCCCAAAAACCCCCTCAGCCCCCTCCCCACCCCTCTCCAACCCCCTCCCCACCCCCCAAACCCCCACCTGGGGGGGTTCTCCCCCTCTTCAGGGGTGCGGGGGCGGAGCAGGGCTGCCCCCCCCCTCGTTGCCCCCCCTCGGGGTCCCCCCCTCGGGGTCGCGGTCGAACAGCGCGTGGAGCCGGTAATTCACCGTCTTCACCGCGGCGAAGAACCCGGCGACCAGGGCACAGTACAGGGCCCCCACGGCTGGGCTGGGGGGCAGGGCCTGGGGGGGGACAAGGGGGTCAAGGGGATCCCCCTAAACCCCTCAGACCCCCCCAAACCCCTCAGACCCTCCCCAAACCCCCCCAAACCCCTCAAAACCCCCTCAGACCCCTCCAGATCATCCCAGGGCACAGTACAGGGCCCCCATGGCTGGGCTGGGGGGCAGGGCCTGGGGGGACAAGGGGGGTCAAGGGGATCCCCCTAAACCCCTCAGACCCCCCCAAACCCCTCAGACCCTCCCCAAACCCCCCAAACCCCTCAAAACCCCCTCAGACCCCTCCAGATCATCCCAGGGCACAGTACAGGGCCCCCATGGCTGGGCTGGGGGCAGGGCCTGGGGGGGACACAAGGGGGGTCAAGGGGATCCCCCGATCCCAAAGAGACCCCCCAAACCCCTCAGACCCCCCAAACCCCTCAGACCCCCCCAAACCCCTCAGACCCCTCCAGATCATCCCAGGGCACAGTACAGGGTCCCCACGGCTGGGCTGGGGGGCAGAGCCTTGGGGGGGGACAGGGGGAGTCAAGGGGACCCCCCCGATCCCAAAGAGACCCCCCCAAACCCCTCAGACCCCCCCAAACCCCTCAGACCCCCCCCCAGCCCTCCCAAATCCCTCAGACACCCCCCAAGGCACTCAGAACCCCCTCAGACCCTCCCAGGGCACAGTACAGGGCCCCCACGGCTGGGCTGGGGGGCAGGGCCTGGGGGGGGACAAGGGGGGTCAAGGGGATCCCCCTAAACCCCTCAGACCCCCCCAAACCCCTCAGACCCTCCCCAAACCCCCCCAAACCCCTCAAAACCCCTCAGACCCCTCCAGATCATCCCAGGGCACAGTACAGGGCCCCCACGGCTGGGCTGGGGGGCAGGGCCTGGGGGGGGACAAGGGGGTCAAGGGGATCCCCCTAAACCCCTCAGACCCCCCCAAACCCCTCAGACCCTCCCCAAACCCCCCCAAACCCCTCAAAACCCCCTCAGACCCCTCCAGATCATCCCAGGGCACAGTACAGGGCCCCCATGGCTGGGCTGGGGGGCAGGGCCTGGGGGGGGGAAAAGGGGGGTCAAGTGGATCCCCCCTAAACCCCTCAGACCCCCCAAACCCCTCAGACCCTCCCCAAACCCCCCCAAACCCTTCAGACTCCCCCTCAGACCCCTCCGGATCCCCTCAGACCCTCCCAGGGCCCCCACGGCTGGGCTGGGGGGCAGAGCCTGGGGGGGGACAAGGGGGGTCAAGGGGATCCCCCTGATCCCAAAGAGACCCCCCCAAACCCCTCAGACCCCCCCAAGCCCCTCAGAACCCCCTCAGACACCCCCCAAACCCCCCAGACCCCCCCAAGCTCCCTCCCTGCACCCCCAGGCCCCCCAGGCCCCCTCCCCGCCCCCCCAGGCCCACCCAAGCTTCCTCCCTGCCCCCCCAGGCCCCCTGCCTGCCCCCACCAGACCCCCCCAGGCCCTCTCCCTGAGCCCCCAGACCCCCCCAGGCCCCCTCTCTGCCCCCCCCAGCCCCCCCCCGCCCCCCTCTCTGCCCCCCAGGCCCCCCCCCCGCCCCCCCAGGCCCTCCCAGGCCCCCTATCTCTCCCCCCAGGCCCCCCAAGCTCCCTCCCTGACCCCCCAGGCCCCCTCCCCGCCCCCCCAGGCCCTCCCAGGCCCCCTATCTCTCCCCCTCAGGCCCCCCAGGCCCCCTCCCCGCCCCCCCAGGCCCACCCAAGCTTCCTCCCTGCCCCCCCAAGCCCCTCCAGGCCCCCTCTCTACCCCTCCCCGCCCCCCAGGCCCCCTCCCTGACCCCCCAGGCCCCCTGCCTGCCCCCCCCAGAACCACCCAGGCCCTCTCCCTGAGTCCCCAGACCCCCCCAGGCCCCCTCTCTGCCCCCCCAGCCCCCCCCGCCCCCCTCTCTGCCCCCCCAGGCCCCCCCCCGCCCCCCCAGGCCCTCCCAGGCCCCCTATCTCTCCCCCCAGGCCCCCCAAGCTCCCTCCCTGACCCCCCAGGCCCCCTCCCCGCCCCCCCAGGCCCTCCCAGGCCCCCTATCTCTCCCCTCAGGCCCCCCCAGGCCCCCTCCCCGCCCCCCCAGGCCCACCCAAGCTTCCTCCCTGCCCCCCCAAGCCCCTCCAGGCCCCCTCTCTACCCCTCCCCGCCCCCCAGGCCCCCTCCCTGACCCCCCAGGCCCCCTGCCTGCCCCCCCCAGAACCACCCAGGCCCTCTCCCTGAGTCCCCAGACCCCCCCAGGCCCCCTCTCTGCCCCCCCCAGCCCCCCCCCCCGCCCCCCCCCCCCCCAGGCCCTCCCAGGCCCCCTATCTCTCCCCCCAGGCCCCCCCAAGCCCCCTCCCCGCCCCCCCAGGCCCTCCCAGGCCCCCTATCTCTCCCCTCAGGCCCCCCCAGGCCCCCTCCCCGCCCCCCCAGCCCCCCCCCCCCCCCCCGCCCCCACCGTGTAGAGCACGAGCGGCAGCGCGAGCAGGAAGAGCCAGGCGTAGAGGTGGAAGCAGTTGGCGAAGGCGCTCTGGTGCGGGTCCAGGAACCAGCCGCCCGTCAGCGAGGCCCACACGCCCTGCCGCAGCACCTGCAGCGCCTGAGACCCCATCGCCGCCGCCGCCGCCCCGGCCCCGGGCCCGGCCCCCGGCCATGGGCCGCCCCGTTCTACCGGCGGCCTGCGCCGCTTCCGGGTTTGCCGCGCCGGAAATGGTGCTGACAGCTTCCGGCGCGCCGAGAAAGACGCCGCTTGCCCGGCTTTGGGTAAAGGCGGCACGGCGGGGTCTGCGCATGCGCGGCGCTCGGCCTGGGGCACCGCGCGGAGGGAACAAGCCCCGCCCGTTCTCTCTCCGCGCATGCGCGTCGCGCTCTCAGCCGCAGGGGCGGGCAGGAGGCCGCGCCCACTCTGCTCGCGCGCATGCGCACGATGCTCTCGGGCGGATATACGGGCGGGAAAGCAGCATCCACCCCTTCTCCCCCCTTCTCCCCTCTCTCCCCCTTCCTCCCCTCTCTCCCTCCCTCCCCTTCCTCCCTCTCTCTCTCTGCATGCGAGCTACGCTCTCCGCCACAGCGTATATGCAGGTGGGGGAACAAGCCCCGCCCATTCCCGGTCTGCGCATGCGCGCTGCGCTCTCCCTCAGCGCCTCAACCGCTTAATAAGCCCCGCCTACTCCCTCCCCGCACATGCGCACTCCACCGCCCCTCTTCCCCGCGCTTTCCCAGCCCCGGAAGCCCTTTGACGCATGCGCACAGCGAGCGCTCCGCCCTTCCCGCCTCTCCGCCCTTCCTTCTTCCTCCCCCGCCCCTTTCTCCGCGCATGCGCACACCCCGCCTTACCTTCCCCCCCCCCCCTCCCTTCCCGGTTCCCCCCCCCCCCCCGGCCTTCCGCCCAGGCCTAGGCCGCGGTAGGCCTCGGGGTTCCCCCCCACCCCCTACCCCAGGCCCCGCCGCCTCGCCTGGGCCTGCGGCTCCCCCCTTCCCTCCCCATAGGCCCAGGCGGCCGGGCCCCCCCCCCCCGGCCCCTTCCGCCCCCAGGGCCCAGTGTCCCGGCCTCCCGCACCCCCCCCACCCCCCCCCCCCCCGGGCCGGGCCCGCCCCGTCCGGCCCTTGGTTCCTTTTCCTTTGTCCCGGTGACAATGTCCCGGCTCCGCCTTCCCGGTGCCGCCTCCAGCCAGCTCGGGCCGGGCCGGGCCGGGGGGGGAACAACAACCGCTGACCCCGGGGAACCCAGGGGAGGCCTCGCCCGTCGTGTCCCCCCCTCCCCCCTCCTCCTGCCCCGGCCCCGGCCCCGCCGCTACCCCGGGGGACGCCGCCAGACGCCGCTTCTTTCGCTCTCCCCCACCCCACCTCCCTCCCCAGCCCCCCCAGCCCCAGCCCAGGACGCGGCGGCCGCCGGGGGAGACCAGGCGGGGACGGGACGGGACGGTGGGGGGGGGGGAGGGGTGAGGGGAAGAGGGGGGACGGGGGGGACGGAGGGGGGAAGGGGACGCGTGGGGGGACCCTACGAGCGGGGAGGTGGGGGGCCAGTGGAGGAATAAGGATCCCCGGGGGTCTGGTGGGACTGGAGGGAGACAGGGGGATCCAGAGGGGCTCTGGGATCCTTTAGGGACCCCTGGGATCTGTTCGGGACCATTAGGGATCCAGAGGGACTCTGGGATCCATTAGGGACCCCTGGGATCTGTTCGGGACCATTAGGGATCCAGAGGGACCCCTGGGATCTGTTCAGGACCATTAGGGATCCAGGGGGACTCTGGGATCCTTTAGGGACCCCTGGGATCTGTTTGGGACCATTAGGGATCCAGAGGGACTCTGGGATCCATTAGGGACCCCTGGGATCTGTTCGGGACCATTAGGGATCCAGAGGGACCCCTGGGATCTGTTCAGGACCATTAGGGATCCAGAGGGACTGGAAGGACCCTTGGGATATAGAAGGAGCCACGGGGATCCCGAGGGTGCCCTGGGATTCATAGGGACCCCCAGGCAGCCCTAGGGACCCCTGGGATCCAGAAGGAGCAGAGGGATCCCCAGGAATCAAAGGGATCCCCAGGATCCATTCGGGACCCCCGGGATCCAGAGAGAGCAGAGGGACCCCCTGGAATCCATAGGGACAGCTGGAGGGACCCCTGGAATCCAGAGGGATCCACAGGGACTCCCAGGATCCAGAGGGATCCAGAGGGACCCCCAGGGATCAGCAGGGAGCAGAGGAGCTCCAAGGATCTGTAGGGATCCAGAGGGACCCCCAGGATCCAGAGGGACCCCCCAGGATCCAGAGAGACACACAGGGTTCCATAGGGTTCCAGGGATCCAGAGGGACCCCCGGGATCCCTCCTGATCCAGAGGGACCCCCAGCACCTCTAGGAGCCTTGAAGACCCCCCAGGGATCTACAGGGACCCCGAAGGGACCCGGGTGAGGCGCAGAGACCCCCCCAGGGCCCCCCCTTCTCTCCCCCCTCCCCCAGGACCCATCGGACCCTTGGGCAGCACCTGCAAGGCCCTGGTGACCCCCAGGCGCTATAGGACCCCCATGGGGTCCCCTGAGCACCCCTAGGACCGCCCCCCCCCCCAACGAGCACCCACAGGACCCCCAAGCACCTCCCTGGGGGGAGCACCCCATGGAGTGGGGCCGGGTGTCCCCCTCCCCATCCTCCCCGGTGCGCTCCCCTCCCCTTCTTTCCAGGGGGGTCCCCTTCCCCCTTCCCCCTTTCCAGGGGGGTCCCGCTCTCCTTCCCCCCTTTTCTCAAGGGGTCCCACTCCCCCTTCCCCCTTTCCAGGGGGGGTCCCGCTCCCCTTCCTCCCCTTTCCAGGGGGTCCCCCGCTCCCCTTCCCCCCTTTTCCCAGGGGGTCCCGCTCCCCTTCCCCCCTTTTCCCAGGGGGTCCCGCTCCCCTTCCCCGCCTTTTCACAGGGGCTCCCACTCCCCTTCCCCCCTTTTCCCAGGGGGTCCCCCCCATCCTCCCCATCCCGCTCCCCTTCCCCCCTTTTCCCAGGGGGTCCCGCTCCCCTTCCCCCCTTTTCTCAAGGGCTCCCGCTCCCCTTCCCCCCTTTTCCCAGGGGGTCCCGCACCCCTTCCCCCCTTTTCCCAGGGGTTCCCCCCCATCCCGCTCCCCATCCCCCCAGGGGAAGGTCCCCCAAGAGCATCTTTTGGGGAGCTGCGGCTGGAGGAGCTGATCGGGGCCGGGGGTTCGGCCGGGTGTTTCGGGGGACGTGGCGGGGGGAGGTGGTGGCGGTGAAGGCGGCGCGGGGGGACGCGGGGGCGGCGGGGGCGGCCAGCCTGAGGAGGGAAGCCCGGCTCTACGCCCGCCTCCGGCACCCCAACTTGGTGGCCCTGAGGGCCGTGTGCCTGGAGCCCCCCCACCTCTGCTTGGTGATGGAGTTCGCGGCGGGGGGGCCCCTCTCCAGGGCCTTAGCGGGGCGCAAGGTGCCCCCGCTGTCCTCCTGGATTGGGCGCAGCAGGTCGCCCGGGGGATGAGGTACCTGCACGGGGGGACCCCCGTACCCCTCATCCACCGCGACCTCAAGTCGAGTAATGGTGAGTAAGGGGGGGGTTAGGGGGCACCCATGGGTGTTATGTGCATGGGGAGGGGGGATTTGGGGTGCTGGAGGGGTGGGTGTGCACCGTAGAGGGGGGTTAGGGGACACCCATGGGTGTTATGTGCAAGGGGAGGGGGGATTTGGGGTGCTGGGGAGGGGGATATGAGCCATAGAGGGGGGCTATGGGGCACCCATGGGTGTTATGTGCAGGGGGAGGGGGGATTTGGGGTGTTGGGGAGGGGTATTTGGGGTGTTGGGAAGGGGATATGAGCCATAGAGGGGGCTATGGGGCACCCATGGGTGTTATGTGCAAGGGGAGGGGGATTTGGGGTGTTGGGAGGGGTATTTGGGGTGTTGGGAAGGGGATATGAGCCATAGAGGGGGGCTATGGGGCACCCATGGGTGTTATGTGCAAGGGGAGGGGGATTTGGGGTGCTGGGGAGGGGGATATGAGCCATAGAGGGGGGCTATGGGGCACCCATAGGTTGGGGTGCACCATGGGGGTGCAGTTAGGGTCCACCCATGGGTTGGGGTGCAGTTTAGGGGGCACCCATGGTTTGGGATGCACCATGGGGGTGCAGTTAGGGTCCACCCATGGTTTGGGGTGCAGTTCAGGGGGCACCCATGGTTTGGGGTGCACCATGGGGGTGCAGTTAGGGTCCACCCATGGTTTGGGGTGCAGTTCAGGGGGCACCCATGGGTTGGGGTGCACCATGGGGGTGCAGTTAGGGTCCACCCATGGGTTGGGGTGCAGTTAGGTGGCACCCACGGGTTGGGGTGCACCATGGGGGTGCTGTTAGGGTGCACCCATGGGTTGGGGTGCAGTTAGGTGGCACCCATGGGTTGGGGTGCACCATGGGGGTGCAGTTAGGGTCCACCCATGGGTTGGGGTGCAGTTAGGTGGCACCCACGGGTTGGGGTGCACCATGGGGGTGCTGTTAGGGTGCACCCATGGTTTGGGGTGCACCATGGGGGTGCAGTTAGGGTCCACCCATGGTTTGGGGTGCAGTTATGTGGCACCCATGGTTTGGGGTGCCCCATGGGGGTGCAGTTAGGGTCCACCCATGGGTTGGGGTGCAGTTAGGGTCCACCCATATTTTGGGGTGCCCCACGGGGTTGCACCATCAGTCTGGAGACGATTCAGAGGGTGCCTTCCAACCCCTCTACGGGCAGAAGAGATTTCGGGGGGTCTGAACCCCCTTTTGCCCCCCCCAGTGCTGCTGGCCCGGCCGGTGGAGGGCGACGCGGTGAGCGGGACGACGCTGAAGATCTCGGACCTGGGGCTGGCGCGGGAGTGGCAGCGCACCACGCGCATGAGCGCCGCCGGCACCTACGCCTGGATGGCGCCCGAGGTCATCCGGGCATCCACCTTCTCCAAGGGCAGCGACGTCTGGAGGTGGGCACCCCGAAAACACACCCCCCTGGCACCCCAAAAACACCGCACCCCTGGCACCCCAAAAACACACCCCCCTGGCACCCCAAAACAACCCCCCTGGCACCCCAAAAAACACCCCCCTGGCACCCCGAAAACACCACACCCCTGGCACCCCAAAAACACACCCCCCTGGCACCCCAAAAACACCACCCCCTGGCACCCCAAAACACACCCCCCTGGCACCCCGAAAACACACCCCCCTGGCACCCCGAAAACACCCCCCTGGCACCCCGAAAACACACCCCCCTGGCACCCCAAAAACACACCCCCCTGGCACCCCAAAAACACACCCCCCTGGCACCCCAAAAACACACCCCCCTGGCACCCCAAAAACACACCCCTGCACCCCAAAACACACCCCCTGGCACCCCAAAAACACCGCACCCCTGGCACCCCAAAAACACACCCCCCTGGCACCCCGAAAACACACCCCCCTGGCACCCCAAAAACACACCCCCCTGGCACCCCAAAAACACACCCCCCTGGCACCCCAAAAACACACCCCCCTGGCACCCCAAAAACACACCCCCCTGGCACCCCAAAAACACCGCACCCCTGGCACCCCAAAAACACCGCACCCCTGGCACCCCAAAAACACACCCCCCTGGCACCCCAAAAACACACCCCCCTGGCACCCCAAAAACACACCCCCCTGGCACCCCAAAACACGCACCCCTGGCACCCCAAAAACACACCCCCCTGGCACCCCAAAAACACACACCCCTGGCACCCCAAAAACACACCCCCCTGGCACCCCAAAAACACCGCACCCCTGGCACCCCAAAAACACACCCCCCTGGCACCCCAAAAACACCGCACCCCTGGCACCCCAAAAACACACCCCCCTGGCACCCCAAAAACACACCCCCCTGGCACCCCAAAAACACACCCCCCTGGCACCCCAAAAACACACCCCCTGCACCCCAAAACACGCACCCCTGGCACCCCAAAACACACCCCCCTGGCACCCCAAAAACACACCCCCCTGGCACCCCAAAAACACACCCCCCTGGCACCCCAAAACACGCACCCCTGGCACCCCAAAAACACAAACCCCTGGCACCCCAAAAACACCGCACCCCTGGCACCCCAAAAACACACCCCCCTGGCACCCCAAAAACACACCCCCCTGGCACCCCAAAAACACACCCCCCTGGCACCCCAAAAACACACCCCCCTGGCACCCCAAAAACACACCCCCCTGGCACCCCAAAACACTGCACCCTGCACCCCAAAAACACCGCACCCCTGGCACCCCAAAAACACACCCCCCTGGCACCCCAAAAACACACCCCCCTGGCACCCCAAAAACACACCCCCCTGGCACCCCAAAAACACCGCACCCCTGGCACCCCAAAAACACACCCCCCTGGCACCCCAAAAACACAAACCCCTGGCACCCCAAAAACACACCCCCCTGGCACCCCAAAAACACCGCACCCCTGGCACCCCAAAAACACACCCCCCTGGCACCCCAAAAACACACCCCCCTGGCACCCCAAAAACACACCCCCCTGGCACCCCAAAAACACACCCCCCTGGCACCCCAAAAACACACCCCCTGCTCCCCAAAAACACGCACCCCTGGCACCCCAAAAACACACCCCCCTGGCACCCCAAAAACACCGCACCCCTGGCACCCCAAAAACACCGCACCCCTGGCACCCCAAAAACACTGCACCCCTGGCACCCCAAAAACACGCACCCCTGGCACCCCAAAAACACCGCACCCCTGGCACCCCGAAAACACACCCCCCTGGCACCCCAAAAACACACACCCCTGGCACCCCGAAAACACCGCACCCCTGGCACCCCAAAAACACACCCCCCTGGCACCCCAAAAACACCACCCCCTGGCACCCCAAAACACACCCCCCTGGCACCCCAAAAACACACCCTGCCCCCAAACACACCCCTGGCACCCCAAAACACACCCCCCTGGCACCCCAAAAACACCGCACCCCTGGCACCCCAAAAACACACCCCCCTGGCACCCCAAAAACACACCCCCCTGGCACCCCAAAAACACACACCCCTGGCACCCCGAAAACACCGCACCCCTGGCACCCCAAAAACACACCCCCCTGGCACCCCAAAAACACCGCACCCCTGGCACCCCAAAAACACACCCCCCTGGCACCCCAAAAACACACACCCCTGGCACCCCGAAAACACACACCCCTGGCACCCCAAAAACACACCCCCCTGGCACCCCAAAAACACCGCACCCCTGGCACCCCAAAAACACACCCCCCTGGCACCCCAAAAACACACCCCCCTGGCACCCCAAAAACACACACCCCTGGCACCCCGAAAACACCGCACCCCTGGCACCCCAAAAACACCGCACCCCTGGCACCCCAAAAACAACGCACCCCTTGCGCATGGAAACCACCCCCTGCACCCCAAAACCACCCCCTGTGCCCCAAAATATCCACCTGCACCCCAAAAAAACACCCCCCTGCACCCCAAAAACACCGCACCCCTTGCGCATGGAAACCTGCACCCGCTGCGCGCCCAAAAACCGCCCCCTGCACCCCAAAATATCCACCTGCACCCCAAAAACACCCCCCTGTGCCCCAAAAACACCCCCCTGGCACCCCAAAAACACCGCACCCCTTGTGGATGGAAACCACCCCCCTGTGCCCCAAAACCACTCCCTGCACCCCAAAAACATCCCCCTGCACCCCTAAAACACTGCACCCCTTGTGCATGGAAACCACCCCCCTGCACCCCAAAAACACCCCCCTGGCACCCCAAAAACACCGCACCCCTGGCACCCCAAAAACAACGCACCCCTTGCGCATGGAAACCACCCCCCTGTGCCCCAAAAACCACCCCCCGGCACCCCAAAAAACACCCCCTGGCACCCCAAAAACACACACCCCTGGCACCCCAAAAAAACACCGCACCCCTGGCACCCCAAAAACACCGCACCCCTGGCACCCCAAAAACACACCCCCCTGGCACCCCAAAAACACACCCCCCTGGCACCCCAAAAACACCGCACCCCTGGCACCCCAAAAACACACCCCCCTGGCACCCCAAAAAAACCCCCCTGGCACCTCAAAAACACACCCCCCTGGCACCCCAAAAACACACCCCCCTGGCACCCCAAAAACACCGCACCCCTGGCACCCCAAAAACACACCCCCCTGGCACCCCAAAAACACCGCACCCCTGGCACCCCAAAAACACACCCCCCTGGCACCCCAAAAACACACCCCCCTGGCACCCCAAAAACACCGCACCCCGAAAACACACCCCCTGGCACCCCAAAACACACCCCCCTGGCACCCCAAAAACACCGCACCCCTGGCACCCCGAAAACACACCCCCCTGGCACCCCAAAAACACCGCACCCCTGGCACCCCAAAAACACAAACCCCTGGCACCCCAAAAACACCGCACCCCTGGCACCCCAAAAACACACCCCCCTGGCACCCCAAAAACACACCCCCCTGGCACCCCAAAAACACACCCCCCTGGCACCCCAAAAACACACCCCCCTGGCACCCCAAAAACACCGCACCCCAAAAAACACACCCCTGGCACCCCAAAAACACTGCACCCCTGGCACCCCAAAAACACCGCACCCCTGGCACCCCAAAAACACACCCCCCTGGCACCCCAAAAACACACCCCCCTGGCACCCCAAAAACACACCCCCCTGGCACCCCAAAAACACCGCACCCCTGGCACCCCAAAAACACACCCCCCTGGCACCCCAAAAACACCGCACCCCTGGCACCCCAAAAACACGCACCCCTGGCACCCCAAAACACCGCACCCCTGGCACCCCAAAAACACACCCCCCTGGCACCCCAAAAACACCGCACCCCTGGCACCCCAAAAACACACCCCCCTGGCACCCCAAAAACACACCCCCCTGGCACCCCAAAAACACACCCCCCTGGCACCCCAAAAACACACCCCCTGCTCCCCAAAAACACGCACCCCTGGCACCCCAAAAACACACCCCCCTGGCACCCCAAAAACACACCCCCCTGGCACCCCAAAAACACACCCCCCTGGCACCCCAAAACAACGCACCCCTGGCACCCCAAAAACACAAACCCCTGGCACCCCAAAAACACCGCACCCCTGGCACCCCAAAAACACACCCCCCTGGCACCCCGAAAACACACCCCCCTGGCACCCCAAAAACACACCCCCCTGGCACCCCAAAAACACACCCCCCTGGCACCCCAAAAACACCGCACCCCAAAAAACACACCCCTGGCACCCCAAAAACACTGCACCCCTGGCACCCCAAAAACACCGCACCCCTGGCACCCCAAAAACACACCCCCCTGGCACCCCAAAAACACACCCCCCTGGCACCCCAAAAACACACCCCCCTGGCACCCCAAAAACACCGCACCCCTGGCACCCCAAAAACACACCCCCCTGGCACCCCAAAACAACGCACCCCTGGCACCCCAAAAACACACCCCCCTGGCACCCCAAAAACACCGCACCCCTGGCACCCCAAAAACACACCCCCCTGGCACCCCAAAAACACCGCACCCCTGGCACCCCAAAAACACACCCCCCTGGCACCCCAAAAACACACCCCCCTGGCACCCCAAAAACACACCCCCCTGCTCCCCAAAAACACGCACCCCTGGCACCCCAAAAACACACCCCCCTGGCACCCCAAAAACACCGCACCCCAAAAACACCGCACCCCCTGGCACCCCAAAAACACTGCACCCCTGGCACCCCAAAACACGCACCCCTGGCACCCCAAAAACACCGCACCCCTGGCACCCCAAAAACACACCCCCCTGGCACCCCAAAAACACACACCCCTGGCACCCCGAAAACACCGCACCCCTGGCACCCCAAAAACACACCCCCCTGGCACCCCAAAAACACCACCCCCTGGCACCCCAAAAACACACCCCCCTGGCACCCCAAAAACACACACCCCTGGCACCCCGAAAACACACACCCCTGGCACCCCAAAACACACCCCCTGGCACCCCAAAAACACCGCACCCCTGGCACCCGAAACACACCCCCCTGGCACCCCGAAAACACACCCCCCTGGCACCCCAAAAACACACACCCCTGGCACCCCGAAAACACCGCACCCCTGGCACCCCAAAAACACACCCCCCTGGCACCCCAAAAACACCACCCCCTGGCACCCCAAAAACACACCCCCCTGGCACCCCAAAAACACACACCCCTGGCACCCCGAAAACACACACCCCTGGCACCCCAAAACACACCCCCTGGCACCCCAAAAACACCGCACCCCTGGCACCCCAAAAACACACCCCCCTGGCACCCCAAAAACACACCCCCCTGGCACCCCAAAAACACACACCCTGGCACCCCGAAAACACCGCACCCCTGGCACCCCAAAAACACCGCACCCCTGGCACCCCAAAAACAACGCACCCCTTGCGCATGGAAACCACCCCCCTGCACCCCAAAAACCACCCCCCTGTGCCCCAAAATATCCACCTGCACCCCAAAAAAACACCCCCTGCACCCCAAAAACACCGCACCCCTTGCGCATGGAAACCTGCACCGCTGCGCGCCCAAAACCGCCCCCTGCACCCCAAAATATCCACCTGCACCCCAAAAACACCCCCCTGTGCCCCAAAAACACCCCCCTGGCACCCCAAAAACACCGCACCCCTTGTGGATGGAAACCACCCCCCTGTGCCCCAAAAACCACTCCCCTGCACCCCAAAACATCCCCCTGCACCCCTAAAACACTGCACCCCTTGTGCATGGAAACCACCCCCTGCACCCCAAAAACACCCCCCTGGCACCCCAAAAACACCGCACCCCAAAAACAACGCACCCCTTGCGCATGGAAACCACCCCCCTGTGCCCCAAAAACCACCCCCGGCACCCCAAAAAACACCCCCCTGGCACCCCAAAAACACACACCCCTGGCACCCCAAAAAACACCGCACCCCTGGCACCCCAAAAACACCGCACCCCTGGCACCCCAAAAACACACCCCCCTGGCACCCCAAAAACACACCCCCCTGGCACCCCAAAAACACCGCACCCCTGGCACCCCAAAAACACACCCCCCTGGCACCCCAAAAACACACCCCCCTGGCACCCCAAAAACACACCCCCCTGGCACCCCAAAAACACACCCCCCTGGCACCCCAAAAACACCGCACCCCTTGCGCATGGAAACCTGCACCGCTGCGTGCCAAAAACCACCCCCCTGCACCCCAAAATATCCCCCTGCACCCCAAAAACCACCCCCTGTGCCCCAAAATATCCACCTGTGCCCCAAAATATCCCCCTGCGCCCCAAAATATCCACCTGCACCCCAAGAATAGCGCACCCCTTGTGCATGGAAACCACCCCCTGTGCCCCAAAAACCACCCCCTGCACCCCAAAATATCCACCTGCGCCCCAAAAACCGCCCCCTGCACCCCAAAATATCCCCCTGCACCCCAAAATATCCACCTGTGCCCCAAAATATCCCCCTGCACCCCAAAATATCCCCCTGCACCCCAAAAACCACTCCCCTGTGCCCCAAAATATCCACCTGCACCCCAAAATATCCACCTGCACCCCAAAAACACCACACCCCAAAAACTCCGCACCCCCCCGGCACCCCAAAAACACCGCACCCCTTGCGCATGGAAACCTGCACCGCTGCGCGCCCAAAACCACCCCCTGCACCCCAAAATATCCACCTGTGCCCCAAAAACCGCCCCCTGCACCCCAAAATATGCACCTGCGTCCCAAAACTATCCACCTGTGCCCCAAAATATCCACCTGTGCCCCAAAATATCCACCTGCACCCCAAAAACACCGCACCCCTTGCACATGGAAACCTGCACCGCTGCGTGCCCAAAAACCACCCCCCTGTGCCCCAAAAACCATCCCCCTGCGCCCCAAAATATCCCCCTGTGCCCCAAAATATCCCACTGCACCCCAAAAACACCCCCCTGGCACCCCAAAAACACCGCATCCCTTGCGCATGGAAACCACCCCCCTGTGCCCCAAAAACCACCCCCTGCGCCCCAAAATATCCCCCTGTGCCCCAAAATATCCCCCTGCACCCCAAAAACACCCCCCTGGTACCCCAAAACACCGCACCCCTTGTGCATGGAAACCTGCACCGCTGCGCGCCCAAAAACCACCCCCCTGCACCCCAAAAATATCCCCCTGCGCCCCAAAATATCCCCTTGCACCCCAAAACATCCCCCTGTGCCCCAAAACATCCCCCTGCACCCCAAAAACCACCCCCCTGTGCCCCAGAACATCCCCCTGCACCCCAAAACCACCCCCCCTGTGCCCCAGAACATCCCCCTGTGCCCCAAAAACCACCCCCTCTGTGCCCAAAACCCACCCCCTGCACCCCAAAACATCCCCCTGCACCCCAAAACATCCCCCAGACCCCCCAATTCCTCTCCCAACCTCCCCCAAATCCCCCCAGACCCCCCCAGACCCTCCAACTCCCCCCCAAATCCCCCCAGACACCCCAATTCCCCTCCAACCTCCCCCAAATCCCCCAGACCCCCACCCCCCAAATCCCCCCAACCTCCCCCAAATCCCCCCAACCCCCCCAAATCCCCCCCAGACCCCCCAAATCCCCCCAACCCCCCCCAAATCCCCCCCAGACCTCCCCAAATCCCCCCAACCTCCCCAAATGCCCCCCCAGACCCCCCAATCCCCCCCCAACCTCCCCCAAATCCCCCCAGACCCCCCCAAATCCCCCCCCTCCCCAACCCTTCCCCTCCACCCCCACCTATCACCGCCGCGCCATCACCCCTCTCCCCCCATTCCCCCTCCACTCTTTCAAACGGGGTGGTGGGGGGATTTTGGGGGGCTGGGTCTGCATGGGGAGGGGGAGGTACATGACCTGACCCCCCTCACCCCCCCCCCAAAAAGTTATGGGGTGCTGCTGTGGGAGCTGCTGACGGGGGAGGTGCCGTACCGCGGCATCGACGCGCTGGCCGTCGCCTACGGCGTCGCTGTCAACAAGCTGACCCTGCCCATCCCCTCCACCTGCCCCCAGCCCTTCGCTCAGCTCATGGCAGGTGAGGGGGGGGCCCCCCAAAAATTTTGGGGGGGGGGGTGGTGTGCAGGAATTTGGGGGGGGGGGGCCACCCAAACATTTGGCGGGGGAAGGGGGCAAAGGGTTGGGTTGGGGAGCGTTGAGATGGTGGGGAGGAGGTTGGGGGGGTCCCTAGAAATTGGGGGGTTCCTAGCAATTGGGGGGTCCCTAGAAATTTGGGGGGGCTGGAAATTTTGGGGGGGGGCTTGGAATTTGGGGGGGGCCACCCAAACACTTGGCAGGGGAAGGGGGGCAAAGGGTTGGGTTGGGGAGCGTTGAGATGGTGGAGAGGAGATTGGGGTGGGCACAAGTAATTGGGGGGGGGGTCCCTAGAAATTGGGGGGTCCCTAGAAATTTGGGGGGGCTGGAAATTTTTGGGGGGGCCTGGAAATTAGGGGGGCTGGGAATTTGGGGAGGGGGCCACCCAAACATTTGGCGGGGGAAGGGGGGCAAAGGGTTGGGTTGGGGAGCGTTGAGATGGTGGGGAGGAGGTTGGGGGGGTCCCTAGAAATTGGGGGGTTCCTAGCAATTGGGGGGTCCCTAGAAATTTGGGGGGCTGGAAATTTTGGGGGGGGGGCTTGGAATTTGGGGGGGCCACCCAAACACTTGGCAGGGGAAGGGGGGCAAAGGGTTGGGTTGGGGAGCGTTGAGATGGTGGAGAGGAGATTGGGGTGGGCACAAGTAATTGGGGGGGGGTCCCTAGAAATTGGGGGGTCCCTAGAAATTTGGGGGGCTGGAAATTTTTGGGGGGGCCTGGAAATTAGGGGGGCTGGGAATTTGGGGAGGGGGCCACCCAAACATTTGGCGGGGGAAGGGGGCAAAGGGTTGGGTTGGGGAGCGTTGAGATGGTGGGGAGGAGGTTGGGGGAGTCCCTAGCAATTGGGGGGTCCCTAGAAATTGGGGGGGCTGGAAATTTTGGGGGGAGGCTGGAAATTGGGGGGGTTGGGGTCACTGGGATCCCATGGGGGGGTGGGGTCACTGGGATCCCATTGTGGAAGGGGTTTGAGGGGGGGGGATTTGGGGTGCTGGGGTCCCATTGGGGGGTACTGAGGTCACTGGGATCCCAGGGGGGATTTGGGGTCCCTGGGATCCCATTGTGGAAGGGGTTTGAGGGGGGGGGATTTGGGGTGCTGGGGTCCCATTGGGGGGTACTGAGGTCCCATGGGGGGGGTTGGGGTCACTGGGATCCCATGGGGGGGGGTTGGGGTCCCATGGGGGGGGTTGGGCTCCCTGGGATGAGGGTGTTTTTTGGGGTCCCTGGGATCCCATTGTGGAAGGGGTTTGAGGGGGGGGGATTTGGGGTGCTGGGGTCCCATTGGGGGGTACTGGAGTCACTGGGATCCCATGTGGGGATTTGGGGTCCCATGGGGGGGGGTTGGGCTCCTTGGGATGTGGGTGTTTTTGGGGGTCCCTGGGATCCCATTGTGGAAGGGGTTTGAGGGGGGGGATTTGGGGTGCTGGGGTCCCATTGGGGGGTACTGGGGTCACTGGGATCCCATGGGGGGATTTGGGGTCCCATGGGGGGGGGGGTTGGGCTCCCTGGGATGAGGGTGTTTTTTTGGGGTCCCTGGGATCCCATTGTGGAAGGGATTTGGGGTGGGGGTGTGGTATGGATTTAGGGGTGCTGCTGACCCCCCTTCCCCCCCCTCAGCATGCTGGGAGCAGGACCCCCACCGGCGCCCCGGGTTCGGGACCATCCTGCAGCTGCTGTCGGGGCTGGAGCCGGGGGGCTGGGGCCCCCGAATCCTTCCACTCGCTGCAGGAGAGCTGGCGCCGCGAGATCCAGGGGCTCTTCCACGAGCTGCGCGCCAGGGAGAAGGTGGCACCCCCCAAAATCCCCTGGCACCCCCCTCAGGACCCCCCATATCCCTGAGACCCCCCCCCAAAATCCCCTGGCACCCCCCCTCAGGACCCCCCATATCCCTGAGACACCCCCCCCCCAAAATCCCCTGGGACCCCCCCTCAGGACCCCCCATAATCCCACAGGAACCCCCATACCCCTGAGACCCCCCCAGGACCCCCCCCAAATCCCCTGCGACCCCCCCCAGCCCCTCCCAGACCCCATACCCCCTCTAAGCCCCCCAATACCCCCTCGAAGCCCCCCAACCTGTAACCCCCCCAAAACCCCCTGTAACCCCCCCAATACCCCCTGTAACCCCCCGACCCCCCCAGGAGCTGCGGAGCCGGGAGGAGGCAGTGGCGCGGGCGTCGCGGGCCCAGCACTCCCAGGCCCCATACCCCTTCTAACCCCTCCAACTGCCCCAATACCCCCCAATACCCCCTGTAACCCCCCAATACCCACTGTAACCCCCCCAATACCCCCTGTAACCCCCCCTGGACCCCACCAGGAGCTGCGGAGCCGGGAGGAGGTGGTGGCGCGGGCGTCGCGGGCCCAGCGCTCCCAGGCCCCCAGCCCCTCCCAGGCCCCATACCCCCTCCAACTGCCCCAATACCCCCTGTAATGCCCCAATACCCCCTCTAACCCCCCCAATACCACCCCAATACCCCCTGTAACCCCCCCCGGACCCCCCAGGAGCTGCAGAGCCGGGAGGAGGCGGTGGCGCGGGCGTCGCGGGCCCAGCGCTCCCAGGCCCCATACCCCTTCTAACCCCTCCAACTGCCCCAATACCCCCCCAATACCCCCTCTAAGCCCCCCAATACCCCCTGTAACCCCCCCGGACCCCCCCAGGAGCTGCGGAGCCGGGAGGAGGCGGTGGCGCGGGCGTCGCGGGCCCAGCGCTCCCAGGCCGAGGCGCTGCGGCAGCGCGAGGCCGCGGTGGCGCGACGGGAGCTGGAGGTGCTGGAGCGGGAGCTCAGCCTGATGCTACGGGGACCCCCCCGGCCCCCCCCCCAACCCCAAAAACGACGCCGACCCCCTTCCGCAGACCCCGAAAACCCGCCGACCACATCGGGATGCCGCAGGGTATGAGAAGGGTTTGGGGGGGGTGGGGGGGGCGGGGGGGGGTCCTGAGGGCACTGGGGGGTTTGGGGGGCCTTGGAGGGGGTCTGATGGCATCGGGGGGGGCTTGGGGGGGGTTAGGGGGCTCCTGAGGGCACTGGGGGGGCTTGAAGGGGGGCTTGGGGGGGTCTGATGGCATCGGGGGGGCCTGGGGGTGTTTGGGGCGGGGGGTTGGGGGAGGTGTGAGGCAGTTGGGGGGGGGCTTGGGGAGATTTTGGGGGGACGGACTTGGTGGGGTTTGATGGCATCAGGTGGGGGTGAAGAGGGTTTGGGGGGGGTCCTGAGGGCACTGGGGGGGGTTAGGGGGGCTTGAAGGGGGGCTTGGGGGGGTCTGATGGCAGTGGGGGGGTTGGGAGGGATTTGGGGGGGCAGAGGGGTCAGTGGACCCCCCCCCCAAAATGTGGGGGGTGTCCGCTGACCCCCTCTGCCCCCCCCCCCCAGATTTCAAGCATCGGCTGACGGTGCAGGCGGCGCCGGGGGGGACCCCCGACTGCACGACCCCCAGGAGGGGTTTGGGGGGGGCTCGTCGCCCCCTTCCCCCGCCTCCGCGCCATCCAGCGTGAGTGATGTCACAGGGGGCGGGGATACGGGATGGGTGGGCACGCAGCCAATCAGGGAGGGGGCTGCCGGTGATGTCATCGGTGCCGGTGATGTCATCGGTGCCGGTGATGTCATCGCTGCTGGTGACGTCATCGCTGCTGGTGACGTCATCGCTGCTGGTGACATCATGGCTGGCGGCGATGTCACAGCACCAGTGATGTCATAGCTGGCTGTGACGTCATACATGTGGGTGACGTCATAGCTGCTGCCAGTGACGTCGTTACCTGTGATGTCATAGCTCCCTGTGAGGTCATAACTGCGCTGATGTCGCCGTGACTGATGATGTCATAACTGGCAGTGATGTCATCGTGACCGATGAGGTCATAACTGGCAGTGATGTCGTAGCGGCTGATGACGTCATAGCAGTTGATGATGTCATAGCCACGGGTGATGCCATTGCAGCTGATGATGTCAAAACTGGTAGTGATGTCATAGCAACCAGTGATGTCATAGCTGATGGTGAGGTCATAGCTGCCTATGATGTCATAGCTGACTGTGATGTCATAGCACCCAGTGACGTCATAGCTGATGGTGAGGCCATGGCTGCCTATGATGTCATAGCTGATAGTGATATCACAGCAACCAGTGATGTCATAGCTGCAGGGATGAGGTCACAGCTCTGGGATGATGCTGGGGATGCTGATGATGTCACATCATGGGGGGGGTGGGGGAGGGAGATGATGTCATAGGTGGGAAGCGAAGGGAGAGGAGCTGGGATTGGTGGGGAGGGTGTGATGTCATAGCTGGGCGGGGGGGAATTGCCTTCTAGTGCCTGTGACGTCACCCTGGGGGGTGTGACGTCACACAGCGGGGATGATGTCACCCTGGGGGTGATGTCATGGTGGGACTCAGGTGTGATGTCATACTGGGGGTGAGGTCATTGTGGGAGAGGGGATGTCCCACTGGGGGGGTGATGTCATACTGGGGGAGTGATGTCATACTGGGGGGTGATGTCATACTGGGGGGGTGATGTCATACTGGGGGGTGATGTCATACTGGGGGATGATGTCATACTGGGGGTGATGTCATACTGGGGGGGTGATGTCATACTGGGGGATGGTGTCATACTGGGGGGTGATGTCATACTGGGGGGTGATGTCATACTGGGGGGTGATGTCATACTGGGGGATGATGTCATACTGGGGGGTGATGTCATGCTGGGGGATGATGTCATACTGGGGGGGTGATGTCACACTGGGGGATGATGTCATACTGGGGGTGATGTCATACTGGGGGTGATGTCACACTGTGGGGGTGATGTCACACTGGGGATGATGTCATACTGTGGGGATGATGTCACACTGGGGGGATGATGTCATACTGGGGGTGATGTCACACTGGGGGGATGATGTCATACTGGGGATGATGTCACACTGGTGGGATGATGTCATACTGGGGGATGATGTCACACTGGGGGGATGATGTCACACTGGGGGTGATGTCACACTGGGGGGATGATGTCATACTGGGGATGATGTCACACTGGGGGGATGATGTCATACTGGGGGATGATGTCACACTGGGGGTGATGTCACACTGGGGGTGATGTCATACTGGGGGGATGATGTCACACTGGGGGATGATGTCATGCTGGGATGATGTCATACTGGGGGGATGATGTCATGTTGGGGGTGATGTCATACTGGGGGGATGATGTCATACTGGGGGTGATGTCATGAGGCTGAATGATGTCATCACCCCCCTCTCTGCCCCCCCCCCCCCCAGTGGAACCTGAGGAAGAGGAGGAGCCGCCCCGGGGGCCGGGGGGTGGAAAGACGGGGGGCGAAGGGTGCAGCCCCCAACGGCAGGTGGGTGCTGGGGAGACCCCCTGAGACCCCCAACCCTCCACCGGGACCCCCCTGGGACCCCCAAAACCCCCCTGAGACCCCCATCTCCCCCAAAACTGCCCCAAGTCCCTACCCAAGAACCCCATCTCCCCCCTAAACCCCCCTTGAGACCCCCAAACCCCCCTGAGACCACCCTTGAGACCCCTATTTCCCCTCTATATCCCACACAAACCCCCCTGAGACCCCCAAACCCCCCTGAGACCCCTCAAACCCCCCCAAACCCCCCTGAGACCCCCAAAACCCCCCGGGACCACCCAAACCCCCCTGAGACCACCCTCAGGACCTCTATCTCCCCTCCATCTCCCACACAAACCCCCTTGAGCCCCCCAAAAACCCCCCAAAGACCCCAAACCCCCTCTGAGACCCCTCAAAACCCCCCAAACCCCCCTTGAGACCCCCCAAACTCCCCCTTTGCCCCCCTCAAGGCGCCGCCCCCGCCCCGATGAGACCACCTGGTACCTGGATGCCGATGAGCTCAGCGACGCCTCCCCCAACGGTGAGTCCCTGGGGAGGGGGCTTGGGGGGATGGGGGGGCTCCCCAACTTTGGGGGGGTCCCATCCTCCCTCACACCCCCTCCCCTTTATTTCCACCCCCTTCCCCAGGTGAAGCAGCCCCCCGAACCCGAGGAGGGGCGGGGGGAAGGGGGGACCCCGAGGCTGCTGCGCCGGGCGCTGCTCAGGGGGTCGGCCTTGTTGGCATCTTTGGGGTTGGGGCGTGAACTGACCCCCCAGACCCCCCAGGAGCCCCCCACCTTCCCCAGGCCTCCTGCGCCTCTCCCCACGGCGCCCCACCTACCGCACCCCCTGGGGACCCCCGAAATGGGGAGGGCTCGTAGCCCTGGCTCCCCCCAACTCAGCTCCCCCGGGACCCCCGAAACCAGCCGGGCACGGAGCCCTGGGACCCCCGAGCAAGGGGGCCACCCCCCAGCCCCCAGGACCCCCAGAACCCCCGAGCAAGGGGGGCCACCCCCCAGCCCCCAGGACCCCCAGAACCCCTGAGCAAGGGGGGCCACCCCCCAGCCCCCAGGAACCCTGGGACCCCCAATCAAGGGGGGCCACCCCTCCAGCCCCCAGGACCCCCGGGACCCCCGAGCAAGGGGGGCCACCCTCCCAGCCCCCAGGACCCCCAGAACCCCTGAGCAAGGGGGGCCACCCCCCAGCCCCCAGGACCCCCGAGGAAGGGGGTTCCCCTTGGGACCCCCAAGACCCCTGAGGAAGGGGGGCACCCAAAAATCTCAGGACCCCCGAGCAGGGGGAGCCCCCAAAGCCTCTGGGACCCCTGAAACCAGCCGAGCCCGGACCCCCGGGACCCCCGAGCAAGTGGGGGCACCCCCAGGTCCTAGGACCCCCAAACAAGGGGGTTGCCAAAGCCCCCGGACCCCTGAGGACCCCCCAGTCCCCAGGACCCCCGAGCAGGGGGGCCCCCAAAACCCTTGGGACCCCCGAAGAAGGGGGAGCCCTGAAATCCCCCAGGACCCCTGAAGAAGGGGGAGCCCCCAAGCCCCCGGACCCCCGAGCTGGGGGTGCAGCCGTCACCCCTGGGGGGCCGGAGACCCCGAGAGCTGAGCCCGGGCGCAGGGATCCCCGGGTGGGGTAAGTGGGGGTTGGGGGGGGGGGCTGTGAAGTTTGGGGGGGCAGTGGGGTGGTTATGGGGCTGGGGGGCAGTTTTGGGGGGGTCAGGGGGTCCCAGTGGGGTTGGGGGGTGGGTTTTGGGGAGGGGGGTGGCAATTGGGGGTCAGGGGGTCCCTGTGGGGCTGGGGGATGTGGAGGTTAAGGGACTGGGAGGGGGATTTGGGGGGCACCGTGGGGGGGCATTGGGGGGGCCACTAATGGGGTGGGGGGCAGTTAGGGGTCAACAGGTGGTTATGGGGCTGGGGGGGGTGGGGGGGCGGTTTGGGGGGGTCAGGGGGTCGCTATGGGGCTGTGGGGGGGTAGTTGGGGGGGTCCCTGTGGGGCTGGGAGTGGTTTGGGGGGGGTCAGGGGGTCCCTGGGGGGGGGGCGGGGGGGCAGGTGGAGGGGGGATCCCTGTGGGGCTGGGTGGGGGGGCAGTTGGGGGGTCCCTGTGGGGCTGGGGGTGGTTTTGGGGGGGCAGTTGGGGGTCGGCGGGGTCTCCCCCCGACCCCCTCCCCCCTCCAGGAGCGCCTCTGCCCAGCCCCCCTCCCCCGCCCCTCCCCCCCCCGGCCCCGGCGCGCGGCCCCGCCCCTCCCCCTCCGGCCCCGCCTCGATCCCTGGAGCTGCGTCACGGCCGGCGCGCGCCCAGCCCCGCCCCCCGCCGGGCCCCGCCCCCGCGATCCTTTCGCCGACCAATGAGCTGCCGCGCCGGAAGTGACGTCAGCAGCGCCACGCGACAGGGCGGGGAAGCTCCGCCCCCTTTCCTCTTCCTCCGGCAACCTCATTGGATGAAGCCAAAGGGCATTACCGGAAGTCCCGCCCCTCCGCGGAGGGTGTGGCCGGAACCGGAAGTTACGCACTGGAATGGGGCGTTCCCCGCCCCTCCCCCCACCGCCGCGCGCGGGGGGGAGGGGCGGCCGCGAGCCCAAAATAAACTTCTGACGACCCCCGAGTGCCACGTGGCTTCCTGAGGCCCCTCCCCCCACCGCGCCCCTCCCCCCTCTCCGGGTGGGGGGGCGGGGATTCCCCTTCGCCCCTCCCCCCACTCGCATCCTACCCCCGCCCCCTCCCCCCATGGGGGTTCCCCCATCCACCCCCTCCCCCACCCCCCAGTGGGGACACCCCCCCGCCCCTCCCCCCCCCCCCCCCCCCGGGGGGGTTCCCCATCCGCCCCCTCCCCCCATTCTGACATCCACCCATCTCGCCCCTCCCCCCACTCCAAGACCCCCATCCCACCCCCTCCCCCCACTTGGAAACCCCCAGAGTGGGGGGAGGGGGATTCCCCTCCCCCCCCCACCCCCCTTCCCGAGACATCCACACACCCCCCCCCCAGCCCCTCCCCCCTCCAGCCCCTCTCCCGCCATCCGGGCCCTTCCCCTCCCCCCCCCCAAAATTCCAAGACAGGCCCCCACCCCTGGCCCCTCCCCCCTGACTCCCGCCCCTCCCCCCTCCCCCCCCCCATATTCCAGCCCCATTCCGGGCGTCCGGTATCCCGAACTCCCGGTGTCCGGCAGCGCCAGCGGCCCTCCCCCCACCCCGAGCTCACACCCTGCCCCTCCCCACCCCCACCCCCACCCCAAAAACGAGGGGGGTGGGGTGTGTTTACCCCCCCCCCCCCAAAAAAACCCCACCCACCCATCCCCCCCCCCCTTATCCTTGCCCCACCCCCACCCCCCTTCCAAAATCCAAGCGGGGGGGGGAGGGGCGGTGGGGGGAGGGGCGGCCATGGGGGGGTGCCGGGGGTCTCTGTTGTGCTGGGCGCTGCTGTGGGTGCTGGTGGGGGGAGGGGCGGCGGCGGTGGCGGCTCGCGAGCGCTTTAAGGTGGTGTTCGCCCCCTGATCTGCCGGAGGACCTGTCTCAAGGGGCTCTGTCGCGATAGTTGCCGACCCGGGGGCAACATGACGTTGATCGGCGAGAATGGGCACGCGGCAGATACACTCACGGGCTCCGGGTTCCGAGTCGGTGAGAAGGGGGGGGGGGGGGATGGGGGGGAGGGGAGGGGATGGGGGATGGGGGGATGGGGGATGGGAGGAGATGGGGGGGGGGGACGGGGGGATGGGGGATGGGGGAGGGGGGATGAGGGGGATGGGGGGACGGGGAGATGGGGGGGATGGGGGTGAGGGGGGAGGGGGGATGGGGTGGAGGGGGGATGGGGAGGTGGGGGGAGGGGGAGATGAGGGGGGAGGGGGGATGGGGGTGACGTGGGGATGGGGAGGTGGGGGGATATTTGGGGGATGGGGGAGATGAGGGGAGATGGGGTGGAGGGGGGGGGATGGGGGAGGGGGAGATGGGGGGGGGGAGGGGGAGGGATGGGAGGGATGGGGGGAGGGGATGGGGGAGATGGGGGGATGGGGGTGAGGGGGGGATGGGGAGGTGGGGGGATATTTGGGGGAGGGGGGATGGAGGGGATGGGGGGGATGGGGGGAGGGAGGGGAGGGGGAGGGGGGATGGGGGAGGGGAGGGGGATGGGGAGATGGAGGGGGTGGGGGGATGGGGGGATGGGGGGAGATGGGGGTGAAGGGGGAGGGGGGAGATGAGGGGGGAGGGGGGATGGGGGGAGGGGGGGGGGATGGGGGAGGGGGATGGGGGGAGGGGGATGGGGGGAGGGGGATGGGGGGGATGGGGGAGATGGGGGGGGGGGGGAGATGGGGGGATGGGGGGAGATGGAGGGGGGAGGGGGGGATGGGGGATGGAGACGTGGGGATGGGGGGGGAGGTGGGGGGGTATTTGGGGGGATGGGGGAGATGAGGGGAGATGGGGTGGAGGTTGGGGGTGATGGGGGAGCGGGGGGATGGGGGGGTGGGGGGTGGGGGGCTGGGGGGCATTGGGAGGGTTGGGGGGCATTGGAGGGGGGTGGGGGGCTGGGGCCAATCGGGGGGGTTGGGGGTAGATGGGGGGTCGAGGAGCTGGAGGGGGGGCATATGGGGGGGTGGGGGGGCAATGGGGGGGTTGGGGAGCTGGTGGGGTGGGGGCTGGGGGCATTGGGAGGGATGGGGGCAATGGGGGGTTGGGGGTAGTTGGATGGGGGGGTCGAGGAGCTGGAGGGGGGCATATGGGGGGTCGGGGGGCAATGGGGGGGTTGTTGGGGTGTGAGGGGCTGGGGACCAACAGGAGATATCGGGGTGCGAGATGGGTGGCAATGGGGGGGGGGTGGGGTACCTTTCTCAGGGGGGGGTCCCTTTGTAGGGGTGCCCCTCCCTTGACCCCCTGACCCCTGACCCCCCCTTTCTCCCCCCCCCAGTGGTGTGCCCCCTCCCCTGCATGAACGGGGGGCAGTGCAGCTCCCGCTCCCACTGCCTGTGTCCCCCCAACTTCACCGGCCGCTTCTGCCAGGTGCCAGCGGGGAGACAAGGGGGGCCCCCCCCCCCACCCCCACACCCCCCCACCCCCCCCCCCCCCAAACTGGGGGAGGGGGGGGAAAGTGGCCGTTTACGCCGTCCAAGTCATCGCCGACGGACCCGCCGCCCCCCTGAACCCCCCCTGGTGGGGGGGGGAGGAGGGGGGCTGGAGTTGGGGGGGGCACGGCCCCGGGGGGGGGCACGGAGCTGGGGGGGGCACATCAGTCACGCCACCTTCGTCGTGCCCCTGGGGCCCGGGCATCACTCGGCTGAAGGTATTTTTGGGGGGGGGGGGGTGTAACCCCCTTTCTTGGGGGTCTCAGGTTGGGGAGGGGGGAAATTGGGGGGGGGGCACCTCCCTTTCCTGGGGGTCCCAGGTTGGGGGGATTTGGGGGGGCATCTCCCATTCCTGGGGGTCCCAGGTTGGGGGTGGGGAAATTGGGGGAGGGGGGAAATTAGGGGGGGGGGGGGCACCTCTTTTGCGAGGGGTCCCTGGGTGGGGGGGTCCCTGGGTGCCTGTTTTGGGGGGGTCCCTGGGGGGGTCTCTGGGTGCTCATTCTGGAGAGTCCCTGGGGGGGTGCTCCCTGGGTGCCCATTCTGGGGGGTCCCTGGGTGCCTGTTTTGGGGGGGGTCCCTGGGGGGGATCCCTGGGTGTCTGTTTTGGGGGGTCCCTGGGTGCCCATTCTGGGGGGTCCCTGGGGGGGGGTCCCTGGGTACCCATTCTGGGGGGTCCCTGGGGGGGATCCCTGGGTGTCTGTTTTGGGGTGCTCCCTGGGTGCCCATTCTGGGGGGTCCCTGGGTGCCTGTTTTGGGGGGGGTCCCTGGGGGGGATCCCTGGGTGTCTGTTTT
Source organism: Hypotaenidia okinawae (assembly GCA_027925045.1). Taxonomy (NCBI): domain Eukaryota; kingdom Metazoa; phylum Chordata; class Aves; order Gruiformes; family Rallidae; genus Hypotaenidia; species Hypotaenidia okinawae. The sequence goes on from BSDF01000037.1 coordinate 377,342, forward strand.
GGGGGGGTCCCTGGGTGCCCATTCTGGGGGTCCCTGGGGGGGGTCCCTGGGTATCTGGGGGGGTCCCTGGGTGTCTGTTTTGGGGGTCCCGGTGCCCATTCTGGGGGGTCCCTGGGGCGTTTGTCCCTGGGGGGATCCCTGGGTGTCTGTTTTGGGGGGTCCCTGGGGGGCCTGGGGGGGGTCCCTGGGTGCCCATTCTGGGGGGGTCCCTGGGTGCCTGTTTTGGGGGGGGTCCCTGGGGGGGATCCCTGGGTGTCTGTTTTGGGGGGTCCCTGGGTGCCCATTCTGGGGGGTCCCTGGGGGGGGTCCCTGGGTGCCCATTCTGGGGGGTCCCTGGGTGCCTGTTTTGGGGGGGGGGTCCCTGGGGGGGTGCTCCCTGGGTTCCCATTCCGGGGGGTCCCTGTATGTGTTTGTGTGGGGAGGGGTCCCGACGTGCCTCTGCCCCCCTGCCCCCCCTACCCCCCCCCCAGTGCAGGTGCCCCCCGCTGGTGAACGTGCGGGTTCACCACCCCCCGAGGCCTCGGTGCAGGTTCACCGCATCGACCCCCGCCCCCCGAGGGGTCCCCCCCGCGGCCCGGGGCTGCTGCTGGCCCACCCTGCCCAGCCCCCCCCCGGCAGCAAACCCCCGCCCCCCCCGGCCCCACACGCACAAACCCCTCGGCCGCTGCTTCCAGGAGACCCTGCCCAAGCACTCGGTGAGGGGGGGGCTTGGGGGGGGGGGGCTGGGGCTGGGGGGTGCAAGAGGATGCTTGGGGGGGGGGTGGTTTTGGGGGTCTGGGGGGGTTGGGGGGCAGAAAGGGGGGCATTTGGGGGGTTTGGGGGGCAGAAAGGGGGGCATTTGGGGGTCATGGGGGGGTTTGGGGGGCTGGGGACGTGTGGGTGCAAGGGGATGCTTGGGGGGTGGGTGTTTTGGGGGGGTTGAAGGGGCTGGGGGGGCTGGGGATGTGGGGGTGCAAGAGGGTGGGGACTGGGGGTGTCATAAAGTGGGGCATGGGGGGGTTGGGGGGGCATTTGGGGGTCATGGGGGGGTTTGGGGGGGCTGGGGATGTGGGGGTGCAAGGGGATGCTTGGGGGGGTGGGTGGTTTTGGGGGTCTGGGGGGGTTGGGGGGGCAGAAAGGGGGGCATTTGGGGGTCATGGGGGGGTTTGGGGGGGCTGGGGATGTGGGGGTGCAAGGGGATGCTTGGGGGGGTGGGGGCAGGGGGGGCATGGGGGGGTTTGGGGGGGCTGGGGATGTGGGGGTGCAAGGGGATGCTTGGGGGTGGGTGGTTTTGGGGGTCTGGGGGGGTTGGGGGGGCATAAAGGGGGGCATTTGGGGGGGTTGAGGGGGTTTGGGGGGCATAAAGGGGGGCAATTGGGGGGTTTGGGGGGTTGAGGGGGTTGGGGGGGCATTTGGGGGGTTTGGGGGGGCTGGGGATGTGGGGTGCAAGGGGATGCTTGGGGAGGGTGGGGGCAGGGGGGTTTGGGGGGGCTGGGGATGTGGGGGTACAAGGGGATGCTTGGGGGGTAGGGTGGTCTGGGGGGCATGAGGGGGGCATGGGGGAGTTTGGGGGGTGCAAGGGGATGCTTGGGGGGGCAGGCTGGTTTGGGGGGGCTGGGGGGGGCACAGTGGGGGGTGTTTGGGGGGGCTGGCAATGTGGGGTGCAAGGGGATGTTTAGGGGTGTGTGTGGGGGGGGGGGTTGGGGTGCGGGGGGTGTGTTTGGGGGGGGGTGTCAGGATTTGGGGGGGACACACACACACACATAGGAGTTGGGGGAGGATTTTTGGGGGGGCGGGGGGGTGTTTTAGGTACCGGGGGGATGTTGGGGGGTGCTGTGTGTGTTTGGGGGTGCTGTGTGTGTTTGGGGGTGCTGGGGTGCCCCGTGACCCCCCCGTTGCCCCCCAGTGTGGCAGTAACCCCCTCCCCGGGCTGACCAAGCAGGAGGATTGCTGCGGCAGCGTGGGCACGGCCTGGGGGCAGGGCAAGTGCCACAAGTGCCCCCCCTCCCGCGTGAGTTGGGGACCCCCCCCCCATGAGCCACCCCCCCCCAAAACCCCCCTCCACCTCCCCCCGAACCCCCCCCCAAAATCCCCCCTGAACCCCCTCTGAAGCACCCCCCCACAAACCCCCCCGAACCCCCCCAAAACCTCCCCCGAACCCCCCCAACCCCCCGCCTGAACCACCCCCCAACCCCCCCCAAACCCCCCTCCGACTCTCCCCCAAACCCCCCCTGAACCCCCCTGAACCACCCCCCCAAAACCCCCACTGAACCCCCCTCCGACTCTCCCCCAAACCCCCCCTGAACCCCCCTGAACCACCCCCCCACAAACCCCCCCTGAACCCCCCCAACCCCCCCAAAACCCCCCTGAACCCCCCTGAACCACCCCCCCAAAACCCCCATGAACCCCCATGAACACCCTCACAACCCCCTGGAACCCCCCAAACTCCCCCAAACCCCCATGAACACCCCCCAGAACCCCCTGGAACCCCCCCAAACCCCTCCAAACCCCCCAAACCCCCCTGAACCCCCATGAACAACCCCCAGAACCCCCTGGAACCCCCCCAAACCCCTCCAAACCCCCCAAACCCCCTGAACCCCCATGAACAACCCCCAGAACCCCCTGGAACCCCCCCAACCCCGTGTCTTCCGCCTGTTGCAGATGTGGGGGTGCAGAAGCCGGGGCCCGGCCGGGGGGAGCATGGGGGGACTGTCCCCAGGGCTACAAGCGCCTCAACAGCAGCCACTGCCAGGGTAGGGCACAGGCGTGGGGTGTGCGGGGGTCTGGGGGTGTGCAGGGGGGTCTGGGGTGTACAGGGGGGTCTGGGGGTGTGCAGGGGGGTCTGGGGGTGTGCGGGGGGTCTGGGGGTGTGCAGGGGGGTGTGAGGGTGACAGAAGGCTGGCTGGTCACACACGTGTCACTGGTCACCCATGTTGCTGGTGTCACCCGTGTGCTGGTGACACCCCTGTGCTGGTGACACCCCTGTCCTGGTGACACCTGTGTCCTGGTGACACCCATCTCCCAGTGACACCCGTGTCCTGGTGACACCCCTGTGCCGGTGACACTCATGTCCCGGTGACACCCGTGTCCCGGTGACACCTCCTGTGCTGGTAACACCCGTGTCCCGGTGACACCCGTGTCCCGGTGACACCCCTGTGTTGGTGACACCCCTGTGCTGGTGACACCTGTGTCCTGGTGACACCCGTGTCCTGGTGACACCCGTGTGCTGGTGACACCCATGTGCTTGTGACACCCGTGTCCTGGTGACACCCATGTCCTGGTGTCACCCGTGTGCTGGTGACACCCGTGTGCTTGTGACACCTGTGTCCCGGTGACACCCATGTCCTGGTGACACCCATGTCCCGGTGTCACCCATGTGCTGGTGACACCTGTGTCCCGGTGACACCCGTGTCCTGGTGACACCCCTGTGCTGGTGACACCCATGTCCCGGTGTCACCCATGTCCTGGTGACACCCATGTCCCGGTGTCACCCATGTCCTGGTGACACCCATGTCCCAGTGACACCCATGTCCCGGTGTCACCCCGTGTCCCGGTGACGCCCATGTCCCGGTGTCCCCAGACATCAACGAGTGCAGCATGCAGGGGTTGTGCCCCCACGGCGACTGTCTCAACACCCCCGGCAGCTTCCGCTGCGCCTGTTCCCCCGGGCACGGGCTGGGCCGGGGGCAGTGCCTGCGTACGTGGGGGGGGCTGGGGGGGGGCTTGGGGGGGCTGGGGGGGCTATGGGGGCCTGGGGGGGTGTCTGGGGGGGCTATGGGGGGTCTTGAGGGTGTTTGGGGGGGGTCAGGGGGGCTATTGGGGGTTGGGGGGGCATTGGGGGTGCGAATGGCTATTGGGGGGGTCTGGGGGGGCTATTGGGGGTCTGGGGGGGCATTGGGGGTGTGGATGGCTGTTGGGGGGGCTGGGGGGGCTGGGGGGGGCTTTGGGGGTGTGAATGGCTATTGGGGGGTCTGGGGGTCTGGGGGGGGGGCCTGGGGGGGGCGTTGGGGGTCTGGGGGGGGCACTGGGGGTGTGGATGGCTGTTGGGGGGTCTGGGGGGGCTGGGGGGGCGTTGGGGGTCTGGGGGGGGCTTTGGGGGGTGTGAATGGCTATTGGGGGGTCTGGGGGGGGGTCTGGGGGGGCTTTGGGGGGTGCGAATGGCTGTTGGGGGGTCTGGGGGCCTGTGGGGGGCGTTGGGGGTTTGGGGGGGGCTTTGGGGGTGCGAATGGCTATTGGGGGGTCTGGGGGGGCTGTTGGGTGTCTGGGGGTCTGGGGGGAGGCCTGGGGGGGGGCATTGGGGGTGTGGATGGCTATTGGGGGGTCTGGGGGTCTGGGGGGGGGGCACTGGGGGTGCGAATGGCTATTGGGGGGTCTGGGGGGGGTCTGGGGGGCTATTGGGGGCCTGGGGGGGGGCCATTGGGGGTGCGAATGGCTATTGGGGGGTCTGGGGCCTGTGGGGAGCGTTGTGGGGGTGCAGGGGGGGGGTGTTTGGGGGTCCCTGGGCGGTGGGTGACCCTGTTCCCCGCAGCGGAGGCGGGGGAGGAGCGGGGCCTGTGCTTCCGGCTGGTTTCGGGGGGGCAGCAGTGCCAACACCCCCTCCCCACCCGCCTGACCCGCCAGACCTGCTGCTGCAGCGTGGGCAAGGCCTGGGGGGGCCGCTGCGAGCGCTGCCCCGCCGACGGCACCGGTACGGGGGGCTGGGGGGCTGGGGGGGCTCTGGGCAAGGCCTGGGGGGTCTCTGGGGGGGCATTGGGGGGCTGGGAGGGCTCTGGGAGGGCTCTGGGGGGGCTTTGGGGGTCCCTGGGGGGCTCTGGGCAAGGCCTGGGGGGGCCTGGGGGGCTTTGGGGGTCCCTAGGGGCCTCTGGGCAAGGCCTGGGGGGCCGCTGCGAGCGCTGCCCCGCCGATGGCACCGGTACGGGGGGCTGGGGGGCTGGGGGGGCCTGGGGGGTCTCTGGGGAGGCATTGGGGGGCTGGGAGGGCTCTGGGAGGGCTCTGGGGGGGCTTTGGGGGTCCCTAGGGGCCTCTGGGCAAGGCCTGGGGGAGCCGCTGCGAGCGCTGCCCCGCCGACGGCACCGGTACGGGGGGCTGGGGGGCTGGGGGGGCCTGGGGGGTCTCTGGGGGGCATTGGGGGGCTGGGAGGGCTCTGGGAGGGCTCTGGGGGGGCTTTGGGGGGTCCCTGGGGGGCTCTGGGCAAGGCCTGGGGGGGCCGCTGCGAGCGCTGCCCCGCCGACGGCACCGGTACGGGGGGGCTGGGGGGCTGGGGGGGCCTGGGGGGTCTCTGGGGAGGCATTGGGGGGCTGGGAGGGCTCTGGGAGGGCTCTGGGGGGGCTTTGGGGGGTCCCTGGGGGCCTCTGGGCAAGGCCTGGGGGGCCGCTGCGAGCGCTGCCCCGCCGACGGCACCGGTACGGGGGGGCTGGGGGCTGGGGGGGCCTGGGGGGTCTCTGGGAGGGCATTGGGGGGCTGGGAGGGCTCTGGGAGGGCTCTGGGGGGGCTTTGGGGGTCCCTGGGGGGCTCTGGGCAAGGCCTGGGGGAGCCGCTGCGAGCGCTGCCCCGCCGATGGCACCGGTACGGGGGGCTGGGGGGCTGGGGGGGCCTGGGGGGGCATTGGGGGGCTCTGGGCAAGGCCTGGGGGGCCTGGGAGGGCTCTGGGGGGCTTTGGGGGGTCCCTGGGGGGCTCTGGACAAGGCCTGGGGGGGCCGCTGCGAGCGCTGCCCCGCCGACGGCACCGGTACGGGGGGCTGGGGGGCTGGGGGGGTTCTGGGGGTCCCCAGGAGCCTGGGAGGGCTCTGGGGGGCACTGGGGGGTCCTGAGGGGCTGGGGGGGTCCTGGGGGGTCCGGGGGGCCACTGGGGGGGTCTAAGAGTGACCCAGAGCTGATAAACCCATGGGGGGGGGAGGTTTTGGGGTGGGTTTTGGGGGTCGCAGGGGTGTTTGTGGGGTTCCCCCCGGGTGTATTTTGGGGGGGGTCCCTGAGTGCCCCCCCGCCCCCCCAGCCGCTTTCAAGGCCATCTGCCCGGCAGGGAAGGGGTACCACGTGCTGATGGGGGGGCTATGGGGGGGCACTGGGGGGTCCTGAGGGGCTGGGGGGGCACTGGGGGGTCCTGGGGGCTGGGGGGGCATTGGGGGGTCCTGAGGCCTGGGGGGGCACTGGGGGGGGGTCCTGGGGTTTGGGGGGGTCACTGGGGGGGTCTCATAGTGACCCAGAGCCCATAAACCCATGGTGGGGGGGAGGTTTTGGGGTGGGTTTTGGGGGTCGCAGGGGTGTTTGGGGGGTTCCCCACGGGGTGTATTTTGGGGGGGGGTCCCTGAGTGCCCCCCCCCGCCCCCCAGCGGCTTTCAAGGCCATCTGCCCGGCAGGGAAGGGGTACCACGTGCTGATGGGGGGGGTATGGGGGGGCTATGGGGGGGCACTATGGGGTCCTGGGGGGCTGGGGGGGCACTGGGGGGTCCTGGGGGGCTGGGGGGGCATTGGGGGGTCCTGAGGCCTGGGGCGGCACTGGGGGGGGGTCCTGGGGTTTGGGGGGGTCACTGGGGGGTCTCATAGTGACCCAGAGCCCATAAACCCATGGTGGGGGGGAGGTTTTGGGGTGGGTTTTGGGGGTCGCAGGGGTGTTTGGGGGGTTCCCCACGGGGTGTATTTTGGGGGGGGGTCCCTGAGTGCCCCCCCCCGTCCCCCCCAGCGGCTTTCAAGGCCATCTGCCCGGCAGGGAAGGGGTACCACGTGCTGATGGGGGGGGCTATGGGGGGGCACTGTGGGGTCCTGAGGGGCTGGGGGGGCACTGGGGGGTCCTGAGGGGCTGGGGGGGCACTGGGGGGTCCTGAGGCCTGGGGGGGCACTGGGGGGGGTCCTGGGGTTTGGGGGGGTCACTGGGGGGGTCTCATAGTGACCCAGAGCCCATAAACCCATGGGGGGGGGGTGTTTTTGGGGTGGGTTTTGGGGGTCGCAGGGGTGTTTGGGGGTTCCCCCGGGGTGTATTTTGGGGGGGGGTCCCTGAGTGCCCCCCCCGCCCCCCCCAGCGGCTTTCAAGGCCATCTGCCCGGCGGGGAAGGGGTACCACGTGCTGACGTCCCACCAGACCCTCACCATCCAGGGCGAGAGCGACTTCACCCTCCACATCCACCCCGACGCGCCCCCCCGCGGCCCCCCCCGCCCGCCCCCAGCCCCGACGACCCCCCCGACGCACCCCCACCCCCAGGTCGGTCAGCCTTGAGGTTAACAACACCCCCCCAAAACCTGGACCCCTCCCCCTCATCCTGTGATACACACACCACACCCCCCCCCCATGACCCCCCCATGTCCCCATAAGCCCCCCCCCCCAGGACCCCCCCGTGATCATCCCATGACCCCCACCCCCCATGTCCCTGTGACCCCCCCAGGACCCCCCCATGATCATCCCATGACCCCCCATGTCCCTGTGACCCCCTCATGACCCCCCATGTCCCCATAAGCCCCCCCCCCCAGGACCCCCATGATCATCCCATGACCCCCACCCCCCATGTCCCTGTGACCCCCCCAGGACCCCCCCATGATCATCCCATGACCCCCCATGTCCCTGTGACCCCCTCATGACCCCCCCATGTCCCCATAAGCCCCCCCCCCAGGACCCCCCGTGATCATCCCATGACCCCCACCCCCATGTCCCTGTGACCCCCCAGGACCCCCCATGATCATCCCATGACCCCCACCCCCATGTCCCTGTGACCCCCCCAGGACCCCCCCATGATCATCCCATGACCCCCCATGATCATCCCATGACCCCCCATGTCCCTGTGACCCCTCATGACCCCCCATGTCCCCATAAGCCCCCCCAAGGACCCCCCATTATCATCCCATGATCCCCCCACCCCCCATGTCCCTGTGACCCCCCCGGACCCCCCCTTATCATGTCATGACCCCCCACCCCCCATGTCCCTGTGACCCCCCCAGGACCCCCCCATGATCATCCCATGACCCCCCCCCCCCATGTCCCTGTGACACCCTCATGACCCCCCCATGTCCCCATAAGCCCCCCCAGGACCCCCCCATGATCATCCCATGACCCCCCCACCCCCTATGTCCCTGTGACCCCCCAGGACCCCTCCCTTATCATGTCATGACCCCCCCACCCCCCATGTCTCTGGGACCCCCCAGGACCCCCCCCATGTCCCTGTGACCCCCCCAGGACCCCCCCATGATCATCCCATGACCCCCCACTCCCCATGTCCCTGTGACCCCCTCATGACCCCCCCATGTCCCCATAAGCCCCCCCAGGACCCCCATGTCCCTGTGACCCCCCAGGACCCCCCCTTATCATGTCATGACCCCCCCACCCCCCATGTCTCTGGGACCCCCCAGGACCCCCCCCATGTCTCTGTGACCCCTCATGTCCCCACACCCCCCAGCACCCCCCCATCTGTCATGCTGTGCCCCCCCCATGGCCCTGTGCCCCCCCCCATGGCCCCCCCATGTCCCTGTGCGCCCCCCATGGCCCCCCCATGTCCCTGTGCCCCCCCATGCCCCCCCTCTGTCATCCTGTGCCCCCCATGTCCCTGTGCCCCCCCCCATGGCCCCCCCATGGCCCTGTGCCCTCCCCCCATACCCCCCCCATATCCCTCCTCACCCTCTGACCCCACATTGTGTGCGTGTCCCCCCCCCCAAAATAAGGGGGGGGGGGGGGGCCATTTGGGGTCTCACTGCCCCCTTCCCCCACAGCCCTGACCCCCCGGCCATGGTGAGTGTGGGGGGGCATTTTGGGTAGGGGGGGATGGAGATGCAGGGATGGGGTGTGGGGGGGATTTGGGGGGGGGTCAGGCAGGGTTTGGGGGGTGGGGGGGGGGGGGGGGGGGCCAGCAGCGTGTCCCCCCCCCCCAGCTCCCGGCGTTCTGGACCCACTCTGAGGAGCAGAGTCTGGAGCAGCCCCCGGGGAGCACAGAGACCCCCCGCTACCCCGGTAAGGGGGGGGCACGGGGGGGGCAGGGCATGGGGGGTACAGGGGGGAGGATGGGGACATGGGGGGGCACGGGGGGGCAGGGCATGGGGGGTACAGGGGGGGGAGGATGGGGACATGGGGGGGGCACGGGGGGCAGGGCATGGGGGGTACTGGGAGGGGGAGGATGGGGACATGGGGGGGCACGGGGGGGCGGGGCATGGGGGGTACTGGGGGGAGGATGGGGACGTGGGGGGGCACGGGGGGGCAGGGCATGGGGGGTACTGAGGGGGGAGGATGGGGACGTGGGGGGGCACGGGGGGGCGGGGCATGGGGGGTACTGGGGGGGAGGATGGGGACGTGGGGGGGCACGGGGGGGGCAGGGCATGGGGGGTACTGGGGGGGGAGGATGGGGACGTGGGGGGGCACGGGGGGGCAGGGGCATGGGGGGTACTGGGGGGGAGGATGGGGACGTGGGGGGGCACGGGGGGGGCAGGGCATGGGGGGTACTGGGGGGGGAGGATGGGGACGTGGGGGGGCACGGGGGGGGCAGGGCATGGGGGGTACTGGGGGGGGGAGGATGGGGACGTGGGGGGGCACGGGGGGCAGGGCATGGGGGGTACTGGGGGGGGGAGGATGGGGACGTGGGGGGGCACGGGGGGGCAGGGCATGGGGGGTACTGGGGGGGGAGGATGGGGACGTGGGGGGCACGGGGGGGGGCATGGGGCACTGGGGGGGGATGGGGACGTGGGGGGCGGGGGGCAGGGCATGGGGGGCACAGGGGGGGAGGGTGGGGGGGGGGGGGGGGGGGGACGGGGGGGGGAGGATGGGGACGTGGGGCACGGGGGGCAGGGCATGGGGGGTACTGGGGGGGGGAGGATGGGGACGTGGGGGGGCACGGGGGGCAGGGCATGGGGGGTACTGGGGGGGGGCACGGGGGGGGCAGGGCATGGGGGGTACAGGGGGGGCACGGGGGGGGGCAGGGCATGGGGGGTACGGGGGGGGGAGGATGGGGACATGGGGGGGCGTGGGGGGGGGCACAGGGACATGGGGGGGGGGGTACGGGGGGGCAGGGCATGGGGGGTACTTGGGGGGGAGGATGGGGACATGGGGGGGGCATGGGGGGGAGGGGGCAGTAGGGAGGATGGGGGGTCCTGGGGGGGAAGTGGGGGGAGGGGTTTGGGGGTGCAGTGGGGGGGGGGTTGGGGATGCAGGGGGTGGTTGGGTATACAGGGGGGTTTTGGGGTGCGGGGGGTGGCAGTGGGGTGGGTTGGGGGTGCAGTGGGGAGGTTTGGGGATACGGGGGGGGGTTTGGGGTGCGGGGGGATGGCAGTGAGGGGGTTTGGGGGTGGCATTGGGGGCGTTTGGGGGTACAGTGTGGGGTGGGTTGGGGATACAGGGGGGTTTGGGGGTGCAGGTGGGGTGGGTTGGGGGTGCAGTGTGGGGGGTTTGGGGGTGCAGTGGGGGGCGGGTTTGGGGGTGGTAGTGGGGCGGTTTGGGGGTGCAGTGGGGGGGGTGGGTTGGGGATACAGGGGGGTTGGGGGTGGCAGTGGGGGGGGGGTTTGGGGGTGCAGGGAGGGGGTTTAGGGGTGCAGTGGGGGGGTTTGAGGGTTTGGGGGTACAGTGGGGGGCGGGTTTGGGGGTGGCAGTGGGGGTTGGGGATGCGAGGGGGTTGGGGGTGCAGTGGGGGATTTGGGGTGCAGTGGGGGGTTTGGGGGTGGCAGTGGGGGTTGGGGATGCGGGAGGTTTGGGGTGCAGTGGGGGGTTTGGGGTGCAGTGGGGGGTTTGGGGGTGGCAGTGGGGGTTTGGGGGTGCAGTGGGGTTTTGGGGTGACACTACCCCCCGTGCCCCCCCAGAGGTGGTGGCCCGTCCCACCTCAGCCCTGCTCTGGCGGGTGGCGGCCGAGCAGCACACGCGCAGCGCTGCCGAGATCGCCCCCACCCAGGTCACGGGTGAGGGACCCCCCCACGGCACCCCCGACCCCCCCGGCACCCACAGACCCCCCGGCACCCCGGACCCCCGGCACCCCCGGACCCCCCCGGCACCCACAGACCCCCCCGGCACCCCGGACCCCCCCGGCACCCCCAGACCCCCCACGGCACCCCGGACCGCCCCCGGCACCCACAGACCCCCCCACGGCACCCCCAGACCCCCCCCGGCACCCCCGGACCGCCCCGGCACCCACAGACCCCCCCACGGCACCCCCAGACCCCCCCACGGCACCCCGACCCCCCCCGACCCCACGGGCACCCCAGACCCCCGGGAACCCCCAGACCCCCCGGCACCCACAGACCCCCGGGAACCCCAGACCCCCCCCGGCACCCACAGACCCCCCACGGCACCCCGGACCCCCCCGGACCCCCACGGGCACCCCCAGACCCCCCGGGAACCCCAGACCCCCACGGGCACCCCGGACCCCCCCGGCACCCCAGACCCCCCCACGGCACCCCCAGACCCCCCGGCACCCCCGGACCGCCCCCGGCACCCACAGACCCCCCACGGCACCCCCGGACCCCCCCGGCACCCACAGACCCCCCCGGCACCCCCGGACCCCCCCGGACCCCCACGGGCACCCCCAGACCCCCCGGGAACCCCCAGACCCCCACGGGCACCCCGACCCCCGGCACCCCCAGACCCCCCCCGGCACCCCCAGACCCCCCCCCGGCACCCACAGACCCCCCCACGGCACCCCGGACCCCCCCGGCACCCACAGACCCCACGGCACCCCGACCCCGACCCCACGGGCACCCCCAGACCCCCGGGAACCCCAGACCCCCCGGCACCCACAGACCCCCACGGCACCCCGGACCCCCCCGGCACCCACAGACCCCCGGGCACCCCAGACCCCCCGGCACCCCGACCCCCCACGGCACCCCAGACCCCCCCGGCACCCACAGACCCCCCCACGGCACCCCTGGACCCCCCCCGGCACCCACAGACCCCCACAGGCACCCCCAGACCCACCCGGCACCCACAGACCCCCACGGGCACCCACAGATCCCCACGGGCACCCCCGGGCACCCCCGGACCCCCCCCGGCACCCACAGAGCCCCCCGGCACCCCCAGACCCCCACGGGCACCCCCGGACCCCCCGGCACCCACAGACCCCCACGGGCACCCCCAGACCCACCCCGGATCCCTGGGACCCCCCCAGACACCCCCCAGGCACCCCCAGACCCCCACTGGATCCCTGGGAACCCCCAGACCCCCCCGCAACCCCCCCCAGGCACCCCCAGACCCCTTCTGGATCCCTGGGACCCCCCCAGACACCCCCCGGGCACCCCCAGACACCCCCCCCCGAGATCCTATGGGCCCCCCAGGATACTTGGACCCCCCAGGGAACCTTCAGGACCCCCTGAGCCCCCCCCAGCACCCTTTGGGACCCCCTGAACCCCCTTGCCACCCTTTGGGACCCCCCCCAAGCCTCTCCCCGGGATCCTATGGGCCCCCCCAGGATATTTGGGGCCCCCCAGGATACTTGGACCCCCCCCGACCCCCCCAGGGAACCTTCAGGACCCCCTGAGCCCCCCCAGCACCCTTTGGGACCCCCCTGTACCCCTTGGCACCCTTTGGGACCCCCCCAAGCCTCTCCCCGGGATCCTATGGGCCCCCCAGGATATTTGGGGCCCCCCAGGCTATTTGGAGCCCCCCCGACCCCCCCATCCCCCCTCAGGGATCCTTCAGGACCCCCTGAGCCCCCCCAGCACCCTTTGGGACCCCCTGAACCCCCTTGCCACCCTTTGGGACCCCCCCCAAGCCTCTCCCCAGGATCCTATGGGCCCCCCCAGGATATTTGGGGCCCCCCCAGGATACTTGGACCCCCCCCGACCCCCCAGGGAACCTTCAGGACCCCCTGAGCCCCCCCGGCACCCTTTGGGACCCCTTGAGCCCCCTTGGCACCCTTTGGGACCCCCCCCAAGCCTCTCCCCGGGATCCTATGGGCCCCCCAGGATATTTGGGGCCCCCCAAGATACTTGGACCGCCCCCGACCCCCCAGGGAACCTTCAGGACCCCCTGAGCCCCCCCAGCACCCTTTGGGACCCCCTGAGCCCCCTTGGCACCCTTTGGGACCCCCCCCAAGCCTCTCTCCGGGATCCTATGGGCCCCCCAGGATATTTGGGGCCCCCCAGGCTATTTGGAGCCCCCCCGACCCCCCCATCCCCCCTCAGGGATCCTTCAGGACCCCCTGAGCCCCCCCCCAGCACCCTTTGGGACCCCCCTGAACCCCCTTGCCACCCTTTGGGACCCCCCCCAAGCCTCTCCCCAGGATCCTATGGGCCCCCCAGGATATTTGGGGCCCCCCAGGATACTTGGACCCCCCGACCCCCCAGGGAACCTTCAGGACCCCCTGAGCCCCCCCCAGCACCCTTTGGGACCCCCTTGAGCCCCCTTGGCACCCTTTGGGACCCCCCCAAGCCTCTCCCCGGGATCCTATGGGCCCCCCCAGGATATTTGGGGCCCCCCAGGATACTTGGACCCCCCCCCGACCCCCCCAGGGAACCTTCAGGACCCCCTGAGCCCCCCCAGCACCCTTTGGGACCCCCCTGAACCCCCTTGCCACCCTTTGGGACCCCCCCCAAGCCTCTCCCCAGGATCCTATGGGCCCCCCAGGATATTTGGGCCCCCCCCAAGATACTTGGACCCCCCCCCGACCCCCCCAGGGAACCTTCAGGACCCCCTGAGCCCCCCCCGGCACCCTTTGGGACCCCCCTGAGCCCCCTTGGCACCCTTTGGGACCCCCCCCAAGCCTCTCCCCGGGATCCTATGGGCCCCCCAGGATATTTGGGGCCCCCCCAGGCTATTTGGAGCCCCCCCGACCCCCCCATCCCCCCTCAGGGATCCTTCAGGACCCCCTGAGCCCCCCCCCCAGCACCCTTTGGGACCCCCCTGAACCCCCTTGCCACCCTTTGGGACCCCCCCAAGCCTCTCCCCAGGATCCTATGGGCCCCCCAGGATATTTGGGGCCCCCCAGGATACTTGGACCCCCCCCCGACCCCCCAGGGAACCTTCAGGACCCCCTGAGCCCCCCCGGCACCCTTTGGGACCCCCTGAACCCCTTGGCACCCTTTGGGACCCCCCCAAGCCTCTCCCCGGGATCCTATGGGCCCCCCCAGGATATTTGGGGCCCCCCCGACCCCCCCGTGCCCCCCCAGAGACAGACGAGTGCAAACTGAACCGCAACATCTGCGGCCCCGGGGAGTGTGTGATGGGCCCGGGGGGTACAGCTGCCTCTGCTACCCGGGGTACCGCTGGCACCCCCAGCGCCGCTACTGCACCGGTACGGGGGGTGGGGGGTGGGGAGGGGGCTGGAGTGGGGGCTAGGGGGGTTTGGGGGTCCCTAGGACTGAGTCTGTGCCGGTACGGGGGGGCTGGGGGCTGGGGAGGGGGCTTGGGGGTTGGGGGAGGGGGCTGGGGGGCTGGGGAGGGAGCTGGGGGGTTGGGGAGGGGGCTGGAAAGGCTGGGGAGGGGGCTCAGGGGGTTGGGGAGGGGGCTGGAGGGACTGGGGAGGGGGCTGGAGTGGGGGCTAGGGGGTTTGGGGGTCCCTAGGACTGAGTCTGTGCCGGTACGGGGGGTGGGGGGATGGGGAGGGGGCTGGAGGGGTTGGGGAGGGGGCTGGGGGCTGGGGAGGGAGCTGGGGGGGTTGGGGAGGAGGCTGGAAAGGCTGGGGAGGGGGCTGGTGGGGGGCTAGGGGGGTTTGGGGGTCCCTAGGACTGAGTCTGTGCCGGTACGGGGGGTGGGGGGCTGGGGAGGGGGCTTGGGGGGTTGGGGAGGGGGCTGAGGGGCTGGGGAGGGGGCTGGAGGGGCTGGGGGGGGGGGTTGGGGGTTCCTAGGGCTGGCCCATGACCCCCCTGTACCCCATGACCCCTGGTGACCCCCTGTGACCCCCATGACCCCCTGTGACCTCCACGTCCCCATCACCCCTGTGACCCCCATGACCCCAATGCCCCCCATGACCCCTGTGACCCCCGTGACCCCCTGTACCCACATGACCCCCATATCTCTCCGGCCCCCCCATTCCCCCCATGCCCCCTGTGCCCCCCGTGTCCCCATGACCCTCCATGACCCCAATGCCCCCCATGACCCCTGTGACCCCCTGTACCCCCATATCTCTCCGGCCCCCCCCATGCCCCCCATGTCTCCAGTGCCCCCCATGAACCCCCATGACCTCAATGCCCCCCATGACCCCCATTCCCCCCCATGCCCCCAGTGCCCCCCATGACCCCCCATGACCCCCATTCCCCCCCATGCCCCCAGAGCCCTCTGTGTCCCCAGTGCCCCCCATGACCCCCGTGACCCCCATGTCCCCAGTGCCCCCCGTATCCCCCATTCCCCCCCATGTCCCCAGTGCCCCCATGACCCCCCGTGACCCCCATGACCCCCCATGACCCCCATATCCCTCCATGCCCCCCATGCCCCCCATTCCCCCCCATGTCCCCAGTGACCTCTGTGTCCCCAGTGCCCCCATGCCCCCCGTGACCCCCTGTGACCCCCATATCCCTCCATGCCCCCCATGACCCCCCATGTCCCCAGTGCCCCCCATGCCCCCATGCCCCCCATGCCCCCCATGACCCCCTGTGCCCCCCATGCCCCCATTCCCCCCATGCCCCCATGTCCCCAGTGCCCCCCATGCCCCCCATGACCCCCCGTGCCCCCCATGACCCCCCGTGCCCCCCGTGCCCCCCCCGTGCCCCCCAGACGTGGACGAGTGCGAGGCGGAGCCGTGCGGGGCGGCGCGGGGGCGATGCCTCAACACGGGGGGGTCCTACAACTGCCACTGCCACCGCGGCTTCCAGCTGCGCCTGCGCAAGGGGGCCCGCTCCTGCGCCGGTCAGCGGGGGGCACGGGGGGGACTGGGGGCAGGGGGGCTGGGGGGCATTAGGGGCATGGGGGGTATGGGGGGCATGGGGGCATTGGGGAGTCAGAGAGGCATGGGGGGGCATTGGGGCATTGGGGGTCATGGGGGGATATGGGGCATGGGGGGGTCATGGGGGCATTGGGGGTCATGGGGGGCATTGGGGGTCATGGGGGGTATGGGGCATGGGGGGTCACAGAGGCATTGGGGGCATTGGGGGGCATGGGGGGTCACAGAGGCATGGGGGGCACGGGGGGCTTGGGGGGATATGGGGGGGTCACAGAGGCATGGGGGGCATTGGGGGGCATGGGGAGGTCACAGAGGGATGGGGGGCATTGGGGGGTATGGGGGGGTCACAGAGGCATGGGGGGCATTGGGGGGTATGGGGGGATCACAGAGGCATGGGGGGCATTGGGGGGCATGGGGAGGTCACAGGGCATGGGGGGCATTGGGGGGCATGGGCCAGGGCATGGGGGGCATTGGGGGGTATGCGGGGGTCACAGAGGCATTGGGGGCATTGGGGGGTATGCGGGGGTCACAGAGGCATTGGGGGCATTAGGGGGCATGGGGGGTCACAGAGGCATGGGGGGCATTGGGGGGTATGCGGGGGTCACAGAGGCATTGGGGGCATTAGGGGGCATGGGGGGTCACAGAGGCATGGGGGGCATTGGGGGGTATGGGGGGCATTGGGGGTCATGGGGGGGTATGGGGCATGGGGGGGTCATGGGGGCATTGGGGTCACGGGGGGCTTGGGGGCAGGGGGGCTCACAGAGACATGGGGGATGTTGGGGGTACAGGGGGGCACGGGGGGGGGGGCATGGGGAGATTGGGGGGCCATGGGGTGTGGGGGTCGGGGGGCTATGGGGGAGCAGGAGGGGGGGCACTGGGATACAGGGGGCACCCCACTGTAAAGATGGGGGGGGGGGCCCTGCAGGGACGAGCCCCCAGTAACAAGAATGCCCCCACCCATGTCCCCCCCCGTGCCCCCCCGTGTCTCTGTCCCCCCCATGCCCCCCGTGACCCCCTTTAACCCCCCCATGACTCCCAATGCCCCCCTGTGACCCCCCCGTGCCCCCCCATGACCCTCTGTGACCCCTGTGGCCCCCTGTGATCCCCATGGCCCCCCGTGACCCCCAATGCCCCCCATGCCCCCCCATGTCTCTGTGCCCCCCCATGACCCCTTGTGACCCCAATGCCCCCCCATGGCACCCCCCGACCCCCAATACCCCCCCATGACTCTGTGCCCCCCCATGACCCCCTGTGACCCCCATGGCCCCCCCATGCCCCCCAATGCCCCCCCGGTGTCTCTGTGCCCCCCCCCCATGCCCCCCAATGCCTCCCCGTGCCCCCCAATGCTCCCCATCCCCCCCCAACCCCCCCATCTCTGTGCCCCCCCCATGCCCCTCGTGCCCCCCATTCCCCCCCATCCCCCCGTGCCCCTTGTGACCCCCCATGTCCCACTTCCCCCTGTGACCCCCCCATGCCCCCCTGTGCCCCCCTGTGCCCCCCCAGACATCAACGAGTGCCTGGACCCCGGGACGTGCCCCGAGGGGAAGTGTGAGAACCAGCCGGGGGGTTCCTGTGCACCCCCTGCCCCCCCGGCTTCCGGGGCCACGGCGGCACCTGCCTCGGTGGGGACCCCGGACCCCCCAAACTCCTCTGCACCCCTGGGACCCCATATCCATCCCAGGACCCCCAAACTCCTCTGCACCCCTGGGAACCCCATATCCATCCCAGGACCCCCCAAACCCCTCTGCACCCCTGGGACCCCCATATCCATCCCAGGACCCCCCCAAACTCCTCTGCACCCCTGGGACCCCCATATCCATCCCAGGACCCCCCCAAACTCCTCTGCACCCCTGGGAACCCCCAAACCCCTCTGCACCCCTGGGACCCCCATACCCATCCCAGGACCCCCCAAACCCCTCTGCACCCCTGGGAACCCCCAAACCCATCTGTACTCCTGGGACCCCCATACCCATCCCAAGACCCCCCCAAACTCCTCTGCACCCCTGGGACCCCCCCCAAACCCTTCTTCACCCCTGGGACTCCCCCTAAACCCCTCTGCATCCCCAGGGACCCCCAATATCCACCCCAGGACACCCCCAAACCCCTCTGCACCCCTGGCACCCCCATACCCACCCTGGGACCCCCCCAAACCCCTCTGCACCCCAGGACCCACAATCACCCACCTGACACCCCCCCCCCAAATACCCCAATATCCCTCTGCTCCCCCCCCCCATCCCAATACCCACCCCCCACCCCAGGGTCCCCCAATACCCCTCTGCCCCCCGCCCCCTTCCCAATACCCCCCCAGGGTCCCCCAATACCCCTCTGCCCCCCCCTTCCCAATACCCCCACCCCAGGGTCCCCCAATACCCCTCTGCCCCCCCTTCCCAATACCCCCACCCCAGGGTCCCCCAATACCCCTCTGCCCCCCCCCCCCCAGGACCCCATCACCCACCTGCCCCCCCTTGGGGTCCCCCAATACCCTCCTGCCCCCCCCCAGCTCTATGTGTGCCCCCCCTCATGTTGACCCCCCTCTCCCCCTAGATGTGAACGAGTGTGAGGTGGGGGGGGTCTGTGGGGGGGGGTCTGTGTCAACACCCCCGGCTCCTTCAAGTGCCAGTGCCCCCCGGGCTGCAGCCCACCAGGGACCCTCCCCGCTGCCAAGGTGGGGGGCTGGGGGGGGCTATGGGGTATGGGGGGGCTATAGGGTTTGAGGGGGCTGGGGGGGCTATGGGGTGGGGGGTCTATGGGGTGGGGGGGCTCTGGGGTATGGGGGGGTCTATGGGATGGGGGCATCTATGAGGTCTATGGGGTGGGAGGGTCTTTGGGGTATGGGGGGGCTGGGGCGGGCTGGGGGGGCTATGGGGTGGGGGGGGCTATGGGGTATGGGGGGGCTGGGGGGTCTATGGGGTGGGGGGCTCTGGGGTGGGGGGGCTCTGGGGTATGGGGTGGCGGGGGGGGAGCTATGGGTTTTGAGGGGGCTGGGGGGGTCTATGGGGTGGGGGGGTCTATGAGATCTATGGGGTGGGGGGCTCTGGGGTATGGGGGGGCTGGAGGGGGCTATGGGTGGGGGGGCTCTGGGGTATGGGGGGTCTTTGGGGTATGGGGGGGCTGGGGGGGCTCTGGGGTCTCTGGGGGGGGGTCTGGGGGTGCAGCCAGGGGGTCCTGATCCCCTTCCCCCCCAGACATCGACGAGTGTGAGTTCCCGGGCGCCTGTTTGGGGGGCGACTGTATCAACACCCCCGGCTCCTTCCGCTGCCTCTGCCGGGCAGGGTACAGCCTGCGGCACGGCCGGCGCTGCCAGGGTGAGACCCCCGCCCCACAGCGCCCCATAGCGCCCCATAGCGCCCCATAGCGCCCCACATCATCGCCCCATGGCACCCTATAGCGCCCCATGGCACCCCACAGCACCCCTGGCTCCTGCCTCTGCTGGGCAGGGTACAGCCTGCGGCACGGCCGGCGCTGCCAGGGTGAGACCCCCGCCCCACAGCGCCCCACAGCGCCCCATAGCGCCCCATAGCGCCCCATAGCACCCCACATCATCACCCCATAGCATCCCATAGCGCCCCATGGCACCCCATAGCACCCCATAGCACCCCACAGTGCCCCATAGCGCCCCACATCATCGCCCCATAGCACCCTATAGCGCCCCACATCATCACCCCATAGCGCCCCATAGCACCCCATAGCACCCCATAAGCAGCGCCCCATAGCGCCCCACATCAGCGCATCATGGCACCCCATGGCACCCCACAGCGCCCCATAGCGCCCCATAGCGCCCCACATCATCACCCCATAGCACCCTATAGCGCCCCACAGCGCCCCACAGCACCCCTGGCCCCTGGCTCCTGCCTCTGCCAGGCAGGGTACAGCCTGCGGCACGGCCGGCGCTGCCAGGGTGAGACCCCCGCCCCACAGCGCCCCATAGCGCCCCATAGCGCCCCACATCATCGCCCCATGGCACCCCATAGCGCCCCATAGCGCCCCATAGCACCCCACATCATCGCCCCATGGCACCCCATAGCGCCCCATAGCGCCCCATAGCACCCCACTTCATCACCCCATAGCACCCCATAGCGCCCCATGGCACCCCATAGCACCCCACAGCACCCCTGGCTCCTGCCTCTGCCAGGCAGGGTACAGCCTGCGGCACGGCCGGCGCTGCCAGGGTGAGACCCCCGCCCCACAGCGCCCCATAGCGCCCCATAGCGCCCCATGGCACACCATGGCACCCCATAGCACCCCACAGCGCCCCAGCCCATAGCGCCCCATAGCACTCCACAGTGCCCCATAGCACACCATGGCACCCCACAGCACCCCACATCATCACCCCACAGTGCCCCATGGCACCCCATGGCACCCCATGGCACCCCACAGCACCCCATAGCACCCCATAGCACCCCACATCATCACCCCACAGCGCCCCATGGCACCCCATAGCACCCCACAGCGCCCCATAGCGCCCCATAGCACTCCACAGTGCCCCATAGCACACCATGGCACCCCACAGCACCCCACATCATCACCCCACAGCATCCCATAGCACCCCACAGCACCCTTGCCATCACCCCCCCATCACCCCCATCACCCCCCATCACCCCCCACATCAGGGGGGTGTCAGGGGGTTTAGGGGTGTTGGGGGAGTGTTGGGGGGTTGTGGGGGGTGGGGGGTATTGGGGGGTGTCAGGGGGTGTGAGTGCCGGGGGGGGGGGGAGGGTGTTTCAGGGGGTGTCAGGTGGGTTTTGGGGTGTCAGGGAGGGTGTGTGGGGGGCGGTACCCCCCTTGCACGGGTGTGTGTAAGCCCCCCCCACCCTTCCCCCCCAGACATCGACGAGTGTGCGCTGGACGCGGGGCTCTGCGCCCCCCCGGCGCCTGCACCAACCTGGAGGGGTCCTTCGCCTGCCTCTGCCCCCCGGGTACCGGCCCTCCCCCGACCGACGGGGATGCCTGGGTAGGGGGGGGCCCTGGGGGGCTGGGGAGGGCCCTGGGGGGGTCTCGGGGGGATCTCGGGGGTCCCTGGGGTGCCTGGAGGGGTCTCAGGGGAGTCTAGAGGGTCCCTGGGGTGCCTAGAGGGGTCCCTGGGGGGGTCTTGGGGGTCCCTGGGGAGGTGTGAGGGTCTGTGGTGGGTTTGGGGGGGTCTCCCTGGGGTTGGGGGGGTCCCTGGGGGGGCTGGGGGGGTCCCTGGAGGGGTCGGGGGGATCTTGGGGGTCCCGAGTCCCTGGAGGGTCCTTCGCCTGCCTCTGCCCCCGGGTCCGGCCCTCCCGACCGACGGGGATGCCTGGTAGGGGGGCCCTGAGGGGCTGGGAGGTCCCTGGGGGGTCTCGGGGGATCTCGGGGGTCCCTGGGGTGCCTGGAGGTCTCAGGGGAGTCTAGAGGGTCCCTGGTGCCTGGGGTCCTGGGGGTCTTGGGGTCCTGGGGAGTGTGAGGGTCTGTGGTGGGTTTGGGGGTCTCCTGGGGTTGGGGGGTCCCTGGGGTGCCTGGAGGGGACCCTGGGGAGTCTGGGGGGTCCCTGGAAGGGTCTCGGGGGGTGTCTGAGGGTCCCCACTGGGTTTAGGGGATCTCCAGTGGGTGGGGGGCTCTCTGGGGGTCCCCACTGGGTTTGGGGGTCTCCAGTGGGTTTGGGGGGTCCCCAGTGGGGGGGGGGGTGTCTGGGGGTCCCCAGTGGGTTTAGGGGGTCTCCAGTGGGTTTGGGGGGTCTCTGAGGGTCCCCAGTGTGTTTGGGGGGGTCGCCAGTGGGTTTGGGGGGGTCCCCAGTGGTTTTGGGGGGTCCCCAGTGGGTTTGGGAGGTCTCCAGTGGGTGGGGGGGAGTCTCTGGGGTTCCCAGTGTGTTTGGGGGTTCTCCAGTGGGTTTGGGGGGTGTCTGAGGGTTTGGGGGGTCCCCACTGGGTTTGGGGGGTCTCCAGTGGGTTTGAGGGGTCTCTGAGGGTCCCCACTGGGTTTGGAGGTCCCAGTAGGTGGGGGGGTCTCTTTGGCGGTCTCCAGTGGGTGGGGGGTGTCTCTCTGAGGGTTTGGGGGGTCCCTGAGGGGGCTGTCCCCGTGCTGAGCTGACCGAGGTGGGGGGGGGTCCCAGCTCTGGAGCCCCCGCCCCCCGCAAGGAGTGTTACCTCAACTTCGACGACTCCGTCTTCTGCGACTCGGTGCTGGGCACCAACGTCACCCGGGGGGAGTGCTGCTGCTCCCTGGGGGCCGGCTGGGGGGACCACTGCGAGGTGTACCCCTGCCCCCTGCCCTCCTCCGGTACGGGGGGCCCGGGGGGGGCTCCTGGGGGGGGGTTTGGGGGGGTATTGGGGGCTGGAAGGGGATGGAGGGGGTTTTGGGGGGATGGAGGGGGGTTTGGGGGGGCTGCTGCTCCCTGGGGGCCGGCTGGGGGGACCACTGCGAGGTGTACCCCTGCCCCCTGCCCTCCTCCGGTACGGGGGGCCCGGGGGGGCCCCTGGGGGGGGTTTGGGGGGGTATTGGGGGGCTGGAAGGGGATGGAGAGGGGTTTTGGGGGGATGGAGAGGGGCCAGGCAGGGCTTTGGGGGGTCTCCAAGGTGCTGGGAGGGGTCCTGGGGGGGAGGCTGCAGTGGTTGGGTGTGGGGGGTCCGGGGGGGACTCCTGGGGGAGGGTTTGGGGGGGTATTGGGGGGCTGGAAGGGGCTACAGAGGGGTTTTGGGGGGCTGGAGGGGGGTTTGGGGGGCGGAGGGTTTGGGGGCTGGAAGGGGCTACAGAGGGGTTGTGGGGGGATGGAGGGGGGTTTGGGGGGGCTGCTGCTCCCCTGGGGGCCGGGCTGGGGGGACCACTGCGAGGTGTACCCCTGCCCCCTGCCCTCCTCCGGTACGGGGGGGCCCGGGGGGGCCCCTGGGGGGGTTTGGGGGGTATTGGGGGGCTGGAAGGGGATGGAGAGGGGTTTTGGGGGGATGGAGAGGGGCCAGGCAGGGCTTTGGGGGGTCTCCAAGGTGCTGGGAGGGGTCCTGGGGGGGAGGCTGCAGTGGTTGGGTGTGGGGGGGTCCGGGGGGGACTCCTGGGGGAGGGTTTGGGGGGGTATTGGGGGGCTGGAAGGGGCTGGACAGGGGGTTTTGGGGGGATGGAGGGGGGTTTGGGGGGATGGAGAGGGGCCAGGCAGGGCTGCTTGGGGGGGTCCCGGAGGGATCCCCGAAGGCTCGGGGGGGGGGGGGTGTGGTCCTGGGTGTAGGGGGGGGGGCCTGCAGTGGCTGGGGGGGGGAGGGGGGGGGGGCACAGGGAAGGTGTTTGGGGGGGTCCTGAGGGGCTGGAGTGGGCTGAGGGGGGGTCTCTATGGGGGGGGTGGGGGTGGGTTTGGGGGTGCCCTGTCCCCTCCCGGGGGGGGGGGGCTCCTGGGGTGTGATTTGGGGGTGCCCTGGCCCCCCCTCACCCCCCTTCGCCCCCCCCAGCCGAGTTCCTGGCGCTCTGTCCCGACGGGAAGGGCTTCATCCAGGACGACAACGGGCTGGACTACGGGGTCCCTGCCCACCGCGGTGAGACCCCTCCCGGACCCCCCGGGACCCCAACTGCCCCCCGGGAACCCCCTGAACCCCCCCCCGGGACCCCAACTGCCCCCCGGGAACCCCCCCAGAAACACCCCCCCCGGGACCCCAACTGCCCCCGGGAACCCCCCTGAACACCCCCCCGGGACCCCAACTGTTCCCCGGGAACCCCCCTGAACCCCCCCCCCCCGGGACCCCAACTGTTCCCCGGGAACCCCCCAGAAACACCCCCCCGGGACCCCAACTGCCCCCGGGAACCCCCCAGAAACACCCCCCCCCGGGACCCCAGCTGCCCCCCGGGAACCCCCAGAAACCCTCCCCCCGGGACCCCAACTGCCCCCGGAACCCCCCAGAAACGCCCCCTCCCAGGACCCCAACTGCCCCCCGGAACCCCCTGAACCCCCCCCGGGACCCCAACTGCCCCCCGGGAACCCCCCCAGAAACACCCCCCCCGGGACCCCAACTGCCCCCGGGACCCCAGAAACCCCCCCCCGGGACCCCAACTGCCCCCGGAACCCCCCTGAACACCCCCCCCGGGACCCCAACTGTTCCCCGGGAACCCCCAGAACTCCCCCGGGACCCCCGGGACCCCAACTGCCCCCCAGACACCTCCCTGGGACCTGCCCCCGGGACCCCCCAGGACTCCCCAGACACCCCCCAGGGATGCCCCCCGGACCCCCTAGACCCCCCCCCCCAGGGAGGTGGGGGGGTCCTTGTGTCCCTGAGGGGTCCCCTGTCCCCTGGGGGGTCCCTGGGGGGGTCCCCATCCCTTGGTGCCCCTGTATCCCTGGGGCAGAGCCTGAGGTGGGTGTTTGGGGTGGGGGGTGAAGGGGTGCTCCCCCACCCCGGGGTAGGGGGGGAGCAAGGGATATGGGGGTGCTCCCCCACTCCGGGGGGGGGTCTCTATCCCGGGGGGTCCCTATCCCCTGGGGGGGTCCCCTTGCCCCGGGGGGGGGGTCCCCATCCCTGGGGCAGAACCTGAGGTGGGTGTTCGGGGTGGGGGGTGAAGGGGTGCACCCCCACCCCGGGGTGGGGGGGGAGAATGGGCTCTGGGGGTGTTCCCCCACTCCGGGGGGGGGTCCCCATCCCGGGGGGGGGGTCCCCATCCCTTGGTGCCCCTGTATCCCTGGGGCAGAACCTGAGGTGGGTGTTTGGGGGGGGGGTTAAGGGGTGCTCCCCCACCCCGGGGTGGGGGGGGTAGAAGGGGCTATGGGGGTGTTCCCCCACTCCGAGGGGGGTCTCCATCCCGGGGGGTCCCCTTGCCCCGGGGGGGGGGGTCCCCATCCCTTGGTGCCCCTGTATCCCTGGGGCAGAACCTGAGGTGGGTGTTTGGGAGGGGGGTGAAGGGGTGCACCCCCACCCCGGGGAGGGCGTCTGTAGGGGTGTTCCCTCTCTGGCGGGGTTCCCCCATCCCGGGGTCCTAGGGGGTCCCATCCCCTGTGCCCGCCCTGAGGTGGGTGTTTGGGTGGGGTGAGGGCACCCCACCCCGGGGGGGGAAGGCGGGGTGCTCCCCACCGGGGGGGGTCCCTCCCAGGGGGGGGGTCCCCATCCCTTGGTGCCCCTGTATCCCTGGGGCAGAACCTGAGGTGGGTGTTTGGGGTGGGGGGCTGAAGGAGTGCACCCCCACCCCGGGGTGGGGGAGAAAGGGCTATGGGGGTGCTCCCCCACTCCGGGGGGGGGTCTCCATCCCGAGGGGGTCCCCTTGCCCCGGGGGGGGGGGTCCCCATCCCTTGGTGCCCCTGTATCCCTGGGGCAGAACCTGAGGTGGGTGTTTGGGGTGGGGGGCTGAAGGAGTGCACCCCCACCCCGGGGTGGGGGAGAAAGGGCTATGGGGGTGCTCCCCCACTCCGGGGGGGGTCCCCATCCCGGGGGGGGTTGTGTCCTGAGTTGCCCCCCCTCTCCCCCCCAGACATCGATGAGTGCGGGCTGTTCGGGGCCGAGATCTGCAAGGAGGGGAAGTGTGTCAACACCCAGCCCGGCTACGAGTGCTACTGCAAGCAGGGCTTCGACTACGACAGCGGGCTGCTGCAGTGCCTGGGTGCGGGGGGGCGCGGGGGGGCCGGGGGGCCGGGGGGAAGGCTAAGGGGGGCTGGGGGGGCTGGAGGGGGACCCGGGGGGATGGAGAGGGATGGAGAGGGATGGAGTGAGATGGAGAGGGGGATACAGGGGGATGGAGAGGGATGGGAAAGCTCGGGGGGGGTCCTGGGGGGGCTGCTGCAGTGCCTGGGTGCGGGGGGGCGCGGGGGGGCGCGGGGGGGGGGGGGGGAAGGCTAAGGGGGGCTGGGGGGGCTGGAGGGGGACCCGGGGGGATGGAGAGGGATAGAGTGAGATGGAGAGGGGGATACAGGGGGATGGAGAGGGATGGGAAAGCTCGGGGGGGGGGTCCGGGGGGGCTGCTGCAGTGCCTGGGTGCGGGGGGGCGCGGGGGGGCCGGGGGGTCCGGGGGGAAGGCTAAGGGGGGCTGGGGGGGCTGGAGGGGGACCCGGGGGGATGGAGAGGGATGGAAGGGGGATGGAGGGGGATGGGGAAGCTCGGGGGGGGGGGGTCCGGGGGGGCTGCTGCAGTGCCTGGGTGCGGGGGGGCGCGGGGGGGGCCGGGGGGAAGGCTAAGGGGGCTGGGGGGGGGTCCGGGGGGATGGAGAGGGATGGAGAGGGATGGAGGGGGATACAGGGGATACAGGGGGATGGAGAGGGATGGGAAAGCTCGGGGGGGGGGTCCTGGGGGGGCTGCTGCAGTGCCTGGGTGCGGGGGGTGCGGGGGGGGCGCGGGGGGGGCCGGGGGGAAGGCTAAGGGGGGCTGGGGGGGCTGGAGGGGGACCCGGGGGGATGGAGAGGGATGGAGAGGGATGGAGTGAGATGGAGAGGGGGATACAGGGGGATGGAGAGGGATGGGGAAGCTCTGGGGGGCGCTGCAGTGCCTGGGTGCGGGGGGCGCGGGGGCCGGGGGGCCGGGGGGAAGGCTAAGGGGGCTGGGGGGCTGGAGGGGGACCCGGGGGGATGGAGAGGGATAGAGTGAGATGGAGAGGGGGATACAGGGGGATGGAGAGGGATGGGAAAGCTCGGGGGGGTCCTGGGGGCTGCTGCAGTGCCTGGGTGCGGGGGGGGGGGGGGCGCGGGGGGGCCGGGGGAAGGCTAAGGGGGCTGGGGGGGCTGGAGGGGGACCCGGGGGGATGGAGAGGGATGGAGAGGGATGGAGTGAGATGGAGAGGGGGATACAGGGGGATGGAGAGGGATGGGGAAGCTCTGGGGGGCTGCTGCAGTGCCTGGGTGCGGGGGGCGCGGGGGGGCCGGGGGGGCCGGGGGTCCGGGGGAAGGCTAAGGGGGGCTGGGGGGGCTGGGGGGGTCCGGGAGGATGGAGAGGGATGGGGAGGGGGATACAGGGGGATGGAGGGGGGGCTCTCAGGGGGTTTGGGGGGGTCTCAGGATTTGGGGGCTCCGGGGAGGTCTCAGGGGTTTGGGAGGGGGTCTCAGGGGGTTTTGGGGGGTCTCAGGGGTTTGGGGGGTCTCAGGGGGTTTGGGGGGGTCTGTGGGTGTTGGGGGGGTCTCAGGGAGTTTGGGGGGGTCTCAGGGGGTTTTGGGGGGTCTCAGGGGTTTGGGGGGTCTCAGGGGGGTTTGGGGGGGGTCTGTGGGTGTTGGGGGGGTCTCAGGGAGTTTGGGGGGTCTCAGGGGGTTTTGGGGGGTCTCAGGGGTTTGGGGGGGTCTCAGGGGGTTTGGGGGGGGGGTCTGGTGGGTGTTGGGGGGGTCTCAGGGAGTTTGGGGGGGTCTCAGGGGGTTTGGGGGGGTCTGTGGGTGTTGGGGGGGTCTCAGGGAGTTTGGGGGGTCTCAGGGGGTTTTGGGGGGTCTCAGAGGTTTGGGGGGGTCTCAGGGGGTTTGGGGGGGTCTGTGGGTGTTGGGGGGTCTCAGGGAGTTTGGGGGGGTCTCAGGGGGTTTTGGGGGTCTCAGGGGTTTGGGGGGGTCTCAGGGGGTTTGGGGGGGGTCTGTGGGTGTTGGGGGGTCTCAGGGGTTTGGGGGGGGTCTCAGGGTTTGGGGGCTCCGGGGGGGGTCTCAGGGGGTTTTGGGGGGGGTCTCGGGGGTTTGGGGGTGCCGGGGGGGGTCTGTCGGGGGGTGCCGATGCCGCCCCTCCCCCCAGACGTGGACGAGTGTCTGGACGAATCCAACTGCGTGGACGGCGCGTGCGAGAACACGCGCGGCTCCTTCCGGTGCACGTGCCCCCCGGCACGCGCTACCACCCGGGGCAGCGGCGCTGCTGGGCCCCCCCGAGAGCGGTGAGGGGGGGGGGGATGGGGGGGGATAGAGGGGGATGGGGGGGATAGGGGGATGGGGGGAGGGGGGATAGGGGGATGGGGGGGATGGGGGGATGGGGAGGGGGTGGGGGGGATAGGGGGGATAGGGGGGATGGGGGGGACTGGGGGGGGGATGGGGGGGGATGGGGGGGGATAGGGGGGATGGGGAGGGGGTGGGGGGGGATAGGGGGGATGGGGAGGGGATGGGGGATGGGGGGAGGGATGGGGGGAGGGGGATGGGGAGGGGATGGGGGATGGGGGGAGGGGGGATGGGGGGAGGGGATGGGGGGATGGGGAGGGGGAGGGGATGGGGGAATGGGGGGCATGGGGAGGGGGTGGGTGGGATGGGGAGGGGGAGGGGGAGGGGGATGGGGGGGATGGGGGGAGGGGATGGGGAGGGGGAGGGGATGGGGGGGATAGAGGGGGGATAGAGGGATGGGGGGGGATGGGGAGGGGATAGAGGGGATGGAGGGGAGGGGGTATGGGGGGGGTGAGAGAGGGGATGGGGGGATGGGGGAGGGGATAGGGGGAGGGGATAGGGGGATGGGGGGGGATAGGGGGGATGGGGGGAGGGGAGGATGGGGGGAGGGGGGATGGGGGGGTGAGAGAGGGGATGGGGGGGATGGGGAGGGGGAGGGGGATGGGGGGATGGGGATGGGAGGGGGATGGGGAGGGGATAGGGGGCAGGGGGAGGGGGAGGGGATGGGGGGGGATCGGGGGGATGGGGGGGACTGGGGGGGAGGGGATGGGGGGCGGGGGGGACACGAAGGGATGGGGGGCGGGGGGAGGGGGTTGGGGGTTTGGGGGGTCTGGGGGAATTGGGGGTTGGGGGGATGGGGGGGACACGGGGGGGGGGGTTGGGAGGGTTCCCAAGGGTCTGGGGGGGGGATATGGGGGGCTGGGTGTGTGTGTGTGGGGGGGGGCACACACGGGGGGGGGCTAGGGGCTACACCAGGGGGCCTGAGTGGCCTCGTACGACCCCCCCCTCCTTATTTCCCTCCCCCCCCCCAGAGCGCGCCCCCCCCCCGAGCGGCCCCCCCGGAGCGGCGGGACGTGTGCTGGCAGCGGCGGGGGAGGAGGGGGTGTGCGGGGCGCCCCTCGGGGGGGGCCCCTCCCCATGGACGAGTGCTGCTGCCGGGGGGGCGGGCTGGGGGCACCACTGCTGGCCCTGCCCCCCCGGCCCCCAGGTGACACGGCGGGGGGGGGCTATGGGGTGGGGAGGGGGCTTTGGGGGGGCTGGGAGGGGGCATTGGGGGGGCTGTGGGGGGGCTAAGGGTTGGGGAGGGGGCTTGGGGGGGCTGGGAGGGGGCTATGGGCTGGGGAGGGGGCTTTGGGGGGGCTATGGGGGGGGCTAAGGGGTGGGGAGGGGGCTTTGGGGGGGCTATGGGGGGGGCAAGGGGGTGGGGAGGGGGTTTTGGGGGGGCTATGGGGGGGGCTATGGGCTGGGGAGGGGGCTTTGGGGGGGCTATGGGGGGGCTAAGGGGTGGGGAGGGGGCTTTGGGGGGCTATGGGGGGGCTAAGGGGTGGGGAGGGGGCTTTGGGGGGCTATGGGGGGGCTAAGGGGTGGGGAGGGGGCTTTGGGGGGGCTATGGGGGGGCTAAGGGGTGGGGAGGGGGCTTTGGGGGGGCTTTGGGGGGGCTATGGGGTGGGGAGGGGGTTTTGGGGGGGCTATGGGGGGGCTATGGGCTGGGGAGGGAGCTTTGGGGGGGCTATGGGGGGGGCTAAGGGGTGGGGAGGGGGCTTTGGGGGGGCTATGGGGGGGCTAAGGGGTGGGGAGGGGGCTTTGGGGGGCTTTGGGGGGGCTATGGGGTGGGGAGGGGGTTTTGGGGGGGGTAAGGGGTGGGGAGGGGGCATTGGGGGTGCTGTGGGGGGGCTCTGTGGGGGTGCTGAGGTTTGGGGGGGCTGTGGGGGGGCTGTGGGAGTGCTGAGGTTGGGGGGGGCTGGGGGGGGGCTGGAGGTCTGGGGGGGCTGGGGGGGGGCTCTGTGGGGGTGCTGAGGTTTGGGGGGGGCTGTGGGGGTGCTGAGGTTTGGGGGGGCTGTGGGGGGGCTGGAGGTCTGGGGGGCTGTGGGGGGGCTCTGTGGGGGTGCTGAGGTTTGGGGGGGCTGTGGGGGGGCTGGAGGTCTGGGGGGGCTGTGGGGGGGCTGGAGGTCTGGGGGTTTTGGGGTGACCCCCCTTGCCCCCCAGGGGCGCCCTGCTCGTCCTCCCAGAGCGAGAGCAACTCCTTCTGGGACGTCAGCCCCCTGGGGCTGGGGGGCCCCGCAGAGGTGGGACCCCCGGGACCCCCAAATCCCCCCCCGGGACCCCCAAATCCCCCCCGGGACCCCCAACTCCCCTGGGACCCCCAACTACCCCCCTGGGACCCCCAAATCCCCCCCCGGGACCCCCAACTCCCCCTGGGACCCCTGACACCCCTGGGACCCCCAACTCCCCCCCGGGACCCCCAACTCCCCTGGGACCCCTGGGACCCCCAACTCCCCCCCTGGGACCCCCAACTCCCCTGGGACCCCCAACTACCCCCCGGGACCCCCAATTCCCCTCCGGGACCCCCCTGAGACCCCCAATTCTCTCTATAACCCCCCATGGCCCCCCCAAACCCCTCTATAACCCCCCATGGCCCCCCCAAACCCCTCTATAACCCCCCCATGCCCCCCCAAACCCCTCTATAACCCCCCATGGCCCCCCCCAAACCCCTCTATAACCCCCCTTGCCCCCCCAAACCCCTCTATAACCCCCCATGGCCCCCCCAAACCCCTCTATAACCCCCCATGGCCCCCCCCAAACCCCTCTATAACCCCCCCATGCCCCCCAAACCCCTCTATAACCCCCCATGGCCCCCCCAAACCCCTCTATAACCCCCCTTGCCCCCCCAAACCCCTCTATAACCCCCTCTGTCCCCCCAAACCCCTCTATAACCCCCCTTGCCCCCCCAACCCTTCTATAACCCCCCCATGGCCCCCCCCAACCCCTCTATAACCCCCTCTGTCCCCCCAAACCCCTCTATAACCCCCCTTGCCCCCCCAAACCCCTCTATAACCCCCCTGGCCCCCCCAACCCCTCTATAACCCCCCATGGCCCCCCCAAACCCCTCTATAACCCCCCTTGCCCCCCCCCCCAGGTGAGGAGAGCTCTGAGGAGGACTCAGCCGAGTGCCCCTGCCCGGGGGGGTCGTTGCCCCCCTCCTTCCCCGGGAGGGGCTGCGAGTGCCCCCCCGGCTTCCAGCCAGACCCCTCCCGCACCCGCTGCCTGGGTGAGACCCCCCCCAAGACACCCCCTCCCCCCTCCCCCCGGGACACTCCCCCCACCCCCGGGACCCCCCAAACACTTGGGACCCCCCCCCAAACACCTGGGACCCCCCCCAAATCCCTGGGGATCTCCCCAGAAGCCATGGGGACCCCCCTGAATCTCTGGGACCCCCTCCAGACACTGTAGACCCCCTTGGGGGGAACTGGGCTATACTGGGATGAACTGGTCGGTGTGTTTTGGGGGGGTTGGAAAGGGGATGGGGGGGTTTTGGGGTGCAGGGGGTCTCACCCATGCCCCCCCATTCACAAGGATGCCTGAGGGGGGATCTGGCTTTGGGGTGCCCCCCCAGGCATGGAAACCTCAATGGGGGGCAACTGGTCTATACTGGGATGAACTGGTCGGGGTGTTGGAAAGGGGATGGGGGGTTTTTGGGGTGCAGGGGGGTCTCACCTCTGCCTCCCCATAGAGAGTGGTCCTTGAGGGGGGTCTGGCTTTGGGGTGCCCCCTAGACATGGAAACCTCAATGGGAGGCAACTGGTCTATACTGGGATGAACTGGTCGGGGTGTTTTGGGGGGGTTGCAAAGGGGATAGGGGGGTTTCGGGGTGCAGGGGGGTCTCACCTCTGTGCCCCCCCCCCCAGACATCGACGAGTGCCGGGAGCCCATCCGGGGGGTCTGCGCTGCCCCCGCGAACGCTGCGTCAACACCAGCGGCTCCTTCCGCTGCGCCTGCAAAGCGGGGGGCACCCGCTCCCCCCAGCACGGGGGGCTCTGCCTGCCCCAGCGCCGGGACCCCCCCGCACCCCAATAAACTCAGCCTGGGGCGATGGGGGGGGGGAAAAAACCACCCAGCTCGCAGCACCTTGACTTTATTTGGGGAGGGGGGACGGGGGGGGTTGGGGGGGTTAAGGGGGATTTTGGGGGGTTAAGGGGAAATTGGGGGGCTGGGGGAGGGCTTAAGAGGGGATCTGGGGGGGTTTAAGGGGGATTTGGGGGGGCTGAGGGGGATCTGGGTGGTTTAAGGGGGATTGGGGGGATTAAGGGGGATTTGGGGGGGCTGAGGGGGATTTGGGGGGTTTAAGGGGGAAATTGGGGGGCTTAAGGGGGGATTTGGGGGGGATTTTGGGGGGTTTAAGGGGGATTTGGGGGGGCTGAGGGGGATTTGGGGGGGATTAAGGGGGATTTGGGGGGCCTGAGAGGGATTTGGGGGGTTTAAGGGGGAAATTGGGGGGCTTAAAGGGGGTTTTGGGGGGGCTGAGGGGGATTTGGGGGGTTTAAGGGGGGATTTGGGGGCTTAAGGTGGATTTAGGGGGGTTTAAGGGGAAATTGGGGGGGTTAAGGGGGATTTTGGGGTGCTGAGGGGGGATGGAGGGTTTAAGGGGGATTTGGGGGGAAATTGGGTGGGTTTAAGGGAGATTTAAGGGGGTTTAAGGGGGGATTTAAGGGGAAATTGGGGGGCTGGGGGCGTTTAAGGGGGGATTTGGGAGGTTTAAGGGGGATTTGGGGGGAAATTGGGGGGCTGAGGGGGTTTAAGGGGGATTTTGGGGGGATTTAAGGGGAAATTGGGGGGCTGGGGGGGTTTAAGGGGGGATTTTGGGGGGATTTAAGGGGAAATTGGGGGGCTGGGGGGGGCTTAAGGGGGGATTTTGGGGGGTTTAAGGGTGATTTGGGGGGAAATTGGGGGGGTTAAGGGGGATTTGGGGGGAAATTGGGGGGCTGGGGGGGTTTAAGGGGGATTTTGGGGAGATTTAGGGGAAATCGGGGGGCTGAGGAGGGGAGATGGGGGGGGTTGATGGGGATATGGGGGCATTTAGGAGGATTTGGGGGGGTTGGGGTGAAATTGGGGGGTTCAGGGGGGATTTAGGGGGGAAATGGGGGGGCTGGGAAGGGAGGTGGGGGGGTTAAGAGGGTTTTGGGGGGGGGGGAACTGGGGGGCTGGGGGCGAGATGGGGGGTTTAGGGGGAAATCGGGGGGCCCCTGGAGGGGGGTTAAGGGGTAATTTGGGGGGCTTGGAGGGATTTAGGGGTGAATTTGGGGGTCTGGGGGGGCTCTGGGGGGGTTGGGGTGAATTTAGGGTGCAGCTGGGGGGGAATCGGGGTGCATTCGGGGGGGCTGGGGGGCGATTTAGGGGTGAATCTGGGGCCTAGGGGGCAGCTGGGGGGGTTTTGGGGTGAGGCTGTGGGTTTAGGGGTGATTTTGGGGTGCAGTTGGGGGGTTACGGGGCGTTTCGGGGTGTCTGGGGGTCCCGGGAGGAGGAAGGGGGGGGGGTAAAGATGGCGGCCGCCTCGGTGCTCCCTCCACCCCCCCCCCCGTCCCGGCAGCCCCCGCGCGGCGCCGGGACTACAGCTCCCATCGTGCCTTGCGCCGCGCGCACGTGACACCGCGCGAAAGCCACGCCCACTCCCGGCCTGCCCCGCGGCGGCGGCGGCGGTGAGCGCCGGGGGGGGTGGGGCGGGGGGGGGTGATGTTTGGGGGTCCTGGGGGGGGCTCCGGGGGGTCCTGGGGGTGTCTGTGGGGCCAGGGGGGCTCTGGGGGGGTCTAGGGGGTTCCTGGGGGGGTTGGGGGCCCGGGGGGGGGGGTTGGGGGTCCTGGGAGGGGGTTAGGGGGCTCTGGGGGGGCTTTGGGGGGGTCCGGGGGGCTCAGAGGGGGGTCTAGAGGGTCCATGGGGGTCTCTGAGGGGGTAGGCGGGGTCCTGGGGGGCTGGGGAGGATGCTGGGGGGGTCTTGGGGGTCCTGGGGGGTCCCCGGGGTCTGGGGAGGATGCTGGGGGGTCTTGGGGGTCCTCGGGGGTCCCCGGGGTCTGGGGAGGATGCTGGGGGGTCTTGGGGGTCCTCGGGGGTCCCCGGGGTCTGGGGAGGATGCTGGGGGGGTCTTGAGGGTTCCTGGGGGGTTCTTGGGGGTCCTGGGGGGTCCCCGGGGTCTGGGGAGGATGCTGGGGGGTTCTGGGGGGGTTTCTCCCTCCAGTCCCCCCATTATCCCCCCCCAGATCCCTGTTTCCACCCCCAGACCTCCCATTTGCCCCCCAGGCCCCCACTTTCCCCCCCATTTCCCCCCTTAGACCCCCATTCCCCCCCATCCCCCCTCCCACCCCTCTCCATCCCTCTCCCAGTGCCTCTAGACCCCCGTTTCCCCCCCAGACCCCCATAACCCCCATTTCCCCCCCAATCCCCCCTCTAACCCCTCTCCCTCCCTCCCCATTCCCCATCTAACCCCTCTCCATCCCTCTCCCAGTGCCTCTAGACCCCCATTTCTCCCCCCAGACCCCCCATAACCCCCCATTTCTCCCCCATTCCCCCTCTAACCCCTCTCCCAGTGCCTCTAGACCCCCATTTCCCCCCTCTAACCCCTCTCCCTCCCTCCCCAGCCGCCCCATTCCCCCTCTAACCCCTCTCCATCCCTCTCCCAGTGCCTCTAGACCCCCATTTCCCCCCCCAATCCCCCCTCTAACCCCTCTCCCTCCCTCCCCAGCCCCCCTTCCCCCATTCCCCAGCCATGGGCCTGCGCCCCTCCCAAAAGGCCCTGTTCCCCCTGCGCTCGGTGGGCGCCGTGGGCCGGCTCTTCGAGTCGGAGCTCCCCTGGCCACTCCTCCCCCCAGACCCCCATTTCCCCCCATCCCCCCTCTAACCCCTCTCCCAGTGCCTCTAGACCCCCATTTCCCCCCCAGACCCCCCATAACCCCTCATTTCCCCCCCATTCCCCCTCTAACCCCTCTCCCTCCCTCTCCCAGTGCCTCTAGACCCCCCATTTCCTCCCCCCATCCCCCCTCTCACCCCTCTCCCTCCCTCCTCAGCCCCCCCACCCCCCTCTAACCCCTCTCCCAGTGCCTCTAGACACCCATTTCCCCCCCCAGACCCCCATAACCCCCCATTTCCCCCCATTTCCCCCCTCTAACCCCTCTCCATCCCTCTCCCAGTGCCTCTAGACCCCCATTTCCCCCTCTAACCCCTCTCCCTCCCTCCCCAGCCCCCCCATCCCCCCTCTAACCCCTCTCCATCCTTCTCCCAGTGCCTCTAGACCCCCATTTCCCCCCCAGACCCCCCATAACCCCCCATTTTCCCTCTCACCCCTCTCCCTCCCTCCCCAGCCATGGGCCTGCGCCCCTCCCAAAAGGCCCTGTTCCCCCTGCGCTCGGTGGGCGCCGTGGTCCGGCTCTTCGAGTCGGAGCTGCGGCAGCCCGAGCCCGACCTGGTGCTGCTGTCCCTGGTGCTGGGCTTCGTGGAGCACTTCCTGGCCGTCAACCGCGTCCTCCCCACCAACGTGCCCGGCATCAGCTTCGAGGCCCGGCCCGGCCCTGAGCCCCACACCCTGGTGTACTTCCCCGTGGCCGAGCTCTCCATCGTGGCCGCCCTCTACGCCCGCTTCACAGCCCAAATCCGGGGGGCCGTGGACCTGTCCCTCTACCCCCGGCCCGACGGGTTCTCCTCCCGGGACCTGGTGAAGAAAGTCTCTGATGTCATCTGGAACAGCCTCAGCCGCTCCTACTTCAAGGATCGGGCCCACATCCAGTCGCTCTTCAGCTTTATTACTGGTAAAGGGATCCCAAGGGGGGTTGGAGCATCCCAAGGGGGGTTGGAGCATCCCAAGGCAGGGTAGGAGCATCCCAAGGAGGAGTAGGAGCATCCCAAGGGGGAGTAGGAGCATCCCAAAGGGGGTTAGGAGCGACCCAAGGGTGGGTAGGAGCAACCCAAGGGGGTTCAGAGTATCCCAAGTGGTGCTAAGAGCATCCCAAGGTGGGTAGGAGCATCCCAAGGGGTGCTAGGAGCAACTCAAGGGGGAGTAGGAGCAACCCAAAGGGGTTAGGAGCATCCCAAAGGGGGTTAGGAGCGACCCAAGGGTGGGTAGGAGCGACCCAAGGGTGGGTAGGAGCATCCCAAGGGGGAGTAGGAGCGACCCAAGGGGGAGTAGGAGCAACCCAAGGGTGGGTAGGAGCATCCCAAGGGGAGCTAGGAGCATCCCAAGGCAGGGTAGGAGCATCCCAAAGGGGGTTAGGAGCGACCCAAGGGTGGGTAGGAGCATCCCAAGGGTGGGTAGGAGCGACCCAAGGGGGTTCAGAGTATCCCAAGTGGTGCTAGGAGCATCCCAAGGTGGGGTAGGGGCGACCCAAGGGGGGTAGGAGCATCCTGGGGGGTTGGGGGGGTCTTAGGAGGTGATTGGGAAAGATTAGAGGGGGTTCAGAGCCCCCCAACACAAGGTCCCCCTGCTTCCCAGCCCCCCAACAAGGGATCTCCTGGCCCCCCCAGCCACCCCCAGCCCCATGGGGGGATTCAGAGCCCCCCGACACAGAGGTCCCCCTGTTCCCCAGCCCCCCAACAAGGGGTCTCCTGGCCCCCCCAGCCACCCCCAGCCCCATGGGGGGGTTCAGAGCCCCCCCGACACAAGGTCCCCCTGCTCCCCAGCCCCACGGTGGGGGGAAACTGTCCAGAGCCCCCCGACACAGGGTCTCCTGACCCCCCCACACCTCCCAGCCCCATGGGGGGGGTTCAGAGCCCCCCAGCACAGGGGTCCCCCAGCTCCTCAGCCCCCTCAACCCTATGGGGAGGGGTTCAGAGCCCCCCAACACAAGGTCCCCCTACTCCCCAGCCCCACGGGGGGGGGAGGGGGGCGGTCCGGAGCCCCCCGACACAGGGTCTCCTGGCCCCCCCAGCCCCATGGAGGGGTTCAGAGCCCCCCGACACAGGGTCTCCTGCCCTCCCCACCCCCCAACCTCATGGGGGGGTTCAGAGCCCCCCAGCACAGGGGTCCTCCTGCTCCCCAGCCCCACGGTGCAGGGGGCGTGGTCCGGAGCCCCCCAACACAGGGTCTCCTGACCTCCCAAGCCCCATGGGGGGGTCCAGAGCCCCCCCAGCCCCTCCTTTCCCCTCCCCCCCCCAGGGACGAAGCTGGACAGCTCGGGGGTGGCCTTCGCGGTGGTGGGGGCCTGCCAGGCGCTGGGGCTGCCCGACGTGCACCTGGCCCTGTCTGAGGACCACGCCTGGGTGGTCTTTGGGCCCGGGGGGGGCACACGGCAGAGGTCACCTGGCACGGCAAGGGCAACGAGGACCGGCGGGGCCAGACCGTGCAGGCGGGGGTGGCCGAGAGGGTGAGGGGGGGGGCACAAGGGGGGGCGGGGAGGGGGCTGGGAATGGGGAATGGGGGGGTTGGGGGGGGCTGAGAGGGTGTGGGGGGGCACAAAGTGGGGGGGAATGGGGTGGGAAGGGGGCTGGGGGGCTGGGAATGGGGAATGGGGGGGTTGGGGGGGCAGATGGCACAGGTGTGGGTGGCTGAGAGGGTGTGGGGGGGCACAAGGAGGGGGGATTGGGGTGGGAAGGGAGCTGGGGGGTTGGGAATGGGGGGGTGGGAATGGGGAATGGGGGGGCTGAGAGGGTGGGGGGGACACAAAGGGGGGGAATGGGGTGGGAAAGGGGCTGGGGGGCTGGGAAGGGGGAATGGGGGGAGGGGGCAGATGGTGCAGGTGGGGGTGGCGGGGGGGGTAGTGGCACAAGGTGGGGGGGGGGGATTGGGGGTTGGAATGGGGCTGGGGAGCAGGGAGACCCCCATGTCAGGGGGCTCTGAACTCCCCCCCCCCATGGGGTTTGGAGGGTGGGGCTGGGGGAAAAGGGGGGCCCCTCAATGCCCCCTGTGACCCCCCCTTGTGTGTGTCCCCCCCACCAGAGCTGGCTGTACCTGAAGGGCTCGTACCTGCGCTGCACGCGGCACATGGAGGTGGCCTTCATGGTGTGTGCCATCAACCCCTCCATCGACCCCCACACCGACAGCCTCGAGCTGTTCCAGCTCCAGCAGGTGGGGGGGGGGCCTATGGGGCAGCTGGGGGGGCTCTGGGGGGGCTATGGGGCAGCTATGGGGCAGCTGGCGGGGGCTGTGGGGCAGCCTTCATGGTGTGTGCCATCAACCCCTCCATCAACCCCCACACCGACAGCCTCGAGCTGTTCCAGCTCCAGCAGGTGGGGGGGGGCCTATGGGGCAGCTGGGGGGGCTCTGGGGGGGCTATGGGGCAGCTATGGGGCAGCTGGCGGGGGCTGTGGGGCAGCCTTCATGGTGTGTGCCATCAACCCCTCCATCAACCCCCACACCGACAGCCTCGAGCTGCTCCAGCTCCAGCAGGTGGGGGTGGGGCCTATGGGGCAGCTGGGGGGGCTCTGGGGGGGCTATGGGGCAGCTATGGGGCAGCTGGCGGGGGCTGTGGGGCAGCCTTCATGGTGTGTGCCATCAACCCCTCCATCAACCCCCACACCGACAGCCTCGAGCTGTTCCAGCTCCAGCAGGTGGGGGGGGGCCTATGGGGCAGCTGGGGGGGCTCTGGGGGGGCTATGGGGCAGCTATGGGGCAGCTGGCGGGGGCTGTGGGGCAGCCTTCATGGTGTGTGCCATCAACCCCTCCATCATCCCCCACACCGACAGCCTCGAGCTGTTCCAGCTCCAGCAGGTGGGGGGGGCCTATGGGGCAGCTGGGGGGCGCTGTGGGGGGGCTATGGGGCAGCTATGGGGCAGCTGTGATGCAGGGGCTGTGGGGCAGCCTTCATGGTGTGTGCCATCAACCCCTCCATCGACCCCCACACCGACAGCCTCGAGCTGTTCCAGCTCCAGCAGGTGGGGGGGGGCCTATGGGGCAGCTGGGGGGGGCTATGGGGCAGCTATGGGGCAGCTGGGGGGGGCTATGGGGCAGCCATAGGGCTCCCCCAGCTCCTCCTCTCTGCTGCCTTGAGCTGCTCCAGCTACAGCAGCCATGGGGCAGTTGGGGGGCAGCCATGGGGCAGCTGGGGGGGAAGTTGGGGGGCAGTCGTGGGGCAGCTGGGGGGCAGCTATGGGGCAGCCGTGGGGCACCCCCAGCTCCCCCTCTCTCCCGCAGCGCCTGCTCTGGCTGCTCTACGACATGGGGCACCTGGAGAGGTGAGAGGAGAGACCCCCTCCCCATGGCATCCGTGGGGCTGCCCCCCACCTCCCCCCCACCCCCTATCCTGCTGTGGGGCTGCCCCACAGGTACCCCATGGCGCTGGGGAACTTGGCCGACCTGGAGGAGCTGGAACCAACCCCGGGGAGACCCGACCCCCTCACCCTCTACCACAAGGTATGCTGTGGGGCTGGGGGCCGTGGGGCTGGGGGCTGTGGGGCTGGGCGCTGTGGGGCTGGGTGCTGTGGGGCTGAGGCCTGTGGGTCTGGGTGCCGTGGGGCCTGTGGGGCTGGGCACCATGAGGCCTGTGGATCCAGGCGCCATGAGGCCTGTGGGTCTGGGTGCCGTGAGGCCTGTGGGTCTGGGTGCCGTGGGGCTTGTGGGTCCAGGCGCCATGAGGCCTGTGGGTCCAGGTGCCGTGGGGCCTGTGGGTCTGGGTGCCGTGGGGCCTGTGGGTCTGGGCGCCATGAGGCCTGTGGGTCTGGGTGCCGTGAGGCCTGTGGGTCTGGGCGCCATGAGGCCTGTGGGTCTGGGTACCGTGAGGCCTGTGGGTCCAGGCGCCATGAGGCCTGTGGATCTGGGTACCGTGGGGCCTGTGGGTCCAGGCGCCATGAGGCCTGTGGGTCTGTGTACCATGAGGCCTGTGGGTCCAGGCGCCATGAGGCCTGTGGGTCTGGGTGCCGTGGGGCCTGTGGGTCCGGGTGCCATGGGGCCTGTGGGTCCAGGCACCATGAGGCCTGTGGGTCTGGGTGCTGTGAGGCCTGTGGGTCTGGGTGCTGTGGGGCCTGTGGGTCCAGGCACCATGAGGCCTGTGGGTCTGGGTGCTGTGAGGCCTGTGGGTCTGGGTGCCATGGGGCCTGTGGGTCT
Source organism: Hypotaenidia okinawae (assembly GCA_027925045.1). Lineage (NCBI taxonomy): Eukaryota > Metazoa > Chordata > Aves > Gruiformes > Rallidae > Hypotaenidia > Hypotaenidia okinawae. Next base: position 416,850 of record BSDF01000037.1, read on the forward strand.
GGGTGCTGTGGGGCCTGTGGGTCCCGGCACCGTGAGGCCTGTGGATCCAGGCGCCATGAGGCCTGTGGGTCTGGGTGCCATGGGGCCTGTGGGTCTGAGTACCGTGAGGCCTGTGGGTCCCGGCACCGTGAGGCCTGTGGGTCTGGGTGCCATGAGGCCTGTGGGTCTGGGTGCCGTGAGGCCTGTGGGTCTGTGTACCGTGGGGCCTGTGGGTCTGGGTGCCATGAGGCCTGTGGGTCTGGGTGCCGTGGGGCCTGTGGGTCCGGGTACCGTGGGGCCTGTGGGTCTGGGTGCCATGAGGCCTGTGGGTCCAGGCGCTATGGGCCCAGGCGCTATGGGGCTGGGTTGCTATGGGTCCAGACACTGTGGGTCAGCCCCCTAACCCCCCTGTGCCCCCCAGGGCATCGAGTCGGCCCGCACCCACTACAACAACGAGCACATCTACCCCTACCTGTACCTGGCCGGGTTCCACTGCCGCAACAAGCACGTGCGGGAGGCGCTGCGGGCCTGGGCCGACACCGCCACCGTCATCCAGGAGTGAGGGGGGGCTGGGGGGGCCATGGGGGGCTGTGGGGCCTGGGCCGACACCGCCACCGTCATCCAGGAGTGAGGGGGGGCTGGGGGGGCAATGGGGGGCTGTGGGGCCTGGGCCGACACCGCCACCGTCATCCAGGAGTGAGGGGGGGCTGGGGGGCAATGGGGGGCTGTGGGGCCTGGGCCGACACCGCCACCGTCATCCAGGAGTGAGGGGGGGGCTGTGGGGGCCATGGGGGGCTGTGGGGCCTGGGCCGACACCGCCACCGTCATCCAGGAGTGAGGGGGGCTTGGGGGGCTGTGGGGGCCATGGGGGGCTGTGGGGCCTGGGCCGACACCGCCACCGTCATCCAGGAGTGAGGGGGGGGCTTGGGGGGCTGGGGGGGGCTGTGGGGCCTGGGCCGACACTGCCACCGTCATCCAGGAGTGAGGGGGGCTTGGGGGGCTGGGGGGCCATGGGGGGACCATGGGGGGCTGTGGGGCCTGGGCCGACACCGCCACCGTCATCCAGGAGTGAGGGGGGACTTGGGGGGCTGGGGGGCCATGGGGGGGCCATGGGGGGCTGTGGGGCCTGGGCCGACACCGCCACTGTGATCCAGGAGTGAGGGGGGCTTGGGGGGCTGGGGGGGGCTGGTTTGGGGGGCTTGGGGGGCATCCCCATGGGGGTGGGTTTGGGGGGGCTGCATCCTTGGGGGGGCTGTTTTGGGGGGGGGGGCATCCCCATGGGGGTGGGTTGGGGGGGGCTGCATCCTTGGGGGGGCTGTTTTGGGGGGGGGGGCATCCCCATGGGGGTGGGTTGGGGGGGGGGGGGCTGCATCCTTGGAGGGGGGCTATTTTGGGGGGTGGGTTTGGGGGGGGCTGCATCCTGGGGGGGGGCTGTTTTGGGGGGGGGGGCTGTTTTGGGGGGAGGGGGGGCATGAGGGGGTCACCCCCAGGGGGGCTGGTTAGGGGGGGGTTTGATCCCCATGGGGGGCCGGTTTCAGGGGGGTTGGGGGGGGGGGGGGAAGCAATAGGAGAGGGGGGTCCCCAACCCCCTCCCCCCCCAGCTACAACTACTGCCGCGAGGACGAGGAGATCTACAAGGAGTTTTTTGACGTCGCCAATGACGTCATCCCCAACCTGCTGAAGGAGGCGGCCAACGCCGCAGAGCCCCCCGGAGGGGGAGGGGCCGAGGTGGGGGAGGGGCGGGGTTTGGGGAGGGGGAGGGGCCGAGGTTGGGGGGGCAGGGGGGATGGGAGGGGGAGGTTGGGGGGAGGGGCGGGGTTTGGGGAGGGGGAGGGGCCCAGGTTGGGGGGGGCAGGGGGATGGGAGGGGAGGTTGGGGGGAGGGGCGGTTTGGGGAGGGGAGGGGCTGAGGTTGGGGGGGCAGGGGGATGGGAGGGGGAGGTTGGGGGGAGGGGCGGTTTTGGGGGGGGGAGGTGCTGAGGTGGGGGGAGGGGCCGAGGTGGGGGATGGGCGGGGTTTGGGGAGGGGGAGGGGCCGAGGTGGGGGGGGCAGGGGGATGGGAGGGGGAGGTTGGGGGGAGGGGCGGTTTTGGGGGGGGAGGGGCCGAGGTTGGGGGGGCAGGGGGATGGGAGGGGGAGGTTGGGGGGAGGGGCGGTTTGGAGGGGGGAGGTGCTGAGGTGGGGGGAGGGGCGGTTTTGGGGGGAGGGGCCGAGGTGGGGGGGGCAGGGGGATGGGAGGGGGAGGTTGGGGGGAGGGGCGGTTTGGAAGGGGGGAGGTGCTGAGGTTGGGGGGAGGGGCGGTTTTGGGGGGAGGGGCCGAGGTGGGGGAGGGGCGGGGTTTGGGGAGGGGTGAGGGGCCGAGGTTGGGGGGGCAGGTTGGGGGGAGGGGTGGGTTTGGAGGGAGGGGGAGGGGCCGAGGTGGGGGAGGGGCGGGGTTTGGGGAGGGGGAGGGGCCGAGGTTGGGGGGGCAGGTTGGGGGGAGGGGTGGGTTTGGAGGGAGGGGGAGGGGCCGAGGTGGGGGAGGGGCGGGGTTTGGGGAGGGGGAGGGGCCGAGGTTGGGGGGGGCAGGGGGATGGGAGGGGCAGGTTGGGGGGAGGGGCGGGTTTGGAGGGGAGGAGGTGCTGAGGTTGGGGGGAGGGGCGGTTTTGGGGGGAGGGGTGGTTTTGCCGGGGGGGGGGGGGGGTAAGGGACTAAGGTGGGGGAGGTTTGGGGTGGGGGGGATGTATTGGCATAGAGACCCCCCCCCCATGCCTTGGGGAGCCCCCACATTGCTGGGCACCCCCTGAAGCATTGTGGGGGGCACCCCCTGAGGGATTGGGGGGCCCCCCCACAGGCACCCCCTGCCCAAAAGGAGAGGGGTGGAGGACTCTTGGGGGGGGAATATATTGGCACAGAGCCCCCCTGTGCCGTGGGGAGCCCCCCTTGGTGGGCACCCCCTGAAGCATTGGGGGGCCCCCCCCACAGGCACCCCCCTGCCCAAAAAGAGAGGGGTGGGAGACTCTTGGGGGGGAATATATTGTCATAGAGCCCCCCGTGCCTTGGGGAGCCCCCCTTGGCGGGCACCCCCTGAAGCATTGTGGGGGGCCCCCACAGGCGCCCCCCGGTCCGGGGGGGTCTCCCCGCGCTGCAGGACCCCGAGTGCTTCGCCCACCTGCTGCGCTTCTACGACGGGATCTGCAAGTGGGAGGAGGGGAGCCCCACGCCCGTCCTGCACGTCGGCTGGGCCACCTTCCTGGTCCAGTCCCTCGGCCGCTTCGATGGGCAGGTGGGGGGCTGGGGGGGTCCTGGGGGGGGGTTGGAGGGGATTTGGGGGGGTTTGGAGGGGATTCAGGGAGGTTTGGGGGGTCCTGGAGGGGTTTGGAGGGGATTCAGGGGGGTTTAGGGGGTCCTTGAGGGGTTTGGAGGGGATTCGGGGGTGTTGGGGGGTCCTGGAGGGGTTTGGAGGGGATTCGGGGGGTATTGGAGGGGATTTGGGGGGGTTTGAAGGGGATTCAGGGGGTTTGGGGGGTCCTGGAGGGGTTTGGAGGGGATTTGGGGGGGATTGGAGGGGATTCAGGGGGGTTTGGGGGGTCCTTGAGGGGTTTGGAGGGGATTCAGGGGGGTTTGGGGGGGTCTTTGAGGGGTTTGGAGGGGATTCGGGGGGGTTGGGGGGGTTTGGAGGGGATTCGGGGGCGTTGGGGGGTCCTGGAGGGGTTTGGAGGGGATTCAGGGGGGTTTGGGAGGGTCTTTGAGGGGTTTGGAGAGGATTTGGGGGGGGTTGTGGGGGGATTTGGGGGGGGTTGGAGGGTCCTTAAGGGGTTTGGAGGGGATTCAGGGGGGTTTGGGGGGTCCTTGAGGGGTTTGGAGGGGATTTGGGGGGGTGTTGGGGGGTCTTTGTGGGGTTTGGAGGGGATTCGGGGGGGTTGGGGGGTCCTTGAAGGGTTTGAAGGGGTTTGGAGGGGATTTGGGGGGTTTGTGGGGGTCTTTGAGGGGTTTGGAGGGGTTTGGAGGGGATTTGGGGGGATTGGAGGGGATTCAGGGGGGTTTGGGGGTCCTTGAAGGGTTTGGAGGGGGTTTGTGGGAGTCTTTGAGGGGTTTGGAGGGGATTCAGGGGGGATTGGAGGGGATTTGGGGGAACATGGGGGGTCCTTGAGGGGTTTGAAGGGGCTTTGGGGGGTTCTTGAGGGGTTTGGAGGGGATTCGGGAGGGTTTGGGGGGGATTCAGGGGGGATTGGAGGGGATTTGGGGGGGGGGTTGGGGGGGTCCTTGAGGGGTTTGGAGGGGATTTGGGGGGGTTTGGGGGGTCCTTGAGGGGTTTGGAGGGGATTCGGGGGGGATTGGAGGGGATTTGGGGGGGTTTGGGGGGGTCCTTGAGGGGTTTGGAGGGGCTTTGGGGGGTCCTTGAGGGGTTTGGAGGGGATTCGGGAGGGTTTGGGGGGAGATTCAGGGGGGATTGGAGGGGATTTGGGGGGGGTTGTGGGGGTCCTTGAGGGGTTTGGAGGGGATTCGGGGGGATTGGAGGGGATTTGGGGGGTTTGGGGGGTTTGGGGGGTCCTTGAGGGGTTTGGAGGGGCTTTGGGGGGTCCTTGAGGGGTTTGGGGGGATTCGGGAGGGTTTGGGGGGATTCAGGGGGGATTGGAGGGGATTTGGGGGGGGGTTGGGGGGTCCTTGAGGGGTTTGGAGGGGATTCGGGGGGGATTGGAGGGGATTTGGGGGGGTGTTGGGGGGTCCTTGAGGAGTTTGGAGGGGATTCGGGGGGGTTGGGGTCTTCTAGAGGGTTTGGGGGTGTCTCTGGGGTAGCCTTCGGGGTCCCAGGGGTGTTTTCGGGGGGTCTCCTGGAGCAGTTTGCCCCCCCCCCTCCATCCCAGGTCCGTCAGAAGGTGACCCTGATCTCCCGTGACTCCGACCCCCCGACGACGAGGACCCCTCTGGCGACGACCCCCGGGACGGGCGCCGCCGGGGTCCCCGCCGGGAATCCAAACCCGAGGAGCCCCCCACCCCAAAAAACCCCTGGACCGACGCCGCCCCCCGGGTCCCCGCCCCGAGGACGCGTCCCCTGCCCTCCCCACCCCTATCCCATCCTCCTCCTCCTCCTCTTCTTCCTCCTCCCCATCCGCAGCAGCCCCCCGCCCCCCCCAGTTTCGGGGGGCCCGGTGCTGGTGTTCCAGAGCCAGAAGATGCGGGGGATGAAGGATCTGCTCCGCGCCCCCAAGGTCAACTCCAGCGCCATCAAGCTCCAGCTCACCGCCCAGTCCCAGGTCCAGCCCAAGCGCCAGAAGGCGGCACCCAGCGCCTACACCCTGCCCTTCCTCAAGAGGGCACGCAAGGGGGTCTGAGGGGGGCTAAAAGGGGTCTGAGGGGGGTCTTGGGGGGGTTTGGGGGGTGTTCGGGGGCTAGATGGGTCGTAAGTGGGATGAGAGGGGGGTAGGAGGGGGATAATGGGGGGTAAGAGGGGAAACATAGTGCCCACACCCTGCCCTTCCTCAAGAGGGCACGCAAGGGGGTCTGAGGGGGGGTCCTGGGGGGGTTTGGGGGGTGTTCGGGGGCTAGATGGGTCGTAAGTGGGATGAGAGGGGGGTAGGAGGGGGATAAGGGGGGTAAGAGGGGGTAAGAGGGAAACATAGTGCCCACACCCTGCCCTTCCTTGAGGGGGGGCTAAAAGGGGGTCTGAGGGGGGGGTCCTGGGGGTGGTTTGGGGGGTTGGAGGGGGTCTAGGGGGGTCTAGAGGGCATTGGAGGGGATACAAGGGGGGTAGGAGGGGGATAAGGGGGGTAAGAGGGGAAACATAGTGCCCACACCCTGCCCTTCCTTGAGGGGGGCTAAAAGGGGTCTGAGGGGGGATCTTGGGGGGGTTTGGGGGGTGTTCGGGGGCTAGATGGGTCGTAAGTGGGATGAGAGGGGGTAGGAGGGGGGTAAGGGGGGTAAGAGGGGGGTAAGAGGGGAAACATAGTGCCCACACCCTGCCCTTCCTTGAGGGGGGGCTAAAAGGGGGTCTGAGGGGGGGTCCTGGGGGTGGTTTGGGGGGGTTGGAGGGGGTCTAGGGGGGTCTAGAGGGCATTGGAGGGGATACAAGGGGGGTAGGAGGGGGATAAGGGGGGTAAGAGAGGGGTAAGAGAGGAAACATAGTGCCCACACCCTGCCCTTCCTCAAGAGGGCACGCAAGGGGGTCTGAGGGGGGGCTAAAAGGGGTCTGAGGGGGGGTCTTGGGGGGGTTTGGGGGGTGTTCGGGGGGCTAGATGGGTCGTAAGTGGGATGAGAGGGGGTAGGAGGGGGATAAGGGGGGGTAAGAGGGGAAACATAGTGCCCACACCCTGCCCTTCCTCAAGAGGGCACGCAAGGGGGTCTGAGGGGGGGTCCTGGGGGGGGGTTTGGGGGGTGTTCGGGGGGCTAGATGGGTCGTAAGTGGGATGAGAGGGGGTAGGAGGGGGGTAAGGGGGGTAAGAGGGGGTAAGAGGGGAAACATAGTGCCCACACCCTGCCCTTCCTTGAGGGGGGCTAAAAGGGGGTCTGAGGGGGGGGTCCTGGGGGTGGTTTGGGGGGGTTGGAGGGGGTCTAGGGGGGTCTAGAGGGCATTGGAGCGGATACAAGGGGGGTAGGAGGGGGATAAGGGGGGTAAGAGGGGAAACATAGTGCCCACACCCTGCCCTTCCTTGAGGGGGGCTAAAAGGGGTCTGAGGGGGGATCTTGGGGGGGTTTGGGGGGTGTTCGGGGGCTAGATGGGTCGTAAGTGGGATGAGAGGGGGGTAGGAGGGGGGTAAGGGGGGGTAAGAGGGGTGAGGGGGTAAGAGGGGAAACATAGTGCCCACACCCTGCCCTTCCTTGAGGGGGGGCTAAAAGGGGGTCTGAGGGGGGGTCCTGGGGGGGTTTGGGGGGGTCTAGGGGGTAGTTTGGGGGGGCTGGAGGGGATATAAAGGGGATATGGGGGGTAGGAGGGGGATAAGAGAGGGGGAAGGGGGAAACATGGTGCCTACGCCCTGCCCTTGCTCAAGGGGGGTGGTCTGGGGGCTCGGGGGGGGGTCTGGGGGCTCTGGGGGGGTCAGGCTGGCCAGGCCCTGCCGCCTTTCCACCAGCGAGCGTGAAAAAGGGACCCGAGGCCGAGGCAGGGCCGGGCTGGGGCGTGAAATACGGACCCCCTCCTCCCCAACTCCCCCCCTCCAAGGGGCGGGGCGCGAAACAGGGACCCCCCCCAGCGTGAAATGCGGAGGGGGCGGGGCGATGTGGCCACGCCCCCCGTCGCCAGCCAATAAAACGCGTTGTTTTTTCCCGCTTGCTCCGGTTTTTATTGGGGGTGGGGGTCGCCCTTACGGGTAGGCCCTGCTCCCGTGAGCCTTTGCGCGCCCCCAACTCTCGCGATGCTTCGCGGCGAGGTTTGAGCGACCCCCCTCCCCTCCCAGCTCCACCAATCAGCCGTCGCGTTTGCTGCGGCGTCCGGCCAATCAGGGGTCGTCCAATGAGAGGAGAGGCGGACTCCTACGTCACGCCCGCCCGGCACGGGGTCTCCCACTGCCCCCGCGCGGATGTGAAGGGAGGGGTGGGGGTGGATCGCGCAACCAATAGCGTCGCTCCCTTCCCGCCCGTCCCGCCCTCCGCCGCCCCGCCCAATCCGCGCCCTCCCCCTCCCCCCGCGCCGCTTTGAGCGACGTCCCACCCCACCCAATCCCCGCCGCCGCCGCCTCAGCTCCCCTCCCCTCCCCTCCTCTCCCCTCCCCTTCACCCAATCCCCGCCGCTTCCCCGCGGACGGGCGTCTCCTCCAACCAACGCCGCGCCGCCCTGCCTTTGATTGACGCCCTTCTCCACCAACGGCGGGCGGGCGCGCGTAGCGGGCGGCGTGGAAGGTTCCCGAAGGCCGGCGGCTGGCTGAGGCGGAGGGGAGGGAGGGGGTGGGTGGCTCTATGGCGACCGGGGCGAACGCCACGCCGCTGGGCAAGCTCCACCCGCCCCCGCCGCCGGGGAAACCCGGCTTCCCGCTGCCGCCTCCCCCCGGCCTCGTCCTTCCCGGCCCTCCGCCGCCTCCGCCCCCCGGCGCCGCCGCTCAGGCTCCGGCCTCTCTCTTAGGCCCGATGGCGGCGGCCGCCTATCCCTTCGCCGCCCTCCCGCCTCCGCCGCCGCCTCCGCCGCCTCCGCCGCCGCCTCCGCAGCCTCAACCCCCTCAGCAGCAGCCGCCTCCCCCGCCGCCCCCTCCGCCGCCGCCGGCGCAGCAGCAGCCGCAGCCTCAAGCGGCCTCCGCGCCCCCCTCCCCAGCAGCCGCCGCAGCAGCAGCCGCCGCCCGCCGCCCCTCAGCAGCAGCAGCCGCAGCCGCCCCCCCAGCAACAGCCACCGGCTCCCGGGGCGGCTGCTTACGGGCAGTACCGCTTCCCATCGCCTCCGCCCGGGCACGACCCTCCGGCGGCTTCTCAAGGGGGTCCCGGAGCTTCGGCCGGACCCCCCGGGCAGCAACAAGCGGGACCCGCGGCCCAACAACAAGCGGGTTCCGCCGCCCCGGCTCAGCAAAGGCCCGATGAGAGCGGCCCCGGCGGCGGGGGAGGAGGAGGAAGCGGCCTCGGGCAGAATGAAGCCGGCGGGAGGGTGGTCGGAGCCCATAAGGGCTCCCGGAGGTCAGGTACGGTGGGGGGGGGGGGTGGGGGGAAGGAAGGGGCTGGGGGTGGGGAGGTGGGGGGGGGGGGAAGGAAGGGGCTGGGGGTGGGGAGGTGGGGGGGGGCAGGAAGGGGTTTGGGGGGCAGGAAGGGGCTTGGGGGGATGTTTGGGGAGGGGGGTAGAGGGCTCTGGGTCCCCATCCTTGTGCCCCTCTTCCCCCTCTCGCTTTTGGGTCCCCGGTTCCCCCCACCCCCCCCATCGGGTCCTTCCCCCCCCCCCGCCCCGCAGCCCGGCGGACACGTGTCGGGCCGCGTGCGGCAAGATGGAGCTGGAGGGGGGGGGGGCGCGGGGGAAGGATTTGGGGGGGGAATCTGCCATATCCCCCTCCTTGGGGGCACAGGGGCGCGCGCGGGTCCCTAAATCCACCCGGATCGGCTTTTGCTGGGGGTACCGAGACCCAACACCCCCCTGTTCCCCCCCCCCCCGGACGGACAGACTGACCCCCTTCCCCCCCCCCTAATTCGGGACAGAGCGATCGTGCCCAGGATACCCCCTGCCCCCCCCCCCCAACCCCCGCTCGGGGACAAACAGACGCCCCCAAACACCCCCCCCACCCGCCCCCCGGATGGAGGGAGCGACACTTCCTCCACCCCACCCCCACCTTCCCCCGGTTACACGCCGGGTTATGGGACAGACAGACTGACCCCCCCACCCCGAAAGGACAGACGGACCCCCCCAGGGCCGGCCCGATCCCCCCAGAACTACCTGAACTGGCAGAGACATCACCCCCCCTCCAGAATCTCAGAATGGACAGATGGACCCCCTCCATCCCCCCTAAATCCTCTGGACAGACGGACAGACCCCCCCAGAGCTTCTCCAAATCCCTCAAAGGGACAGACAGACCCCCCCGGGGACAGAAAGACCCCCCCAGATGCCCCCCAGTTCCCCCAAAGGGACAGACGGACCCCCCCAGATGCCCCCCCAGCTCCTCCAAAGGGACAGACGGACCCCCCCAGATGCCCCCCCAGCTCCCCCAAAGGGACAGACGGACCCCCCAGATGCCCCCCCAGCTCCCCCAAAGGGACAGACGGACCTCCCCCCCCAGATGGCCCCCAACTCCCCCAAAGGGACAGACGGACCCCCTCAGATGCCCCCCCAGTTCCCCCAAAGGGACAGACGGACCCCCCAGATGCCCCCCCAGCTCCCCCAAAGGGACAGCCAGCCTCCCCCCGGGGACAGCCAGACCCTCCCGGCGCCCCGCCGACCCCCCCCTCCCCGCGCTTCCCGCAGACTTCCCGCGGAAGCGGAAGCGGAGCCGCTGGAACCAGGACTCGCTGGACCAGAAGACGGTGATCCCGGGGATGCCCACGGTGATCCCGCCCGGCCTGACCCGCGAGCAGGAGCGCGCCTACATCGGTAACGGCCCGGGGGGGCAGGGCGGGGGAAAGGAACGGCCCTTTCTGGGGTAAAACCGACCCTTTTTGGGACAAAACTCACATCTTTGGGGGGAAAAAATCCCAGTTTGGGGACAGGAACGGCCCTTTTTGGGGTAAAACTGAACCTTTTTGGTACACAATTGGTCTCTTCAAAGGGAAACCAGCCCAGTTTGGGCACAGGAATGGCCCGTTTTAAGGTAAAACTGACCCTTTTTGGTACAAAACTTGCATCTTTGGGGGAAAAAAGCCCAGTTTGGGCACAGGAACGGCCCCTTTTTGGGGTAAAACTGACCCTTTTTGGGGTAAAACTGACCCTTTTTGGGGTAAAACCGACCCTTTTTGGTACAAAACTCGCATCTTTGGGGGAAAAAATCCCGGTTTGGGCACAGGAACGGCCCTTTTGAGGACAAAATTGGCCCTTTTTGGTACAGAATTGGTCTCTTCAAAGGGAAACCAGCCCAGTTTGGGCACAGGAACAGCCCGTTTTAGGGTAAAACTGACCCTTTTTGGTACAAAACTCACATTATTGGGGGAAAAATCCCAGTTTGGGCACAGGAACGGCCCTTTTTGGGGTAAAACTGACCCTTTTTGGTACAAAACTTGCATCTTTGGGGGAAAAATCCCAGTTTGGGCACAGAAATGGCCCTTTTTGGGGTAAAACTGACCCTTTTTGGTACAGAATTGGTCTCTTTAAAGAGAAACCAGCCCAGTTTGAGCACAGGAATGGCCCGTTTTAGGGTAAAACTGACCCTTTTTGGTACAAAACTCGAATCTTTGGGGGAAAAAATCCCTGTTTGGGTACAGGAACGGCCCTTTTAAGGACAAAATTGGCCCTTTTTGGTACAAAATTGGTCTCTCTGGGGGAAAAATGTCCCTGTTTGGGTACAAGAACAACCGTTTTTAGGGTAAAACTGGATTTTTTTGGGGTAAAACCAGCCCTGTTTGGTACAACACCGGCCATTTTTGGTACAAAACTGGCTTTGCTGGGTTTAATAATAGTCCTTTTTGGGGCAGAAGTGGCCCTTTTTGGTACAAAACCAGCCTCATTGGGGGAAAAATGGCCCTGTTTGGGTGCAAGAAGAGCCCTTTATGGGGCATAGCCAGCCCCAATGGGGTCAAACTGGCCCTTTTTGGGACAAAACCAGCCTTGCTGGGTGCAGTAACAGCCCTTTGAGGACAAAACCGGCTATTTTTGGTATGAAACTGGCCTCATTGGGGGAAAAAATGTCCCTGTTTGGAGACAAGAATAGTTCTTTTTGGGTAAAACCAGCTCTGTTTGGTATAAAACGGGCTATTTTTGGAATGAAACTCTCTTTTGGGGCAAAACTGGCCCTTTTCCATACAAAACCGGCCCTTTGGGGACAAAACCTTTCTCTTTGGGGCATGGTAACGGCCCTTTGGGGTAAAATGAGCCTTGTTTGGTACAAAACTGGCCATTTTAGGGTAAAACCAGCCCTGTTTGGTACAAAACTGGCCATTTTAGGGTAAAACCAGCCCTGTTTGGTACAAAACTGGCCAGTTTTGGTACAAAACTTCCTTTTTTGAAGCAAAACTGGCATTTTTTGGTACAAAACTGGCCTCTTTTGTGGTAAAATGTCCCTGTTTGGGTACAAGAAAAGCCCTTTTGGGGGCAATAATAGCCTTTTTGGTCAAAACTGGTCTTTTTTTGGTACCAAACTGGGGTTTTGGTGTAAAAATAACCCTGTTTGGGTAGAAAGCAGGCCCTTTTGGGGCAAAGCCCACCCCACTTTGAGTAAAACCAGCCCTTTCAGGCACAAACGGCCCTGTTTAGGGCAAGATTGACCTGTTTTGGTACCTTCCAAGCCCTGTTTTGAGGCAAAACTGGCCCTTTTTGGTTAAAACCAGGCCGGTTTTGAGCAATACCAGGCCTCTCTTGGGGCAAGACCAGCCTGTTTTGGTACAACACTACTTTTTGGGGGCAGTACCGTGCCTGGCAGGTAACAATAATCCCATTTTTGGGCTGACAATGTGCTTTTTTGGTAACACTGCCTTCTTTTTGGGGTAATAAGGTGCTTTCTGAGGTAACACGAGTGCTAATGGTTGTCCTCCAAAGTGATAATGTGACTTTTTTTAGGTATAACATCTAGGGTTTGGGTTAAAAAGGTGCCGTTTGGGTTAAAAAGGTGCCGTTTGGGTTAAAAAGGTGCCATTTGGGGGGGAATAAATGTGAATTTTGATGTAATAATGTGAATTCTGAGGTAAAAACATGCATTTTGAGGTAATAATGTTTGGTTTTGAAGGTCCCAAGGTGCTTTCCTGGGTAACAACACACACTTTGGGTGATGATATTTGCTCTTTTAGGCCATAATGTGCTTTTTTCTTAGTTAATAATGTCTTTTTTTAGGTAAAGGTGCCTGTTTTTAGCCAGCCACGTGTGGTGTGGGGCGATCATGGCTCTTGCTTTAGCTAATAACATGCTGATTTGGGTAACAATGTCTCTTTTTTGGGTCATTAACGTGTGTTTCTAGGTAACCATGTGTTTTTCCAGGGGAATAACGTGTGGTTTTAGGGAATAACGCTGTTTTTTTAGGGTAACAATGTGCATTTCTAGGTAACAATGTGCATTTCTAGGTAATAACATCATTTTTTTTTGCAATAACGTGCATTTCTGGGTAATAACATGCACTTTTAGGTAACCATGACCTCTTTTTTTTTTGGTAATAACCTGAATTTTTAGGTAATAACAACCCTTTTTATTGTAATAATGTGCATTTTTAAGGTAATAACCTTTTTTTTTTGGTGATAACGTGCACTTTTAGGTAATAATGACCTTTTTGTGGTGATAATGTGCATTTTTTAGGTGATAACGACCCTTTTTTTGGTGATAATGTGCATTTTTAGGTAATAATGACCTTATTTTTTGGGTGCTAATGTGCATTTTTAGGTGGCAATGTGCGTTTCTGAGTAATAACATGTGTTTCTAGGTATATAACCTCCTTTTTTTTGGGTAATAACCTCTTTTTTGGGTAATAACGTGCACTTCTAGGTGATAACCTCCTTTTTTTGGGGCAATAATGTGCATTTCTAGGCAATAACCTCCTTTTTTTGGGGCAATAATGTGCATTTCTAGGCAATAACCTCCTTTTTTTGGGGCAATAATGTGCATTTCTAGGCAATAACCTCCTTTTTTTGGGGCAATAATGTGCATTTCTAGGCAATAACCTCCTTTTTTTGGGGCAATAATGTGCATTTCTAGGCAATAACCTCCTTTTTTTGGGGCAATAATGCACTTTTAGGTGATAGCTTGCCATTTTTGGGGTGCCACCGTACGCTTTGGGGGTGCCAGCACCCACTTTTTGGGTGGTGCCCCCTGGTTCTCAGAGGACGACGCCCGTTCCCCGGGCTCAGCCGCCCGGCGAGGTGGATTTTGGGGGCAAAAAGCCCGGATTTGGGTTCCTCGTGCTCCCCTCCTCCTGGGGGTACAGTGCTGGTTTTGGGGAGACAGCCGGGGGGCGTGAGATGAGTGTGGGGTAAAGAATGGCCCTTTTTTGGTAACACTGTCTTTCCCCACCCTTTTTCTGTTTTCTTTTGCTTTATTTTCCTTTGTTTTGGTTTATTTTCCTTTATTTTTTGTTATTTTTCCTTTATTTTTTGTTATTTTTCCTTTATTTTTTGTTATTTTTCCTTTATTTTTTGTTATTTTTCCTTTATTTTTTGTTATTTTCCCTTTTTTTTTGTTCTTTTCCTTTAATTTCTGGTTATTTTCCTTTTTTTGGGGGTTATTTTCTGCTGTTTTGTTATTTTTTTTCCCTTTTATTTGGTTATTCTCTCTTCTACTTGGATCTTTTCTGCCCCCCTTTTTTTTGGGGGATCCCTTTTTCTGCCCCCCTTTCTCGGGGTGCTTCTTTTCTGCCACCTTCTTTGGAGGGGTCCCCTTCTTTACCCCCTTTTTTTGGGGTTCTTTTCTGCCCCCTTTTTGGGGGTGGGTTTTTTTGCTGCCCTTTTTGGGGCCCCCTTTTTCACCCCCTTTCATGGGGGTGTTTCTCCCCTCCCACCCTTTTTGGGGTGGTTACCCTTCCCCCCTTTTTTGGGCCTATTTTCCCCCTTTTTGGGGCCTATTTTGGGACTATTTCCCCTTTTTTGGGGCATTTCCTCCCTTTTTGGGGCCTATTTTGGGCCTATTTTCCCCCTTTTTTGGGGCCTATTTTGGGCCTATTTTCCGCCTATTTTGGGCCTATTTTCCCCCTTTTTTGGGGGCATTTTCCCCTTTTTTGGGGCATTTTCTCCCTTTTTGGGGCCTATCTTGGGGCATTTTCCCCTTTTTTGTGGCATTTCCCCCCTTTTTGGGGCCTATTTTGGGACTTATTTCCCCTTTTTTGGGGCATTTCCCCTCTTTTTGTGGCCTATTTTGGGCCTATTTCCCTTTTTTTTTTACTTCCCTCTTCATTTTTTCACTATTTTCCCCAAATTTGGATTATTTTTCCTTGACCTTTCCCCACTTTTGCTCCTTTTCCTCCCTTTTCACTCCTCGGGGCTGGATTTTTTGGGGTTATTTCCTTTGATTCCTTCTCTCCTGGGTTCTCTCCTCTCTGCTTCTCTGTGTTGATTATTTTTTTGGGTTGTTTTCTCCCCGTTTTGGTTCTTTTCTCTCTTTTTTTTTGGTTGGTTTGTTGTTTTTACCCCCCCACCCCTTGTTTTCTCCTGTCCTAACGGGGTTTCTTCCAGTGCAACTGCAGATCGAAGACCTGACTCGCAAACTCCGCACGGGAGACCTGGGCATCCCCCTAACCCTGAGGACAGGTTGGGACCCTTCCCCTCGCAGACCCCTCCCTCCCCTTCCCCCCTCCCCCAATTCCCCCCCACCCCTCTCCCCTTCCCCTTTTGAGCCGTTTTCTCATGTTTTCTCATGTTTTCACCCCAAAACCCCAGTTCCTCAGCCCGCTCTGGGCCCGGCCGCTCCGCTCTTGATGCAGACACAAGCAAATTGGGGGGGGGGCTGTTTCTGATGAGGGGGGGGTCACCCCCTTAACAAGGGTACAACCCCCTCCCACTACTCCCAATTCCCCCTTGTTCCCCACCAATTCGGTTCAAATTGGCTCTGGGGGGGCAACCATCACCTCTCCCCTCCCCAAAATGGGGCAGATTCCAGCCCCTCACCCTATTTACTCCCCCCACCTCCCCAAATAGGGGCAGATTCCAGCCCCTCACCCTATTTACTCCCCCCACCTCCCCAAATAGGGGCAGATTCCAGCCCCTCACCCTATTTACCCCCCCAGTTCCCCAAAATGGGGCAAATTCCAGCCCCTCACCCTATTTACCCCCCAGTTCCCCAAAATGGGGCAAATTCCAGCCCCTCACCCTATTTACCCCCCCAGTTCCCCAAAATGGGGCAAATTCCAGCCCCTCACCCTATTTACCCCCCAGTTCCCCAAAATGGGGCAGATTCCAGCCCCTCACCCTGTTTACCCCCCCACCTCCCCAAACAGGGGGCAGACTCCAGCCCCTCACCTTACTTTTCACCCTTCCCTCACCCAAATTCCCCCCAAAACCACCATGGAAAAAATGGGGGAGGGGGACCCACCCACCCTAATTAATGACTTTATGGCCTAACGAGCCGCCGGCCGGGATAAACCCCAGAGCAAAAAGGGCTCGTTTGACCCTGGGGTTTTGGGGGAAACCCCAGAAAATCAGCAATAACCCGACTTGCTCCTCCGCAGCGCATCGGTAACGAACCCGGGGCCGTCGTTAGCGCTAATTACTCTGCGGAAGCTGTGAGGGGAGGGGGGAGGAAGGGGGGCAAATTACCCCCAAAAAGCCAAGCAAAACACAAATTGAGATGGTTGTTAATTAATTACTGAGTGGTTATTAGCTGACCTTTCCTTTGCGTGTCGACAGTTCCCTTTAGGCCGCGAGGACGGTGGCGCCAACTGGGTTTAATCCAAAATCTCTCTTTTTTCACCCCAAAAACTGGGGGCAGGTTTCTGACTGGGGGAGTTTTGGGTTGGTTTTTTTGTGTTTTTTTTTTTTGGATGATCAGCTTTTAATCTCTTCCCTTCTTACAGCCTCGTCCTTAAAAAAAAAAAAAAAATAATAATACATAACCAAAAACCACCTAAAAACCACCAAAATTCAGCCAATTCACCTCTTGATTGAGGGAGGGGGTGGGGAAAGGGGGGGGGTGGGGAAAAGGGGGGGAATGGTTGGGATTTGAACCAAACCTTGAGGAATTGTGATGGTTTTTTTGAATGAAGTGATTTTTTTCCCCCTTAATGGCTTTTTAATTTGTGTTAATTGTGGGGGTTTTTTTCCTCACCCCAATTCGTGGCTCGGTGGAGATTGATCCCTCCTGCAGCTTCACCCTGCTCCCCCCCCCAAAAAAAACAAGGTGTCCCCCCCCCCAAAAAAAACCAAGCTTCCCGCTCCAAAAGTTAAAAAATAGAAAAGGAAAAAATCTTGATTTTTTTAAAAAATTAGGAGGGTTTTTTGTTTTCTCTTTTAAAGGAGAAATTGGAGGAAAAGGGAGAAAAAAGGGGGAAATTGGGGAGAGAAAAATGGGAAAAAAATTGGGGGGGGAAATGGGGGAAAATTGGGGGGGGAAAATGGGAAAAAATTGGGGAGGAAAAAGGGGAAAATGGGAAAACTGGGGAAGAAAAAGGTAAAATGGGAAAATTGGGGAGGAAAAAGACAAAATAAGAAAAATTGGGAGGAAAAAATGGGAAGAAAATAGGGAAAAAAAGGGAAAAAGTGGGAAGGAAAAATGGGGGAAAACTTGGGAAAAATTGGGAAGAAAAAATTAGAAAAAGAAAAAGGGAAGAAAAAAGGGAAAAATTGGTGAGAAAAAATGGGGAAAAGGAAAAAATTGGAAGAAAAAATTATAAAAAAAGAAAAATGGGAAGAGAAAAAATGGGAAGAAAAAATAAAAATGGAGAAAATTGGGAAGTGAAAAAGGAAAAAATTGGGAAAAAAATGGAAAAGAAAAAATTGGGAAGAAAAAAAATAGGAAAAATGGGGAAAACATTTTGGGAAAAGGGGAAAAGTTGGCAAGGAAAATAGGAAAAAGGGAAAAGATGGGAAGAAAAAATTGGGAAGAAGGGGAGAAAAAATGGGAAGAATAAGAAAAGAAATGAAAAATTTGGAATGAAAAAGGGGGGAAATGGGAAAAAACTTGGGGAAAAAAAGGGAAAGAGGAAAAAAGGAGAAAAAAGGGGGAAATGGGGGGAAAAGGGAAAAAAAATGAAAAAGGAAAAAAAGATGAAAAAAGGAAAAGGGGGGAAAAAAGGGGGAAAAAAAATGAAAAAAAGGAAAAATAGGGGGAAAAGGGGAAAAAAGATTTAAAAAAAAGGAAAAGGGGGGGAAAAGACGGAAAAAAGGGGGAAAAAAGATGAAAAAAAGGAAAATGGGGGAAAAAGGGGGAAAAAAGATGAAAAAAGGAAAATGGGGGAAAAAGAGGAAAAAAGATGAAAAATGAGGGGAAAATGGGGAAAAAAGATGAAAAAAAGGAAAAATGGGGGGAAAAAGGGGGAAAAAAGATGAAAAAAAGGAAAATGGGGGAAAAAGTGGGGAAAAAAGATGAAAAAAAGGAAAAATGGGGGAAAAAGGGAAAAAAGGAAAAAATGGGGGAAAAAAAGATGAAAAAAAGGAAAAATGGGGGAAAAAAGATGAAAAAAGGAAAAAATGGGGGAAAAAAAGATGAAAAAAAGGAAAATGGGGGAAAAAAGGGGGAAAAAAAGATGAAAAAAAGGAAAAATGGGAAGAAAAAAGGGGGAAAAAAATGAAAAAAGGGGAAATTTTGCCTTAAAAAAGTTTGAGTTTGTGGGTGTGGGGTCGTGGGGGGGTGGGGGCTGCGGCGTGACCCCCCTGGCCCCCCCCCGTGCCCCTCCCCAGGTCCCCCTCCCCGGAGCCCATCTACAACAGCGAGGGGAAGCGGCTGAACACGCGCGAGTTCCGCACGCGCAAGAAGCTGGAGGAGGAGCGGCACACGCTCATCACCGAGATGGTGGCCCTCAACCCCGACTTCAAGCCCCCCGCCGACTACAAGTGAGGGGGGAGACCCTTTTTTGGGGGGGGGGGGAAGGGTCCTGGAGGGGTTTGACCCCCCCCCCATCCCCATCTCTCCCTCTCTCAGGCCGCCGGCCACGCGGGTGAGCGACAAGGTGATGATCCCCCAGGACGAGTACCCGGAGATCAACTTCGTGGGGCTCCTCATTGGGCCCAGGTGAGACACACACACCCCCCCCTCATCGGCCTGGGACCCCCAACTCAGAGACCGGGACCCCCCACACCCACCTCTCCTCAGCCCAGGACTTCCCCCCCCCCCCAATCCCCCCTTGGAACCCAGGACCCCTCCTCAGCCCAGGACCCCCCACCCACCTCTCCTCAGCCCAGGACTTCCCCCAATCCCCCTTGGAACCCAGGACCCCCTCCTCAGCCTGGGACCCCCACTCACCCACCCTCCTCAGGACCCCTCCTTGGCCTGGGACCCCCCCTCAGAGACCAGGACCCCCCCACCCACCCCCTCAGCTGTGACTCAATCCCCCCTTGGAACCCAGGACCCCCTCCTCAGCCTGGGACCCCCACCCCAGAGACTGGGACCCCCCCACACCCACCCCTCCTCAGCCTGGGACTTCCCCCCGATCCCCCCTTGGAGCCCAGGGCCCCCTCCTCAGTTGGGACCCCCAACCCCATGTGGATGCCCCCTCAATCCCCCCTCCCCATCAGCCCCTACCCCATGGGTACCCTTGGGGTACCCTATAATCCCACCCCCAAGGGTGCCCCCTCCCCTCAATCCACCCCCAAGGGCGCCCCCCTGTCCACCCCTAAGGGTGCCCCCCAGCTCCCCCATCCACCCCCAAGGGTGCCCCCCCTCCCCCACCCTCCCCATCCACCCCCAAGGGTGCCCCCATCCACCCCCAAGGGTGCCCCCATCCACCCCCAAGGGTGCCCCCATCCACCCCCCAAGGGTGCCCCCCATCCACCCCCAAGGGTGCCCCCCTGCCCCTGTATGCCCTGGCTCCTCTCTCCTCCACCCCCCCCTTCCATCCCCATCCCTCCAACCCTATGTGGGTGCCCCCTCGATCCCCCACCCCCAAGGGTGCCCCCCCACCCCCCTGACTCCTCTCCCCCCCCTCCTTAACTTCTCCATCCCCCAACCCCACCCGGGTCCTCCCCCTTCACTCCCCTCCCCATCACCTCCCTTCCTCTCCTGGCTCCGCCCCCCACACCCCTTCAACCTTCACCCCCATGCCCTCTACCCCCTTGACCCCCCTTTTTTGCCCCCCCCCCCGCAGAGGGAACACCCTGAAGAACATCGAGAAGGAGTGCAACGCCAAGATCATGATCCGGGGGAAGGGCTCAGTCAAGGAGGGCAAGGTGGGACGGAAGGACGGACAGATGCTGCCCGGCGAGGACGAGCCCCTGCACGCCCTGGTCACCGCCAACACCATGGACAACGTCAAGAAGGCCGTGGAGCAGGTGGGGAGGGTATGCCCCGGGGCTTAATAGCCCCCCTGGGGGTTTAATACCCCCTGGGGCTGCCCCCTGCCTCGTTATACCCCCTTTTTTTACCCCCCGTGTTCAGATTTGGAGTGTCCTGAAGCAGGGCTTCAACTGCCCCCCACCCCCTGGGGGGATGCCCCCCACCCTGCTTCATCCCCCTCTGCCCCCCCAGATTGTCAACACCCCCCAAGGGGGCTGCCCCACCCTGCTTCATCCCCCTGCCCCCACCCTGCTTCATCCCCTCCTGCTCCCCGGGGGCTGCCCCCACCCTGCTTCATCCCCCTGCCCCCACCCTGCTTCATCCCCCTGCCCCCACCCGCCAGGGGGGCTGCCCCCCACCCTGCTTCATCCCCTCCTGCTCCCCCAGGGGGGCTGCCCCCCACCCTGCTTCATCCCCCTCTGCCCCCACAGATTGTCAACCCCCCCACCCCCCGGGGGGCTGCCCCCCAGCCTGTTTGACCCCCCTTTGCCCCCCCAGATCCGGAACATTCTAAAGCAGGGCTTCAACCCCCCTGGGGGCTGCCCCCCAGCCTGTTTGACCCCCCTTTGCCCCCCAGATCCGGAACATTCTAAAGCAGGGCTTCAACCCCCCTGGGGGGCTGCCCCCCAGCCTGTTTGACCCCCCTTTGCCCCCCCAGATCCGGAACATTCTAAAGCAGGGCATTGAGACCCCTGAGGACCAGAACGACCTGAGGAAGATGCAGCTCCGGGAGCTGGCTCGGCTCAACGGGACGCTGCGGGAGGATGACAACAGGTATGTCAACCCCCCCAAACCTCCTTCCTACCCCCCAAAATGCCCCCTCACCCTTCTAAAGCCCCCCCCTCTCCTCTCCCCCTTGGGCAGGATCCTGCGGCCGTGGCAGAGCACAGAGACCCGCAGCATCACCAACACCACCGTCTGCACCAAGTGCGGCGGCGCCGGGCACATCGCCTCCGACTGCAAGTTTGCCAGGTAACAGCCCCCCCACACACACACACCCAAAATCCCTCCTAACCCCCCAAAATCCCTCCTCAATCCCCTCTTCAAAACCCCCCAAAATCCCTCTTCAAAACCCCCCAAAATCCCTCCTCAACCCCCCTTCAAAACCCCCCAAAGTCCCTCTGCGAAACCCCCCAAAATCCCTCCTCAATCCCCTCTTCAAAACCCCCCAAAATCCCTC
Source organism: Hypotaenidia okinawae (assembly GCA_027925045.1). Lineage (NCBI taxonomy): Eukaryota > Metazoa > Chordata > Aves > Gruiformes > Rallidae > Hypotaenidia > Hypotaenidia okinawae. The sequence goes on from BSDF01000037.1 coordinate 437,433, forward strand.
TTAACCCCCCTTCAAAACCCCCAAAATCCCTCCTCAACCCCCCTTCAAAACCCCCCAAAATCCCTCTTCAAAAGCCCCCAAAATCCCTCCTCAGCCCCCTTCAAAACCCCAAAATCCCTCCTCAGCCCCCCTTCAAAACCCCCAAAATCCCTCTGCAAAACCCCCAAAATCCCTCCTAACCCCCCTTCAAAACCCCCCAAAATCCCTCCTCAATCCCCTCTTCAAAAGCCCCCAAAATCCCTCTTCAAAGCCCCCCAAAATCCCTCCTCTACCCCCCTTCAAAAGCTCCCAAAATCCCTCTTTAAAACACCCCAAAATCCCTCCTCAGCCCCCCTTCAAACCCCCCAAAATCCCTCTGCAACCCCCCCAAAATCCCTCCTAACCCCCCTTCAAAACCCCCCAAAATCCCTCTGCAAAACCCCCCAAATCCCTCCTCAACCCCTCCTTCAAACCCCCCAAAATCCCTCCTCAACCCCTCCTTCAAACCCCCCAAATCCCTCCTCAACCCCTCCTTCAAACCCCCCCAAAATCCCTCCTCAACCCCCCTTCAAACCCCCCAAAATCCCTCCTAACCCCCCCAGCACCCCCTTCCAAGCCCCCAAATCCTTTCTGACACACCCCCTCCGACCCCCCCAAATCCCTCCTCTAACCCCCTTCTCCAAACCTCACCTTCTGACCTGCCAAGCCCCCCTCAAATCCCCCCAAATCCCCCCTCTCTACCCCTCCAAACCCCCCAATCCCACCCCAAACCCCCCTTCCAACTCCCCAGCTCCCCCGCCTCTACCCTTCCAACCCCCCAAATCCCTTCTCTAAACCCTTCCAACCCCCCAAATCCCCCTGCCAACCCCCAAATCCCCCTCTTTACCCTTCCAACCCCCAAATACCCCTTTACCCTTCCAACCCCCAAATTCCCCCTCTTTACCCTTCCAACCCCCCAAATCCCCTCTCTACTCTTCCACCCCCCAAATCCTTTCTCTAGACCCTTCCAACCCCCCCAAGCCCCATTCCACCCCCCAAATCCCTTCTCTAAACCATTCCAACCCCCTAAATCCCCTCTCCACCCCCCAAATCCCCCCTCTCTACCCTTCCAACCCCCCAAACCCCTTCTCTAAACCCCTCCCCACCCACCCACTCAAGCACCAGCCTTTCCCCCTCTCCCTCCCCCTTCCGCTGCTTTTGGGGGGGAAAGGGGGGTTGCTTCCTGTCCCCCTGACCCCCCCCGTGCCCCCCAGGCCCGGGGACCCGCAGTCAGCCCAGGACAAGGCCCGCATGGACAAGGAGTACCTGTCCCTGATGGCCGAGCTGGGCGAAGCCCCCGTCTCGGTCAGCTCCAACGCCGCCCACAACAACAGCCCCCTGTCCAGCAGCCACCGCGCCAGCCAGGCCGCCAGCCAGCCCCCCCGGTGAGTGACCCCCCCCCGGGACACCCCCTCCTCTGGGGACACCCCACACCTGCTCTGGGACACCCCTGGAGACACCCCTCACCTCCTCTGGGAACCCCCTGGAGATTACCGCCTCTGGGACCCCCCAGAGACACACCCCCCCCCCGGGGACACCCTGGGGACACCCCACACCTGCTCTGGGACCCCCCTGCAGATCCCCCCACACACCTCCTCTGGGAACCCCCTGGAGACACCCCCTCACCTCCTCTGGGACACCCCTGGAGACACCCCACACCACCTCTGGGAACCCCCTGGAGACACCCCCCACACCTCCTCTGGGACCCCCCCGGGACACCCCCACACCTCCTATGGGACCCCCCTGGAGATTACCTCCTCTGGGGACACCCTGGAGATTACCGCCTCTGGGACCCCCTGGAGACACCCCCACACCTCCTCTGGGAACCCCCTGGGGACACCTCTCACCTCTGGGATCCCCCTGGAGATCCCCCCACACCTCCTCTGGGACCCCCCCAGAGACACCCCCACACCTCCTCTGGGACCCCCCGGAGATTCCCCCCCACCCTGGGCTCCATCTCACCAACCTCCATCCCCCCTCCCCAAGCCCAAAACCCCCCAGGACCCCCAAGAACCCCCCCATCTCCCCAAGCCTGCCCCCGGGCTCCAGCTCATCGACGTCCAGGACCCCCCTAGACCCCCCCGATCCCTTCCTAACACACACCCCCCCCCCCTTTATCCCCCAGAGCCGCCCCCCTGGATGAACTCGGCCCCATCCGAGAACCGACCGTACCACGGGATGCACGGGGGGGCCCGGGGGGCCCCACAGCTTCCCCCACCCCATGGCTGGAATGGGGGGGGTCACGGGGGCACCCCCTGCAGCATAACCCCAATGGGCCCCCGCCTTGGATGCAGCCCCATCACCCCCCATGGGGCAGGGCCCCCACCCCCCGGACACCCGGGACCCCACCACATGGGTAAGGACAGTCCTGGCTGGAGGGGGTTTTGGGGGGCACAATAAGGGGGGTATAGGGAGCTTAAGGGGGGAGTAGATGGTTTTGGGGGGGGATAAGGGGGCATAATAGGGGGTGTGGTGGGGGGGATAAGGGGGGGTATAGGGGGTGTGGTGGTGGGGGATAAGGGGGGGGTATAGGGGGTGTGGTGGTGGGGGATAAGGGGGGGTATAGGGGGTGTGGTGGTGGGGATAAGGGGGGAATAGGGGAGAAATGGGGGTGATGGGGGGGTTGGGGGTGCAAGGGTGGGGAAGATTTAAGGGGGGAATGGGGGTGGGGTTAAAGGGAGTCTGGGGGGGTGCGGGGGGGGGTCCCTGGGCCCTGTTTTGGGGGTACCTTTGGGCCCCCCCCCTCGCTAAGGCGACGCTCTCTCATTCCCCAAGATCAGTACCTGGGAAATGCGCCGGTGGGCTCTGGGGTCTATCGCCTGCACCAGGGAAAAGGTGAGACCCCCCCCCAAAATAACACCCCCCAGCCCTGCTCCCCCCCCAGAGTACACCCTCAGTGCCCCCCCAACCTTGCTACCCCCCAAAATAACCCCCCAGTGCACCCCAACCCTGCTCCCCCCTAAATAACCCCCCTACCTTGCCCCAGCTATCCCATAAAATACCCCCTAAAATAACCCCCCCAGTGCCCCCCAACCCTGCTACCCCCCAAAATACCCCCCAAAATAACCCCCCAGTGCACCCCAATCCTGCTCCCCCCAAATAACCCCCCTACCTTGCCCCAGCACCCCCTAACCCTGCTACCCCCTAAAATAACCCCCAGTGCACCCCAACCCTGCTCACCCCCAAATAACCCCCCTTGCCCCAGCACCCCCATAACCCTGCTACCCCCCAAAATACCCCACTCTTGCCCCAGCAACCCCCAAAATAACCCCCCCAGTGCCCCCCAACCCTGCCACCCCCCAAATACCTCTTGCTCCTCCCCACCTTCCCCCCTCCCCCAGCACCCCTCAAATACCTCCCCCCAGGGCCCCCCTAACCCTGTTTCCCCCCCCCCCAGGTATGATGCCGCCACCGCTGGGTATGCTGCCCCCCCGCCCCCCCCGCCCGGTGGGCAGCCGCCCCCCCCTCAGGCCCCCTCCCGCCGTGGCAGCAGCAGCCGCCGCCGCCCCCCAGCAGCAGCAGCACCCGTTACCATGGCAGCAAAGTGAGTGGGGGGCTCCTTCATTACCCTCCTTAATTACCCCTTCTCCCTCATTAACCTGGGGGGGGGGGCTTGGGTTGGGTTTGGGGATGCTCCTGGGAACCCCCCATTCATCCCCCTCTTCCCCCTCCCCCCATTCATCCCCCTCTTCCCCCTCCCCCCCATTCATCCCCCTCTTCCCCCTCCCCCCCATTCATCCCCCTCTTCCCCCTCCCCCCATTCATCCCCCTCTTCCCCCTCCCTCCCCCATTCATCCCCCTCCCCCCCCCATTGATGCCATTCAAGCCCCGCCCCCTCATTGACCTCTGCCCTGGGACTGCACCACTGCAGGGGGGAGGGGTGGTGTTGGGGGGGTGGGTGTTTGTTTGGGCCCCCCAACTCTATGTTCCCCATTTAATTACCCCCCATTTAATTATCCCCCCCAATTACCCCCCATTAATTGCCCCCTCATTGACCCCTGCCCTGGGGCTGCACCACAGTTGGGGGGGGGGGTGTGTGTGTGTGTGTGTTTCATTTTGGGGCCCCCCAACTGTTCGTCTCCCCCCATCTCCCCCCCTAATTACCCACCCTAATTACCCTCCACTAATTGCCCCTTCACTGACCTCTGCCCTGGGGCTGCACCACAGTGGGGGGAGAGGGGGGGCATGTCTGGACCTTCCCCAATCTCTGCCCCCCAATTCCCTCCCCCTATTTACCCCCCATTTAATTACCTCTCTCCCCTAATTACCTCTATTAATTACCCCCATTAATTACCCCCTCTCTCTCCCCCCCCCCCCCAGATACGACGACCACCACGAGCGCTGGCAGCGGCTCCCTCCCCCCTGGCAGCAGCAGGGGGCGGGGGGGTGCGGGGGGGGGGGGCGGCTTCTTCGGGGGCCCCCCCTCCCCGGCAGCCCCTCCATGGTGCCTTTGCCCCCCGGGGTCCAACCCCCGTTGCCCCCCGGGGCCCCCCCGCCCCCCCACCGCCCCCTGGCTCCGGGGCCATGATGTACGCGCCGCCCCCCCCCCGCCGCCCCCCCCCCATGGACCCTTCTAATTTCGTCACCATGATGGGGATGGGGGTGCCTGCCCTGCCCCCCTTCGGCATGCCCCCCGCGCCCCCCCGCCGCCCCCCAGAACTGAGCAGGGGGGAGGGGAGGGGAGGGGAATGGGGCTTTGGGGGGGGGGGCGGGGGGAGGTTAGGAGGGGGGTGGGATGAGATGGGGGGGCGGGGGGGGGACTGAACCATTTGGGGGAGCCCCCCCTTAGATACACACACACCCCCCACCTACCCCCCCGTGGAACAAACCACTTTGGGGAGCCCCCCCCCCGAATTTTGCAACACCCCCCCCCCCCCAATATCTCCACCCCCCTTCCCCAGGACCATCCATTCCTCCAATGGGGGGGGGGCAGTGGTGGGTAGGGGGGGGGGTGTTTACTGCCCTCCCTCCCCCTATAGCACACCCCCCTTCTAATTTGGGATCTCCCCCCCCTCCCTGTTCTGGGTGGCCCCCCCCCTCGCGTAGACCCCCGCCCACCTCCCCCCTCCCCCCCCCAGCGCTTTCTTTTGTCTATAATAAAGGAGTGGGGCCCCCCCGCCCCCCACTGCTGCCTGTCGTGTGTGACCCCCCCCCACCCCGAAACCTGACCCTGAGCCCGGCTCCCCCCGCCCCCCATGGGGAGAGGGGGGGGGAGTGTCTGCCCCCCCCCACCCCCTGTGCCTGTCACTCACCCCAAAATGTCATGACCTTCAACGGCGCCTCTGGTTACTGGGGGGGCGGGTTGGGGGGGGGGGGGGCTGTGGGACTCCCCACACAGGGAGAGGGATGGGCTGTGGGATCCCCCCATATCGAGAGGGGGGGGGGGGGCGATCCCCACAAAGGGGTTGGAGAGGGGGGCAGGATGTGGGGACCCCCCCCCCACACACGGGAGGAAACGGGGGGGGGGGGTGGGCAGGGGCTGGGTGCTGGGACCCATGAACATGGAGGGGGGAGGAGTTTGGGGGGACCCCCCTTACAGCTGGGGGGAGGAGTAGGGAAACACACCCTCCCCCCCCCCCCAGGGCAGGGAGACCCCATAAAGGGGGTGGGGGTGGGGGAGTTTGGGACCCCTCCCAGGTTATTGGGGGGGGGGTGGGGGGAAGAACGTGGGCACCCCCCACAGACGAGGTGGGGGGCGTGGGGACCCCCCCCCCGAGAAGGGGGTGGGGAGCGGAGCGTGGGAAACTCTGCAGGTGGGAGGGGGCGTGTCCTGGCCAGTCCCCGCCCCCCTCATGAATAATGAATGAGCCGGCCTTTCATAGCCGCCCCCCTGGCCCGCTGCCCCCCGCAGACCCCCGGCCGGCCCCCCCGATACAGGTTCTACCCCCCCAACCCCGACCGCGGTTCCCCCCCCCCCCCCCCCACTTCCCCATCGACCCCCCAAGACCCCCCCGAGACCCCCCCCAGGCTCCAGCTCATCGACCTCCGGGACCCCCACCCCAAGCCTGACACCCCCTCCCCCTCCAAGACCCCCCAGGAAACCCTCCCGTGCTCCCAGCCTCTGGGACCCCCCCAGACCCCCTTTTGGGACCCCCAAGACCCCCCATCGCCCCGGGACCCCCCCCGAGGCTCTGGCTCATCGACATCCGAGACCCCCACCCCCCTCACCCCCTTCCTCTCCCCTCAGTCGTGCCCCTCCCCCACTCCAGGAACCCCCCAAGACCCCCAAGAACCCCAAGACCCCTCGAGGCTCCATCTCCCCAACCTCCATCCCCCTTCCCCAAGCCCAAACCCCCCAAAACCCCCCCCACCTCCTTCCTCTCCCCTCAGTCGTGCCCCTCCCCCACTCCAGGAACCCCCCAAGACCCCCAAGACCCCCTGAGGCTCCATCTCCCCAACCTCCATCCCCCTTCCCCCAGCCCAAAGCCCCCCCAAACCCCCCTAAAACCCCCCCAAACCTCCCCCCACCTCCTTCCTCTCCCCTCAGTCGTGCCCCTCCCCCACTCCAGGAACCCCCCGAGACCCCCAAGACCCCCTGAGGCTCCATCTCCCCAACCTCCATCCCCCTTCCCCCAGCCCAAAGCCCCCCTAAACCCCCCCAAACCCCCCTAAAACCCCCCAAAACCCCCCTCACCCCCTTCCTCTCCCCTCAGTCGTGCCCCTCCCCCACTCCAGGAACCCCCCAAGACCCCCAAGACCCCCTGAGGCTCCATCTCCCCAACCTCCATCCCCCTTCCCCCAGCCCAAAGCCCCCCCAAACCCCCCCAAAACCCCCCTCACCCCCTTCCTCTCCCCCCAGTCGTGCCCCTCCCCCACTCCAGGAACCCCCCAAGACCCCCAAGACCCCCTCGAAGCTCCATCTCCCCAACCTCCATCCCCCTTCCCCAAGCCCAACCCCCCCTAAACCCCCCAAAACCCCCCAAACCCCCCTAAACCCCCCCCCACCTCCTTCCTCTCCCCTCAGTCGTGCCCCTCCCCCACTCCAGGAACCCCCAAGACCCCCAAGACCCCCAAGACCCCCTGAGGCTCCATCTCCCCAACATCCATCCCCCTTCCCCAAGCCCAAAGCCCCCCCAAACCCCCCCAAAACCCCCTAAACCCCCCCAAAACCCCCCTCACCCCCTTCCTCTCCCCTCAGTCGTACTGCTCCCGCACTCCAGGAACCCCCCAAGACCCCCAAGAACCCCAAGCCCCCCCGAGGCTCCATCTCCCCAACCTCCATCCCCCTTCCCCAAGCCCAAAGCCGCCCCTAAACCCCCCCAACCCCCCTAAAACCCGCTAAACCCCCCCCAAAACCCCCCTCACCCCCTTCCTCTCCCCTCAGTCGTGCCCCTCCCCAACTCCAGGAACCCCCGAGACCCCCAAGACCCCTCGAGGCTCCATCTCCCCAACCTCCATCCCCCTTCCCCCAGCCCAAAGCCCCCCTAAACCCCCCAAACCCCCCAAAACCCCTAAACCCCCCCAAAACCCCCTCTCACCCCCTTCCTCTCCCCTCAGTCGTGCCCCTCCCCCACTCCAGGAACCCCCCAAGACCCCCAAGAACCCCAAGACCCCTCGAGGCTCCATCTCCCCAACCTCCATCCCCCTTCCCCAAGCCCAAACCCCCCTAAACCCCCTGAAACCCCCCAAACCCCCCTTCACCCCCTTCCTCTCCCCTCAGTCGTGCCCCTCCCCCACTCCACTATCGCCATGTCGCGACCGCTGAGCGACCAGGAGCGTCGGAAGCAGATCAGCGTGCGGGGGCTGGCGGGGGCCGAGAACGTCTCGGAGCTGAAGCGCAACTTCAACCGGCACCTTCACTTCACCCTCGTCAAGGATCGCAATGTCGCGACAACTCGCGACTACTACCAAGCCCTGGCGCACACCGTGCGCGACCACCTGGTGGGGCGCTGGCTGCGCACCCAGCAGTACTACTACGAGAAGGACCCCAAGGTGGGGGGAGGGGGAGGGGGAGGGTGGGGGGGGAGGGTCTTGGGGGGGGAGGGGAGGGGGTCCTATGGGGGCTGGGAGGGGTCTGGGGGGGGTGGGGGTCTGGGGGGTGGGGGGGTCTGGGGGGGGGGGGTCCTAGGGGGGCTGGGAGGGGTCTTGGGGGGGGATGGGAGGGTCGAGGGGCTGGGAGGGGGTCTTGAGGGGATGGGGGTCTAGGGGCTGGGAGGGGTCTGGGGGAGGGTGGTCTTGAGGGGGGATGGGGGGGTCCTGGGGGGGCTGGGGGAGGGGGTCTTGGGGGGGGGATGGGGGGTCCTGGGAGCGGTAGAGGGGGGCTGGGGGGGTCAGGGGAGAGGTCTTGAGGGGGGCTGGGGGGTCCTAGGGCTGGGAGGGCTGGGGGAGGGGGGTCTGGGGGCTGGGAGGGGTCTGGGGAGGGAGGGGGCTGGGGGAGTCAGGGGAGTGGTCTTGAGGGGGGCTGGGGGGTCCTGGGGGGCTGAGAGGGGTCTTGGGGGGGATGAGGGGGTCGGGGGGTCCTGGAGGGGATGGGGGACATGGGGGGGGTAGAGGGGGCTGGGGGGTCAGGGGAGTGGTCCTGGGGTGGGGGCTGAGGGGAGTCTGGGGGGGATGGGGGACCTGGGGGCTGGGGGGGGGTCTGGAGGGGTCCTGAGGGGGGATACTGGGGGGTGGGTGGGGGTGAGGGGGGCTGGGGGGGTCTTAGGGTGGTCCTGAGGGGGGTCCTGAGGGGGCTGGGGGGGTTGAGAGGGTCCGAAGTGGGGGAGGGGAGGGGGGTCCCCAAGTTGGGGGGGGGGGTCGGGGGGGGTGGGGTGTTTTGGGGGGAGGGGTCAGGGGGGTCCTCAGTGCTGAGCAGAGTGGGGGGGGGGAGCAGGGAGAGGTCATGGGGGGTCAGGGTTGGGGGGAGGGGTCACATGGGGTCAGGGTGGGGTCATGAGGGGTCACGGGGGGGTCACGGGGGGTCACGGGGGTCACGCCCCCCCCAGTTAAATTTAACTTGCCCTTTGCTGGTGCCATTTAATCCGGACACCGGATAGGGGGGGGGGGCGGGGGGGGGTCAAAGGGGGGTGGCAGGAAGGGGTGAGGCTGAGGGGAGGGAGGGGAGGCCATGGGGGGGCTCGGGGCGAGGGGGCTGGGGGGGTCCTGGGGGGGCTGAGGGGGTCCTGGGGGGGAAGCTGAAGGGGTGACTGGGAGGGAGGGAGGGGGTGCCCCCCCCCGTGCCCCCCCCCCGTTCCTTCCCCTTTGACCCCCCTGTGCCCCCTCTGACCCCCCCTTGCTCCTCCCATGACCCCCCATGACCCCCCATGACCCCCCTTGCCTCCCCCGTGACCCCCCTTTGACCCCCCCATGCCCCCCCTGACCCCCCCATGCCCCTCTGCCCCCCCTTGCCCCCCCGCACCCCCTGACCCCCCATGCCCCCTCATGCCCCCCATGCGCTCCCCCATGAACCCCCCGTGCCCCCCCACCCCACCATGCCCCCCTGACCCCTCCCGTGCCCTCCCCGCCCCCCTCCCCCCTGCCCCCCCTGTACCCCCCGACCCCCCTTTCCCTCCCCCATGCCCCCCTCCCTCCCCGTGCCCCCCCGCGCCCCCGATGCCCCCCGACCCCCTGACCCCCCCGCCCCCCTGACCCCCCCGTGCCCCCCCACCCCCATGCCCCCCTGACGCCCCCATGCCCCCCCATGACCTCCCCCATGACCCCCCCGACCCCCCTTGCCCCCCCATGCCCCTCCCGTCCCCCTGACCCCCCTGCCCCCCTGACCCCCCCATGCCCCCCCTGACCCCCCCATGCCCTTTCCCTCCCCTTGCCCCCCCATGCCCCCCCGCCCCCCTGACCCCCCGCGCCCCCCTGACCCCCCGTGCCCCCCATGCCCCCCCATGCCTCCCCCATGACCCCCCCATGCCCCCCCCACCCCCTTGTCCCTCCCCCATGCCCTCTCGACCTCCCCTGCCCCCCATGCCCCCCCATGCCCCCCTGCCCCCCTGACCCCTCCTCTGACCCCCCCATGCCCCCCTGACCCCCCGTGCCCCCACATGCCCCCCTGACCCTCCCTGACCCCTCCCTGACCCCCCATGCCCCTCCATGCCCCCCCATGCCCCTGACCCCCCATGCCCCCTGACCCCCGTGCCCCCTGACCCCCCATGCCCCCCTGACCCCCCCGACCCCCCTGACCCCCCCGTGCCCCCCCTGACCCCCCTGACCCCCCTGACCCCCCGTGCCCCCCCATGCCCCCCTGACCCCCCCTGACCCCCCCTGACCCCCCCTGACCCCCCCCGACCCCCCCGTGCCCCCTGACCCCCCATGCCCCCTGACCCCCCGTGACCCCCCCATGCCCCCTGACCCTCCATGACCCCCCATGACCCCCCTGACCCCTCCATGACCCCCCTGACCCCCCGTGACCCTCCCTGACCCCCCCATGACCCCCCTGACCCCCCTGACCCCCCATGCCCCCCCATGCCCCCCCATGCCCCCTGACCCTCCCTGACCCCCCTGACCCCCCGTGCCCCCCTGACCCCCCCATGCCCCCCTGACCCCCCCGACCCCCCTGACCCCCCGTGCCCCCCCATGCCCCCTGACCCTCCCTGACCCCCCTGACCCCCCGTGCCCCTCCATGCCCCCCCCGACCCCCCTGACCCTCCCTGACCCCCCCGACCCCCCGTGCCCCCCTGACCCCCCCATGCCCCCCTGACCCCCCCGTGCCCCCCCATGCCCCCTGACCCTCCCTGACCCCCCTGACCCCCCGTGCCCCTCCATGCCCCCCCCGACCCCCCTGACCCTCCCTGACCCCCCCGACCCCCCCGTGCCCCCCTGACCCCCCATGCCCCCCCATGCCCCCCCATGCCCCCCCATGCCCCCTGACCCTCCCTGACCCTCCCTGACCCCCCTGACCCCCCCATGCCCCCCTGACCCCCCTGACCCCCCCTGCCCCCCCATGCCCCCTGACCCCCCTGACCCCCCTGACCCCCCATGCCCCCCCATGCCCCCCATGCCCCCTGACCCTCCCTGACCCCCTGACCCCCGTGCCCCCCATGCCCCCCGACCCCCCGTGCCCCCCAGCGCATCTATTACCTGTCCCTGGAGTTCTACATGGGCCGCACGCTGCAGAACACGATGGTGAATCTGGGGCTGCAGAGCGCCTGCGACGAGGCCATCTACCAGGTGGGGGGCGGGGGGGCCGGGGGGTCGGGGGGGCTGGGGAGGGCAGGTTGGGGGAGGACTGGGGGCCGGGGGGGCTGGGGAGGGCAGGGTGGGGGAGGACTGGGGGCCGGGGGGGGGCTGGGGAGGGCGGAGTGGGGGGGCGGGGAGGGGGCCGGGGAGGGGGTCGGGGGGGGGTGGAGGGGGCTGGGGAGGGCGAGGATTGGGGGAGGGACTGGGGGCCGGGGAGGGGCTGGGGGGGTGGAGGGGGGCTGGGGAGGGGATTGAGGGGGCTGGGGGGAGGCCCGGGAGGGATGGAGGGGGGATAGGGGGGATAGGGGGGCTGGAGGGGGCTGGAGGGGGATTGGAGGGGGCGGGGGGGGGGGCCGGGAGGGCTGGGGAGGGCGGATTGGGGGGGCGGGGGGGCCGGGGGGCAGGTTGGGGGAGGACTGGGGGCCGGGGGGGGCTGGGGGGCTGGGGTGGGATGGAGGGGGGGCGGGGGGGGCCGGTGGGGGGTCGGGGGGGCTGGAGGGGGGATTGAGGGGGGCTGGGGGGCCCGGGAGGGCTGGGGAGGGATGGAGGGGGGATAGGGGGGATAGGGGGGCTGGAGGGGGCTGGGGGGGGATTGGAGGGGGATTGAGGGGGCTGGGGGGGCTGGGGGGGGCTGGGGGGGCTGGGGGGGGCTGGGGAGGGATGGAGGGGGATGGAGGGGGCTGGGGGGGCTGGGGGGATTGGAGTGGGATGGGGGGGTTGGGGGGGATAGGGGGGCTGGAGGGGGCTGGGGAGGGGATGGAGGGGGGATGGAGGGGGCTGGGGGGATTGGAGCGGGCTGGGGGGGATTGAGGGGGGATGGAGGGGGCTGGGTGGGGCTGGGGCGGAGCTGGAGGGGGGCTGGGGGGCTGGGGGGCTGGGGAGGGTGGATTGGGGGGGCTGGGGGGGCTGGAGGGGGATAGGGGGGCTGGAGGGGCTGGGGGGGGGCAGGGGAGGGCAGATTGGGGGAGGAGGACTGCGGGCTGGGGGGGGATTGGGGGAGGACCGGGGGCTGGGGGGGGCACTGGGGGGCGTTGTGGGTGGGGGGGCACCCACGGACACTGCGGGGTCCCCCCTGACCCCCCGTGCCCCCCCAGCTGGGGCTGGACATGGAGGAGCTGCAGGAGATGGAGGAGGACGCGGGGCTGGGCAACGGCGGGCTGGGGCGCCTGGCAGGTGGGGGGCTGGGGGGTCCCCAAGGGGCTGGGGGGCTGGGGGGCTGGGGGGGCTGGGGGGGGGTCCCCAAGGGGCTGGGGGGGTCCCCAAGGGGCTGGGCAACGGCGGGCTGGGGCGCCTGGCAGGTGGGGGGCTGGGGGGGCTGGGGGGGCTGGGGGGGGGTCCCACTGCCCCCCATAGCCCCCATAGCCCCTATAGCCCCTATAGCCCCTATAGCCCCTATAGCCCCCATACCCTTCATGCCCCCCATACTCCCCATACCCCCTATAGCCCCTATAGCCCCTATAGCCCCTATAGCCCCCCCATACCCCCTATAGCCCCTATAGCCCCTATAGCCCCCCCATACCCCCTATAGCCCCCATAGCCCCTATAGCCCCCCATACCCCCTATACCCCCCATACCCCCCATACCCCCCATACCCCCTATACCCCCCATAGCCCCCATAGCCCCCCAGCCCCCATAGCTCCCATAGCCCCCTCCCCGCCCCCAGCCTGCTTCCTGGACTCCATGGACCCCATATACCCCATACCCCCCATAGCCCCTATAGCCCCCCAGCCCCTATAGCCCCCCAGCCCCTATAGCCCCCATACCCCCCAGCCTGCTTCCTGGACTCCATGGCCCCCATATCCCCCATGCCCCCTATAGCCCCTATAGCCCCCATACCCCCCAGCCCCTATAGCCCCCATACCCCCCATACCCCCCATAGCCCCCATACCCCCATCCCCCCTATAGCCCCCCAGCCCCTATAGCCCCCATACCCCCCTAGCCCCTATAGCCCCTATAGCCCCCATACCCCCCCAGCCTGCTTCCTGGACTCCATGGCCCCCATACCCCCCATGCCCCCTATACCCCCCATACCCCCCTAGCCCCTATAGCCCCTATAGCCCCCATACCCCCCATACCCCCCATACCCCCCATACCCCCTATACCCCCCTAGCCCCTATACCCCCCATACCCCCCATACCCCCATACCCCCTATACCCCCTATAGCCCCTATAGCCCCCATACCCCCCATACCCCCATACCCCCTAGCCCCTATAGCCCCTATAGCCCCCATACCCCCCAGCCTGCTTCCTGGACTCCATGGCCCCCATACCCCCATACCCCCCATACCCCCCATAGCCCCCCAGCCCCCATACCCCCCATACCCCCCCAGCCCCTATAGCCCCTATACCCCCCATACCCCCCAGCCTGCTTCCTGGACTCCATGGCCCCCATACCCCCCATACCCCCCATACCCCCCCAGCCCCTATAGCCCCTATACCCCCCATACCCCCCAGCCCCTATAGCCCCTATACCCCCCATACCCCCCAGCCTGCTTCCTGGACTCCATGGCCCCCATACCCCCTATACCCCCCATACCCCCTACACCCCCCATACCCCCATACCCCCCCAGCCCCTATAGCCCCTATACCCCCATACCCCCCAGCCCCTATAGCCCCTATACCCCCATACCCCCCAGCCTGCTTCCTGGACTCCATGGCCCCCATACCCCCTATACCCCCCATACCCCCTACACCCCCCATACCCCCATACCCCCCCAGCCCCTATAGCCCCTATACCCCCCATACCCCCCCAGCCCCTATAGCCCCTATACCCCCCATACCCCCCCAGCCTGCTTCCTGGACTCCATGGCCCCCATACCCCCTATACCCCCCATACCCCCTACACCCCCATACCCCCATACCCCCCAGCCCCTATAGCCCCTATACCCCCCATACCCCCCAGCCCCTATAGCCCCTATACCCCCATACCCCCCCAGCCTGCTTCCTGGACTCCATGGCCACGCTGGGTCTGGCCGCCTACGGCTACGGGATCCGCTACGAGTTCGGCATCTTCAACCAGAAGATCTCGGGGGGTGGCAGGTGGGGGGGGGGGGCTGGGGGAGGGTGAGGGGGGCTGGGGGGCTATAGGGGTCCCTGTGTGTGATGGGCTGGGGGGGGGGTCCCTGGGGTATTTTTAGGGGGGGTCCCTGGGGTTTTTTCTTTGGGGGGCGGGTCCCTGTGTGTGATGGGCTGGGGGGGGGGGTCCCTGGGTTTTTTTTGGGGGGGGGATCCCTGGGGGGGGGTCCCTGGGGTATTTTGGGGTGGGGGTCCCTGGGGGTTTTTTTTTTGGCGGGGGGGGTATCCCTTGGGGGGGTGTTTTTGGGGGGGGGGGGCCCGGGGTATTTTGGGGGGGGGTTTTGGGTTTTGGGGGGGGATCCCTGGGGGGGTTTTTTTGGGGGGGCCCTGGGTTGTTTTTTTTTTGGGGGGGGGTGTCCCTGTGTGTGATGGGGGGGGGGGGGGGGGTTTTTTTGGGGGGGGTCCCTGGGGTATTTTGGGGGGGGGGGGAGTTTTGGGGGGGTGTATCCCTGGGGGGGGGGGTTTTGGGGGGGGTCCCTGGGGTATTTTGGGGGGGGGAGTTTTGGGGGGGTATCCCTGGGGGGGGGGTTTTGGGGGGGGTCCCTGGGGTATTTTGGGGGGGGGGGAGTTTTGGGGGGGTATCCCTGGGGGGGGGGGTTGGGGGGGGGTCCCTGGGGTATTTTGGGGGGGGGGGAGTTTTGGGGGGGTATCCCTGGGGGGGGGTTTTGGGGGGGGGTCCCTGGGGTATTTTGGGGGGGGGGGAGTTTTGGGGGGGGTATCCCTGGGGGGGGGGGTTTTGGGGGGGGGTCCCTGGGGTATTTTGGGGGGGGGGTCCCTGGGGTATTTTGGGGGGGTATCCCTGGGGGGGGGGTTTGGGGGGGGTCCCTGGGGTATTTTGGGGGGATCCCTGGGGTGGGGGTGGGGGGTGTTTTTTGGGGGGGGGGAGTTTTGGGGGGGGTATCCCTGGGGGGGGGGGTTTGGGGGGGGGGTCCCTGGGGTATTTTGGGGGGGGATCCCTGGGGTGGGGGTGGGGGGTGTTTTTTGGGGGGGTCCCTGTGTGTGATGGGTTGGGGGGGGGGGTCCCTGGGGTATTTTGGGGGGGTATCCCTGGGGGGGGGGGGTTTGGGGGGGGTTGGGGTATTTTGGGGGGTATCCCTGGGGGGGGGGGGGTTTGGGGGGGGGTCCCTGGGGTATTTTGGGGGGGGGTGTGTGTTTTGGGGGGAGGGGTCCCTGGGGGGTTTTTTGGGGGGTTCCTTGTGGTTTTTTTGGGGGGGTTCCCTGTGTGTGACGGCCTGAGGGGGGTGTGTGTGTGTGTGTCCCCCCCCCCCAGGTGGAGGAGGCGGACGACTGGCTGCGCTACGGGAACCCCTGGGAAAAGGCCCGTCCCGAGTACACGATCCCCGTGCACTTCTACGGGCGCGTGGAGCACGGGCCGCAGGGCGCGCGCTGGCTCGACACCCAGGCGAGTGTGACAGGGGGCGCGTGCCGGGGGGGGGGGGGGGGCTGGGGGGGGGTGGAGAGGGTGCAAGGGGGTGTAAGGGGCGGGGAGGGGGCTGGGGGGGGGGGGGCTAGGAGGGGCGGGGGAAAGGGGGTTGGGGGGACAGGGGGTGGGGGGGGGGGAAGGGGCTGGGAGGGGGGGAGGGAGTGGGGGGAAAGGGGGTGTAAGGGGCGTGCAAGGGGCGGGGGGGAACGGGGTGGGGGGGAAAGGGGGTGGAGAGGGTGCAGGGGGGTGTGCAAGGGGCGGGGGGCCGGGGGGGCTGGGAGGGGGAGGGAGTGGGGAAAGGGGGTGGGGGAGGGAGTGGGGGGGGGGGGGAAGGGGGTAGGGGGGAAAGGGGGAGGGGGGAAAGAGGGTGTAAGGGGCGTGCAAGGGGCGGGGGAGGGGGGCTGGGGGGGCGGGGGGAAAGGGGGTTGGGGGGAAAGGGGGGAGGGGCTGGAAGGGGGGAAGGGGGGTGGGAGGGGAGGGAGGGGGGAAAAGGGGGGGGAAGGGGGTGGGGGGGGGAAGGGGTCAAAAGGGGGTGGGGGGGAGAAGGGGCTGGGAGGAGGGAAAGGGGGTGGGGGGGAACGGGGGGGGGGGGAAGGGGGTGGAGAGGGTGCAAGGGGGTGTAAGGGGCGGGGAGGGGGTGGGGGGGAAAGGGGGTGGGGGGGGGGGGGGGGGGGGGGGTGGGGAAAGGGGGTGTAAGGGGCGTGCAAGGGGCGGGGGGGGGGGGGCTGGGAGGGGGGAGGGGGGCTGGGAGGCGCGGGGGAAAGGGGGGGGGGGAAGGGGGGAAAGGGGGTTGGGAGGGGAGGGGGGGGGAAGGGGGAAAGGGGGTGCAATGCGCGTGCAAGGGGTGTGCAAGGGGGGGGGGGGGCTGGGAGGGGGTGGGGGGAAAGGGGGTGGGGGGGAAAGGGGGTGGGGAAAGGGGTGTAAGGGGCGTGCAAGGGGCGGGGGGCGGGGGGGCTGGGAGGGGGCTGGGAGGGGGGAGGGAGTGGGGAAAGGGGGTGGGGAAAGGGGGGGGGAAAGGGGGGAAAGGGGGTTGGGAGGGGGGAAGGGGGTGCAAGGGGGTGCAATGCGCGTGCAAGGGGTGTGCGAGGGGGGGAGGGGGGGGCTGGGAGGGGGTGGGGGGGCTGGGAGGGGCGGGGGGAAAGGGGGTGGGGGGAAAGGGGGTGGGGAAAGGGGGTGTAAGGGGCGTGCAAGGGGCGGGGGAGGGGGGCTGGGGGGGGGGGGCTGGGAGGGGGCGGGGAAAGGGGGGGGGGGAAGGGGGGGGAAAGGGGGTTGGGAGGGGGGGAAGGGGGTGCAAGGGGGTGCAATGCGCGTGCAAGGGGTGTGCAAGGGGGGGGAGGGGGGTTGGGAAGGGGGGGGGCTGGGAGGGGCGGGGGGAAAGGGGGTTGGGGGGAAAGGGGGGGGGAAAGGGGGTGTGGGGGGGGGAGGGGGGTGGAGAGGGTGCAAGGGGGTGTAAGGGGCGGGGGAGGGGGCTGGGGGGGGGGGAAGGGGGGGAGGGTCTGGGGGAGGGGGGAAGGGGGGTGGGGGTGGGGGGGAAAGGGGGTGGTAAGGGGCGTGCAAGGGGGTGCAACGCGCGTGCAAGGGGGCGTGCAAGGGGCGGGGGAGGGGGCTGGGGGGGGAAGGGGCAGGGGGGGGGAAAGGGGGGTGGGGGGGGAAAGGGGGTGTAAGGGGCGTGCAAGGGGGTGCAACGCGCGTGCAAGGGGGCGTAAGGGACGTGCAAGGGGCGGGGGGGCGGGTGGGGGGGCTGGGAGGGGGGAGGGGGGAAAGGGAGTGGGGGGGAAGGGGGGGAAAGGGTGTGCAAGGGGGTGCAACGCGCGTGCAAGGGGTGTGCAAGGGGCGGGGGAGGGGCGGGGGGGCGGGGGGGAGGGGGTCGGGGGTGGGAGGGGGGAAAGGGGGTGGGGGAGGGGCGTGCAAGGGGGTGCAAGGGGTGTGGAAGGGGGTGCAAGGGGCGGGGGAGGGGGCTGGGAGGGGAGGGAAAGGGGTGGGGGGGGGGTTCAGGGGGGGTCTGTGGGTTTTGGGGGGGGGGGTGCCCGTGTTGCACACGCGTGTGCAAGGCGTGTTGCACGCGCAGGTGGTGCTGGCCCTGCCCTATGACCCCCCCGTGCTGGGGGTTTGGGGGGTCTGGGGGGTTCAGGGGGTCTGGGGGTTCAGGGGGTCTGTGGGTTTTGGGGGGGGTGCCCGTGTTGCACACGCGTGTGCAAGGCGTGTTGCACACTCAGGTGGTGCTGGCCCTGCCCATGACCCCCCCGTGCTGGGGGTTTGGGGGTCTGGGGGGTTCAGGGGGGTCTGGGGAGGGGTCTGGGGGGTCTGTGGTTTTGGGGGGGGGGTGCCCGTGTTGCACACGCGTGTGCAAGGCATGTTGCACGCGCAGGTGGTGCTGGCCCTGCCCTATGACCCCCTGTGCTGGGGTTTGGGGGGTCTGGGGGGTTCAGGGGGGTCTGGGGGGTTCAGGGGGGTCTGTGGGTTTGGGGGGGGGTGCCCGTGTTGCACATGCGTGTGCAAGGCGTGTTGCACGCGCAGGTGGTGCTGGCCCTGCCCTATGACCCCCCGTGCTGGGGGTTTGGGGGGTCTGGGGGGGTTCAGGGGGTCTGGGGGGGGTCTGGGGGGTCTGTGGTTTTGGGGGGGGTGCCCGTGTTGCACACGCGTGTGCAAGGCATGTTGCACGCGCAGGTGGTGCTGGCCCTGCCCTACGACACGCCGTGCCCGTCCGCAACACGGTGAGCACCATGAGGCTCTGGTCAGCACGGGCCCCAACGACTTCAACCCAAGGACTGTAGTGACCCCATCCAGAGACCCCCCCCCAGACCCCCCCAGACCCCCCCCGGGACCCCCAAACCCCCCAGGACCCCTCCAACCCCCCCAGCCCCCAACGACTTCAACCTCAAGGACTGTGAGTGGGGGGCACCCCAAAACCCAGAGACCCCCCCCAAACCCCCCCAGACCCCCCCAGACCTCCCCGGGACCCCCAAACCCCCCAGGACCCCTCCAACCCCCCCAGCCCCCAACGACTTCAACCTCAAGGACTGTGAGTGGGGGGCACCCCAAAACCCAGAGACCCCCCCCCAAACCCCCCCAGACCCCCCCAGACCCCCCCAGACCCCCCGGGACCCCCAAACCCCCCAGGACCCCTCCAACCCCCCCAGCCCCCAACGACTTCAACCTCAAGGACTGTGAGTGGGGGGCACCCCAAACCCAGAGACCCCCCCCCAAACCCCCCCAGACCCCCCCAGACCCCCCCAGACCCCCCGGGACCCCCAAACCCCCCAGGACCCCCTCCAACCCCCCCAGCCCCCAACGACTTCAACCTCAAGGACTGTGAGTGGGGGGCACCCCAAAACCCAGAGACCCCCCCCCCAAACCCCCCCAGACCCCCCCAGACCCCCCCAGACCCCCCGGGACCCCCAAACCCCCCAGGACCTCTCCAACCCCCCCAGCCCCCAACGACTTCAACCTCAAGGACTGTGAGTGGGGGGCACCCCAAAACTCAGAGACCCCTCCCCAAACCCCCCCAGACCCCCCCCAGACCCCCCGGGACCCCCAAACCCCCCAGGACCCCTCCAACCCCCCCAGCCCCCAACGACTTCAACCTCAAGGACTGTGAGTGGGGGGCACCCCAAAACCCAGAGACCCCTCCAGGGACCCCCCCAGACCCCCCAGACCCCCCCGGGACCCCCAAACCCCCCAGGACCCCTCCAACCCCCCCAGCCCCCAACGACTTCAACCTCAAGGACTGTGAGTGGGGGGCACCCCAAAACCCGGAGACCCCTCCAGGGACCCCCCAGACCCCCCCAGACCCCCCCGGGACCCCCAAACCCCCCAGGACCCCTCCAACCCCCCCAGCCCCCAACGACTTCAACCTCAAGGACTGTGAGTGGGGGGCACCCCAAAACTCAGAGACCCCTCCCCAAACCCCCCAGACCCCCCCAGACCCCCCGGGACCCCCAAACCCCCCAGGACCCCTCCAACCCCCCCAGCCCCCAACGACTTCAACCTCAAGGACTGTGAGTGGGGGGCACCCCAAAACTCAGAGACCCCCCCCCAAATCCCCCCAGACCTCCCCAGACCCCCCCAGACCCCCCAGGACCCCCAAAGTCCCACCCCCCCCCCCAAGCCCCCAACGACTTCAACCTCAAGGACCTTGGAGTGGGGGGCACCCCAAAACTCAGACCCCCCCAGGGACCCCCCCAGACCCCCCCAGACCCATGGGACCCCCCCCCCAGACCCCCCCAGGACCCCCAAAGTCCCAACCCCCCCCAAGCCCCCAACGACTTCAACCTCAAGGACCTTGAGTGGGGGGCACCCCAAAACCCAGACCCCCCAGGGACCCCCCCAGACCCCCCTGACGCCCCCTCCCCACAGTCAATGTCGGGGGGTCCCTGAGCCCCCCCTGACGCCCCCTCCCCACAGTCAATGTCGGGGGGTCCCTGTGCCCCCCCAGCCCCCCCCTGACGCCCCCTCCCCACAGTCAATGTCGGGGGGTCCCTGTGCCCCCCCCAGGCCCCCCTGACGCCCCCTCCCCACAGTCAATGTCGGGGGGTCCCCCAGCCCCCCCAGCCCCCCCCGACGCCCCCTCCCCACAGTCAATGTCGGGGGGGTCCCCCAGCCCCCCCAGCCCCCCCTGACGCCCCCTCCCCACAGTCAATGTCGGGGGGTCCCCCAGCCCCCCAGCCCCCCCTGACGCCCCCTCCCCACAGTCAATGTCGGGGGGTCCCCAGCCCCCCCTGACGCCCCCTCCCCACAGTCAATGTCGGGGGGTCCCCCAGCCCCCCCAGCCCCCCCCCGACGCCCCCTCCCCAGAGTCAATGTCGGGGGGTCCCTGAGCCCCCCAGGCCCCCCCTGACGCCCCCTCCCCACAGTCAATGTCGGGGGGTCCCCAGCCCCCCTGACGCCCCCTCCCCACAGTCAATGTCGGGGGGTCCCTGTGCCCCCCCAGCCCCCCCTGACGCCCCCTCCCCACAGTCAATGTCGGGGGTCCCTGAGCCCCCCAGCCCCCCCAGCCCCCCCTGATGCCCCCTCCCCACAGTCAATGTCGGGGGGTCCCTGAGCCCCCCCTGACGCCCCCTCCCCACAGTCAATGTCGGGGGGTCCCCCAGCCCCCCCAGCCCCCCCCTGACGCCCCCTCCCCACAGTCAATGTCGGGGGGTCCCCCAGCCCCCCCAGCCCCCCCTGACTCCCCCTCCCCACAGTCAATGTCGGGGGGTCCCTGAGCCCCCCCAGGCCCCCCCAGCCCCCCCTGACGCCCCCTCCCCACAGTCAATGTCGGGGGGTCCCTGAGCCCCCCAGCCCCCCCAGCCCCCCCACATGACGCCCCCTCCCCACAGTCAATGTCGGGGGGTCCCTGTGCCCCCCCAGCCCCCCCCGACGCCCCCGCCCCACAGTCAATGTCGGGGGGTCCCCCAGCCCCCCCAGCCCCCCCTGACGCCCCCTCCCCACAGTCAATGTCGGGGGGTCCCTGAGCCCCCCAGCCCCCCCAGCCCCCCCACATGACGCCCCCTCCCCACAGTCAATGTCGGGGGGTCCCTGTGCCCCCCCAGCCCCCCTGATGCCCCCTCCCCACAGTCAATGTTGGGGGGTCCCTGAGCCCCCCAGGCCCCCCCAGCCCCCCCTGACGCCCCCTCCCCACAGTCAATGTCGGGGGGTCCCTGTGCCCCCCCAGCCCCCCCTGACGCCCCCTCCCCACAGTCAATGTCGGGGGGTCCCTGAGCCCCCCAGGCCCCCCAGCCCCCCTGACGCCCCCTCCCCACAGTCAATGTCGGGGGTCCCTAGCCCCCCCAGCCCCCCCTGACGCCCCCTCCCCACAGTCAATGTCGGGGGGTCCCTGTGCCCCCCCAGCCCCCCCTGACGCCCCCTCCCCACAGTCAATGTCGGGGGGTCCCCAGCCCCCCCTGACGCCCCCTCCCCACAGTCAATGTCGGGGGTCCCCAGCCCCCCCAGCCCCCCCTGACGCCCCCTCCCCACAGTCAATGTCGGGGGGTCCCTGTGCCCCCCCAGCCCCCCCTGACGCCCCCTCCCCACAGTCAATGTCGGGGGTCCCTGAGCCCCCCAGCCCCCCCCAGCCCCCCCCTGACGCCCCCTCCCCACAGTCAATGTCGGGGGGTCCCCCAGCCCCCCCAGCCCCCCCTGACGCCCCCTCCCCACAGTCAATGTCGGGGGGTCCCTGAGCCCCCCCAGACGCCCCCTCCCCACAGTCAATGTCGGGGGGTCCCTGAGCCCCCCAGGCCCCCCCAGCCCCCCTGACGCCCCCTCCCCACAGTCAATGTCGGGGGGTCCCTGAGCCCCCCAGCCCCCCCAGCCCCCCCACATGACGCCCCCTCCCCACAGTCAATGTCGGGGGGTCCCTGAGCCCCCCAGCCCCCCCCAGCCCCCCCCTGACGCCCCCTCCCCACAGTCAATGTCGGGGGGTCCCCCAGGCCCCCCAGCCCCCCCTGACGCCCCCTCCCCACAGTCAATGTCGGGGGGTCCCTGTGCCCCCCCAGCCCCCCCCTGACGCCCCCTCCCCACAGTCAATGTCGGGGGGTCCCTGTGCCCCCCCAGGCCCCCCTGACGCCCCCTCCCCACAGTCAATGTCGGGGGGTCCCCCAGCCCCCCCAGCCCCCCCTGACGCCCCCTCCCCACAGTCAATGTCGGGGGGTCCCCCAGCCCCCCCAGCCCCCCCTGACGCCCCCTCCCCACAGTCAATGTCGGGGGGTCCCCCAGCCCCCCCAGCCCCCCTGACGCCCCCTCCCCACAGTCAATGTCGGGGGGTCCCCAGCCCCCCCTGACGCCCCCTCCCCACAGTCAATGTCGGGGGGTCCCCCAGCCCCCCCAGCCCCCCCCCGACGCCCCCTCCCCAGAGTCAATGTCGGGGGGTCCCTGAGCCCCCCCAGGCCCCCCCTGACGCCCCCTCCCCACAGTCAATGTCGGGGGGTCCCCAGCCCCCCCTGACGCCCCCTCCCCACAGTCAATGTCGGGGGGTCCCTGTGCCCCCCCAGCCCCCCCTGACGCCCCCTCCCCACAGTCAATGTCGGGGGGTCCCTGAGCCCCCCAGCCCCCCCAGCCCCCCCACATGACGCCCCCTCCCCACAGTCAATGTCGGGGGGTCCCTGAGCCCCCCCTGACGCCCCCTCCCCACAGTCAATGTCGGGGGGTCCCCCAGCCCCCCCAGCCCCCCCCTGACGCCCCCTCCCCACAGTCAATGTCGGGGGGTCCCCCAGCCCCCCCAGCCCCCCCTGACTCCCCCTCCCCACAGTCAATGTCGGGGGGTCCCTGAGCCCCCCCAGGCCCCCCCAGCCCCCCCCTGACGCCCCCTCCCCACAGTCAATGTCGGGGGGTCCCTGAGCCCCCCCAGCCCCCCCCAGCCCCCCCCTGACGCCCCCTCCCCACAGTCAATGTCGGGGGGTCCCTGTGCCCCCCCCAGCCCCCCCCGACGCCCCCGCCCCACAGTCAATGTCGGGGGGTCCCCCAGCCCCCCCAGCCCCCCCTGACGCCCCCTCCCCACAGTCAATGTCGGGGGGTCCCTGAGCCCCCCAGCCCCCCCAGCCCCCCCACATGACGCCCCCTCCCCACAGTCAATGTCGGGGGGTCCCTGTGCCCCCCCCAGCCCCCCCTGATGCCCCCTCCCCACAGTCAATGTTGGGGGGTCCCTGAGCCCCCCCAGGCCCCCCCCAGCCCCCCCTGACGCCCCCTCCCCACAGTCAATGTCGGGGGGTCCCTGTGCCCCCCCCAGCCCCCCCTGACGCCCCCTCCCCACAGTCAATGTCGGGGGGTCCCCCAGCCCCCCCAGCCCCCCCCTGACGCCCCCTCCCCACAGTCAATGTCGGGGGGTCCCTGAGCCCCCCAGCCCCCCCCAGCCCCCCCCTGACGCCCCCTCCCCACAGTCAATGTCGGGGGGTCCCTGTGCCCCCCCAGCCCCCCCTGACGCCCCCTCCCCACAGTCAATGTCGGGGGTCCCTGAGCCCCCCAGGCCCCCCCAGCCCCCCCTGACGCCCCCTCCCCACAGTCAATGTCGGGGGGTCCCTTAGCCCCCCCAGCCCCCCCTGACGCCCCCTCCCCACAGTCAATGTCGGGGGGTCCCTGTGCCCCCCCCAGCCCCCCTGACGCCCCCTCCCCACAGTCAATGTCGGGGGGTCCCCAGCCCCCCCGACGCCCCCTCCCCACAGTCAATGTCGGGGGGTCCCCAGCCCCCCCAGCCCCCCCCTGACGCCCCCTCCCCACAGTCAATGTCGGGGGGTCCCTGTGCCCCCCCAGCCCCCCCTGACGCCCCCTCCCCACAGTCAATGTCGGGGGGTCCCTGAGCCCCCCAGCCCCCCCAGCCCCCCCCTGACGCCCCCTCCCCACAGTCAATGTCGGGGGGTCCCCCAGCCCCCCCAGCCCCCCCCTGACGCCCCCTCCCCACAGTCAATGTCGGGGGGTCCCTGAGCCCCCCAGCCCCCCCAGCCCCCCTGACGCCCCCTCCCCACAGTCAATGTCGGGGGGTCCCCCAGCCCCCCCCAGCCCCCCCCTGACGCCCCCTCCCCACAGTCAATGTCGGGGGGTCCCTGAGCCCCCAGCCCCCCAGCCCCCACGCCCCCTCCCCACAGTCAATGTCGGGGGGTCCCTGAGCCCCCCAGCCCCCCCCAGCCCCCCCCTGACGCCCCCTCCCCACAGTCAATGTCGGGGGTCCCTGAGCCCCCCAGCCCCCCCCAGCCCCCCCCTGACGCCCCCTCCCCACAGTCAATGTCGGGGGGTCCCCCAGCCCCCCCAGCCCCCCCTGACGCCCCCTCCCCACAGTCAATGTCGGGGGGTCCCTGAGCCCCCCAGGCCCCCCAGCCCCCCCTGACGCCCCCTCCCCACAGTCAATGTCGGGGGGTACGTCCAGGCCGTGCTGGACAGGAACCTGGCTGAGAACATCTCCCGCGTGCTCTACCCCAACGACAACGTGAGGGGGCGGGGGGGTCCTGGGGGGTCCTGGGGGGCTTTTGGGGGGTCCTGGGGGGCTTTTGGGGGTCTACGTGGGGCTGGTAGGGGTCTATATGGGGCTGGGGGGCTGGGGGGTCCCGGGGGGTTTTGGGGGGTCCTATGGGGGCTTTGAGGGGGTCCTGGGGGGCTTTTGGGGGTCTATGTGGGGCCTTGGGGGGTCCTGGGGGGCTTTGGGGGGTCCTGGGGTGCTGGGAGGGGTCTATATGGGGCTGGGGGGGGTCCCGGGGGGGTTTTGAGGGGGTCCTGGGGGGCTCTTGGGGGTCTATGTGGGTCTGGGGGGGTCCTGGGGGGTCCTGGGGGGCTGGGGGGTCTATATGGGGCGGGGGTGGTCCTAACCCTGCCCCCACCTTTGCCCTCCCCATGCCCCCCCGCCCCCCCTTGCCGCCCTTTCCCCCCATCCCCCCTCCTTTCCCCCCCATTCCCCCCATTCCCCCATCCCCCTCCCTTTCCCACATCCCCCCCATCCCCCTATCCCCCCTCCCCCCATCCCCTCTATCCCCTCCCCATCCCCTCCCCACCCCCCATCCCCTCCCCATCCCCCCCCATCCCCCCTCCCCCCTCCCCCATCCCCCATCCCCCCCATCCCCCACCCCCCTCCTCCCCCATCCCCCTCCCCTCCCCCCATCCCCCCACCCCCCCCCCATCCCCATCCCCCATCCCCCCATCCCCCCATCCCCCCATCCCCCCCATCCCCATCCCCCCATCCCCATCCCCATCCCCATCCCATCCCCCTCCCATCCCCATCCCATCCCATCCCCATCCCATCCCCACCCCATCCCATCCCCCACCCCCCTCCCCCCATCCCCCATCCCCCCCATCCCCCTCCCCTCCCCCCATTCCCTCCATCCCCCCATCCTCCCCATCCCCCCCATCCCCCCATCCCCCCATCCCCCCATCCCCCCACCCCCCCGCCCCCCAGTTCTTCGAGGGGAAGGAGCTCCGCCTGAAGCAGGAATACTTCGTGGTGGCGGCGACGCTGCGCGACATCGTCCGGAGGTTCAAGTCCGCCAAGTTCGGCAGCCGGGACCCCGTGCGCACCAGCTTCGACTCCTTCCCCGACAAGGTGCACCCCAAAACCCCCCGGGACCCCCCAAACCCTCCTGGGACCCCCAGACCTCCCCTGAACCCCATCACCCCCCATCACCCCCGTGCGCACCAGCTTCGACTCCTTCCCCGACAAGGTGCACCCCAAAACCCCCCCGGGACCCCCCAAAACCCCCACGGACCCCCAAACCCCCCTAAACCCTCCTGGGACCCCCAGACCCCCCTGAACCCCATCACCCCCCGTGCGCACCAGCTTCGACTCCTTCCCCGACAAGGTGCACCCCAAAACCCCCCGGGACCCCCCAACACCCCCACGGACCCCCAAACCCCCCCAAACCCTCCTGGGACCCCCAGACCTCCCCTGAACCCCATCACCCCCCATCACCCCCGTGCGCACCAGCTTCGACTCCTTCCCCGACAAGGTGACCCCCAAAACCCCCCTGGGACCCCCCAAACCCCCACAGACCCTCCTGGGACCCCCCAAACCCCCACGGACCCCCCAAACCCCCACGGGACCCCCACAGGACCCCCAGACCCCCCAAACCCCCCTGAACCCCATCACCCCCCATCACCCCCGTGCGCACCAGCTTCGACTCCTTCCCCGACAAGGTGCACCCCAAAACCCCCCCGGGACCCCCCAAACCCTCCTGGGACCCCCCGGGACCCCCAGACCCCCCAGACCCCCCTGAACCCCATCACCCACCCTGGGACCCCCAGACCTGCATCACCCCCGTGCGCACCAGCTTCGACTCCTTCCCCGACAAGGTGCACCCCAAAACCCCCCCGGGACCCCCCAAAACCCCCACGGACCCCCAAACCCCCCCAAACCCTCCTGGGACCCCCAGACCCCCCTGAACCCCATCACCCCCCATCACCCCCGTGCGCACCAGCTTCGACTCCTTCCCCGACAAGGTGCACCCCAAAACCCCCCGGGACCCCCCAAAACCCCCACGGACCCCCAAACCCCCCCAAACCCTCCTGGGACCCCCAGACCCCCCCTGAACCCCATCACCCCCCATCACCCCCGTGCGCACCAGCTTCGACTCCTTCCCCGACAAGGTGCACCCCAAAACCCCCCTGGGACCCCCCAAACCCCCACAGACCCTCCTGGGACCCCCCAAACCCCCACGGACCCCCCAAACCCCCACGGGACCCCCACAGGACCCCCAGACCCCCCAAACCCCCCTGAACCCCATCACCCCCCATCACCCCCGTGCGCACCAGCTTCGACTCCTTCCCCGACAAGGTGCACCCCAAAACCCCCCGGGACCCCCCAAACCCTCCTGGGACCCCCCGGGACCCCCAGACCCCCAGACCCCCCTGAACCCCATCACCCACCCTGGGACCCCCAGACCTGCATCACCCCCGTGCGCACCAGCTTCGACTCCTTCCCCGACAAGGTGCACCCCAAAACCCCCCGGGACCCCCCAAAACCCCCACGGACCCCCAAACCCCCCCAAACCCTCCTGGGACCCCCAGACCCCCCCTGAACCCCATCACCCCCCATCACCCCCGTGCGCACCAGCTTCGACTCCTTCCCCGACAAGGTGCACCCCAAAACCCCCCTGGGACCCCCCAAACCCCCACAGACCCTCCTGGGACCCCCCAAACCCCCACGGACCCCCCAAACCCCCACGGGACCCCCCGGGACCCCCAGACCCCCCAGACCCCCCTGAACCCCATCACCCCCCATCACCCCCGTGCGCACCAGCTTCGACTCCTTCCCCGACAAGGTGCACCCCAAAACCCCCCTGGGACCCCCCAAACCCCCACAGACCCTCCTGGGACCCCCCAAACCCCCACGGACCCCCCAAACCCCCACGGGACCCCCACAGGACCCCCAGACCCCCCAAACCCCCCTGAACCCCATCACCCCCCATCACCCCCGTGCGCACCAGCTTCGACTCCTTCCCCGACAAGGTGCACCCCAAAACCCCCCCGGGACCCCCCAAACCCTCCTGGGACCCCCCCAGACCCCCCAGACCCCCCTGAACCCCATCACCCACCCTGGGACCCCCAGACCTGCATCACCCCCCATCACCCCCGTGCGCACCAGCTTCGACTCCTTCCCCGACAAGGTGACCCCCCCAAACCCCCCGGGACCCCCTGAGCCCCCCAAACCCCCCCAGGACCCCCCTGACCCTCCCTGACCCCCCCAGGACCCCCCAGACCCCCCTTGCCCCCCAGGTGGCCATCCAGGTGAACGACACCCACCCCTCCCTGGCCATCCCCAACCCCCTGAGCCCCTGAACCCCCAGGACCCCCAGGACCCCCAGGACCCCCAGGACCCCCCAGGACCCCCTGACCCCCCAGACCCCCCTTGCCCCCCCAGGTGGCCATCCAGCTGAACGACACCCACCCCTCCCTGGCCATCCCCAACCCCTGAGCCCCCTGAACCCCCAGGACCCCCAGGACCCCCTGACCCCCAGGACCCCCCAGGACCCCCTGACCCCCAGGACCCCCAGGACCCCCTGACCCCCCAGACCCCCCTTGCCCCCCCAGGTGGCCATCCAGCTGAACGACACCCACCCCTCCCTGGCCATCCCCAACCCCCTGAGCCCCCTGAACCCCCCAGGACCCCCCAGGACCCCCCTGACCCCCCCAGGACCCCCCAGGACCCCCCAGGACCCCCCCTGACCCCCCCTGACCCCCCAGACCCCCCCTTGCCCCCCCCAGGTGGCCATCCAGCTGAACGACACCCACCCCCTCCCTGGCCATCCCCAACCCCCTGAGCCCCCCTGACCCCCCCAGGACCCCCCAGGACCCCCCTGACCCCCCAGGACCCCCCAGGACCCCCCTGACCCCCCAGACCCCCCTTGCCCCCCCAGGTGGCCATCCAGCTGAACGACACCCACCCCTCCCTGGCCATCCCCAACCCCCTGAGCCCCCTGAACCCCCCAGGACCCCCCAGGACCCCCCTGACCCCCCAGGACCCCCCCAGGACCCCCCTGACCCCCCAGACCCCCCCTTGCCCCCCCAGGTGGCCATCCAGCTGAACGACACCCACCCCTCCCTGGCCATCCCCAACCCCCTGAGCCCCCTGAACCCCCCAGGACCCCCCAGGACCCCCCTGACCCCCCCAGGACCCCCCAGGACCCCCCTGACCCCCCAGGACCCCCCAGGACCCCCTGACCCCCCAGACCCCCCTTGCCCCCCCCAGGTGGCCATCCAGCTGAACGACACCCACCCCTCCCTGGCCATCCCCAACCCCCTGAGCCCCCTGAACCCCCCAGGACCCCCCAGGACCCCCCTGACCCCCCCAGGACCCCCCCAGGACCCCCCTGACCCCCCAGACCCCCCTTGCCCCCCCCAGGTGGCCATCCAGCTGAACGACACCCACCCCTCCCTGGCCATCCCCAACCCCCTGAGCCCCCCTGAACCCCCAGGACCCCCCAGGACCCCCCTGACCCCCCCAGGACCCCCCAGGACCCCCTGACCCCCCCAGGACCCCCCCAGGACCCCCCTGACCCCCCAGACCCCCCTTGCCCCCCCAGGTGGCCATCCAGCTGAACGACACCCACCCCTCCCTGGCCATCCCCAACCCCCTGAGCCCCCCTGAACCCCCCAGGACCCCCCAGGACCCCCCTGACCCCCCCAGGACCCCCCAGGACCCCCTGACCCCCCAGGACCCCCCAGGACCCCCCTGACCCCCCAGACCCCCCTTGCCCCCCCAGGTGGCCATCCAGCTGAACGACACCCACCCCTCCCTGGCCATCCCCAACCCCCTGAGCCCCCTGAACCCCCCAGGACCCCCCAGGACCCCCCTGACCCCCCAGGACCCCCCAGGACCCCCCTGACCCCCCAGACCCCCCTTGCCCCCCCCAGGTGGCCATCCAGCTGAACGACACCCACCCCTCCCTGGCCATCCCCAACCCCTGAGCCCCCTGAACCCCCCAGGACCCCCCAGGACTCCCCTGACCCCCAGGACCCCCAGGACCCCCTGACCCCCAGGACCCCCCAGGACCCCCCTGACCCCCAGACCCCCTTGCCCTCCCCAGGTGGCCATCCAGCTGAACGACACCCACCCCTCCCTGGCCATCCCCGAGCTGATGCGCATCCTGATGGACGAGGAGCAGCTGGGCTGGGACAAGGTGGGGGGCAGGGGGCACTTGGGGGGCAGGGGGCACTTGGGGGCAGGGGGGCACCTGGGGGCAGGGGGCACTTGGGGGGCAGGGGGCACTTGGAGGGGGCACTTGGGGGGCAGGAGGGGCCTTAGGAGGTTCCATGTGTGGGGTGCCATGGGTCTGGGCAGCCGTGGGGCAGGGTGACCCCCATGTGTGGGGTGCCATGGATCCCCCTGACCCCCAACTATGGGGTGCCATGGGGCTGGCTGTCCACGGGGGCTGTCCACCCCCCCATGTGTGGGGCTTCATGGGTCTGGCTGTCCATGGGTCCCCCTGACCCCCATGTGTGGGGTGCCATGGGTCTGGCTGTCCATGGGGCAGGGTGACCCCCATGTGTGGGGCTCCATGGGTCTGTCTGTCCATGCCCCCCTGACCCCCATGTGTGGGGTGCCCCCTGCCCCAGGCGTGGGAGGTGACGGTGCGCACGCGCGCCTACACGAACCACACGGTGCTGGGGCGTTGGCCCCTCTGCCATAGGGCTGGGCAGCCATGGGGCAGTGTGACCCCCATGTGTGGGGTGTCCATGCCCCCCTGACCCCCTGTGTGGGGCGCCCCAGGCATGGGAGGTGACGGTGCGCACGTGCGCCTACACGAACCACACGGTGCTGGGGCGTTGGCCCCTCTGCCATGGGGCTGGGCAGCCATGGGGCAGTGTGACCCCCATGTGTGGGGTGTCCATGACCCCCCCTGACCCCCATGTGTGGGGCGCCCCAGGCGTGGGAGGTGACGGTGCGCACGTGCGCCTACACGAACCACACGGTGCTGCCCGAGGCGCTGGAGCGTTGGCCCCTCCACCTGCTCGAGGCGCTGCTGCCCCGGCACCTCCAGATCATCTACGAGATCAACCAGCGCTTCCTCGACGTGAGGGGGGATGGGGGGACATGGGGGGCATGGGGGGACATGGGGGGACATGGGGGGTACAGGGGGACATGGGGGGGACATGGGGATGGGGATGGGGGGATGCTGCCCCGGCACCTCCAGATCATCTACGAGATCAACCAGCGCTTCCTCGACGTGAGGGGGATGGGGGGACATGGGGGGCATGGGGGGGACATGGGGGGACATGGGGGGTACAGGGGGACATGGGGGGACATGGGGATGGGGATGGGGGGATGCTGCCCCGGCACCTCCAGATCATCTACGAGATCAACCAGCGCTTCCTCGACGTGAGGGGGGATGGGGGGACATGGGGGCATGGGGGACATGGGGGGACATGGGGGTACAGGGGGACATGGGGGGACATGGGGATGGGGATGGGGGATGCTGCCCCGGCACCTCCAGATCATCTACGAGATCAACCAGCGCTTCCTCGACGTGAGGGGGATGGGGGGACATGGGGGCATGGGGGGGACATGGGGGACATGGGGGGTACAGGGGGATGGGGGGATGGGGATGGGGATGGGGGGATGCTGCCCCGGCACCTCCAGATCATCTACGAGATCAACCAGCGCTTCCTCGACGTGAGGGGGGATGGGGGGACATGGGGGGGACATGGGGGGCATGGGGGACATGGGGGGTACAGGGTAGATGCTGTGGGGCCGTGGGGCCATGGGGCAGGGGCCATGGGGCTGTGGGGCCGTGGGGCTGGGGATCCACGGGGCTGGGGGTCCATGGGGCAGGGTCTCTGTGTCCGTGTGTCCATGTGTCTGTGTGTCCATGTGTCCATGGGGCAGGGTCTGTGGGGCAGGGTCCGTGTGTCCCTGTGCCCGTGTGTCCATGTGTCCATGTGTCCGTGTGTCCGTGTGTCCATGTGTCCGTGTGTCCATGGGGCAGGGTCTGTGTGTCCGTGTGTCTGTGTGTCCATGTGTCCATGTGTCCATGGGGCTGTGGGGCTGTGGGGCTGTGGGGCAGGGTCCGTGTGTCCGTGTGTCCGTGTGTCCATGTGTCCATGGGGCAGGGTCTGTGGGGCAGGGTCTTGTGGGGCAGGGTCCATGTGTCCATGTGTCTGTGTGTCCGTGTGTCCATGGGGCCGTGTGTCCATGTGTCCATGGGGCAGGGTCTGTGGGGCAGGGTCTTGTGGGGCAGGGTCCATGTGTCCATGTGTCTGTGTGTCCGTGTGTCCATGGGGCCGTGTGTCCATGTGTCCATGGGGCAGGGTCTGTGTGTCCATGTGTCCATGTGTCCGTGTGTCCATGGGTCAGTGTCCGTGTGTCCATGGGGCTGGGGATCCATGGGGCTGGGGATCCATAGGGCTGGGGATCCATGGGTCAGGATCCATGGGTCAGTGTCCGTGTGTCCATGGGGCTGGGGATCCATGGGGCTGGGGATCCATGGGTCAGGATCCATGGGTCAGGATCCATGGGGCTGGGGATCCATGGGTCAGGGGATCCATGGGTCAGTGTCCGTGTGTCCGTGTGTCCATGGGGCAGGGTCTGTGGGTCTGTGGGTCTGGGGATCCATGGGGCTGGGGATCCATGGGTCAGGATCCATGGGTCAGGGGATCCATGGGTCAGTGTCCGTGGGTCAGTGTCCGTGTGTCCGTCCGTCCCCCCAGCGCGTGTACGCCTCGTTCCCCGGGGACCACGCGCGGCTGCGCCGGATGTCGCTGGTGGAGGAGGGTGTGTCCGTGTGTCCGTGTGTCCGTGTGTCCATGGGGCAGGGTCTGTGGGTCTGTGGGTCTGGGGATCCATGGGGCTGGGGATCCATGGGTCAGGATCCATGGGTCAGGGGATCCATGGGTCAGTGTCCGCGGGTCAGTGTCCGTGTGTCCGTGTGTCTATGGGTCCATGGGGCTGTGTGTCTGTGGGGCTGGGGATCCATGGGGCTGGGGATCCATGGTCAGGGATCCATGGGTCAGGGGATCCATGGGTCAGTGTCCGTGGGTCAGTGTCCGTGTGTCCGTCCCCCCCAGCGCGTGTACGCCTCGTTCCCCGGGGACCACGCGCGGCTGCGCCGGATGTCGCTGGTGGAGGAGGGGCCGGTCAAGCGGCTCAACATGGCGCATCTCTGCATCGCCGGCTCCCACGCCGTCAACGGGGTGGCGCGCATCCACTCCCAGATCCTCACCGACAGCGTGTAGGGAGCCTGACCCACAGCGACCCATAGCGACCCACAGCCTGACCCATAGCGACCCATAGCCTGACCCATAGAGACCCATAGAGACCCATAGTGACCCATAGTGACCCATAGCCTGACCCACTGCAGGGCCCAGTGACCCCCATCCACTCCCAGATCCTCACCGACAGCGTGTAGGGAGCCTGACCCACAGCGACCCATAGCGACCCACAGCCTGACCCATAGCGACCCATAGCCTGACCCATAGCCTGACCCACTGCAGGGCCCAGTGACCCCCATCCACTCCCAGATCCTCACCGACAGCGTGTAGGGAGCCTGACCCACAGCGACCCATAGCGACCCACAGCCTGACCCATAGAGACCCATAGCGACCCACAGCCTGACCCATAGCGACCCATAGCCTGACCCATAGAGACCCATAGTGACCCATAGCGACCCATAGCCTGACCCACTGCAGGGCCCAGTGACCCCCATCCACTCCCAGATCCTCACCGACAGCGTGTAGGGAGCCTGACCCACAGCGACCCATAGCGACCCACAGCCTGACCCATAGAGACCCATAGCGACCCACAGCCTGACCCATAGCGACCCATAGCCTGACCCATAGAGACCCATAGCGACCCACAGCCTGACCCATAGCGACCCACAGCCTGACCCATAGCGACCCATAGCGACCCACAGCCTGACCCATAGAGACCCATAGTGACCCATAGTGACCCATAACCTGCAGGGCCCAGTGACCCCCATCCACTCCCAGATCCTCACCGACAGCGTGTACGGAGCCAGACCCATAGCGACCCATAGCCTGACCCATAGCCTGACCCATAGTGACACATAGAGACCCATAGCGACCCATAGCGACCCATAGCGACCCATAGTGACACATAGAGACCCATAGAGACCCATAGAGACCCATAGTCTGACCCACAGCCTGACCCATAGCGCCCCACCGCATGCCCCACTGTGCCCCACCCCCCACCCTGCATGCCCCCCAGCCCCCCATGGCCGTGGGTCCCTCACCCCCACCCCCCTGGCCCTGCCCCCCCACCATGTGCCCCCCTGCGTGCCCCCTCCCCCCACCCCACCTGTGGGTCCCTCACCCCCACCCCCCTTGGCCCTGCCCCCCTGGCCAAGCCCCCCCCCGTGCCCCCCTCCCCCCCCCCCAAGCTATGGGTCCCTCGCCCCCCACCCCCCTGGCCCTGCCCCCCTGGCCCTGCCCCCCCCGTGCCCTCTCCCCCCACCCCCCATGGCCATGGGTCACTCACCCCCCCCCAATGCCGTGTCCCCCCCGGTGCCCCCCACCATGGCCATGCCCCCCCCCGTGCCCCCCCCGGTGTCCCCCCCACCTGTGAGTCCCTCCCCCCTCCCTCCCCCCCCCCCAAATCCATATATCCCAATGGATCCCCTCCCCCCCCCGAGCCCCACTGCCCCCCATGGATGCCCCATTGACCCCCCCGTGCCCCCCCCAGGTTCAAGGATTTCTACGAGCTGGAGCCCCACAAGTTCCAGAACAAAACCAACGGCATCACCCCCCGGCGCTGGCTGCTGCTCTGCAACCCGGGGCTGGCCGAGGCCATCGCACAGGTGGGGGGGCTGGGGGGGCCATGGGGGGGCTGGGGGGCCGGGGGCCGGGGTCGGGGGGTCTGGGGGTCTGGGGGCTGGGGGGTCTGGGGGGCTGGCATCACCCCCCGGCGCTGGCTGCTGCTCTGCAACCCGGGGCTGGCCGAGGCCATCGCACAGGTGGGGGGGCTGGGGGGGCCATGGGGGGGCTGGGGGGGCCGGGGGGGCCGGGGTCGGGGGTCTGGGGGGGCTGGGGGGGCTGGGGGGGCTGGGGGGCTGGCATCACCCCCCGGCGCTGGCTGCTGCTCTGCAACCCGGGGCTGGCCGAGGCCATCGCACAGGTGGGGGGGCTGGGGGGGCCATGGGGGGGCTGGGGGGGCCGGGGGGGCCGGGGTCGGGGGGTCTGGGGGGGGCTGGGGGGGCTGGGGGGGCTGGGGGGGCTGGCATCACCCCCCGGCGCTGGCTGCTGCTCTGCAACCCGGGGCTGGCCGAGGCCATCGCACAGGTGGGGGGGCTGGGGGGGCCATGGGGGGGCTGGGGGGGCCGGGGGGGCCGGGGTCGGGGGGTCTCGGGGGGGCTGGGGGGGCTGGGGGGGCTGGGGGGGCTGGCATCACCCCCCGGCGCTGGCTGCTGCTCTGCAACCCGGGGCTGGCCGAGGCCATCGCACAGGTGGGGGGGCTGGGGGGGCCATGGGGGGGCTGGGGGGGCCGGGGGGGCCGGGGTCGGGGGGTCTGGGGGGCTCTGGGGGGGTCTGGGGGGGTCTGGGGGGGTCTGGGGGGGTCTGGGGGGCTGGCATCACCCCCCGGCGCTGGCTGCTGCTCTGCAACCCGGGGCTGGCCGAGGCCATCGCACAGGTGGGGGGGCTGGGGGGGCCATGGGGGGGCTGGGGGGGCCGGGGGGGCCGGGGTCGGGGGGTCTGGGGGGGGCTGGGGGGGCTGGGGGGGCTGGGGGGGCTGGGGGGGCTGGGGGGGCTGGGGGGGCTGGAGGGTTGAGGAGGGCTGGGAGAGATGGGGGGCTGGGGGGTGATGGGGGGCTGGGGGGGCATGGGGGGGGCTTGGGTGGCCGGGGGGAGCTGGGGGGGGTCGGGGTCTGGGGGTCTGGGGGGGTCTGGGGGGGTCTGGGGGGGCCGGGGGGGTCGGGGTCTGGGGGTCTGGGGGGGTCCCGGGGGGCTGGGGGGGCTGGCATCACCCCCTGGGGGTCCCAGGATCCCTGTGTCCGGGGGGTCCTGGGGGGTCCGAGGGGGGTCCCGGGGGGTCCCAGACCCGGGGGTCCCTGACCCCCCCGCCCCCCAGCACATCAGTGAGGGGGTCGTTTGGGTCCCTCTCCAGGGGGTCCCAGGAGCCCTGTGTCCAGAGGGGTCCCGGGGGGGATCCCGGGGGGTCCTTCTCCCAGGGGGTCCCTGACCCCCCCGCCCCCCAGCGCATCGGGGAGGGGGGTCGTGTGGGTCCCAGGGGGTCCCTGTCTGGGGGGGTCCCGGGGTATCCGGGGGGTCCCTGTCCGGGGGTCCCAGGAGCCCTGTGTACAGGGGGTCCCGGGGGGGTCCCGGGGGGTCCTTCTCCCAGGGGGTCCCTGACCCCCCCCCCGCCCCCCCAGCGCATCAGGGAGGGGTCGTTTGGGTCCCAGGGGGGTCCCTGTCTGGGGGGGTCCCGGGGTATCCGGGGGGTCCCTGTCCGGGGGTCCCAGGAGCCCTGTGTACAGGGGGTCCCGGGGGGGTCCCGGGGGGTCTCTCTCCCAGGGGGGTCCTGACCCCCCCGCCCCCCCAGCGCATCGGGGAGGGGTTCGTGTCGGACCTGGACCAGCTCCAGCGGCTGCGGGAGTTCGTGGATGACGAGAGCTTCATCCGGGACGTGGCCAAAGTCAAACAGGTGCGGGGGGGCGGGGGGCAGGGGGTGGGGGGGGATGGGGGGGCCTGAGGGGGCGGGGGGTAAGGGGTTAACGGGGGCATGGGGGGGCTGGGGGGGGGAAGAGGTGGGGGGGCATGGGGGGGTCACTGGGGGGATGGGAGGGTCACTGGGGGGGTCACTGGGGGGATGGGGGGGTCACTGGGGGGGTCACTGGGGGGATGGGGGGGTCACTGGGGGGTCACTGGGGGGATGGGGGAGGCGGGGGGGGATGGGGGGGTCACTGAGGCGGTCACTGGGGGGGCTGGAGGGGTCACTGGGGGGATGGGGGGGTCACTGGAGGGGTCACTGGGGGCATGGGGGGGTCACAGGGGGGCTGGAGGTGTCACTGGGGGGGTCACTGGGGGCATGGGGGGGTCACAGGGGGGATGGGGGGGGCGGGGGGAGGATGGGG
The DNA here is from genome assembly GCA_027925045.1 of Hypotaenidia okinawae. Lineage (NCBI taxonomy): Eukaryota > Metazoa > Chordata > Aves > Gruiformes > Rallidae > Hypotaenidia > Hypotaenidia okinawae. Next base: position 474,026 of record BSDF01000037.1, read on the forward strand.
GGGTCACTGGGGGGGTCACTGGGGGGATGGGGGGGTCACTGGGGGGGTCACTGGGGGGGCTGGAGGGGTCACTGGGGGGATGGGGGGGGAATGGGGGGGATGGGGGGGTAACTGGGGGCATGGGGTGGTCACTGGGGGGGTCACTGGGGGCATGGGGGGTCACAGGGGGGATGGGGTGGTCACTGGGGGGGTCACTGGGGGCATGGGGGGGTCACTGGGGGGGTCACAGGGGGGATGGGGGGGTCTGGGGGGGGGTCTGTCTGCCCTGGGGGTACTGTGAGGGGTCTGTGGGTGCTGTGGGGGGGTCTGTAGCCCCCTCCCCACCCCCGTGCCCCCCAGGAGAACAAGCAGCGGCTGGCGGCGTTCCTGGGGCAGGGCTGGGGGGATGGGGGTGCCTGGGGGTGCCCTGGGGGTGCCTGGGGGTGCCCTGGGGGTGCTCTGGGGGGGGTTCTGGGTTCCAGGGGGTCTGTACCCCCCGCCCACCCCCGTGCCCCCCCAGGAGAACAAGCAGCGGCTGGCGGCGTTCCTGGGGCAGGGCTGGGGGGATGGGGGGGGTCTGGCTGCCCTGGGGGTGCCTGGGGGTGCCCTGGGGGTGCTCTGGGGGGGGTTCTGGGTTCCAGGGGGTCTGTACCCCCCGCCCACCCCCGTGCCCCCCCCAGGAGAACAAGCAGCGGCTGGCGGCGTTCCTGGGGCAGGGCTGGGGGGATGGGGGTGCCTGGGGGTGCCCTGGGGGTGCCTGGGGGTGCCCTGGGGGTGCTCTGGGGGGGGTTCTGGGTTCCAGGGGGTCTGTACCCCCCGCCCACCCCCCGTGCCCCCCCCCAGGAGAACAAGCAGCGGCTGGCGGCGTTCCTGGGGCAGGGCTGGGGGGATGGGGGTGCCTGGGGGTGCCCTGGGGGTGCCTGGGGGTGCCCTGGGGGTGCTCTGGGGGGGGGTTCTGGGTTCCAGGGGGTCTGTACCCCCCGCCCACCCCCGTGCCCCCCCAGGAGAACAAGCAGCGGCTGGCGGCGTTCCTGGGGCAGGGCTGGGGGTGCACGTGGACCCCTCCTCGCTCTTCGACGTGCAGGTGAAGCGGATCCACGAGTACAAGAGGCAGCTGCTCAACTGCCTCCACGTCATCACGCTCTACAACCGTGAGGGGACCCCCCAAAACCCCCCCCCAAATCCCATGGGACACCCCAAAAACCTGGGAAAACCAGCACCCCCCAAATCCCCCCTCAGGGACCCCCCAAAACCCCTGGGAACCCCTAATTCCCCCCAAATCCTATGGAATCCCCTGGGACACCCCCAAAGCCAATGGGACCCCCCAAATCCTATGGGACCCCCCAAAACCTCTGGGAACCCCAGCACCCCCCAAATCCCCCCTCAGACCCCCCAAAGCCCCAGGGAAACCCCCAAATCCCATGGGAACCCCCAAATCCTATGGGAACCCCCAAAACCCCTGGGAACCCCAGGACCACCTAAATCCCCCCTGGGACCCCCCAAAACCCCAGGGAACCCCCAAATCCCATGGGATCCCCCAAATCCCATGGGATCCCCATGGATCCCAGGGACCCCCCCCAAATCCCATGGGACCCCCCAAAACTCCTGGGAGCCCCAGAACCCCCCAGGACCCCCCAAATCCTCTCAGGGACCCCCCCAAATCCCATGGGACCCCACAAAGACCCCCTGAGACCCCCCCAAATTCTCCCCCCGGGACCTCTGGAACCCCCAGGGACCCCCAAAGACCCCCATAGACCCCCAATTCCCCCCGGGACCCCCCAAATCCCCCCCGGACCCCTGGGACCCCCAAAGCCCAAAATGACCCCCCCAAACCCCCAGAACCACCCCCTCAGCCCCCCCCCGCCCCCCCAAATCCCCCCTAAAGACCCCTAACCCCCCCCCAAGGCACTGGGACCCCCTCCCCTTCCCCAGGGACACCCATGGGTGGGCACCCCCTGAGACCCCCCCCACCCTAAAATTGGGGGTCCCAGTGTCCCCCCGTGCCCCCCCCCCCCCCCCGACTGGGGGTGCCCCCCCCTGACTGGGGGTACCCCCCTCCCCAGGGATCAAGAAGGACCCCAACAAACCCGTGGTGCCCCGAACCGTCATGATCGGGGGCAAGGTGAGGGGCTGGGGGGGCTGGGGGGGGCTGGGGGGGCTCGGGGGGGACTTGGGGGGTGTCAGGGGGTCCTGAGGGGGTTCTATGGGGGTTTGGGAGGGGCTGGGGGGCTGGGGGGGGTCTGGGGGGGCTTGGGGGGTGTCAGGGCTGTCCTGAGGGGGTTCTATGGGGGGTTTGGGGGGCTGGGGGGGGGTCCTGGGGGGGCTGGGGGTGGTCTTGGGGGGTGTCAGGGGGGTCCTAGGGGGGTTCTATGAGGGTTTGGGGGGCTGAGGGGGGTCTTGGGGGGGTCCTGGGGGGGCTGAGGGGGGTCAGCGGGGGCTGGGGGGGTCTTGGGGGGTGTCAGGGGGGTCCTGAGGGGGTTCTATGGGGGTCTGGGGGGCTGGGGGGGGGTCCTGAGGGGGTCCAGGAGGGGCTGGGGGGGTCTTGGGGAGTGTCAGGGGCGTCCTGAGGGGGTTCTATGGGGGTTGGGGGGGTCTGGGGGGGCTGGGGGGGGTCTTGGGGGGTGTCAGGGGGGTCCTGGGGGGTTTCTATGGGATCTGGGGGGGTCCAATGGGGGTCAGGGTCTTTGGGGACCCCCAACCCCCCGTGCCCCCCAGGCTGCCCCCGGGTACCACAGGGCATCAGGGCTGGAGGGATCCTGGGGATGGGCTCAGGGGTGTCTGGGGGTCCTGGGGGGTTTCTATGGGGTCTGGGGGGTTTCTGTGGGGTTCTATGGGGTCTGGAGGGGTCTGGGGGGGTCCAATGGGGGTCAGGGGTCTTTGGGGACCCCCCTGCCCCCAGGCTGCCCCTGGGTACCACAGGGCATCAGGGCAGGGGGGTCCTGGGGATGGGCTCAGGGGTGTCTGGGGGTCCTGGGGGGTTTCTATGGGGTCTGGGGGGTTTCTATGGGGTTCTATGGGGTCTGGGGGGTCTGGGTGTGTCCGATGGGGGCCAGGGGTCTTTGGGGACCCCCCAACCCCCCCGTGCCCCCCAGACCCCCTGGGTACCACAGGGGATCAGGGCTGGAGAGGTCATTGTGGATGGGCCTCAGGGGTGTCTGGGAGGTCCTGGGGGTTTCTATGGGGTCTGGGTGGGTCTGGGGGGGTCCAATGGGGGGCAGGGGTCTTTGGGGACCCCCAACCCCCCCTGCCCCCCAGGCTGCCTCTGGGTACCACAGGGCATCAGGGCAGGGGGGTCCTGGGGATGGGCTCAGGGGGGTCTGGGGGTCCTGGGGGGTTTCTATGGGGTTTGGGAGGGTCTGGGGGGTTTCTATGGGGTTCTATGGGGTCTGGGGGGGTCCAATGGGGGACAGGGGTCTTTGGGGACCCCCGTGCCCCCCAGGCTGCCCCTGGGTACCACAGGGCATCAGGGCTGGAGGGATCCTTGGGATGGGCTATGGGGCACCTAGGTGGTCCTGGGGGGTTTCTATGGGGTCTGGGGGGGTCTGTGGGGGTTCTGTGGGGTCTGGGGGGGTCCGATGGGGGTCAGGGGTCTTTGGGGACCCCCCAACCCCCCGTGCCCCCCAGGCTGCCCCCGGGTACCACATGGCCAAGATGATCATCAAGCTGGTGACGTCCATCGGGGACGTGGTGAACAACGACCCGGCCGTGGGCAACCGCCTGCGCGTCGTCTTCCTGGAGAACTACCGGGTGTCCCTGGCAGAGAGGGGTGGGCACCCCCAAAACCCCCCGGGAGCCCCCCACCGACCCCCCCAGAACCCACCTGCACCCTCCCTGGAACCCCTGGGATCACCCCGGACCCCCCGAGAAGATCCTGGGACCCTTGAGAACATCCCATCCCCATCCCATCCCCATCCCATCCCCATCCCATCCCCATCCCATCCCATCCCCATCCCATCCCATCCCATCCCCATCCCATCCCCATCCCATCCCCATCCCATCCCCATCCCATCCCATCCCCATCCCATCCCATCCCATCCCCATCCCATCCCATCCCATCCCCATCCCATCCCCATCCCATCCCCATCCCATCCCATCCCCATCCCATCCCATCCCATCCCCATCCCATCCCATCCCATCCCCATCCCATCCCCATCCCCATCCCATCCCCATCCCATCCCCATCCCATCCCCATCCCATCCCATCCCCATCCCATCCCATCCCATCCCATCCCCATCCCATCCCCATCCCATCCCCATCCCATCCCATCCCATCCCATCCCCATCCCCATCCCATCCCCATCCCATCCCCATCCCATCCCCATCCCATCCCCATCCCATCCCATCCCCATCCCATCCCCATCCCATCCCATCCCCATCCCATCCCCATCCCATCCCATCCCCATCCCATCCCCATCCCATCCCCATCCCATCCCATCCCCATCCCATCCCCATCCCATCCCCATCCCATCCCATCCCATCCCATCCCCATCCCCATCCCATCCCATCCCCCTCCCCATCCCATCCCATCCCATCCCATCCCATCCCATCCCCATCCCATCCCCATCCCATCCCCATCCCCATCCCATCCCATCCCATCCCATCCCCATCCCATCCCATCCCCCCAGTGACCCCCCCATCCCCCCAATGACCCCCCCAGTGACCCCCCTGCCCCCCCCAGTGATCCCAGCGGCTGACCTGTCGGAGCAGATCTCCATCCCATCCCATCCCCATCCCATCCCATCCCCATCCCCATCCCCATCCCCATCCCCATCCCACCCCCATCCCATCCCATCCCATCCCATCCCATCCCATCCCCATCCCACCCCACCCCATCCCATCCCATCCCATCCCATCCCATCCCCATCCCACCCCACCCCATCCCATCCCATCCCATCCCATCCCATCCCCATCCCACCCACCTCCTCCCATCCCATCCCATCCCCCCAGTGACCCCCCCTGCCCCCCCCAGTGATCCCAGCGGCTGACCTGTCGGAGCAGATCTCCATCCCATCCCATCCCAACCCATCCCATCCCATCCCATCCCATCCCCATCCCCATCCCACCCCCATCCCATCCCATCCCATCCCATCCCATCCCCATCCCACCCCACCCCATCCCATCCCATCCCATCCCATCCCATCCCCATCCCACCCACCTCCTCCCATCCCATCCCATCCCCCCAGTGACCCCCCAGCCCCCCCAGTGACCCCCCTGCCCCCCAGTGATCCCAGCGGCTGACCTGTCGGAGCAGATCTCCATCCCATCCCATCCCAACCCATCCCATCCCATCCCATCCCATCCCAGTGACCCCTCCAGCCCCCCAATGACCCCCCCAGTGACCCCCCCAGCCCCCCCAGTGACCCCCCCTGCCCCCCCAGTGATCCCAGCGGCTGACCTGTCGGAGCAGATCTCCACGGCCGGCACGGAGGCGTCGGGCACGGGGAACATGAAGTTCATGCTGAACGGGGCGCTGACCATCGGCACCATGGACGGGGCCAACGTGGAGATGGCCGAGGAGGCGGGGGAGGGGAACCTCTTCATCTTCGGCATGCGCGTGCACCAAGTCGAGGAGCTCGACAGGAAGGGGTGCCTGGGGCGGGGGGGACACGGGGGACACGGGGTCACGGGGGGCAGGGGGCATCCAGGGCATCCCCAGGGTCACAGGGGACATGGGGCACCCCAGGGACACAGGGGACATGGGGTCATGGGGGGCAGGGGGCATCCAGGGCATCCCCAGGGTCACAGGGGACATGGGGCACCCCAGGGACATGGGGCACCCCAGGGACACAGGGGACATGGGGTCATGGGGGGCAGGGGGCATCCAGGGCATCCCCAGGGACATGGGGCATCCCAGGGTCACAGGGGACACGGGGTCATGGGGGGCAGGGGGCATCCAGGGCATCCCCAGGGTCACAGGGGACATGGGGCACCCCAGGGACATGGGGCACCCTAGGGACACGGGGGACATGGGGTCATGGGGGTCACAGGGGACATGGGGGGCAGGGGACACCCCAAGGTGGAGATGGCCGAGGAGGCGGGGGAGGGGAACCTCTTCATCTTCGGCATGCGCGTGCACCAAGTCGAGGAGCTCGACAGGAAGGGGTGCCTGGGGCGGGGGGGACACGGGGGACACGGGGTCACGGGGGGCAGGGGGCATCCAGGGCATCCCCGGGGACACGGGGCATCCCAGGGACACAGGGGACATGGGGTCATGGGGGGCAGGGGGCATCCAGGGCATCCCCAGGGTCACAGGGGACATGGGGCACCCCAGGGACATGGGGCACCCCAGGGACACAGGGGACATGGGGTCATGGGGGGCAGGGGGCATCCAGGGCATCCCCAGGGACATGGGGCATCCCAGGGTCACAGGGGACACGGGGTCATGGGGGGCAGGGGGCATCCAGGGCATCCCCAGGGTCACAGGGGACATGGGGCACCCCAGGGACATGGGGCACCCCAGGGACACGGGGGACATGGGGTCATGGGGGTCACAGGGGACATGGGGGGCAGGGGACACCCCAAGGTGGAGATGGCCGAGGAGGCGGGGGAGGGGAACCTCTTCATCTTCGGCATGCGCGTGCACCAAGTCGAGGAGCTCGACAGGAAGGGGTGCCTGGGGCGGGGGGGACACGGGGGACACGGGGTCACGGGGGGCAGGGGGCATCCAGGGCATCCCCAGGGTCACAGGGGACATGGGGCACCCCAGGGACATGGGGCACCCTAGGGACACGGGGGACATGGGGTCATGGGGGGCAGGGGGCATCCAGGGCATCCCCAGGGACATGGGGCATCCCAGGGTCACAGGGGACACGGGGTCATGGGGGGCAGGGGGCATCCAGGGCATCCCCGGGGACATGGGGCATCCCAGGGACACAGGGGACACGGGGTCATGGGGGGCAGGGGGCATCCAGGGCATCCCCAGGGTCACAGGGGACATGGGGCACCCCAGGGACACAGGGGACATGGGGTCATGGGGGGCAGGGGGCATCCAGGGCATCCCCAGGGTCACAGGGGACATGGGGCACCCCAGGGACATGGGGCACCCCAGGGACATGGGGCACCCCAGGGACACAGGGGACATGGGGTCATGGGGGGCAGGGGGCATCCAGGGCATCCCCAGGGACATGGGGCATCCCAGGGTCACAGGGGACACGGGGTCATGGGGGGCAGGGGGCATCCAGGGCATCCCCAGGGTCACAGGGGACATGGGGCACCCCAGGGACATGGGGCACCCTAGGGACACGGGGGACATGGGGTCATGGGGGTCACAGGGGACATGGGGGGCAGGGGACACCCCAAGGTGGAGATGGCCGAGGAGGCGGGGGAGGGGAACCTCTTCATCTTCGGCATGCGCGTGCACCAAGTCGAGGAGCTCGACAGGAAGGGGTGCCTGGGGCGGGGGGGACACGGGGGACACGGGGTCACGGGGGGCAGGGGGCATCCAGGGCATCCCCAGGGTCACAGGGGACATGGGGCACCCCAGGGACATGGGGCACCCCAGGGACACAGGGGACACGGGGTCATGGGGGGCAGGGGGCATCCAGGGCATCCCCAGGGTCACAGGGGACATGGGGCACCCCAGGGACATGGGGCACCCTAGGGACACGGGGGACATGGGGTCATGGGGGTCACAGGGGACATGGGGGGCAGGGGACACCCCAAGGTGGAGATGGCCGAGGAGGCGGGGGAGGGGAACCTCTTCATCTTCGGCATGCGCGTGCACCAAGTCGAGGAGCTCGACAGGAAGGGGTGCCTGGGGCGGGGGGGACACGGGGGACACGGGGTCACGGGGGGCAGGGGGCATCCAGGGCATCCCCGGGGACATGGGGCATCCCAGGGACACAGGGGACACGGGGTCATGGGGGGCAGGGGGCATCCAGGGCATCCCCAGGGTCACAGGGGACATGGGGCACCCCAGGGTCACAGGGGACATGGGGCACCCCAGGGACATGGGACGCCCTAGGGACACGGGGGACATGGGGTCATGGGGGGCAGGGGGCATCCAGGGCATCCCCAGGGGGATGGGGCATCCCAGGGACACAGGGGACACGGGGCATCTAGGGCATCCCAGGGACATGGGGCATCCCAGGGTCACAGGGGACATAGGGCACCCCAGGGACATGGGGCATCCAAGGGACACAGGGGACATGGGGTCATGGGGGGCAGGGGGCATCCAGGGCATCCCCAGGGTCACAGGGGACATGGGGCACCCCAGGGACATGGAGGACACGGGGTCATGGGGGGCAGGGGGCATCCAGGGGGTCACAGGGGACACAGGGGACATGGGGCACCCCAGGGACATGGGGCACCCCAGGGACACAGGGGACATGGGGTCATGGGGGTCACAGGGGACATGGGGGACAGGGGACAGGCAGCCGTGCCCCCCCCAGCCCCCTGTGCCACCCCAACCCCCTGACCCCCCGTGCCCCCCCAGGTACAACGCCCGGGAGTTCTACGAGCGGCTGCCTGAGCTGCGCCCACCCTGACCCCCCCGACCTCCCCCCTGCCCCCCACCTTGACCCCCCCAGGCCCCCCCATTGACCCCCCCAGGCCCCCCCGACCCCCCTTGCCGCCTCCCCCCATCCCCCATTGTGCCCATTGCTCCTATGGGACCCCCTGGGGCTGCAACACCGGGGTGCAGCCGTGCCCCCCCCAGCCCCCCTGTGCCCCCCCCAGCCCCCTGTGCCCCCTCCACCCCTCTGACCCCCCCCCGACCCCTCTGACCCCCCTTGCCCCCCCCATGCCCCATTGCTCCTATGGGACCCCCTGGGGCTGCAACACCAGGGTGCAGCCGTGCCCCCCCCAGCCCCCCTGTGCCCCCCAGCCCCCTGTGCCCCCTCCACCCCTCTGACCCCCCCCCCGACCCCTGTGACCCCCCTTGCCCCCCCCCCATGCCCCATTGCTCCTATGGGACCCCCTGGGGCTGCAACACCAGGGTGCAGCCGTGCCCCCCCAAGCCCCCCTGTGCCCCCCCAGCCCCCCACCCCCTGACCCCCCCACCCTGACCCCTGTGACCCCCCTTGCCCCCCCCATGCCCCATTGCTCCTATGGGACCCCCTGGGGCTGCAACACCAGGGTGCAGCCGTGCCCCCCCAGCCCCCCTGTGCCCCCCCAGCCCCCTGTGCCCCCTCCACCCCTCTGACCCCCCCCCCCGACCCCTGTGACCCCCCTTGCCCCCCCCCCCCATGCCCCATTGCTCCTATGGGACCCCCTGGGGCTGCAACACCAGGGTGCAGCCGTGCCCCCCCAAGCCCCCCTGTGCCCCCCCCAGCCCCCCACCCCCTGACCCCCCCACCCCGACCCCTGTGACCCCCCTTGCCCCCCCCCATGCCCCATTGCTCCTATGGGACCCCCTGGGGCTGCAACACCGGGGTGCAGCCGTGCCCCCCCCCAGCCCCCTGTGCCCCCCCCAGCCCCCTGTGCCCCCCCCACCCCCTGACCCCCCCACCCTGACCCCTGTGACCCCCCCTTGCCCCCCCATGCCCCATTGCTCCTATGGGACCCCCTGGGGCTGCAACACCAGGGTGCAGCCGTGCCCCCCCCAGCCCCCCTGTGCCCCCCCCAGCCCCCTGCCCCCCCACCCCCCTGACCCCCCCGTGCCCCCCCAGGTACAACGCCCGGGAGTTCTACGAGCGGCTGCCCGAGCTGCGCCAGGCCGTGGACCAGCTCAGCTCCGGCTTCTTCAGCCCCCGGCAGCCCGACCTCTTCAAGGACGTGGTCAACATGCTCATGAACCACGACAGGTGGGGGGGCACCCCGGGGGGGCAGCTCATGGGGGGCAGCCTATGGGGGGCAGCCTAGGGGGAGCATCCCATGGGGGAGCATCCCATGGGGGGGTATCCCTATGGAGAGAGGGCATCCCTATAGGGGAGCCTCCTTAGGGGGGGCGGCATCTCATGGAGGGGGGACCCCAGGGGGGAAGCCCATGGGGGCAGCCCAGGGGGGCAGCTTATGGGGGGGCAGCCTATGGGGGGGCAGCCTACGGGGGAGCATCCCATGGGGGAGCATCCCAGGGTGGGGGTATCCCTATGGAGAGAGGGCAGCCCTATAGGGGAGCATCCTTAGGGGGAGCATCTCATGGGGGGGGGCATCTCATGGAGGGGGAGCCCAGGGGGGCAGCCTATGGGGGGGCATCCCATGGGGGGGCATCCCATGGGGGAGCATCCCATGGGGGGGTATCCCTATGGAGAGAGGGCATCCCTGTAGGGGAGCATCCTTGGGGGGGGCGGCATCTCATGGAGGGGGACCCCGGGGGGGAAGCCCGGGGGGGCAGCCCGGGGGGGCAGCTTATGGGGGGCAGCCTATGGGGGGGCAGCCTACGGGGGAGCATCCCATGGGGGAGCATCCCAGGGTGGGGGTATCCCTATGGAGAGAGGGCATCCCTATAGGGGAGCATCCTTAGGGGGGGCATCTCATGGGGGGGGGGGGCATCTCATGAAGGGGGGACCACGGGGGGGGCAGCCTATAGGGGGGCAGCCTAGGGGGAGCATCCCATGGGGGAGCATCCCATGGGGGGGGGTATCCCTATGGAGAGAGGGCATCCCTGTAGGGGAGCATCCTTAGGGGGGGCATCTCATGGGGGAGGCACCATGGGGGGGGCAGCCCGGGGGGGCATCATATGGGGGGGCATCATATGGGGGGGGGGTATCTCATGAGGGGGCGGCCTACTGGGGGGGGCACCCATATGAGGGGGGGGGGGCATCCCTAGAGGGTAGGTTGGGGTGAGGGGGGGGGGCACCCCTCTGGTGGGGGACGTGGGGGCACCCCTAATGAGGGAGGGGGAGGGGGATTTCTGTGGGGGTGGGGCCGGGTTTGGGCCCCCCTGACCCCCCCCTGACCCCCCGCCCCCCCCAGGTTTAAGGTGTTCGCAGACTACGAGGATTACGTCAAGTGCCAGGAGAAAGTCAGCGCCCTCTACAAGGTGGGGACCCCCCGGGACCCCCCCACCCCCCAGGACCCCCCAGAACCTCCCCGGGAACCCCCTCACCCCTCAGGACCCCCAGAATCCCTGGGACCCCCTGAACCCCTCAAGACCTTTGGGACCCCCCCTGACCCCCCAGAATCCCTGGCACCCCCTGGATCCCCCTGAACCCCTCGAGACCTTTGGGACCCCCCCTGACCCCCCAGAATCCCTGGCACCCCCCGGGACTCCCCAGAATCCATGGGACCCCCCAGAATCCCTGACACCCCCCTGGACCCCCCTGAACCCCTCGAGACCTTTGGGACCCCCCCTGACCCCCCAGAATCCCTGGCACCCCCCGGGACTCCCCAGAATCCATGGGACCCCCCAGAATCCCTGGCACCCCCTGGACCCCCCTGAACCCCTCGAGACCTTTGGGACCCCCCCCGACCCCCCAGAATCCCTGGCACCCCCTGGATCCCCCTGAACCCCTCGAGACCTTTGGGACCCCCCCTGACCCCCCAGAATCCCTGGGACCCCCCGGGACTCCCCAGAATCCATGGGACCCCCCAGAATCCCTGGCACCCCCTGGACCCCCCTGAACCCCTCGAGACCTTTGGGACCCCCCCTGACCCCCCAGAATCCCTGGCACCCCCCGGGACTCCCCAGAATCCATGGGACCCCCCAGAATCCCTGACACCCCCTGGACCCCCCTGAACCCCTCGAGACCTTTGGGACCCCCCTGACCCCCCAGAATCCCTGGCACCCCCCAGGACCCCCCCACCCCCTCGGACCCCCCAGAATCCCTGGGACCCTCCTGAACCCCTCAAGACCTTTGGGACCCCCCCACCCCCCACCCCTAGGGGTGTCTCTAGGGGGGTTGGGGGTCTGGGGAGGGGATGGGTCTGGGGGGGGTCACAGAGGTTTGGGGGGGTTCTGGGGAGGGGGGTCAGTTTTGGGGGGCGGGGGGGAGTTCTGGGGGGGGGTGGATGCCCAGATTCGGGGGTGTGGGTGGGGGATGGGGGGTGTCCCCGTGCCTTTGTGGGGGGGGGTGTCTCTAGGGGGGTTGGTGGTCTTGGGGGGGGGGGGGTGTCTGGGGGGGTCACACAGGTTTGGGAGGGGGGTGTCTGGGGAGGGGGGGTCAGTTTGGGGGGGGTGTCTGGGGGGGTGGGGTGGATGCCCAGATTTGGGGGGTGGGGGGATGGGGGGGGTCTCCCCGTGCCTTTGAGGGGGGGGGGTCCTTGAGGGGGGGGAGGGGTGGTCTGGGGGTGGGGGGAGGTTTTTGGTGGGGGGAGGGGTGATGGATGCCCAGATTGGGGGGTGTGGGTGGGGGATGGGGGGGTGTCCCCGTGCCTTTGTGGGGGGGGTGTCTCTAGGGGGGTTGGTGGTCTTGGGGGGGGGGTGTCTGGGGGGGTCACACAGGTTTGGGAGGGGGGGTGTCTGGGGAGGGGGGGTCAGTTTGGGGGGGGTGTCTGGGGGGTGGGGTGGATGCCCAGATTTGGGGGGGTGGGGGATGGGGGGGGTCTCCCCGTGCCTTTGAGGGGGGGGGGTCCTTGAGGGGGGGGGGGAGGGGGTGTTCTGGGGGGGGGTCTGGGGGAGGGGGGGGTTTGGGTGGGGGGTGGTGGTGGATGCCCAGATTTGGGGGGGTGGGGGATGGGGGGGGTCTCCCCGTGCCTTTGAGGGGGGGGGTCCTTGAGGGGGGGAGGGGTGGTCTGGGGGTGGGGGGGAGGTTTTTGGTGGGGGGAGGGGTGATGGATGCCCAGATTGGGGGGTGTGGGTGGGGGATGGGGGGGTGTCCCCGTGCCTTTGTGGGGGGGGGTCTCTAGGGGGGTTGGTGGTCTGGGGGGGGGGGTGTCTGGGGGGGTCACACAGGTTTGGGAGGGGGTGTGTCTGGGGAGGGGGGGTCAGTTTGGGGGGGGTGTCTGGGGGGGTGGGGTGGATGCCCAGATTTGGGGGGGTGGGGGATGGGGGGGTCTCCCCGTGCCTTTGTGGGGGGGGGTCTCTAGGGGGGTTGGTGGTCTTGGGGGGGGGGGGGGTGTCTGGGGGGGTCACACAGGTTTGGGAGGGGGGTGTCTGGGGAGGGGGGGGTCAGTTTTGGGGGGGGGGGGGGGGCGGTCTGGTGGGGGGTGATGGATGCCCAGATTGGGGGGTGTGGGTGGGGGATGGGGGGGTGTCCCCGTGCCTTTGTGGGGGGGGGTCTCTAGGGGGGTTGGTGGTCTTGGGGGGGGGGGGGGGGTCTGGGGGGGGGGTCACAGAGGTTTGGGGGGGGGGGGGGGTGTCAGTTTTGGGGGGTGGGGGGGGGGTGGGGTGGTGGGGGGTGATGGATGCCCAGATTGGGGGGTGTGGGGGGCAGGGTGGGGGTGGGTTGGGGTGGGGGTGTGACCCCCCCTCCCCCCCCAGGACCCCCGGGAATGGGCTCGCGCCGTGATCCGGAACGTGGCGGCGGCCGGGAAATTCTCCAGCGACCGGACGATCGCCCAGTACGCGCGAGACATCTGGGGGGCGGAGCCCACGCGCGAGCGCATCCCCCCCCCGATGAACCCCGGGAGTAGGGGGGGCGACACCCCTTCCCCCCACCACCCCCACTGAGACACCCCCCCCCCCCCGGACACCCCTCCCCCCCGATGAGTAGGGGGCACCGCCCCCTCCCCCACCCCCCCACTGGGACCCCCCCAGTGAGACCCCCCCCCGAACCCCCCCACCCCCCACTGAGACACCCCCCCACCGAGACCCCTCCCCCCCCGGACACCCCTCCCCCTCCCCCCCCGATGAGTAGGGGGCACCGCCCCTCCCCCACCCCCCACTGGGACCCCCCAGTGAGACCCCCCCCACCCCCCACTGAGACCCCCCCACGATGACACACCCCCCCCACTGAGAACCCCCCCGGACACCCCTCCACCCCCCTCCCCCGATGAGTAGGGGGCACCGCCCCTCCCCCCACCCCCCACTGGGACCCCCCAGTGAGACCCCTCCCCGAACCCCCCCACCCCCCACTGAGACACCCCCCACACCGAGACCCCTCCCCCCCCGGACACCCCTCCCCCTCCCCCCCCCGATGAGTAGGGGGCACCGCCCCTCCCCCACCCCCCACTGGGACCCCCCAGTGAGACCCCCCCCCGAACCCCCCCACCCCCCACTGAGACCCCCCCACGATGAGACCCCACACACACACTGAGACCCCCCCCCACATTGAGACCCCCCCCCGATGAGCCCCGGGAGTAAGAGGCACCGCCCCTCCCCCACCCCCCACACTGAGACCCCCCCCCACACTGAGACCCCCCCCCCGATGAGCCCCGGGAGTAGGGGGCACCCCCCTCCCCCACCCCCCACTGGGACCCCCCCACCCCCACATTGAGACCCCCCCCGATGAGCCCCGGGACTAGGGGGAGACCCCTCCCCCAGCATCGACACCCCTCCCCCCCCCGGACACCCCTCCACCCCACCCCCCCGATGAGTAGGGGGCACCGCCCCTCCCCCCACCCCCCCACTGGGACCCTCCCAGTGAGACCCCCCCCAGTGAGACCCCCCACGATGAGACACCCCCCCCACACTGAGACACCCCCCCCCGGACCGCCCCCACCCCCCAGGAGACCCCCCCGGACCCCCCACCCCCCCACCGAGACCCCTCCCCCCCCCGGACACCCCTCCCCCCCCCCCCCGATGAGTAGGGGGCACCGCCCCCTCCCCCACCCCCCACTGGGACCCCCCCAGGGAGACCCCCCCGGACCCCCCCACCCCCCCACCGAGACCCCTCCCCCCCGGACACCCTCCCCCCCCCCCCCCGATGAGTAGGGGGCACCGCCCCCTCCCCCACCCCCACTGGGACCCCTCCCCCACCCCCACACTGAGACCCCCCCCCCACATTGAGACCCCCCCCCCGATGAGCCCCGGGAGTAGGGGGCACCCCCCTCCCCCCACCCCCCAGTGAGACCCCCCCCCGAACCCCTCCCACCCCCCCACTGAGACCCCCCCACACCGAGACCCCTCCCCCCCCCGGACACCCCTCCACCCCCCTCCCCCGATGAGTAGGGGGCACCGCCCCCTCCCCCACCCCCCACTGGGACCCCCCAGTGAGACCCCCCCACGATGAGACACCCCCCCCACACTGAGACCCCCCCCCGGACACCCCTCCCCCCCGATGAACCCCGGGAGTAGGGGCCACCCCTCCCCCCCCCCCTGAGACCCCCCCCTCTAAGACACCCCCTCCGGGACCCCCCACTGCGACCCCCCCGGAGACACCCCAAGACCCCTCCCCACGGAGACACCCCCCCCCCGGACTGAGACACACCCCCCCCGTGGACCCCCCCAGAACTGGGAGGGGGGAGGGGGGCTGTGGGTGCCCCCCCCCAAAAATAAAGAGACTTCAACCAATGGAGAGAAATTTGGGGGGGGGTCCCGGGGGGAGGGAGGGAAATTTGGGGGTGGGGGTCTGGGGGAGGGGGGAAGTGGGGGGGGGGTCCGGAGGGGGTGTTGGGGGAGGGGGAGTGGGGGCCCGGGGGGGTCCTGAGGGGGTGTTGGGGGAAGGGAGGGGGCTTTGGGGGGGGGGGTTGGGGGGTATTTGGGGGGGAGGGAATTTGGGGGTGGGGGTCTGGGGGAGGGGAGGGAATTGGGGGGGGGGGTCGGAGGGGGTGTTGGGGGGAGGGGAGTGGGGGGCCGGGGGGGGTCCTGGGGGGTGGGGGAGGGGAGGGGTCATTGTGGGGGGTGTTGGGGGGCGGGGGAGGGGATTTTGGGGGGTCGGGGGGGGGAACTGGGGGGGCCAGGGGGGTGTTGGGGGGAGGGGCTTTTGGGGGGTGGGGGGAGGGGGTGGGGGGGGACCAGGGGGGTGTTTGGGGGAGGGGAGGG
Organism: Hypotaenidia okinawae; assembly: GCA_027925045.1. Lineage (NCBI taxonomy): Eukaryota > Metazoa > Chordata > Aves > Gruiformes > Rallidae > Hypotaenidia > Hypotaenidia okinawae. The sequence continues at coordinate 489,746 of BSDF01000037.1, forward strand.
GGGGCATTGGGGGGTGTTGGGGGGCGGGGAGGGGATTTTGGGGGGTCGGGGGGGGAACTGGGGGGGGCCAGGGGAGGTGTTGGGGGGAGGGGGCTTTTGGGGGGTGGGGGGAGGGGGTGGGGGGCCGGGGGGGTCCTGGGGGGGGGTCCTGGGGGGTGGGTGAGGGGGGGTCATTGGGGGGGGTGTTGGGGGGGTGGGGGGAGGGGATTTTGGGGGTAGGGGGAAGGGGGGGGGGGCCAGGGGGGGTGTTGGGGGGAGGGGATTTTGGGGGGTGGGGGGAGGGGAATTGGGGGGGGACCAGAGGGGGTGTTTGGGGGGAGGGGAGGGGGGGCATTGGGGGGGTGTTGGGGGGCGGGGGAGGGGATTTTGGGGGGTCGGGGGGGGGGAACTGGGGGGGGGGCCAGGGGAGGTGTTGGGGGGAGGGGCTTTTGGGGGGTGGGGGGAGGGGGTGGGGGGGCCGGGGGGGGTCCTGGGGGGTGGGGGAGGGAGGGGTCATTGGAGGGGGTGTTGGGGGGCGGGGGAGGGGATTTTGGGGGGTCGGGGGGGGGGAACTGGGGGGGGGCCAGGGGAGGTGTTGGGGGGAGGGGCTTTTGGGGGGTGGGGGAGGGGAATTGGGGGGCCTGGGGGTCCTGGGGGGGGGGTCCTGGGGGGTGGGTGAGGGGGGGTCATTGGGGGGGGTGTTGGGGGGTGGGGGAGGGGATTTTGGGGGTAGGGGGAAGGGGGGGGGGGGCCAGGGGGGTGTTGGGGGGAGGGGATTTTGGGGGGTGGGGGGAGGGGGTGGGGGGGGGGGGGGGGGGGGGGTGTTTGGGGGAGGGGAGGGGGGTGAGGGAGGGGGGCATTGGGGGGGTGGGGGGGGGGATTTTGGGGGGGTCAGGGGGGGGGGAACTGGGGGGGGGCCGGGGGGGTGTTTGGGGGAGGGGAGGGGGTGGGGGAGGGGGGCATTGGGGGGGTGTTGGGGGGTGGGGGAGGGGATTTTGGGGGGGGGGGGGTGGGGGTGGGGGGGCGGGGGGGGGGGTGTGGGGGGGGGGGGAGGGGATTTTGGGGGGGGGTGGGGGGCAGGGTGGGGGCAGGGTGGGGCCCCCCGCTCGCCCCGGTTCTGTTGAACCACAAACCGCTTCCCGCCCCCCGCCCCTCCCCCCACCCCCGGGGGAACCTCCCGGCCCCTCCCCCACCCCGCCCCTCCCCCCTCAAACCCCCCTCCCCGCCCCCCCCCCCCCCCGATCCCGGTCTCGCGCGGCAGCGGCAGCAGGTGGGTGCGGGGGGGAGGGGAGGAGGGTGGGACCCCTCGGGACCCCCCAGAACCCCATCCCAGTGCTCCCAGTAACCCCCCCAGTGCTCCCAGTAACCCCCAGAGCCCCCCCCAGTGCTCCCAATAACCCTCCCAATGCTCCCAGTAACCCCCCCAGCCCTCCCAGTAACCCCCAGAGCCCCCTCCCAGTGCTCCCAGTAACCCCCCAGTGCTCCCAGTAACCCCCCAGTGCTCCCAGTGCCCCCAGAGCCCTGTCCCAGTGCTCCCAGTAACCCCCAGTGCTCCCAGTAACCCCTCAGTGCTCCCAGTGCCCCCAGAGCCCCCTCCCAGTGCTCCCAGTAACCCCCCCAGTGCTCCCAGTAACCCCCCAGTGCTCCCAGTGCCCCCAGAGCCCTGTCCCAGTGCTCCCAGTAACCCCCCAGTGCTCCCAGAGCCCCCTCCCAGTGCTCCCAGTAACCCCCCAGCGCTCCCAATAACCCTCCCAGTGCTCCCAGTGCCCCCCGGGACCCCCCAGAGCCCCCACCCCAGTGCTCCCAGTAACCCTCCCAGTGCTCCCAGTAACCCTCCAAGTGCTCCCAGTAACCCCCCCAGTTCTCCCAGTAACCCCCCCAGCGCTCCCAATAACCCCCCAGAGCTCCCAGTGCCCCCCGGGACCCCCAGAGCCCCCCAGTGCTCCCAGTAACCCCCCAGTGCTCCCAGTAACCCTCCAAGTGCTCCCAGTAACCCTCCCAGTGCTCCCAGTGCCCCCCAGAGCCCCCTCCCAGTGCTCCCAGTATCCCCAGTGACCCCCTAGAGCCCCTTCCCAGTGCCCCCAGTGACCCCTTAAAACCAACCCCCTGGGACCCCTCTGACCCCCCCATTCCCCCCCCACTCCCCAGTCCCCCCAGTCCCCCCTCCCAGTCCTCCCAGTATGGGCCCCCATCAGTGTCCTGAGTTGGGCCGGTCTCAGCCAAGGGGGGATGGGGGGGGGGGGTGGGGGGAGCTTGGGGAGAGGGGGGTTTTTTGGGGGGGGGAGGGGGTGTGTCCAGGCACTGCCCCCCGCCCTCATATCCCCAGTCCCTCCCAGTCCCTCCCAGTCTCTCCCAGTCCGGAACTGGGGGGGGGGGGGTGGCAGGAAGAGGAGCCTTATCGGGGGCCAACAGGACCCCGGGGTGGGGGGTGGGGGGAGGAATTTGGGGCCCCCCCCAAACCAGCCCCCCCTCAAAACTGCCCCCCCCCCCAGCTGGGGACCCCCCCCAAAACCAGCCCCCCCCCCCAAAACTGCCCCCCTCCAGCTGGAGACCCCCCCAAAACCAGACCCCCCCCAGCTGGGGACCCCCAAATCCCCCCCAGGATCCTGACACCCCCTCCCCAGAATTAGCCCCCCCCCCAAAAAAATTGCCCCCCCCCCCCCAGACCAGACCCCCCCCCAAAAAACTGCCCCCCCCCCAACCCCCCCCCCAGGATCCTGACCCCCCCCCAGAATTAACACCCCCCCCCAATTTCTCCTCCCCCCCCCGCAGGCTCGTGGCGCGGGGGGTCCCCAGAGCCTGGGGGGGGTCCCACCATGAGCTGCACCCTGGACCTGGAGCGGGGCCCCACCCTGGAGGAGATGATGTGGGGCTGCATCAGGGCCTTCGGTGGGGGGGGGGTCTGGGGGGGCGGGGGGGGGGCTGGGAGGGGGGAAGGGGGGGCTGGGGGTGGGGGTGGGGCTGGGAGGGGGTGGAGGGGGGGCTGGGAGGGGGGAAGGGGGGACGTGGTGGGGCTGGGGGGGGGAATGGGGGGGCTGGGGGGGGTGGGAGGGGAAAATGGGGGGTTGGGGGGGGTAATGGGGGGCTGGGTGGGTAGGGGAGGGGGACATGGGGGGGTTGGGGGGGCTGGGGGGGGTCATGGGGGGGCTAGGAGGAGGGGGAAGAGGGGGACATGGGGGGGCTGAGGGAGGGCTGGGGGGGGGAATGGGGGGTCTGGGTGGGGGTGGGGGGAAAATGGGGGGGTTGGGGGGGGTAGAGGGTAATGGGGACCCCCCGCCCCCCAGACCCGCAGGGGAAGGTCCGGGACCCCCCTGACCCCCCTGACCCCCAGACCCGCAGGGGAAGGTCCGGGACCCCCCTAACCCCCCTGACCCCCCTGACCCCCCCTGCAGACCCGCAGGGGAAGGTCCGGGACCCCCCTGACCCCCTCTGACCCCCCTGACCCCCCTGACCCCCCCTGCAGACCCGCAGGGGAAGGTCCGGGACCCCCCTGACCCCCCCGACCCCCCTGACCCCCCTGACCCCCCTGACCCCCCCTGCAGACCCGCAGGGGAAGGTCCGGGACCCCCCTGACCCCCCTGACCCCCCCTGCAGACCCGCAGGGGAAGGTCCGGGACCCCCCTGACCCCCTGACCCCCCCAGACCCGCAGGGGAAGGTCCTGGACCCCCCTGACCCCCCCGACCCCCCTGACCCCCCTGACCCCCCTGACCCCCCCTGCAGACCCGCAGGGGAAGGTCCTGGACCCCCCTGACCCCCCTGCCCCCCCAGACCCGCAGGGGAAGGTCCGGGACCCCCACCTGGTTCGCCTGTTCCTGCTGACGCTGCCCTGGTACCAGCCCCCCGCCCAGCTGGCGGCCGACCTGCGCCGGGCATATCCTGCACCCCGAAACAGCCGGGGCACCCCAAATCTCATGGGACCCCCCGAACACAGCGGGACCCCCCCCAAGCCAATGAGACACCCCAAAAACCAGTGGGACCCCCACAAACCCAGTGGGACCCCCCAAAGCCAATGGGACCCCCCAAATCCAATGGGACCCCCAAATCCAATGGGACCCCCCGAACCCAGTGGGACCCCCCAAAGCCAATGAGACACCCCAAATCTAATGGGACCCCCCAAATCCAATGGGACCCCCCCGAACCCAGCGGGACCCCCCCAAAGCCAATGAGACACCCCAAAAACCAATGGAACCCCCCAAATCCAATGGGACCCCCCCGAACACAGCGGGACCCCCCAAAGCCAATGAGACACCCCAAAGCCAGGGGGACCCCCCGAACCCAGCAGGACCCCCGAACCCCCCAAAGCCAATGGGACCCCCAAATCAATGGGACCCCCGAACCCAGTGGGACACCCCAAAAACCAGTGGGACCCCCCAAACCCAGTGGGACCCCCCGAACCCCCCAAGCCAATGGGACACCCCAAATCTAATGGGACCCCCCAAATCCAATGGGACCCCCCGAACCCAGTGGGACACCCCAAAAACCAATGGGACCCCCCAAATCTAATGGGACCCCCCGAATCCCCCCAAAGCCAGTGGGACACCCCAAAAACCAATTGGACCCCCCAAATCCAATGGGACCCCCGAACCCCCCCAAATCCAATGGGACCCCCCCGAATCCCCCCAAAGCCAATGAGACACCCCAAAAACCAATGGGACCCCCCAAATCTAATGGGACCCCCCCCGAACCCAGCGGGACCCCCCGAATCCCCCCAAAGCCAGTGGGACACCCCAAAAACCAATGGGACCCCCCAAATCCAATGGGACCCCCCCCAAACCCTATGGGACCCCCTGGGACACCCCCCCCCCAGACCAATGAGACCCAATGGGACCCCCAAAACCCACGGGGGACCCCAAAACCCAACGGGACCCCTCTGGGACCCCCCAAACCCCCCCGGGACCCCCCCGGCCCATGGCAGATGCTCCTTGACCCCCCCCACTCTGGCGGAGTCGGGGGCTCGGCCGGGACCCCCACCCTGCGCCTCCAGATCACCCACCTGGTGCGGTGAGTCACCCCCCCGCACCCCAAAACCCGCCCGGGACCCCCCGGACCCCCCTATAGCCCCCCAAACCCCCTATACCCCCCTCCAGCCCCCAAACCCCCCTATACCCCCCTATCCTGCCCCATACACCCCCAAACCCCCCATCCCCCCTATAACCCCCCAGCCCCCCTTATACCCCCCATCCTTCCCATCCCCCCAAACCCCCCTATACCCCCCATCCCCCCCCCAAACACCCCTCAGGCCCCCCAAACCCCCTCAGCCCCCCAAACCACCCTATACCTCCCCCATCCCCCCATCCCCCCCTCAAACCCCCTATACCCCCCATCCCCCCCCGAAACACCCTCTCAGGCCCCCCAAAACCCCCATCCCCCCCCAAACCCCCCTATAGCCCCCCAACCCCCCCATCCCCCCCATACCCCCTCAGCCCCCCAAACCCCCCTATACCCCCCATCCCCCCCAAACACCCCTCAGGCCCCCCAAAATCCCCATCCCCCCTATCCCCCCCAAACCCCCCTATAGCCCCCCCAAACCCCCCTATCCCCCCTCAGCCCCCCCAAACCCCCCTATAGACCCCCCATCCCCCCAAACCCCCTATCCCCCCTCAGCCCCCCCAAACCCCCCTATACCCCCATTCCACCCCCTATAGCCCCCCCAGCCCCCCAGCCCCCCTCAGCCCCCCCAAACCCCTACCCCCCTCATCCCCATCCCCCCTCTCAGCCCCCCCAAACCCCCCTATACCCCCCTATACCCCCCATATCCCCCCACGCCCCCCCCCAAACCCCCCCTATACCCCCACCCCACCCCCCTCATCCCCCCTACCTACCCCCCTCAGCCCCCCAAACCCCCTCCCTATCCCCCCTCAGCCCCCCCCCCCAAACCCCCCCTCCATCCCCCCAAACCCCCCCAGACCCCTCCTCCCAGCCCCCCCAACCCCCCCTAAACCCCTCTACCTCCACCCCCTATATCCCCCCCCCAGCCCCCCAAACCCCCCTATACCCCCCACCCCCCATCCCCCCTATACCCCCCTCAGCCCCCCCAAACCCCCCATCCCCCCCTCAGCCCCCCCCAAACCCCCCTATCCCCCCCAAACCCCCCCAACCCCCTCCTCAGCCCCCCAAACCCCCCTATCCCCCCAACCCCCCTGCCCCCGCCCCTCCCCCCAGGTACTGGCTCCAGGCTTTCTGGCGCGAGCTGCAGGGGGACCGCGAGCTGCTGCGCGAGCTGCGCGCGCTGAGCCACGAGCTGGGGGGGAGGGGGATGGGGACAGCCCGGACCCCCCCCCAAACAACCCCCAGCCCCCCATCCCCCTGCACCGCCTGTAAGGGGGGGGGATGGGGGGAAGCAAGGGGGGGATGGGGGGGAGCAAGGGGGGGGGGGATGGGGGGATGGGGGGGTCCTGGGGGGATGGGGGAGAGCAAGGGGGGGGACGGGGGATGGGGGGTCCTGGGGGGATGGGGGGAGGCAGGGGGGGGGATGGGGGGGATGGGGGGGTCCTGGGGGGATGGGGGGAGAGCAGGGGGGGGGGATGGGGGGGGATGGGGGGTCTTGGGGGGATGGGGGAGAGGCAGGGGGGGGATGGGGGAGAGCAAGGGGGGGATGGGGGGGATGGGGGGGTCCTGGGGGGATGGGGGAGAGCAGGGGGGGGGGATGGGGGGGGCAAGTGGGGGGGGCAAGGGGGGTCCTGGGGGGATGGGGGGGAGCAAGGGGGGGATGGGGGAGGTCCTGGGGGGGACTGAGGAGGGGCAAGGGGGGCGGGGATGGGGGGGGATGGGGGGGGTCTTGGGGGGGATGGGGGGGAGCAAGGAGGGGGGAGCAAGGGGGGGTCCTGGGGGGAGCAAGGTGGGGGGGGGATGGGGGATGGGGGGGGGTCCTGGGGGGCTGGGTGGGGAGCAAGGGGGGGATGGGGGGGAGATGGGGAGGGGCACATGGGGGGGCTGGGGGGGAAGAGGGGGGGAGTTTGGAGGGGGGTCCTGGAGGGGATGGGGGGAGCAAGGGGGGATGGAGGAGCAAGTGGGGGGTCCTGGGGGGAGCAAGGGGGGGATGGGGGGGCTGAGGAGGGGTCCTGGGGGAGGCTGGGGGAGCAAGGGGGGGGGCTGGGGGGGTCCTGGGGGGTAGTAGGGGGGACTGGGGGGAGTCCTGGGGGGACATGGGAGGCTGGGGGGGAGCAAGGGGGGGAGCTGGGGGGGGTCCTGGGGGGTAGTAAGGGGGGACTGGGGGGAGTCCTGGGGGGGACATGGGAGGCTGGGGGGAGCAAGGAGGGGGGTCCTGGGGGGGATGGAGGGGGGGGTAAGGGGGGGATGGGGGGAGCAAGGTGGGGGGGATGGGGGGGGCTGAGGGGGGGTCCTGGGGGGCTGGGGGGGGAAAGGGAGGGGAGTTGGGGAGGGGCTGGGGGGGGCACATGGGGGGGCTCCTGGGGGGGAGTAAGGGGGGGGCTGGGGGGGTAAAGGGGGGAGTTGGGGGAGTGTCCTATGGGGGAGCAAGGGGGGGCTGGGGGGGTATGTAGGGGGTATGTGGGGTGGAGGGGTGCTGGGTCCTTGGGGGGGTCCTGGGGGGGGTCAGGGGGGTTGGGGTGCTGGGGGGGGGAGTCGGGGGAGTATGGGGGAGGGGTGTGGGTGCTGGGTGTTTGGGGGGGGGGTTCTGGGGGGGGGGGGGGGGGGGGGGCTGGGGGGGAAGGGGGGTATGTAGGGGGGGGGGTGCTGGGTGTTTGGGGGGGGTCAGGAGGGGTTAGGGTGCTGGGGGGGGTCGGGGGGGTATGGGGGGGGTAGTGGGTGTTTGGGGGGGGGGTCCTGGAGGGGGGTCAGGGGGGTTGGGGTGCTGGGGGGGACCTTGTGCCCCTCCCCCCACCCAAAGAGGGGGTGCCTATTATTTTTGGGGGGGGGGGTGTTTGTGTGCACCCCAGGCTGGAGCCCCTGGAGGGGGATGAAGAAGAGGATGATGCTGATGATGATGACACCGAGGGGGGTCGGAGGGGTCGGGACCCCCCCCCCCAATTCCCCCCGCCCCCCGGGGGGTCGCAAGGTCTCGGTGCTGCTGGATCACCTGGACCCGGCGGTTCTGGCCGAGCACCTCACGCACCTGGAGCACCGCGCCTTCGCCCGCGTGCGCGTGAGCCTGCCGGGCCCGGGGGGCTGAACACCCATCCCCCCTACCTGGGGACCCCCATGTACACCCCCCCAACCCTCCCCCTGAGCCCCCAGACCCACTCAAAGTGCAACCCCCCCCCCGCCCACCATGTCCCCTCCTCTGCCTGGATAGGGGATGATGTCATTGGCCTTGCACACGCGTGTGCGCGTGAGCCTGCTGGGCCCGGGGGGGCTGAACACCCATCCCCCCTACCTGGGGACCCCCCATGTACACCCCCCCAAACGCCCCCCTGAGCCCCCAGACCCACTCACAATGTGACACACCCCCCCCCCATTCTCCCCTATGTTGGGGCGCTGTCTGTGAGTCTGTCTGTGTGTCCAACTGTCCGTCTGTGTGTCTGTACTGACACCTGTCCGTCTGTCTGTCTGTCTGTCCGTCCGTCTGTCTGTCTGTCTGTCTGTCTGCCTGTCTGTCTGTCTGTCTGTCTGTCTGTGCCTGTCTCTCTGTCTGTCCGTCCGCCTGTCTGTCTGTCTGACTGTCTGTCTGCCTGTCCCTCTGTCCCAGCTGTGTGACTACCGGCTGTTCGTCCGCCAGGGGTCTGCGCGGGGCATCTGTCTGTGTGTCTGTCTGTCTGTCTGTGTGTCTGTCTGTCTGTCTGTCTGTCTGCCTGTCCCTCCCAGCTGTGTGACTACCACCTGTTCGTCCGCCGGGGGTCTGCGCGGGGCATCTGTCTGTGTGTCTGTGTGTCTGTGTGTCTGTCTGTCTGTCTGTCTGTCTGTCTGTCCGCCTGTCCCTCTGTCCCAGCTGTGTGACTACCGCCTGTTCACCCGCCGGGGGTCGGCGCGGGGCATCTGTCTGTGTGTGTGTCTGTCTGTCTGTGTGTGTCTGACTGTCTGTCTGGCTGTCTGTCCGCCTGTCTGACTGTCTGTCTGACAGTCTGTCCGCCTGTCTGTCTGTCTGTCTGACTGTCTGTCTGTCTGTCTGTCTGCCTGTCTGTCTGCCTGTCTGTCTGTCTGTCTGCCTGTCTGTCTGACAGTCTGTCCGCCTGTCTGTCTGACTGTCTGTCTGTCTGGCGGTCTGTCCGCCTGTCTGTCCGACTGTCTGTCTGACTGTCTGTCTGACAGTCTGTCCGCCTGTCTGTCTGACTGTCTGTCCGCCTGTCCCCCCCAGCTGTGTGACTACCGCCTGTTCGCCCGCCGGGGGTCGGCGCGGGGCAGCCGGGCGCTGCAGCGGGTGGTCTCCCTGTCCAACGGGGTCGCCCGCTGGGTGCAGCTGCTGGTGCTGAGCCCGGGGCTGCCCCACAGCGCGCGCGGGTGCTGGGACGCTTCCTGCTCGTGGCGCAGGTACCGACCCACAGCCTGACCCATAGATCCACTCCTGACCCATAGATCCCTGCCCCATAGATCCTGCCCCATAGATCCCTACCCCATAGATCCACCCCTGCCCCATAGATCCCTGCCCCATAGATCCCTGCCCCATAGATCCACCCCCTGCCCCATAGATCCCTGCCCCACAGCGCACGCGGGTGCTGGGACGCTTCCTGCTCGTGGCGCAGGTACCGACCCACAGCCTGACCCATAGATCCTGCCCCATAGATCCCCCTGCCCCATAGATCATAGATCCCTGCCCCATAGATCCACCCCTGCCCCATAGCTGCTGCCCCATAGATCATAGATCCCTGCCCCATAGATCCTGCCCCATAGATCCCCTGCCCCATAGCTGCTGCCCCATAGATCCCTGCCCCATAGCTCCCTGCCCCACAGACCCCTGCCCCATAGATCCCTGCCCCACAGACCCCTGCCCCACAGACCCCTGCCCCATAGCTCCTGCCCCATAGATCCCTGCCCCACAGACCCCTGCCCCATAGCTGCTGCCCCATAGACCCCTGCCCCATAGACCCCTGCCCCATAGCTGCTGCCCCATAGATCCCTGCCCCACAGACCCCTGCCCCATAGCTGCTGCCCCATAGCCCCCTGCCCCATAGATCCCTGCCCCACAGACCCCTGCCTCATAGCTGCTGCCCCATAGCCCCCTGCCCCATAGCTGCTGCCCCATAGCCCCCTGCCCCATAGCTGCTGCCCCCTAGCCCCCCTGACCCCCTCGCCCCCCCAGCGGCTGCTGGAGCTCCGTAACTTCAGCTCGCTGCTGGCCGTGGTTGGGGGGCTGGGACACGCCTCCATCGCGCGCCTGCGCCACACCCTCGGCCTGCTGCCCCCCCCTCACCCAGGTGGGCTGGGGGGGGGGCTGGGGGGGCTGGAGGGGGAGATAAGGGGGGCTGGGGGGGCTGGGGGGGCTGGGGGGGGATATGGGGGGGTATGGGGGGGCACATGGGGGGCTGGGGGGCTGGGGGGGGATATGGGGGGGCTGGGGGGGAGATAAGGGGGGCTGGGGGGGGATATGGGGGGGATATGGGGGGGTATGGGGGGGCACATGGGGGGCTGGGGGGCTGGGGGGGATATGGGGGGGCTGGGGGGGAAGATAAGGGGGGCTGGGGGGGCTGGGGGGGGATAAGGGGGGTATGGGGGGTATGGGGGGCTGGAGGGGGGAGATAAGGGGGGATAGGGGGGGATATGGGGGGGTATGGGGGGTATGGGGGGGTATGGGGGGGCTGGAGGGGGAGATAAGGGGGGCTGGGGGGGCTGGGGGGAGCATATGGGGGCTGGGGGAGGCTAGGGAGGGTATGGGGGGTATGGGAGGGCTGGAGTGGGGAGATAAGGGGGGCTGGGGGGGATATGGGGGGGCTGGGGATGCACATGGGGGGCTGGGGGGGCTGGGGGGCATATGGGGGGGCTGGAGGGGGGAGATAAGGGGGGCTGGGAGGGCAGGGAGGGGGGCCCATTCCCCCCAGCTCTAAACCAGCCCCGTGTCCCCCCCCTTTTTCTTCCCCCCACCCCCCTGCCCCCCAACCTCTTTGCCCCCCCCAAACCCCCCTCCCCCCTTCTTTCCCCCTCTTTCCCCTCCCTTTTCCCCCCCCTTTGCCCCCCAACCCCCCTTTCCCCCCTTTCTCCCCCCCTTTCCCCCCCCAACCCCCCTTTGCCCCCCCTTCCCCCTCCATTCTCCCCCCCTTACCCCCCCCTTTCCCACCCCTTGCCCCCCTTTCCCCCCCCTTGCCCCCCATTCTCCCCCCCCTTGCCCCCCCCCGCCCCCCAACCCCTTGTTCCCCCCCTTTGCCCCCCTAAACCCCCCTTTCCCCCCCCTTGCCCCCCATTCTCCCCCCCTTGCCCCCCCCGCCCCCCAACCCCTTGTTCCCCCCCTTTGCCCCCCTAAACCCCCCCCTTTCCCCCCCCTTGCCCCCCATTCTCCCCCCCCTTGCCCCCCCCCCCGCCCCCCAACCCCCCCCCCCCCCCCCCCTAAACCCCCCTTTCCCCCCCTTGCCCCCCATTCTCCCCCCCCTTGCCCCCCCCCGCCCCCAACCCCTTGTTCCCCCCCTTTGCCCCCCTAAACCCCCTTTCCCCCCCCTTGCCCCCCATTCTCCCCCCTCCTTGCCCCCCCCGCCCCCCAACCCCTTGTTCCCCCCCCTTTGCCCCCCTAAACCCCCCCTTTCCCCCCCTTGCCCCCCATTCTCCCCCCCCTTGCCCCCCCGCCCCCCAACCCCTTGTTCCCCCCCCTTTGCCCCCCCTAAACCCCCCTTTCCCCCCCTTGCCCCCCATTCTCCCCCCCCTTGCCCCCCCGCCCCCCAACCCCTTGTTCCCCCCCCTTTGCCCCCCTAAACCCCCCTTTCCCCCCCTTGCTCCCCCATTCTCCCCCCCCCCTTGCCCCCCCCCGCCCCCCAACCCCTTGTTCCCCCCCTTGCCCCCCCTTGCCCCCCCCCCAGCTGTGGGGCCGCCTGGCCGCCGCCGTCAGCTCGGGGGGAATTACCGGGGGTACCGCTCATTGTTGGGGGGGGGTCCCGGTGGGGGAGGAGGAGGGGGTCCCTCGGGGGGGTCCCGGGGGGGGTTCACGCTGCCGGCGCTGGGGATCCACCTGCGGGACCTGGTGGCGCTGGAGGAGGCGCTGCCCGACTGGGGGGGCCCGGCCGCCCCCACCCCCACAAGCTGCGCCAGCGCTTCCTCATCCTGGGGGGGCTGCTGGGGGGGGCAACAGGGACCCCCCTCGTCCCCGCAGACCCCGAGGTGCTGCGGCTGCTGGAGGTGAGACAGACCCGACCCCCCCCCCACCCCCAGACCCCTCCTCTCCATCAGACCCCCCCACTGAGACACCCCCCACACCCCTCCCAATAGACCCCCCCCCCATAGACCCCCCCAGACCCCCCCGAGACTCCCTCCCTGAGACCCCCCCAGACTCCCTCCGAGAGACCCCCCATAGACCCCCCCCAGATCCCCCCATGAGACCCCCCCCAGACCCCCCCATGAGACCCCCCCGTAGACCCCCCCGACCCCCCCATGAGACCCCCCCCCAGACCCCCCCATGAGACCACCCCATAGACCCCCCCAGACCCCCCATGAGACCCCCCCCCAGACCCTCCCTAGAACCCCCCTGAGACCACCCCAAGGGACACCCCCATGAGACCCCCCCCAGACCCCCCTCTGAGACCCCCCAAGAGACCCCCCCAGACCCCCCTCTGAGGCCCCCCAGACCCCCCCAAGAGACCCCCCCGACCTCCCCTGAGACCCCCCAAGGGACAACCCCCATGAGACCCCCCCCAGACCCCCCCAGAGACTCCCTCCCTGAGACCCCCCCAGAACCCCCCATGAGACCCCCCCAGAGACCCCCCAGAACCCCCCATGAGACCTCCCCATGTGCCCTCCCCGTGCCCCCCAATGCCCCCCTACACCCCGAATGCCCCCCATACCCCCATGTACCCCCCATGTACCCCCCATACCGCCCCAAATGCCCCCCATCCCCCCCATACCACCCCATACCATCCCCCCAATGCCCCCATACCCCCCCATCCCCCCAATGCCCCCCATACCCCCCTACCCCCCATACCATCCCCCCAATGCCCCCCATACCCCCCAATGCCCCCCCCATCCCCCCCATGCCCCCAACGCCCCCCTATACCCCCCATACCCTCCCCCCTCACTCCCATCCCCCCAATGCCCCCCGTGCCCCCCAATGCTCCCCATGCCCCCCCATCCCCTCCCCATCCCCCCAATGCCCCCCATACCCCCCCACCCCTCCAATGCCCCCCATCCCCTCCCATCCCCCCAACGCCCCCCATACCCCCCCACCCCCAATGCCCCCCATCCCTCCCCCCAATGCCCCCCATACCCCCCACCCCCAATGCCCCATCCCCCAATGCCCCATACCCCAATGCCCTCCCCACCCCCCATGCCCCCATGCACCCCCTCACCCCCTGCCCCCCCAGGTGTCCCTGCAGCTGGCCCAGACAGAGGAGCAGCTGTACCAGCTCTCGCTGCGCAGGGAGCCCAGAGCCCCCCGGGGTGAGGGGCGGGGGGGCATGGGGGGGATGGGGGGTAAGGGGGGGCACTGGGGGGGTATGGGGGGGCATGGAGGGGGTATGGGGGGGTATGGGGGGTAAGGGGGGACACGGGCGGGGCATGGGGAGGGTATGGGGGGACATGGGGAGGGCATGGGGGGGGTACGGGGGGTAAGAGGGGGGTATGGAGGGGGTATGGGGGGGTATGGGGGGGACACGGGGGGGGCATGGGGAGGGTATGGGGGGAGTATGGGGGCGCTGGGGGAGGGGCATTGGGGGGCATGGGGGGGTATGGTGGTGGTATGGGGGGGGTAGGGGTGGGACATGGGGGGTATGGGGGGGTACAAGGGGGGTATGGGGGGGCATGGGGGGTATGGGGGGGTATGGGGGGTAAGGGGGACATGGGGGGATGGGGAGGGTACGGGGGGCGGACACGGAGGGGTATAGGGGGGTATGGGGGGGCATGGAGGGGGTATGGGGGAGAGGGGTATGGGGGGTATGGTGGTGGTATGGGGGGGTAAGGGGGGGCACGGGGGGGGGCATGGGGGGGTACGGGAGGGTATGTGGGGGGCACGGGGGGGCATGGGGGGGATGGGGGGTATGGAGGGGGTATGGGGGGGCACGGGGGGGGGGCGACATGGGGGGTTATGAGGGGGCGCTGGGGGAGGGGCATGGGGGGGTATGGGGTGGGTAAGGGGGGTACGGGGGGGTATGGGGGGGGTATGGGGGGGCAATGAATGGGGGGGGCAATGGATGGGGTAAGGGGGGCATGGGGGGTATGGGGGGGCACGGGGGGAGCACTGGGGGGGTATGGGGGGGCGCTGGGGGGGTATGGGGGGGCATGGAGGGGGCATGGGGGGCAATGGATGGGGTAAGGGGGGCACGGGAGGGGCATTGGGGGGGCATGGGGGGGGTATGGGGGGGGGGGCATGGGGGGGGCATTGGATGGGGTGAGGGGGGGCCCGGGGGGGGATGGGGGGCACCGGGGAGGGGGGATTGGTGGGGGGGTAACGGGGGGTGCGAGCGGTGCCGCGTGTTTGTAACACCCCCTCCCCTCCCCTCCCCCCCCCCAGGCGGGCCCCCCCTGGCGCTGCCCCCCCTGCCCCCTGGAGGAGCTCGCGCTGCCCGACCCCCCCGCCCGACCCGGTGCTGCTGCGCGCGCGGCTGGAGAGGCTGGTGGAGGTGGGGGAGGGGCGACTGGGGGGGGGGGGGGCGGGGGGGGGGGGGAGTGGGGAGGGGCCAATGGGGGGGGGATTGGGGGGTGGGGGGCTGGGGTGTGGGGGAGGGGCCAATGGGGGGGGGATTGGGGGGGGAAGGGGGAGGGGCCAATGGGGGGGCTGGGGGGGCTGGGGGAGAGGGGCGAATGGGGGGTGGGATTGGGGGGCGGGGGGGCTGGGGAGGTGGGGGAGGGGCCAATGGGGGGGCTGGGGGGAGGGGCGAATGGGGGGGGATTGGGGGGGCTGGGGGGCTGGGGGGCGAATGGGGGAGGGGCCAATGGGGGGGGTTTGGGGGGGTGGGGGGGGGGGGGGGCGAAGGGGGGATGGGGGATGGGGGGGTCTGGGGGGAGGGGCGAAGAGGGGGCGAATGGGGGAGGGATGGGGGGTGGGGGAGGGGCGAATGGGGGGGATTGGGGGGTTGGGGGGGCTGGGGGGAGGGGCGAACCGGGGGAGGGGTGAATGGGGGTATGGGGGGGTGGGGGAGGGGTAACTGGGGGGGGGGATTGGGGGGGTGCTGGCTCCCGGGGGGGTCTCGGGGGGTGTATTGGGGGGTGTTTTGGGGGATCCCCACCCTGATGTGCCGGGGGGGGGGGTCCCGGGGGGTCCCGTGGGGGGATTGGGAGGGTGCTGGGTCCCGGGGGGTCTCGGGGGGGGGATTGGGGGGGTATTTTAGGGGGATCCCCACCCTGACGTGCCGGGGGGTCCCGGGGGGTCCGGGGGGTATTGGGGGGCGCTGGGTCCCGGGGGGGATTGGGGGGGGGATTGGGGGGGTACTGGGTCTCGCGGGGGGTATTGGGGGGTGTTTTGGGGGATCCCCACCCTGACGTGCCGGGGGGGGTCCGGGGGTCCCGGGGGGTCCCGGGGGTCCTGGGGGGGGATTGGGGGGTGCTGGGTCTCGGGGGGGTATTGGGGGGTGTTTTGGGGGATCCCCACCCTGACGTGCCGGGGGTCCCGGGGGGTCCGGGGGGTATTGGGGGGCGCTGGGTCCCGGGGGGATTGGGGGGGGGATTGGGGGGTGCTGGCTCCCAGGGGGTCTCGGGGGGCATTGGGGGGTGTTTTGGGGGATCCCCACCCTGACGTGCCGGGGGGTCCCGGGGGGGTCCTGGGGGGGGGATTGGGGGGGTGCTGGCTCCCAGGGGTCTCGGGGGGGTATTGGGGGGTGTTTTGGGGGATCCCCACCCTGACGTGCCGGGGGGGTCCCGGGGGGTCCCGGGGGTCCCGGGGGTCCTGGGGGGGGGGATTGGGGGGGTGCTGGCTCCCAGGGGGTCTCGGGGGGGTATTGGGGGGGTGTTTTGGGGGATCCCCACCCTGACGTGCCGGGGGGGGTCCCGGGGGGTCCCGGGGGGTCCCGGGGGGTCAGACGATCTTCCAGGACTTCGATGTGGACGGGGACGGGCGAATCTCCCGCGAGGAGTTCGGGGCCGTGAGAGAGGCCTTTCCCCAGCTCCAGCTGCTGGGGGGCACGGGTCAGAGCCCCCCC
This sequence comes from Hypotaenidia okinawae, assembly GCA_027925045.1. NCBI lineage: Eukaryota > Metazoa > Chordata > Aves > Gruiformes > Rallidae > Hypotaenidia > Hypotaenidia okinawae. The sequence goes on from BSDF01000037.1 coordinate 505,886, forward strand.
CCCGCGCCCCCCCGGGACCCCCCCCCGGCAGACCCCCCCTCCGGACCCCCCTAACACCCCCTCCCGGGACCCCATAATGACCCCCCCCTCCAATCACCCCCCTACTGACCCCCCCATAAACCCCCCCCAAATGACCCCCATAACACCCCCCCCCGGGACCCCATAATGACCCCCCCCCCCCATGAACCCCCCCGGACCCCCCGGGACCCCCCCTGGACCCCCCAGGACCCCCTAACACCCCCTCCCGGGACCCCATAATGACCCCCCCCATGTACCCCCCTACTGACCCCCCCATGAAACCCCCCCAAATGACCCCCCGGGACCCCCCGGGACCCCCCTAACGCCCCCTCCCGGGACCCCATAATGACCCCCCCTCCAATCACCCCCCTACTGACCCCCCCATGAACTCCCCCCAAATGACCCCCCCGGACCCCCAGGACCCCCCTAACACCCCCTCCTGGGACCCCATAATGACCCCCCCCCCCCCCATGAACCCCCCCCGGACCCCCCCGGGACCCCCCAGGACCCCCCTAACACCCCCTCCCGGGACCCCATAATGACCCCCCCCATGTACCCCCTACTGACCCCCCCATGAAACCCCCCCAAATGACCCCCCGGGACCCCCCCTGGACCCCCCAGGACCCCCCTAACACCCCCTCCCGGGACCCCATAATGACCCCTCCCTCCAATCACCCCCCTACTGACCCCCCCATGAACCCCCCCAAATGACCCCCCGGGACCCCCTCCTGGGACTCCATAATGACCCCCAATCACCCCCCCTGGACCCCCCAGGGACCCCCCTAACACCCCCTCCCGGGACACCATAATGACCCCCCCCCAATCACCCCCCTACTGACCCCCTCCGTGCCCCCCCAGCCCACCCCCCCGTGTGACCCCCCCCCCAGTGCCCCCCCAGCCCCTTCCCAGCCCCCCCAGTGCCCCCCCAGCCCCCCACCCCGTTGTGACCCCCCAGTGCCCCCCCAGCCCCCCTCGGTGTCACACCCCCTCCTTGCCCCCCCCCAGCCCCTTCCCAGCCCCCCCAGACCCCCCCGGTGTGACCCCCCCCCCAGTCCCCCCCAGCCCCTTCCCAGCCCCCCCAGTGCCCCCCCCCCGGTGTGACCCCCCCCCCAGTCCCCCCAGCCCCTTCCCAGCCCCCCCAGTGCCCCCCCCCCCGGTGTGACCCCCCCCCAGTCCCCCCCAGCCCCTTCCCATCCCCCCCAGTGCCCCCCCCCCGGTGTGACCCCCCCCCAGTCCCCCCCAGCCCCTTCCCAGCCCCCCCAGTGCCCCCCCCCGGTGTGACCCCCCCAGTCCCCCCCCAGCCCCTTCCCAGCCCCCCCAGTGCCCCCCCCCCCCGGTGTGACCCCCCCCCAGTCCCCCCCCAGCCCCTTCCCATCCCCCCCAGTGCCCCCTCCCCGGTGTGACCCCCCCCAGTCCCCCCCCAGCCCCTTCCCAGCCCCCCCAGTGCCCCCCCCCCGGTGTGACCCCCCCCTTGCCCCCCCCCAGCTCGAGCAGCCTGTCGCGGGGGAGGTGCTGGCTCAGTTCCTGCGCTGCAGCCAGGGGCAGGAGCCCCCCCGGGCCCCCCCACAGCTTCCAGAGCAGCCGCCCCCTGCGCCCCGCAGCCTGCAGGCACTGCGGACGCCTGGTGAGACCCCCCCCCACAACGACCCCCCCCCATCAACCCCCCCCAACGACACCCCCAAACCCCCCCCCCAAAGATACCCCCCCAAAACCGCCCCCCCAAAGACCCCTCCCAAAACCCCCCCATCACCCCCCCCAGACCCCCCCAAAACCCCCCCATCACCCCCCCCAAAGACCCCCTCCCAAAGACTCCCCATCCACCCCCCAAAACCTCCCCCATCACCCCCCTCCAAAGACCCCCCAAAACCCCCCCACAGACCCCCTCCAAGACCCCTCCAAAACCCCCCCATCACCCCCCCCAAAGACCCCCCAAAACTCCCATCACCCCCCCCACAGACCCCCCCCAAAGACCCCCCATCACCCCCCCATCAACTCCCCCCAAAACCCCCCCATCACCCCCCACAGACCCCCCCCACAGACCCCCGCAAAGACCCCCTCATCACCCCCCCCAAAGACCCCCAAAACCCCCCCATCACCCCCCATCACCCCCCCCACAGACCCCCCTCAACGACCCCCCCAAACCCCCCCCCCAAAGATCCCCACCAAAACCCCCCCATCACCCCTCATCACCCCCCCCCACAGGACCCCCCCCAACGACCCCCCCATCAAACCCCCCCATCACCCCCCCATCACCCTCCCCAGAGACCCCCCAGACCCCCCCAAAGACCCCCCCATCACCCTCTCACAGACCCCCCCCCAGACCCCCACAAAGACCCCCCCATCACCCCCCCGGAGACCTCCCCCAGAACCCCCCTATCCCCCCCATCACCCCCCCCACAGACCCCCCCCAACGACCCCCCCAAACCCCCCCCCCAAAGATCCCCACCAAAACCTCCCCCATCACCCCTCATCACCCCCCCACAGGACCCCCCCCAACGACCCCCCCATCAAACCCCCCCAAAAACCCCCCCATCACCCTCCCCAGAGACCCCCCCAGATCCCCCCAAAGACCCCCCATCACCCTCTCACAGACCCCCCCCAGACCCCCACAAAGACCCCCCCATCACCCCCCCATCACCCCCCCGGAGATCCCCCCAGAACCCCCCTATCCCTCCCCATCACCCCCCCACAGACCCCCCCCAAAGACCCCCCCATCACCCCCATCACCCCCCCGGAGACCCCCCCAGAACCCCCCTATCCCCCCCATCACCCCCCCCACAGACCCCCCCAACGACCCCCCCAAACCCCCCCCAAAGATCCCCACCAAAACCTCCCCCATCACCCCTCATCACCCCCCCCCCACAGGACCCCCCCCAACGACCCCCCCATCAAACCCCCCCAAAAACCCCCCATCACCCTCCCCAGAGACCCCCCCAGATCCCCCCAAAGACCCCCCCATCACCCTCTCACAGACCCCCCCCCAGACCCCCACAAAGACCCCCCCATCACCCCCCCATCACCCCCCCCGGAGATCCCCCCAGAACCCCCTATCCCTCCCCATCACCCCCCCACAGACCCCCCCAAAGACCCCCCCATCACCCCCATCACCCCCCCGGAGACCCCCCCAGAACCCCCCTATCCCCCCATCACCCCCCCACAGACCCCCCCCAAAGACCCCCCCATCACCCCCATCTCCCCCTCAAAGACCCCCCTCAAAGACCCCCCCATCACCCCCCTCAAAGACCCCCCTCAAAGACCCCCCCATCACCCCCTCTCAAAGACCCCCCCATCACCCCCTATCCCCCCAAGACCCCCCCATCACCCCCCCCATCACCCCCCCAAAGACCCCCCTTCCCCCCCCCGGGACCCCCCAACCCCCCCCCCGGACTTTGCACGAGGGGGGACTCACCCCCCCCTCGCCCCCCCCCCCAGATTTTGGGCCTCAATAAACAGGGGCTGAAGTGTCGCAGTGAGTGGGGGGGCGGGGGGGCACTGGGGGGGCACTGGGGGGTCTGGGGGGCACTGAGAGAGTGGGGGGGCACGGGGGGCAATGGAGGGGCACTGGGGGGGTTTGGGGGGCTGGGGGGGCAATGGGGGGCACTGGGGGGTCTGGGTGGCACTTGGGGGTGAAGGGGTCTGGGGGGGTCTGGGGGGTGCAATTGGGGGGGGGGGCTGGGGGGGGTCCGGGGGGTGCAAGGGTTGGGGTTTGGGGGGTGGGGGTGGGCTGGGGGGGTGCAAAAAGGGGGGGTCTGGAGGGGGTCTGGGTGCGGGGGGGGGGGCTGGGGGGTCACGGGGGGCACTGGGTGGTGAAGGGGGTTGGGGGGGGCACTGGGGGGGGCAGTTGGGGGGGTATCTGGAGGGGGCACTAGGGAGGCTGGGGGGCTCTGGGGGGGGTCTGGGTGCGGGGGGGTCCTGGGGTGCCGGGGGGTTCTGGGGGGGCCAATGGGGGAGGTCTGAGTCTGGGGAGGGTCTGGGGGGCAATGGGGGGGTTGGGTCTGGGGGGGTCTGGGGGTACCAATGGGGGGGTCTGGGGGGGTTACAGGGGGTTTTGGGGGCAATGGGGGGGTCGGGGTCTGGGGGTGCCATGGGGGGGTCTGGGGGAGCCAATGGGGGGGTCTGGGTCTGGGGGGGTCTGAGGGTTCCATGGGGGGTCCTGGGGTGCCGGGGGGTTCTGGGTGGCCAATTGGGGGGGTCGGGGTATGGGGGGGGTCTGGGGGGTGACAGGGGGTCTGGGGGGTCTGGGGGGTGTGGGGGTTCCATGGGGGGGTCCTGGGGTGCCGGGGGGTTCTGGGGGGGCAATGGGGGGGGGGATCTGGGGGGGTGACAGGGGGTCTGGGGGGCAATTGGGGGGGGGGTCTGGGTCTGGGGGGTCTGGGGGCAATGGGGGGGGTCTGGGGGGTGTGGGGGTTCCATGGGGGGGTCCTGGGGTGCCGGGAGGTTCGGGGGGCAATGGGGGGGTCTGGGGGGTGACAGGGGGTCTGGGGGCCAATTGGGGGGTGTCTGGGACTGGGGGGTCTGGGGGGTCTGGGGGTTCCATGGGGGGGTCCTGGGGTGCCGGGGGTTCTGGGGGGCAATGGGGGGGGGGGGTCTGGGGGGTGACAGGGGGTCTGGGGGCAATTGGGGGGGGTCTGGGTCTGGGGGGGTCTGGGGGGCAATGGGGGGGTCTGGGGGGTGTGGGGGTTCCATGGGGGGGTCCTGGGGTGCCGGGAGGTTCGGGGGGGGCAATGGGGGGGTCTGGGGGGGTGACAGGGGGTCTGGGGGGCCAATTGGGGGGGTGTCTGGGACTGGGGGGTCTGGGGGGGTCTGGGGGTTCCATGGGGGGGTCCTGGGGTGCCGGGGGGTTCTGGGGGGGCAATGGGGGGGGGGGGTCTGGGGGGGTGACAGGGGGTCTGGGGGGCAATTGGGGGGGGGTCTGGGTCTGGGGGGGTGGTGTCAGTTTTGGGGGGGGGGGAGGCCACTGGGGGGGGGGGGAGGGGGGTGGGTTTTGGGGGTTCAGTGTGTGTGTGGGGAGGGGGGAGGTATTTAGGGGGTGGGGGGTGGGTCTGACCCCTCCCCCCCCCCCTCGCCCCTCCCCCCAGGCTGCGGGCTGCGCGTGCACGCCGCGTGCCGGGAGCGGCTGCGGGTCGAGTGTCGCCGCCGCAGCCAGAGCGTCACCCACGAGACCCCCCGGGACCCCCCCCCCGGGGAGACCCCCCCACCCCCGCTCCTTCAGCTTCTCCCAGCTCCCCCGGGTGAGACACCCCCCAAACCACCCCCTCCCCAACCCCCCCCCAAAGAACCCCCCTGGGACCCCCCTCCCGGACCCCCCCCGGGTGAGACACCCCCCAAAACCACCCCCCTCCCCCAACCCCCCCCCCAAGGGACCCCCCCCAACCCCCCTCCAACTAGCCCCCCAAAGGACCCCCCCCTGGGACCCCCCCCCCGGGGTGAGACACCCCCCAAAACCCCCCCCAACCCCCTCCCCCCGACCCACCCCCCCCTAGTGCCCCCCCCCAAGTGATCCCCCCAGGACTCCCCCCCAACCCCCCCAGTGCCCCCCCCAAGGGAACCCCCGGGACCCCCCCCCGGGTGATACACCCCCCAAACCCCCCCCACCCCAACCCCTCCCAGTGCCCCCCCCAAGGGACCCCCCTAGGACCCCCCCCCAGGGAGCCCCCCCCCACCCCCGCTCCTTCAGCTTCTCCCAGCCCCCCCGGGTGAGACACCCCCTAAAACCACCCCCCTCCCCCAACCCCCCCCCCCAAAGGACCCCCCCTGGGACCCCCCTCCCGGGACCCCCCCCCGGGTGAGACACCCCCCAAAACCACCCCCCTCCCCCAACCCCCCCCCCACCCCCCCCACCCCCCCCCCCCAACTAGCCCCCCAAAGGACCCCCCCCTGGGACCCCCCCCCCGGGGTGAGACACCCCCCAAAACCCCCCCCAACTCCCTCCCTCCGACCCACCCCCCCTAGTGCCCCCCCCAAGTGATCCCCCCAGGACCCCCCTCCCAACCCCCCCAGTGCCCCCCCCTAGTGCCCCCCCCAAGGGACCCCCCCCCCCCGGGTGAGACACCCCCCAAACCCCCCCCCAGTGGCCCCCCCCGGGACCCCCCCCCCGGGGTGAGACACCCCCCAAAACCACCACCCCCCTCAAACCGCCCCCCCCCCCCCAGTACCCCCCCCAACCCCCACCCCAGTGCCCCCCCCCCAAGGGACCCCCCGGGATCCCCCCCCCGGGTGAGACACCCCCCAAAACCCCACCCCGACCCCCCCAACCCCCCCCCCAGTGCCCCCCCCCAAGGGACCCCCCCCCAAGGGACCCCCCCCCAGGGACCCCCCGGGATCCCCCCCTGGTGAGACACCCCCCAAACCCCCACCCCACCCCCCCGACCCCCCCAAACCCCCCCCCCAGTGCCCCCTCCAAGAGACCCCCCCCAACCCCCCCCAAGAACACCCTCTCAATGCCCCCCCTGAACCCCCCTTGCCCCCCCCGTGACCCCACCCAAAACCCCCCCAGGGACACCCCGGTGCCCCCCAGGGGGGTCCCTGACCACCCCCCTTGTTCCCCCCCCCCCAGAGACCCCCCGGAGCTGCAGGAGCTGCAGGACGGCGTCTTCGACATCCGGCTGTAGGCACGTGATGGGGCCCCCCTGACCCCCCCAAAACACCCTGACTCCCCCAGGACCCCCCCTGACCCCCCCAAACCCCCTGACCCCCCGACCCCCCCCGGGACCCCCCTGACCCCCCCAAAACCCCCTGACCCCCCCAAAACCTCCTGTCCCCCCTGACCCCCCCCCCCGGGACCCCCTGACCCCCCCAAATCCTTTTGACTCCCCCCAGACCCTCCCTGACCCCCCCAAAACCCCCTGACCCCCCCTGGGACCCCCTGACCCCCCCAAAACCCTCTGACCTCCCCAGACCCTCCTCAAACACCCCCAGACCCCCCCGACCCCCTCAACCCCCCCCAGAGCCCCCCCAACACCCCCCGACCCCCCCAACCCCCCCAACCCCCCCCCCCCCCCACCCCCCAACCCCCCCCAAGCCCCCTCAGAACCCCCTGACCCCTCCCAAACCCCCCAGACCCTCCCAAACCCCCCCAGAGCCCCCCAGACACCCCCCCGACCCCCCCAACCCCCCCAGACCCCCCCAAATCCCCCCTGAGCCCCCCCGACCCCCCCAACCCCCCCCAGAGCCCCCCGACCCCCCAACCCCCCCAACCCCCTCAGAACCCCCTGACCCCTCCCAACCCCCCCAGACCCCCCAACCCCCCCCAGAGCCCCCCAGACACCCCCCCGACCCCCCAACCCCCCCCCAGAGCCCCCCAGACACCCCCCCGACCCCCCCAACCCCCCCAACCCCCCCCCCCCCCCGCCCCCCCAACCCCCCCAAGCCCCCTCAGAACCCCCTGACCCCTCCCAACCCCCCCAGACCCCCCAAACCCCCCAGAGCCCCCCCACCCCCCCCCCCGAGCCCCCCAGACCCCCCCAAATCCCCCCTGAGCCCCCCCGACCCCCCCAAACACCCCCCAGACCCCCCGACCCCCCCAAACACCCCCCTGCCCCCCCCCAAGCCCCCCAGCCCCCCCAGCCCCCCTCTTACCCCCCCCCCCATCTCTGCAGGTCCCGGGGGCTCCGGCCTTGACCTTGACCCCGCATGACCCCGCGTGACCTCCATGTGACCCCGCGTGACCCCGGGACCCCTCCCCACCCCCTCCCCCCACCCCCCCAGTGATGGGGGATCCCGGGGGGGAGGGGCAGCGCTTGAGCCGTGGGAATAAACTGTGTGTCCGACTGTCCGTCTGTCCGGGTGTACTGGGTATACTGGGGGTACTGGGTATACTGGGGGTACTGGGGGTACTGGGGGTACTGGGTGTACTGGGGGGCTGGGTGTACTGGGGGGACTGGGTGTACTGGGTATACTGGGTGTACTGGGTATACTGGGGGTACTGGGGGTACTGGGTATACTGGTGGGGCTGGTGGGGCTGGGTATACTGGGTGTACTGGTTATACTGGGTGTACTGGGGGTGCTGGGTGTACTGGGTGTACTGGGGGTGCTGGGTGTACTGGGGGTGCTGGGTGTACTGGGTATACTGGGTGTACTGGGGGGGCTGGGTGTACTGGGTGGGCTGGGTGTACTGGGTGTACTGGGTGTACTGGGGGGGCTGGGTATTCTGGGTGTACTGGGTGTACTGGGGGGTGGATATACTGGGTATACTGGGGGGCTAGGTATACTGGGTATACTGGGTATACTGGGTGTACTGGGGGGCTGGGTATACTGGGGGGGCTGGGGGGTGGGTATACTGGGTATACTTGGGGGGCTGGGGGGTGGGTATACTGGGTGTACTGGGGGGGCTGGGGGTTGTCTGTGGGGCTGCTGTGAGACACCCCCCCATGGGGTCCCTATGGGGCAGCTGTGGGGCTGCTATAGGGCTGCTGTGGGGCTGCTAATGGGGTTTCTATGGGGCAGCCATGGGGTCCCTATGGGGCAGCTGTGGGGCAGCTGTGGCGCTGCTCTAGGGACGCTGTGGGGCAGCCAGAGGGATGCTATGGGGCAGCTATAGGGCTGCTGTGGGGTTTCTATGGGGCAGCTATAAGAGCTGCTATGGGGCTGCTATAGGGCTTCTATGGGGCTGCTATGGGGCAGCTGTGGGGCTGCTTTAGGGATGCTCTGAGGGTGTTATGGGGCAGCCGTGGGGCAGCCATGGGGCAGACATGGGGCAAGTGTGGGGCAGTTCTAAGGCTGCTCCAGGGCAGCTATCGGGCTGCTATGGGGCTGCTATGGGGCAGGTATGGGGATGCTCTAGGGCTGCTATGGGGCAGCTATGGGGCAGCCATTGGGTTGCTATGGTGATGCTATGGGGATGCTATGGGGCAGCCATTGGGTTGCTATGGGGCTGCTATGGGGATGCTATGGGGTTGCTATGGTGATGCTATGGTGATGCTATGGGGATGCTATGGGGCAGCCATTGGGTTGCTATGGGGCTGCTATGGGGTTGCTATGGGGATGCTATGGGGCTGCTATGGGGTTGCTATGGGGATGCTATGGGGCTGCTATGGGGATGCTGTGGGGCAGCCATTGGGTTGCTATAGGGATGCTATGGGGCTGCTATGGGGCTGCTATGGGGCTACTATGGGGTTGCTATGGTGATGCTATAGGGATGCTATGGGGCTGCTATGGTGATGCTATGGGGCTGCTATGGGGCAGCCATTGGGTTGCTATGGGGATGCTATGGGGATGCTATAGGGATGCTATGGGGCTGCTATGGGGCTGCTATGGGGATGCTATGGGGCAGCCATAGGGATGCTATGGCGTTGCTATGGTGATGCTATGGGGTTGCTATGGTGATGCTGTGGGGCAGCCACGGGGCAGCCAGTGGCCGCACGGGGCCGATGCCGTGTCGCGCGCTCGGTGGTGGTGATGGGGGGGGGGGATGATGATGGGGGATGGGGGCGCGCGCGGGGCCGGTGCCGTGCGCGTGCCCGCGGCGGGCGGGAGCTGCGGGACTGCGGGAGCGGCGGGGCCGGGGCCGGGGCCGGGGACGCCGCCACCGCCCGGTACCGGATGGGGGGGATGGGGGGGGATGGGATGGGGGGGGGGGGTCCCGGGATGGGGGATGATGGGGGAGGGGATGGGGAAGGGGGGAGGGGAGGGGGGATGGATGAGGGTGCGGGATGGGGGGTGGGGGGGGGAGGGATGGAGGGGGGATGCGGGGTTTGGGGAGGGGGGAGGGGGGAAAGGATGAGGATGGGGGAGGAGGGATGGGGGGTGGGGTGGGGTTTTGGGGGGGGGAAGGATGAGACACCCCCCCCCCTTCGGGGATGGGGTGCGGGGATGGGGGGTTTAGGGGGGTGGTTTTTTTGGGGGGGGGGTCACACCCTTCTTCTTCCCCTCCCCCTCCCCATCCCGCATCCCCCCACCGGGGCGGGGGGAGGGGGGTGGTTCATCCTTCGCCCCCCCCCCACTCCTAAACCATCCCCCCCCCCTCAAACCGCGGAGCCGCGTCCTCCTGCACGCGCTGGGGATGGAGAGGGGGGTCGCACCCCCCCCCCCTTTCCCTCAACCTTCCCCCCCCCCCAATACAGGGTGACCCAACGCCCCCCCCCCCCAATACAGGGTGACCCAACGCCCCCCCCCCCCCAAACCTTCACCCTTCCCCCCCTCCCCCCACTGCGGGGGGCTGAGCCCGCCCCCGGCCCCACCCTGCCCCCGACCCCCCTCCCCCCCTCCGCCCCCCCCCGGAGCGCAGGGCCCGGCCTGGGCGTGCAACACACGCGTGTGCAAGGGGCTGCCGGGACCCCTCCCCCACCCCCCCCCATGACCATCCCCCCCCCCAAAATCACCCCCCATCTCCCCCTCCCCTTCATCCCCCCCCCATCCCCCCCCTCGGTGCAGCGTCACCCGCAGCAGGGTGGGACGTTGCACACGCGTGTGCAAGGGGGGGGGGGGGGGTGTGCACGAGGAGGGGTGTGCACGAGGGGGGGGTTGGGGGGTGCAAAGCTTGGGGGGGGGGGCACGTGGAGGGGGGAGGGGGTGATGCTCACGTGCGTGCAGAGGGGGGGATGGGGGGGGGGTTGCACAAGTAGAGTGAGTGTGCAAGGAGGGGGAGGGGCGGGGGGGCGGAGCTTGTGTGCGCGTGCAAATCCGGGGGGGGGGTGTGGCTGGAGGGGGGATGGGGGGTGTGTGCAAGGGGGGGGGGTGTGTGTGCACGTGTGTGTGTGCAAGGGGATGAGGGGGGGCCACAGGCGCGTGCAAGGAGGGGGGTGTGTGTGGAAGAGACCCCCCCCACCCCGAGACACCCCCTCCCCTCATTCTCCTCCCCATGACCTTGGGGTGCCCCCACCACCCCCCTCCCCCCCCAAGCTGTGACCTTGCCTCACCCCCACCCCCCCATCAGCGACCCCCAACCCCCAGCCCCCCACTCCCCCCACCCCGGGTGCCCCCCACCCCCCCCCAATTAACAGGCAGGAAATGGGTAATTAATTAATTGGGGGGGGGGGATTTGGAGGGGGTGGGGGAAGGGCAGACTGAGGACACCCCAGTCCTGGTGTTGGGGGGGGGGCACTGTCTGACCCCCATCCCCCCCAGGGGGGTTTGGGGGGGGGTCTATGGGAGGGGTTCAACGCCCTTTTTTGGGGGGGGGGAGGGGCTGTGTGGGGCCCTCCCTGCTTTGGGGGGGGGAATTTATTGGGGGGGGGTGTGATTTATTGGGGGGGGGATTTATTGGGGGTGTGATTTATGGGGGGGGATTTATTGGGGGGAGGGATTTATTGGGGGGGGGGTTGTATGTCCCTGTCAATCCCTCTCCCCTTCCCCCTTCCCCCCTTCTCCCCCCCCCCCCACAGGTGCAGCAGTTAATGTGATTGGCTAATTATGCGGCGCATGTTAATGAGCCCCATTACCCAATGAGGGGCGGGGGGGGAGGGGGGGGCACTGGGGGGGGGGTTTATAAATAACCCGGGGGCTCATTTGCATAATGGCAGCTCCCCGGTTGCCATGGTGACCGGCATCATCATCATCATCATCATCATCACCCCCCCCCTCGACCCCCCCCCCCAATCACCGGGGTTAATTAACAGGGGGGGGATGTGGGGGGTAATGAGCCTCCCCCAACCCCCCTCATGCTCTCCCCCTCCCCCCGCCCCTCCAGGTACCCACCGGAGCCCCCCGGGGCCACCCATGCGGCTGTGAGAGGACGGGGGTGGCCGGGTGCCCCCCACCCCCACCCAGGGGTCCCCCTCAGGGGTGTCCCCTCCCCCACCTACCCATGACCCCCCCGGACGCCGAGGGACACCCCGGGCACAGACTGTGTCCCCCCCCGAGACTGAGGGCGACCAGGGGAGCATGGCTAACGAGGGGACCCCGGCTAACGAGGGGACCACGGCTAACGAGGGGACCACGGCCACCAAGGGCTCCATGGCCAACGAAGACTCCATGGCCAATGAGGGGACCCCGGCTAATGAGGGGACCACGGCTAACGAGGGGACCACGGCTAACGAGGTGACCATGGCCAATGAGGAGACCTCAGCTAACGAGGGGACCGTGGTCCATGAAGGCTCCGTGGCCAACGATGGCCCCGTGGCCAATGACAGGACCATGGCTAACGAGGGGACCACGGCTAACGAGGGGACAGCAGCCAACGAGGGGACCACGGCCACCAAGGGCTCCATGGCCAACGATGACTCCATGGCCAATGACAGGACCGCAGCTAACGAGGGGACCCTGGCTAACGAGGGGACCGTGGCTAATGAGGGGACCGTGGCTAACGAGGGGACTGTGGCTAATGAGGGGACCGTGGCCAACGAGGACTCCACAGCCAAGGAGGGGACCGTGGCCATCAAGAGCTCCATGGCCAACGAAGGGACTGCCCCTAACGAGGGGACCACAGCTAATGAGGGGACCGTGATTAATGAGGGGACCGTGATTAACGAGGGGACCACGGCCAACGAGGGTTCCCAGGACCACCCAGAGACTAAGGCCAATGAGACCCCCACGGCCAGTGACACCCCCCTGGCCAGTGACACCCCCATGGCCAACGAGACCCCCACGGCCAGTGACACCCCCATGGCCAGTGACACCCCCACGACTAACAAGCCCCCCTGGCCAACCGAAGCCCCCCCCCCACCCAGGGCTCCCAGGAGCACCCAGCACCCACCGCCGGCCCCGTGTCCCGCTCAGACCCCAAGGCCCACCACATCCCCGCGGCCAACGGGGACCCCAAGGCCTCTGCAGGCCCCGCACCCCAACTAGGCCCGAAGGCCTACCAGAGCCCGGCGCCCGCCCCATCCCCGGCTCCCCGCCGGACCCCCAAGCTCACCCGAAGCCCCTCCACCCCTCTAGACCCCAGAGCCAACCCAACCCCCACCCCTCACCCCAACCCAAGGCTCCAAGGCCGCCGCAGGCCCCAGCTGGCCTCCCGCCCCGCTAAGCCGGCCTCCTGGCCCTCCCGCCGCCTGAGCTGGCTGCTGGTGACTCTGGGATCCTTCCTCCTTCTCCCCGGGGTTCGGGGGGCGACCCTGGAATTCGGGGAGCCCCGGGCCAATGGGCCCGTTACGGGAGGTGGTCTCCAGGGTCGGGGGGTCAACTGAGCTTCAGCCTGAAGACCAACGTCAGCCGGGCCTTGCTGCTCTACCTGGACGATGGCGGCAACTGCGACTTCCTGGAGCTGCTGGTGGCCGAGGGGCGGCTGCGCCTGCGCTTCGCCATCGCCTGCGCCGAGCCCGCCACCCTCCAGCCCCCCACCCCGGTCAACGACGGCCGGTGGCACATGGTGCTGGTGACCCGCCGGGCCCGCGAGACCACCCTGGCCGTGGACGGGGAGACGCGGGCCGGCGCCGTGCGCTCCAAGCGCCCCGAGATGCTGGTGGCCAGCGACCTCTTCCTAGGGGGGATCCCCCCGACGTGAGGCTCTCGGCCCTCACCCTCAGCACCGTCAAGTACGAGGCGCCCTTCAAGGGCTGGTTGGCCAACCTGAAGGTGGGGGACGCCCCGGCCACCTTGTTAGGGGCCCAAGGGGTGAAGGGGGACGGTGGGGACGAGCGCTGCGCCCGCCACCCGCCCTGCGCCAACGGCGGCCGCTGCACCCTGCGCCACGGCGAACCCCGCTGCGACTGCGCCGGCACCGGCTACCGGGGGCCCTTCTGCGCCCAAGGTCAGGGGGGTGGCGGCGGTGGGGAGAAAGGGGGGGGTTAGGGGGGTGGTGGGGGGGCTGGGGGGGTCCTCGGGGCTCGGCGGTGGCAGGGGGATTGGTGGTGGCTTCTCCGTGGCTTCGGGGTGCTGGGTGTGGTCAGGGTGTCCTCAGGGTGTCCTCAGGGTGTCCTCAGGGCGTTGGGTGTCCTCATGGCTCTGGGTGTCATGGTGTTGGGTGTCCTCAGGGTGTCCTCAGGGCGTTGGGTGTCCTCATGGCTCTGGGTGTCATGGTGTTTGGTGTTCTCATGGTGTCCTCAGGGTGTCTTCAGGGTGCTGGGTGTCCTCATGGTGTCCTCAGGGCGTTGGGTGTCCTCAGGGCTCTGGGTGTCATGGTGTTGGGTGTCCTCAGGGTGTCCTCAGGGTGTTGGGTGTCCTCAGGGTGTCCTCAGGGCGTTGGGTGTCCTCATGGCTCTGGGTGTCATGGTGTTGGGTGTCCTCAGGGTGTCCTCAGGGCGTTGGGTGTCCTCAGGGCTCTGGGTGTCATGGTGTTGGGTGTTCTCATGGTGTCCTCAGGGTGTCCTCAGGGCGTTGGGTGTCCTCATGGTGTCCTCAGGGTGTTGGGTGTCCTCAGGGCTCTTGGTGTCATGGTGTTGGGTGTCCTCATGGTGTCCTCAGGGTGTTGGGTGTCCTCAGGGCTCTTGGTGTCATGGTGTTGGGTGTCCTCATGGTGTCCTCAGGGTGTTGGGTGTCCTCAGGGTGTCCTCAGGGCGTTGGGTGTCCTCATGGCTCTGGACGTCATGGTGTTGGGTGTCCTCAAGGTGTCCTCAGGGCGTTGGGTGTCCTCATGGCTCTGGGTGTCATGGTGTTTGGTGTTCTCATGGTGTCCTCAGGGTGTCTTCAGGGTGCTGGGTGTCCTCATGGTGTCCTCAGGGCGTTGGGTGTCCTCATGGCTCTGGGTGTCATGGTGTTGGGTGTCCTCAGGGTGTTGGGTGTCCTCAGGGTGTTGGGTGTCCTCATGGCTCTGGGTGTCATGGTGTTGGGTGTCCTCAGGGTGTCCTCAGGGCGTTGGGTGTCCTCAGGGCTCTGGGTGTCATGGTGTTGGGTGTCCTTATGGTGTCCTCAGGGTGTTGGGTGTGCTCAGGGTGTCTTCAGGGTGTTGGGTGTCCTCAGGGTGTCCTCAGGGCGTTGGGTGTCCTCAGGGCATTGGGTGTCTTCATGGCTCTGGGTGTCATGGTGTTGGGTGTCCTCAGGGTGTCCTCAGGGCGTTGGGTGTCCTCAGGGCTCTGGGTGTCATGGTATTGGGTGTCCTCAGGGTGCTGGGTGTCCTCATGGTGTCCTCATGGTGTTGGGTGTCCTCATGGCTCTGGGTGTCATGGTGTTGGGTGTCCTCATGGTGCTGGGTGTCCTCACAGCACTGTGTGTCATGGTGTTGGGTGTCCTTCCAGCATTGGGTGTCCTCATGGTGTTGGGTGTTCTCATGGCATTGGGTGTCACAGTGTTGGGTGTCCTCACGGTCCTTGATGTCCTCTCAGTGTTGGGTGTCCTCAGGGTGTCCTCATGGTGTTGGGTGCCCTCACAGTGTTGGGTGCCCTCACAGTGTTGGGTGTCCTCACAGTGTCCTCATGGTGTTGGGTGTCCTCAGGGTGTTGGGTGTCCTCAGGGTGTTGGGTCTCCTCACGGTGTTGGGTGTCTTCACTGTGTTTGCCATCTTCATGGTGTTGGATGACCTCACGGTGCCAGATGACCCCCATGGTGTTGGTTGACCTCATGGCGCTGGGTGTCCTCCCAGTGTTGGGTGTCCTCAAGCATTGGGTGTTGTGGTGCTGAGTGTCCTCATGCCATTGGGTGTCAGGGTGTTGGGTGTCCTCACAGTGTTCTCACGGTGTTTGGTGCCCTCAGGGTGTTGGGTGTCCTCATGGTGTTGGGTGTCCTCACAGTGTTGGGTGTCTTCATGGTCACTGGGTGATCTCACGGTGTTGGGTCTCCTCATGGTGTTGGGTCTCCCACGGTGTTGAACACCCTCATGGTGTTGGATGAGCTTGTGGTGTTGGATGACCTGGTGGGGTGGTGTTCCTGTGTGTCACCTCGGCTTCGTGGTGTTGGGTGTCCTTGTGGCACGTGACATCTTCATGGTGTTGGACAACCCCATGGTGCTGGGTGTCCTCATGGTGTTGACCATCTTCCTGGTGTTGGTGGTGGTCATGGGGTGTTGTTCTTGTGTCACCGCGTCTTCATGCTGTTGGGTGTCCTTGTGGCGTTGACCATCTTCATAGTGTTGGGTGACCTCATGTTGTTGGGTGACCCCCATGGTGTTGGGTGACCTCCTGGCGCCGGTGGTCATCGTGGGGGGGTGTTCTCATGTGTCACCATGTCTTCATGGTGTTGGGTGTCCTTGTGGCGTTGACCATCTTCATGGCGTTGGGTGACCCCACAGTGTTGGATGACCTCATGGTGTTGGTGCTCATGGTGTTGGTGGCATTCTTGTGTCACCACGTCTTCATGGCGTTGGGTGACCTCCTGGCGCCGGTGGTCATCGTGGGGCGTTGTTCTCGTGTGTCACCTCGTCCTGGTGGCGTTGGGTGTCCTCATGGTGTTGGACGTCTTCACGGGGTGCCGGTCTTGGGTGTCACCGTGTCTTCATGGTGTTGGGTGACCCTGTGGCCTTGGGGGGGTCCTTGTGGCACGTGACATCTTCATGGTGTTGGTGACCTCACGGTGTTGGTGACCTCATGGTGCTGGGTGACCCCGTGGTGTTGGTTGTCATGGTGTTGGTGACCTCACGGTGTTGTTTGTCATGGTGTTGGGTGACCTCGTGGTGTTGGTTGTCATGGTGTTGGTGACCTCACGGTGTTGTTTGACCCCGTGGTGTTGGATGTCCTCATGGTGTTGGTGGTTACCGTGGGGTGTTGTTCTCATGTGTCACCGTGTCCTCACGGTGTTGGACACCTCCTGCCATGACCCCCTCGTGTCCCCCTGTCCCCGTGTCCCCCTGTCCCCATGTCCCCGTGTCCCCATGTCCCCGTGTCCCCATGTCCCCATGTCCCTGTGTCCCCATGTCCCCATGTCCCCCTGTCCCCCTGTCCCCCTGTCCCCCTGTCCCCGTGTTCCCCTGTCCCCGTGTCCCCCTGTCCCCGTGTCCCCATGTCCCCCTGTCCCCGTGTCCCCCTGTCCCCGTGTCCCCGTGTTCCCCTGTCCCCGTGTCCCCGTGTCCCCGTGTCCCCCTGTCCCCGTGTCCGCCTGTCCCCCTGTCCCCCTGTCCCCCTGTCCCCCTGTCCCCCTGTCCCCATGTCCCCCTGTCCCCATGTCCCCCTGTCCCCCTGTCCCCGTGTCCCCATGTCCCCGTGTCCCCATGTCCCCCTGTCCCCGTGTCCGCCTGTCCCCCTGTCCCCCTGTCCCCCTGTCCCCCTGTCCCCCTGTCCCCCTGTCCCCCTGTCCCCCTGTCCCCCTGTCCCCCTGTCCCCGTGTCCGCCTGTCCCCCTGTCCCCCTGTCCCCCTGTCCCCCTGTCCCCCTGTCCCCCTGTCCCCCTGTCCCCCTGTCCCCCTGTCCCCCTGTCCCTGTCCCCTTGTGACATGTGACACCCCCACATGGGACACCCCATGTGTGACACCCCACGCATGACACCCCCTCGTGCGAGACACCCCCATCGCTGTGGTCCCCCCGTTGCCATGGTGACAGCATCCTTCCCAAGGCCGGTTACTGTGACTACGGTTGCCGGGAGCGAGGAGTGTTGGAGCCAGGTTGCCATGGTGATGCCGGGGCTGGGTTGCCATGGCGACGCCAGGGCGGTTGCCCTGTTGCTAAGGAGCAGTTGCCATGGCGACGCCAGGGCCGCCTGTCTCCCTGGTTGCTGAGGAGCGGCGCCGCGGGGATGTTTTGCCACCCGCCGTGTCCTTGAGGGGGGACGGGGACGGGAGGGGGGCTGGGGGGGGCTGTGGGGCACAGGGCGCCATGGGGTGCTATGGGGCACACTGTGGGGTGCTGTGGGGTGCTATGGGGCGCTGTGGGGCGCACCATGGGGTGCTATAGGGTGCAGTGGGGTGCTATGGGGTGCTGTGGGGTGCTATGGGGCACAGGACACCATGGGGTGCTATAGGGTGCAGTGGGGTGCTATGGGGTGCTGTGGGGTGCTATGGGGCACAGGACACCATGGGGTGCTATGGGTCTCTCTGTGGGGTGCTATGGGGCTCTATGGGGCACAGGACACAATGGGGTGCTGTGGGGTGCTGTGGGTCGCTATGGGGTGCTGTGGGGCTCAGGAAACCATGGGGTGCTATAGGGTGCTGTGGGGTGCTATGGGGCACACCATGGGGTGCTATAGGGTGCAGTGGGGTGCTATGGGGTGCTGTGGGGTGCTATGGGGCACAGGACACCATGGGGTGCTATAGGGTGCAGTGGGGTGCTATGGGGTGCTGTGGGGTGCTATGGGGCACAGGACACCATGGGGTGCTATGGGTCTCTCTGTGGGGTGCTATGGGGCTCTATGGGGCACAGGACACAATGGGGTGCTGTGGGGTGCTGTGGGTCGCTATGGGGTGCTGTGGGGCTCAGGAAACCATGGGGTGCTATGGGGTGCTGTGGGGTGCTATGGGGCACACCATGGGGTGCTATAGGGTGCAGTGGGGTGCTATGGGGTGCTGTGGGGTGCTATGGGGCACAGGACACCATGGGGTGCTATAGGGTGCAGTGGGGTGCTATGGGGTGCTGTGGGGTGCTATGGGGCCCAGGACATAATGGGGTGCTATGGGGTGCCATGGGGTGCTATGGGGTGCTGTGGGGTGCTATGGGGCCCAGGACATAATGGGGTGCTATGGGGTGCCATGGGGTGCTATGGGGTGCTGTGGGGTGCTATGGGGCGCAGGACTCCATAGGGTGCTGTGGGGTGCCATGGGTCACTCTGTGGGGTGCTATGGGGTGCCATGGGGTGCCATGGGGGTGCTGTGGGGTGCCATGGGTCACTCTGTGGGGTGCCCTGGGGCGCTATGGGTCACACTGTGGGTACCCCCAGGTCTGTGGGTCCCGTCGCACACTCATCCCCTCCCCCCCCCCCAACGTGTGCAACGCACGAGGGGGCGTGGCCCCGAGACCCTCCCCCCAACCCCTCCCCTAACCCCCCAACCCCACCCCCCCAAGGTCACCCCCAGGGCACCCCAGGGCACCCCAAGGTCACCCCAAGGTCAGGGTGCGCGTGCAAACGCGTGTGCAAGGGCTCACTGACGCCTCTCCCCTCCCCCCACCCCTGCACGCCCCCCAGAGGAAGGACCCGCGGTGGAAGGTGAGTGTGAGCGTGCAAAGGAGGGGGAGGGGTGGGTGTGCAACGGGTGTGCAAAGCCTGGGGGGACACACACCGTGGGCTGGTGTGCAAAGGGGTGTGCAAGGACCTGGGGGGAGAGGGGTGAGTGTGCAAGGGTCTGGGGGGAGGGGGTGGGTGAGTGTGCAAGGACCAGGGGGAGGGGGGTGGGTGAGTGTGCAAGGGATGGGGTGTGAGGGCAAGGACCTGGGGAGGTGAGTGTGCAAGGGTCGGGGGGGTTGGGAGTGAGTGTGCAAGGGCTGGGGTGAGTGTGCAAGGCCTTGGGGGCTGGGGGTGTGAGTGTGCAAGGCCTTGGGGGAGTTGGGAGTGAGTGTGCAAGGCCCTGGGGAGTGAGTGTGCAAGGGCTGGGGGTGAGTGTGCAAGGCCTTGGGGGGTGAGTGTGTAAGGACCAGGGCGTTGGGGTGGGTGTGCAAGGGCCGGGGGTGAATGTGTAAGGACTGGGGGGTTGGGAGGGAGTGTGCAAAGCCACGGGGTTGGGAAGGTGAGTGTGCAAGGGGAGGGGGTGAGTGTGCAAGGGGTGGGGGGAGGGGGTGAGTGTGCAAGGGGAGGGGGTGAGTGTGCAAGGGGTGGGGGGAGGGGGTGAGTGTGCAAGGGGAGGGGGTGAGTGTGCAAGGTGGGGAGGGGGTGAGTGTGCAAGGGGTGGGGGTGAGGGGGTGAGTGTGCAAGGGGAGGGGGTGAGTGTGCAAGACCCCCGGGGCTCCCCCGTGCAAGGGGCACTGGGGGAGGGGGAGGGGCGAGACGGGTCTCTGACCCCTCCCCCCTCCTCATGACGTCACCTCCCCACCCAACCAATGAGCTGGCAGTATGCAAATGAGGGGGCGTGGCTACGCAAACGCCGACCAGCCAATAGGGAGGAAGCACCGGAGGGGGGGGGAGGGGGTCTCACGAGGGCCCCTCCCCCAGCACCTCCCCTCCCCCCACCCCCACCCCCCCAGCGGGTGGGGGAGGGGAAGGGAGGTTTATGGGGAGGGGGAGGGAATCCCCGCGCGAGGGGGCGCCGCCCCCTCCCCCCACCCGCCGTGTCTCCATCCCCTCCCCACCCCCACCCCCCCACCCCTCGGTTTCCCCCTCCCCCCTCCCCCCAAGGGGAGAGGGGGTCAGCGGGGTGGGGGAGGGGAAACCCGCGGGAAGGCTGCAGGAAGGGGGGGGGGGGGGAGGTGGGGAGGGGGGAGGGGCAGCTCTGCCCCTCCCCCCTCCCCACCTCCCCCCCCCCTCCCAGCTTTTCCCCGCGACACCCCCTCCCCCTCCCCACACGCACACTCCCCTCCCCCTCCCCTCCCCCCCGCCCCTCCCCCCCCCCCCCCCCCCCCCCCGATGCCGTCACAAGTTAAAGAAGCTTTTAAGTTGTGACGTGGCCCGCGGCGCCGCCCCTCCCCCACCCCTTCCCCTCCCCCCTCCCCTTCCCCTCCCCCCCCACTGGGGTTTCATGGGGGGGGGTGGTTTTTGGGTGGGGGGAGGGGGTGGGGGGTGGGGGGAGGGGCGGGATTGCGGGTCTTTCCGTTTCCTTTAATTCCTTTGTCGCCCCTCCCCCCACCCGCCATCCACCCTGCCCCTCCCCCCATCTACCCCCCACCCTGTCCCCTCCCCCACCGGCTTCCCCCTTCTCCCCTCCCCCACCCCCACCCCTTCCCCATCCCCTCCCCCTCCCCCTCCCCCTTTCTCCCCTCCCCCATCACTTGCCCCTCCCCCATCCTTTGCCCCTCCCCACCCCTTTCCCCTCCCCATCACTTTCACTTGCCCCTCCCCATCCTTTGCCCCACCCCTTCCCCTCCTCCACCCCATCCCCTCCCCCCACCGTCCTTGCCCCTCCCCACTCCCCCTCACCCCTCCCTCATCACTCCCCCTCGCCCCTCCCCCACCTCTTGCTCCTTCCCCACCCTCCTTGCCCCTCCCCATCACTTTCCCTTGCCCCTCCCCCACCCCCCTCACCCTTCCCCCACCCCATCCCTCCCCCATCACTTTTCCCTTCGCCCCTCCCCCATCCTTTGCTCCTCCCCCCACCCCGTCCCCTCCCCCCACTCCCCCTCACCCCTCCCTCATCACTTTCCCTTGCCCCTCCCCCACCCCCTCACCCCTCCCCCACCCCATCCCCCATCACTCTCCTTTGCCCCTCCCCCATCCTTTGCCCCTCCCCACCCCCCTTACCCCTCCCCCACCCCATCCCCTCCCCCCTCCCCCTTGCCCCTCCCCCATCACTTTCCCTTGCCCCTCCCCCACCCCCTCACCCCTCCCCCCACCCCATCCCCTCCCCCACTCCCCTTGCCTCTCCCCCATCACTTTCCCTTGCCCCTTCCCCTCGCCCCTCCCCCATCCTTTGCCCCTCCCCCACCCCCTCACCCCTCCCCCACCCCATCCCCCATCACTCCCCCTTGCCCCTCCCCCATCCTTTGCCCCTCCCCCACCCCCTTACCCCTCCCCCCACCCCATCCCCTCCCCCCTCCCCCTCGCCCCTCCCCCATCACTTTCCCTTGCCCCCCCCACCACCCTCACCCCTCCCCCCACCCCATCCCCTCCCCCTCGCCCCTCCCCCCATCCCTTCCCCCAGGTCCCGCCCACCTGCGAGGCACCGGCCAAGGTAATGACGCGCCCCTCCCCCCTTCCCCTCCCCCCTCCCCCCTCCCCCTTCCCCTCGCGAGCCGCCGTCGGGCCGCCCCACCCCCCCTCCGACGTCATCACCGCGTCATCACCGTCACCTCCATCCTCAGCCTCCCCCATCCCCCTCCCCCCATCCCCCCCCCCCTCCCCCCTCCCCGCCCCTCCCCCACATCGTGTCTGTGGCTCGTGCGACACGGGGAGGGGGGAGGGCAGCCGCCTCGCACGGGGATGGGGGGGGGGGAGAGGGGGCGAGGGGCTCTCCTTGCACGGGGACCCAGGTGAGTGTGCAAGGGGCACGTGTGATGCACACACACACACACCCCACCTTGCACGAGGACCTGAGTGAGCGTGCAAGGACCTCCCCTTGCACGGGGACTCAGGGACCCCTCGTGCAAGGACATGGCTGGGCGTGCAAGGGCTGCCCCCCCCCCCCCCACCTTTGCACGAGGGCCCCAGGGTGTCCTTGCACGAGGGCCTGGGTAAGTGTGCAAGCACAACCCCTTGGGGACCTGAGGGACCCCTCGTGCAAGGACCGGGGTGAGCGTGCAAGGACGACCCCTTGCACAAGGACAGAGGGTCCCCTCGTGCAAGGACCCAGGTGAGCGTGCAAGGACACCTCCCCTTGCATGAGGACCTGAGGGACCCCTTGCACGAGGACAGGGGGTGTCCCCCTGGTGCAAGGACCCGGGTGAGTGTGCAAGCACAACCCCTTGAGGACCTGAGGGAACCCTCGTGCAAGGGCCAGGGTGGGCGTGCAAGGATGATCCCTTGCACAAGGACTGAGGAACCCCTCGTGCAAGGACCCGGCTGAGTGTGCAAGGCCCTCCCCTTGCACGAGGACCTGAGGGTCCCCTCGCACGGAGCCCCCGGGAGGTGGGGGGGGGGTGGGTGGGTGGGGGCACCCCACAGCCGGGGCCTTTTGCACGCGCTCGTGCAAGGGGGCGGGTGCCCTTCAGCCCCACCCCCCCCCCCCCGGGGGTGTTTGCACACCCGTTGCACGCGCGTGTGCCCGCGGTAACGGCCGCCCCTCCCCCACCCCAGGGCCCGTGGAGGTGGCCGGCGAGATCCAGCGGGCGACGAAAGGTCAGTGACCCCTCCCCCACCCCCCTTCCTCGTGCAAGGGCCTCGTGCAAGGGCCTGTGAGCGTGCAAGGGCCTGGTGCCAGCGGCACGGGCGGGGCGCTGGTGCAAGGTGCTGGTGCAAGGTCGTGTCCCCCCTCCTCCCCCCGCCCCCCACGCTCTCCATGTGAAACCCTGTTGCACACGCGTGTGCAAAGCCCCGTGGCACACCCACCGCGGGCACAGCCCCCTTGCACACCCCTGTGCACAGCCCCTGTGCAAAGCCCCACCTCATCCACCCTCGTGCAAGGCTCCGTGCAAAGCCCCCTTGCACGCCCACCTTATGAAGCCCCTGTGCAAAGCCCCTTGTGCCAGCCCCTTGCACGCCCATGTGCAAAGCCCTCGTGCAAAGCCCCACCTCACATCCACCCTCGTGCAAGGCTCCTCGTGCAAAGCCCCCTTGCACGCCCACCTTATGAAGCCCCCTGTGCAAAGCCCCTTGTGCCAAGCCCCCTTGCACGCCCATGTGCAAAGCCCCTCGTGCAAAGCCCCCACCTCACAGCCACCCTCGTGCAAGGCCCCTTGTGCAAAACCCCTTGTGCAAAGCCCCCTTGCACACCCCCCCTTGTGCAAGGCCCCCTTGCACACCCCTGTGCAAAGCCCCCTGTGACCCCCCCTCCCTTCCCCCACATCCCTCCCCCCCCCCCCCCAGGGCCGTGAGGATGATGATGCTGCTGAGGCCGAAGGCTCCGTGGCCATGACACCCCCCCCACCTCCCCCCCCCCATCTCCCCCCACCCCCCCAGGCCACGATGATGATGATGAGGGGGATGAAGGCTCCATGGCCGTGTCACCCCCCACCCCCTCCCCCCAGGCTGTGATGAGGATGATGAGGATGAGGCCGAAGGCTCCATGGCCACATCCCACCCCAACACCCCTCCCCACAGGCCTGGAGGAGGAGGAGGAGGAGGAGGAGGAGGGGGATGAAGGCTCCACGGCCCTGCCCCCTGCTCTAACCCCTGTCCCCACAGGCTGCGATGATGATGATGAGGAGGAGGAGGCTGAAGGCTGCGTGGCCATGCCCCTTTAACACGTGTCCCCCCAGGCTGTGAGGAGGAGGATGAGGAGGGGGATGAAGGCTCCATGGCCATGTCCCCCCTGCTCTAACACATGTGTGTCCCCCCCAGGACCATGATGATGATGATGATGAGGAGGAGGAGGCCGAAGGCTCCCTGGCCATGTCCCCCTAACCCCTCTCCCCCCAGGCTGTGAGGATGATGATGAGGCTGAAGGCTCCATGTCCCTGCCCCCTCTAGCCCCTCTCTTCCCAGGCCCTGATGATGATGATGATGAGTCTGAAGGCTCCCACATCCCAACCCCTCTCCCCCCAGGCCCTGCAGCTGACTGAGGATGATGAAGGCTCCATGTCCCTGCCCCCCTCTAGCCCCTCTCTTCCCACCGGCTGTGATGATGATGCTGCTGAGGCTGAAGGCTCCCACATCCCAACCCCTCTCCCCCCAGGCCCTGATGATGATGATGATGATGATGATGATGAAGGCTCCATGTCCCTGCCCCCCTCTAACCCCTCTCCCCCCAGGCTGTGAGGATGATGATGCTGCTGCCGCTGCTGATGAAGGCTCCCACATCCCAACCCCTCTCCCCCCAGGCCCTGATGATGATGATGATGCTGAGGCTGAAGGCTCCCACATCCTATCCCCTCTCCCCCGAGGCCCTGAGGATGATGATGATGAAGGCTCCATGTCCCTGCCCCCCTCCTAGCCCCTCTCTTCCCAGGCCCTGATGATGATGATGATGCTGAGGCTGAAGGCTCCCACATCCCAACCCCTCTCCCCCAGGCTGTGATGATGATGATGAGGCTGAAGGCTCCCACATCCCAACCCCTCTCCCCCCAGGCCCTGATGATGATGATGCTGATGAAGGCTCCATGTCCTTGCCCTCCTATAACCCCTCTCCCCCCAGGCTGTGAGGATGACGATGAGGATGCTGAAGGCTCCCACATCCCAACCCCTCTCCCCCCAGGCCCTGATGATGATGATGATGAAGGCTCCATGTCCCTGCCCCCCTCTAGCCCCTCTCTTCCCAGGCCGTGATGATGATGATGCTGATGAAGGCTCCCACATCCCAACCCCTCTCCCCCCAGGCCCTGATGATGATGATGATGCTGAGGCTGAAGGCTCCCACATCCTATCCCCTTTCCCCCCAGGCACTGATGATGATGCTGATGCTGAGGCTGAAGGCTCCCACATCCCAACCCTTCTCCCCCCAGGCCCTGATGATGATGATGATGCTGAGGCTGAAGGCTCCCACATCCCAACCCCTCTCCCCCCAGGCCCTGATGATGATGATGCTGATGATGCTGAGGCTGAAGGCTCCCACATCCCAACCCCTCTCCCCCCAGGCCCTGATGATGATGATGATGATGATGATGATGATGATGATGAAGGCCCCATGTCCCTGCCCCCTCTAACCCCTCTCCCCACCGGCTGTGATGATGCTGCTGCTGCTGATGAAGGCTCCCACATCCCAACCCCTCTCCCCCCAGGCCCTGATGATGATGATGATGATGCTGAGGCTGAAGGCTCCCACATCCCAACCCTTCTCCCCCCAGGCCCTGAGGATGAGGATGATGAAGGCTCCATGTCCTTGCCCCCTATAACCCCTCTCCCCCCAGGATGTGAGGATGATGATGCTGATGAAGGCTCCCACATCCCAACCCCTCTCCCCCCAGGCCCTGATGATGATGATGATGCTGATGAAGGCTCCCACATCCTAACCCCTCTCCCCCTTCCCTCCCCCTTCCCCCCACCCTCCCCCTTCCCCTCCCCCCCTCTCTCCACTCCAGCCCGCGCCGATGACGAGAAGGATACCGACACCCCGGATGACGCTGACGAGGATGAGGAGGCCGAGGCCGAAGGCTACGTGGCCACCTTCCAGGGCCGGGAGTTCTTCTGCTACGACCTGTCGCACAGCCCGATCCAGAGCAGCGCCGACGAGCTGACGCTGGCGTTCCGCACGCGGCAGCGCAACGGGCTCCTGCTGCACACCGGCCGCGCCGCCGACTACCTCAACCTGTCCCTGCGCTCGGGCGCCGTCTGGCTCGTCATCAACCTGGGCTCGGGCGCCTTCGAGGCCCTGGTGGAACCCGTCAGCGGCAAGTTCAACGACGGCGCCTGGCACCGCGTCCGCGTCACCCGCAACCTGCGGCAGGTGAGGGGAGGGGGGAGGGGGAATGGGGGGAGGGGGGAGGGGAAGGGGCGGGGGCTAGAACACGGGTGGGGGAGGAGGAGAGGGGAAGGGGGTCTAGAACATGGGTGGGGGAAGGGGGAAGGGGGGTCTAGAACGTGGGTGGAGAAAGGGGGTCTAGAACCCGGGTGGAGAAAGGGGGTCTAGAACCCGGGTGGAGAAAGGGGGTCTAGAACCCGGGTGGAGAAAGGGGGTCTAGAACCCGGATGGGAGAGGGGAAGGGGGGGTCTAGAACACGGGTGGGGAAAGGGGGTCTAGAACACAGGTAAAGGAGGTGGGAAGGGGGGTCTAGAACGTGGGTGGGGGAAGGGGGAAGGGGGTCTAGAACGTGGGTGGAGAAAGGGGGTCTAGAACCCGGGTGGTGAAAGGGGGTCTAGAACCCGGATGGAGAAAGGGGGTCTAGAACCCGGGTGGGAGAGGGGAAGGGGGGTCTAGAACACGGGTGGGGAAAGGGGGTCTAGAACACAGGTAAAGGAGGTGGGAAGGGGGGTCTAGAACGTGGGTGGAAAAGGGGGTCTAGAACCCGGGTGAAGGAGGTGGGAAGGGGGGTCTAGAACGTGGGTGAAGGAGGTGGGAAGGGGGGTCTAGAACGTGGGTGGGGGAAGGGGGAAGGGGGGTCTAGAACATGGGTGGGGGAGGAGAGGGGAAGGGGGTCTAGAACACGGGTGGAGAAAGGGGGTCTAGAACCTCGGTGGGAAAAGGGGGTCTAGAACACGGATGGGAGAGGGGAAGGGGGGTCTAGAACGTGGGTGGAGAAAGGGGGAAGGGGGTGTAGAACCTGGGGGGGGAAGGGGGTCTAGAACACGGATGGGGAAAGGGGGTCTAGAACACGGATGGGAGAGGGGAAGGGGGGTCTTGAACACAGGTGGGGAAAGGGGGTCTAGAACCCGGGTGGGAGAGGAGAAGGGAAGGGGGCTAGAACATGGGTGGGGAAAGAGGGTCTAGAACATGGGTGGGGGAGGTGGGAGAGGAGGGGAGGTGGGAAGGGGGGTCTAGAACCTGGGTGGGGGAGGAGAGGGGAAGGGGGGTCTAGAATCTGGGTGGGGGAGAGGGGGTCTAGAATGCAGGTGAAGGAGGTGGGAGAGGAGGGGAGGTGGGAAGGGGGGTCTAGAACGCAGGTGGGGAAAGGGGAAAGGGGGGTCTAGAACACGGGTGGGGGAGGAGAGGGGAAGGGGGGTCTAGAATGCAGGTGGAGGAGGTGGGAAGGATGGTCTAGAATGCAGCTGGGTTAAGGGGGGTCTAGAAACCAGGTGGGGGAGGAGAGGGGGAGGGGGTCTAGAACATGGATGGGGGAGGAGAGGGGAAGGGGGGTCTAGAATCTGTGTGGGGGAAGTGGGAAGGGGGGTCTAGAACGCGGGTGGGGGAGGTGGGAAGGATGGTCTAGAACCCACCACGTGTGCGTCACCCGCAACCTGCAGCGGGGGAGGGGGAGGGGGGTGGGGGAGGGGGAGGTGAGAAAGGGGGAGGGCTGGTCTAGAACCTGGGTGGGGGAGGTGGGAGGGGTGATCTAGAACCCAGCCAGGAGAACTGGGAGAACTGGGGGAGCCGGAAGCCTTGATCCCCCAGAACCCAGCTGGGAGCACTGGGGTCCCTGGTCCAGCACTCAACTGGGAGCACTGGGAGCACTGGGGTCCCTGGTCCAGCACTCAACTGGGAGCACTGGGAGCACTGGGGTCCCTGGTCCAGCACTCAACTGGGAGCACTGGGAATGCTGGTTTCCTTGATCCAGCTCCAACTGGGAGCACTGGGAGCACTGGGAGCACTGGTTTCCTTGATCCAGCTCCAACTGGGAGCACTGGGCACCCTGGACAAGTGACCAACTGGGACCTCTGGGAGTCTTGGTCAGCGACACAACTGGGAGCACTGGGAATGCTGGTTTCCTTTTTCCAGCTCCAACTGGGAGCACTGGGAGCACTGGTGTCCCCAGCCCAGCTCCAACTGGGAGCACTGGGCTCCTTGGTCCAGCTACACAACTGGAAGCACTGGGAGAACTGGTGCCCTCGGTCCAGCACCCAACTGGGTGCACTGGGAAATACTGGTTTCCATGGTCCAGCTCCAACTGGGAGCACTGGGAATACTGGGAATACTGGTTTCCCTGGTCTTAACTCCAACTGGGAGCACTGGGAGCACTGGGAATACTGGTTTCCTTCATCCAGCTCCAACTGGCAGCACTGGGAATACTGGTTTCCATGGTCTAACTCCAACTGGGAGCACTGGGAATACTGGTTTCCATGGTCCAGCTCCAACTGGGAGCACTGGGAGCACTGGGAATACTGGTTTCCTTGGTCTAACTCCAACTGGGAGCACTGGGAGCACTGGGAATACTGGTTTCCTTGGTCTAACTCCAACTGGGAGCACTGGGAATACTGGTTTCCTTGGTCTAACTCCAACTGGGAGCACTGGGAGCACTGGGAATACTGGTTTCCTTCATCCAGCTCCAACTGGGAGCACTGGGAGCACTGGGAATACTGGTTTCCTTGGTCTAACTCCAACTGGGAGCACTGGGAGCACTGGGAATACTGGTTTCCTTGGTCTAACTCCAACTGGGAGCACTGGGAGCACTGGGAATACTGGTTTCCTTGGTCTAACTCCAACTGGGAGCACTGGGAGCACTGGGAGGGGGTGGGGCATAGTCCTGGGCTGTGGTTGGGGGGGGGGGGTCTATCCGCGCCCCCCCCCTTTTCTAACGACTCCTCTCCCCTCCCCCAAGTCGGGCGCAGCCCCCTCCCCCCACCTTGTGCCCCCCCCCTCGTGCCACGACCCCCCCCCACCCCCCTTCCCCCCCCCCAAAACCTGCGCGCGGCGCCACTAACACGCTTGGGACCTTCAGACCCCCCCAGGGGCCCCCCTCCCCCCTTAACTAACCTCCCTGCCCCCGACTAATCCGGGGGGCCCCAAAAACACCCACCCCCCCAAACCCCCCAAAATCCCCCCCCCAAAGCAACAACCCCCCCAAAAGTCAACAAAAGCCCCCAAAATTTAACCCCCCCAAATTAACCCCCCCAAATTACCCCCCAAATTAACCCCCCAAATGAACCCCTCCCCAAATGAACCCCCCAAATTAAGCCCCTCCAAATTACCCCCAAATTAACCCCCCCAAATTACCCCCCAAATTACCCCCCAAATTAACCCCCTCCCCAAATTAACAACCCCCCCAAAATCAACACCCCCCCCCAAAAACCAGACCCCCCCCCAATTTCAACCCCCCCCCCCAAATCAACAAGAACCCCCCAAAAATCACCAAACCCCCCAATCAGCCACACCCCCCCAACCCCCCCCCCAAATCAGGAAATATCCCAACCCCCCCAAATATCCAGCCCCCCCAACAGCCCCTCCCCCCAAATCAGCCCCTCCCCCCCAAACCCCCCAAAAATCAAAAATATCCAGGGACCCCCCCCAAACCAGCCCCTCCCCCACCGCCCCTCCCCCCAAAACCCCGAATCAGGAAAAAACCCCCCAAAATCCTCTAAAATCCCCCCAAAATCCAGCCCCCCCCAAATCAGCCCCTCCCCCACCGCCCCTCCCCCCAAAATCAGATCACCCCCCCCAAACCCCCCCCAAATCAGGAAAAAAAACCCCAAAACTCCCCCCAAATGCAGACCCCCCCAAATCAGCCCCTCCCCCACCGCCCCTCCCCCCAACTCAGCCCCTCCCCCCCAAACTTCCCCAAAACCCCCCAAAACCCCCCAAAAAACCCCCAAACATCCAAAAAATCCAAGACCCCCCCCAAAAATCAATGACCCCCCCAAAACCAGCCCCTCCCCCACCGCCCCTCCCCCCAAAATCAGCCCCTCCCCCCAAAATCAGCCCCTCCCCCCAAACTTCCACAAAATCCCCCAAAACCCCCCAAAAAACCCCAAAAAATCCAAAAAATCCAAGACCCCCCCCAAAATCAATGACCCCCCCAAAATCAGCCCCTCCCCCACCGCCCCTCCCCCCAAATCACACCCCTCCCCCCAAAAAAACCCCCAAAAATCCCATAAAATCCCCCCAAAAAATCCAGCCCCCCCAAAACAGCCCCTCCCCCACCGCCCCCTCCCCCCATCTCCAGCCCCTCCCCCCCCAAAAAACCCCCCACAACCCCCCTCCCCCAAAATTGGTAAAAAATCCCCTCCCCCAAATCAGCCCCCCCCCCCAAATCCCGCCCCTCCCCCCTCCCCTCCCCCCCCCCGCGGATCTGTCACTTTGTTGTTGTTGTCTCTTCCCCTCCCCCCTCCCCCCCCCCCTTTTTGGGCCGCCCCTCCCCCCAGCACGCGGGGATCGGACACGCTATGGTAAACAAACTGCGTTACCTGGTAGTTATCACTTCCTTCTTTGGGGGGGCGCGACCCCCCCACCCATCCCCCCACCCCCCACCCCCACCCCTCCCCCCACATCCCCTCCCTCCCCCTTCTTTAAGGCTCATTTAGGGGGGGGTTGAGACTACCCCTCCCCCCACCCCCACCCTTGGCTCCCCCAGGGCGAAAATCAACCCAACCCCCCCCCCCAAAAAAACATGCCCCCCCCCCCCCAAATTTGCCACCCCTCCCCCCCCCAAACTTATTTTTGGGGTGAATTATGGGGGGGGGGATTGAGGGGTTAGTAGAAACTGCCCCTCCCCCCACTCAAAATTTGACACCCCCCCCCCCCCCAAAAATTTGGGACCCCCCAAAAATTTGGGACCCCCCCTCAAAATTTGGCTCCCCCCCCCTCAAATTGAACCCCCCAAAAATTTGATCCCCTCCCCAAAAATTTGACCCCCCCAAAAATTTGACTCCCCGTTCAAAATTTGACCCCCCAAAAAATTTGGGGGCCCCCCCCCCTCCAAAATTTGACACCCCCCCCAAAACTTGACCCCCCTCAAGATTTGGCTCCCCCCAAAAATTTGACCCCCCCACTCAAGATTTGGCTCCCCCCAAAAATTTGACCCCCCCAAAAAAGTTTGACCCCCCCCAACAATTTTGCCCCCCCCCCCAAATTTGACCCCACCTCAAATTTGACCCCCCCAAAAATTTGGCTCCCCCCTCAAATTGACTCCCCCCCCAAATTTGACCTCCCCAAAAAATTTGGGGCCCCCCCTCAAATTGACACCCCCCCAAAATTTGACCCCTGCTCAAATTTGTCCCCCCCAAAATTTGGGCCCCCCTCCTAATTTGACCCCCCCTCAAGATTTGCCCCCCCCTCATATTTGACCCCCCTCAAATTTGACCCCCCCAAAAATTTGGGCCCCCAAAATTTGGGCCCCCCTCAAAACTTGACCCCCCCAAAAATTTGACACCCCCCCTCAAATTTTAGCCCCCCCCCCCCCCCCCCAATTTGCCCCCCTCCCCCCATCTCAATTTTGGGGTGAGTTCTGGGGATTTGGGGGCTATTAAGACCTTCCCCCCCCCCAATTTGACACCCCCCCAAATTTGACACCCCCCCCAAATTTTTGACACCCCCCCCCCAATTTTACACACCCCCCCCCCCCCCAGGAGGGAAAATCTGCCCCCCCCCCATTTTTGGGGTGAATTCTGGAGGATTTGGGGGTAATTTAAAGCTGACCCCCCTCCCCCCAATTTTCCTCCCCCCCCCCAAAATCCCCCCCGAATTATTATTGGGGGGGGGATAAAATCTTCTCCCCCCCCCAAACCAGTTCCCCCCATCCTTATTCAAGAGGGGGGTATTTCACGCCACCACCCCCCCAAAATTCCCCCCCCATTTTTGGGGTGCCCCCCCCCTAAGTGTTTACAGGACAAGCCCATGGGCAGCCCCCCCCCCCAAAAAAACCCCTCCCCCCCCCCGTGTGCAGGCAGCGGGGCCGCCCCCTCCCCCCATCCCCAGGCCCCCTCCCCCCCCCAACAACAACACTCCCCCCCCCAGGATCGGGCCCCGCTGCCTGTGCCGGAGCCCTTGCACGCCTTGCACGCCCCTTGCACGGCTCACTAACACTGTGCCCCCCCCCAGCATTCCTGACCCCCCCCCCCAAAACCCCCTCCCTTCCCCATCCCCCCCACCCATGGGTGCTGCTGGAGCACCGGGGCCGGACATGTGGGGGAGGGGGGCTGGTGTGCAGGGGGGGGGGGGTGAGTGTGCAAGGGGGTTGTGTGAGGGGGTGCAAGGGGTGAGTGTGCAAGGGGTGAGTGTGCAAGGGGTGAGTGTGCAAGGGGTGCAAAGGGGTTCTGAGCGTGGACTGAGTGTGCAAGGGGCGTGCAATGAGTGTGCAAGGGGGAGCTGAGTGTGCAAGGGGTGAGTGTGCAAGGGGTGAGTGTGCAAGGGGTGCAAGGGGGTTCTGAGCGTGGACTGAGTGTGCAAGGGGCGTGCAATGAGTGTGCAAGGGGGAGCTGAGTGTGCAAGGGGTGAGTGTGCAGGGGGTTGAGTGTGCAAGGGGGGTGCAAGGGTTAGATGTGCAGGGGGGCATAAGGAGTGTGCAAGGGGGGGTGAGTGTGCAAAGGGGGGTGCAAGGAGTGTGCAAGGGGGTTCTGAGCGTGCACTGAGTGTGCAAAGGGGGGTTTGTGTGAAGGGAGGGCAAGGGGTGAGTGTGCAAGGCGTGGGCAGTGGGGGCAGGGGGGTGAGTGTGCAAGGGGGGTGTAAGGAGTGTGCAAGGGGGTGAGTGTGCAAGGGGGAGCATAAGGAGTGTGCAAGAGGGGGTGTGGGGGGGTGAGTGTGCAAGGGGTGAGTGTGCAAGGGGGCATAAGGGATGTGCAAGGGGGTGCAGGGGGGTGAGTGTGCAAGGGGGGTGAGGGGTGAGTGTGCAAGGGGTGCAAGGGGGTTGTGAGCGTGCACTGGGTGTGCAAGGGGGGTGTAATGAGTGTGCAAGGGGTGAGTGTGCAAGGGGTGAGTGTGCAAGGGGTGAGTGTGCAAGGGGTGCAAGGGGGTTGTGAGCGTGCACTGAGTGTGCAAGGGGGGGGTGTGAGTGTGCGTGCCCCCCGCCCCTCCCCCACTCAAGGCCCTGCTGCTCCCGCTGCCCCTCCCCCTTCCCCCTCCCCCCCCCCCCCTTTGCACGCCCGCGTGCACGGCCCCTCGCGCGCCTCCCCCCTTCCACCTCCCCCCCCCGCGCGTGACAACCCCCCTCCCCCCCGCCCCTCCCCCACCCCCTAACAGCCATTTTTCTGTCTGAGGAGCCCAAAGCTCGGTACTAACCCGGCCCCTCCCCCACCCCCGGCACCCCTCGGTGTCACCCCCACAGCCCCTCCCCCCACCCCCTCCCCCCCTTGTCACCCCCATCACCCCCCTTGTCACCCCTCCCCCATCCCCCACCATCCCCCGACTGTCACCCCCCTTGTCACCCCCGTCACCCCATCCCCCCTTGTCACTCCCCTTGTCACCCCCCTTGTCCCCCCACCCCCATCCCCCCCTTGTCACCCCCCTTGTCACCCCCCATCACACCCCCCCTTGTCACCCCCCTTGTCACCTCCCCATCACCCCCCTTGTCACCCCCCTTGTCCCCCCACCCCCATCCCCCCTTGTCACCCCCCTTGTCACCCCCCCATCACACCCCCCTTGTCACCCCCCTTGTCACCTCCCCATCAACCCCCCCTTGTCACCTCCCCCATCACCCCCCCATTGTCCCCCCTTGTCCCCCCACCCCCATCCCCCCCATCACCCCCCCTTGTCACCCCCCTCAGCCCCCCCATTGTCCACCCCCTTGTCCCCCCACCCCCATCCCCCCCATCACCCCCCCCTTGTCACCCCCCTCAGCCCCCCCTTGTCACCCCCCTTGTCACCCCCACTTGTCCCCCCACCTTGTCACCCCCCATCCCCCCTTGTCACCCCCCATCACCCCCCTCGGGGTTCCCCGGGTGCCCCGGGGGGGATGGGGGGATGGGGGTGGGGGGAGGGTGTCCCTCATTAGCAGCTGCTGC
This sequence comes from Hypotaenidia okinawae, assembly GCA_027925045.1. Lineage (NCBI taxonomy): Eukaryota > Metazoa > Chordata > Aves > Gruiformes > Rallidae > Hypotaenidia > Hypotaenidia okinawae. Next base: position 539,557 of record BSDF01000037.1, read on the forward strand.
TAATGAACTGGAGGAGGGGGGAGGGCAAGGTCAGGGCAAAGGTCAAAGGTCAAGGTGGGTGCTGGGGGGGACACCGAACCCCCACAAGTGGCCGGAGCTGGGGGGTGGGGGTGGGGGTGGGTGTCTGGGTGTCCCCCCACCCCCCAGGTCACACATCTGGGGTCAGGGGCACCCATGGGACCCCCTCCCCCCCCCAAAATTCAGCACACACCCCCCCCAGCACCCCCCCAACCTCCCCACCCCCAATCCCCACCCCCCCACCCCCAATCCCTCATCACTCCCCCCACCCTCCATCCCCCCATCCCCCCCATCACCCCCCCACCCATCCCCCACCCCCCTCCTCCCCCCACCCCCATCCCCATCACCCCCCCACCCCCATCACCCCCATCACCCCCCCACCCCCATCACCCCCATCACCCCCCCACCCCCCTCCATTCCCCCCCCATCCCCACCCCCCATCCCCCCCAATCCCTCATCACCCCCCCTACCCCCCATCTCCCCCATCCCCCCTCCTCCATCCCCCCAATCCCTCATCACCCCCCCCCCCCCCCATCTCCCCCATCACCCCCATCCCCCTCACCCCCATCACACCCCCCTCCATCCTCCCCATTCCCCCCCCACTCCCCCTCCTCATTCCCCCCTCCTCATTCCCCCCTCCATCCCCCATCCCCCCACTCCCCCATCTCCCCCATCACCCCCCCTTCATCCCCCATCCCCCCCACTCCCCCATCTCCCCCTCCTTATTCCCTCCTCCATCCCCCCCCATCCCCCCACCCCCATCATCTCCCTCATCACCCCCCTCCTCCATCCCCCCAATCCCTCATCAGCCCCCCCACCCCCCATCCCCCACACTCCCCATTCCCCCCCATCCCCCCCAACTCCCCCTCCTCATTCCCCCCTCCATCCCCCATCCCCCCACTCCCCCTTCTCCCCCATCACCCCCCACCCCCCATCACCCCCATCACCCCCCACCCCCATCACCCCCCACTCCCCCATCACCCCCCTTCCCCTCCCCCCACTTTGGGGCTCCCCCAGACACAGAAATGGCGCCCCATCCCCCCCATATCCCCCCTCCCCCCACCCCCATTCCCCACCCCACACCCACCCCCCACCCCGGAGCTGAGGCCGGACGCACTCGTGTCACAGGTGACGATCTCTGTGGACGGCATCCTGACCCCCCATCCCCCATCACACCCCCTCCATCCCCCCCATCCCCATCCCCCCTCCACCCCCCCATCCCCCCACCCCCCATCACTCCTTCTCCATCCCCACCCCCCATCCCCCACCCCCATCACCCCCCCAACCCCCCATCTCCCCCATCCCCCCCTCCTCCATCCCCCCAATCCCTCATCACCCCCCCACCCCCCATCTCCCCCATCACCCCCCCATCCCCCTCACCCCCATCACACCCCCCTCCATCCTCCCCATTCCCCCCCACTCCCCCTCCTCATTCCCCCCTCCTCATTCCCCCCTTCATCCCCCATCCCCCCCACTCCCCCATCTCCCCCTCCTCATTCCCTCCTCCATCCCCCCCATCCCCCCACCCCCATCATCTCCCCCATCACCCCCCTCCTCCATCCCCCCAATCCCTCATCAGCCCCCCACCCCCCATCCCCCACACTCCCCATTCCCCCCATCCCCCCAACTCCCCCCTCCTCCCCCCATCCCCCCCACTCCCCCTTCTCCCCCATCACCCCCCACCCCCCATCACCCCCATCACCCCCCACTCCCCCATCACCCCCCTTCCCCTCCCCCCCACTTTGGGGCTCCCCCAGACACAGAAATGGCGCCCCATCCCCCCCATATCCCCCCTCCCCCCACCCCCATTCCCCACCCCACACCCACCCCCCACCCCGGAGCTGAGGCCGGACGCACTCGTGTCACAGGTGACGATCTCTGTGGACGGCATCCTGACCACCACGGGCTACACCCAGGAGGACTACACCATGCTGGGCTCCGACGACTTCTTCTACGTGGGGGGGTCCCCCAACACCGCCGACCTGCCCGGCTCCCCCGTCAGCAACAACTTCATGGGCTGCCTGAAGGACGTGAGCTGGGGGGGGGACGGGGGAAGGGGGGATGGGGGGGGAATAAGGGGATGGGGGGAGGATGGGGGGAAGGGGGGGGATGGGGGGAAGGGAGGGTGGGGGGATTAAGGGGATGGGGGGAGGATGGGGGGAGGGGGGAGGATGGGGGGGAGGGAGGGTGGGGGGATGGGGATGGGGGGGATGGGGGAAGGGGGGGGGTGGAATATAAGGGGATGGGGAGAGGATGGGGGGGAGGGGGAGGATGGGGGGAGGGGGGTGGGGGGAATATAAGGGGATGGGGGGGGGGGATGGGGGGAGGGGAGGGGATGGGGGTGGGGAGAGGATGGGGGGGAGGGGAGGGGGGGGATGGGGAGGGGGGAGGGTGGGGGATAAGGGGGGGGGGGGATGGGGAAGGGGAGGGGGTGGGATGGGGGAGGGGGGGGAGGGATGGGGGGGAAGGGGGGGAGGATGGGGGGAAGGGGGAGGGTGGGGGGAATATAAGGGTATGGAGGGGTCAGGATGGGGGGGGGTCCATGGAGATTGTCACTTGTGAGATGAGTGTGTCCGGCCTCAGCTTGGGGGCCCCTCAAGGCCCCCTAACCTCCTCTAACCCCACCAATCCCCCTCCAACCCCCCAACCCCCCAAAACCCCCTCTAACCCCCCCAATCCCCCCAAAACCCCCTCTAACCCCCCAAAACTCCCTCCAACCCCCCCAATACCCCTCCAACCCCCTAACCCCCCAAAACCCCCTCTAACCCCCCCAAACCCCTCTAACCCCCCTCTAACCCCCCAATCCCCCTCTAACCCCCTCTAACCCCCCAAAACCCCCCCAACCCCCAATATCCCCCCAAAACCCCCTCTAACCCCCTCAATACCCCCTATAACCCCCAATCCCCCCTCTAACCCCCCAATACCCCCCAAAACCCCCCTAACCCCCCAATATCCCCCAAAACCCTCTCTAACCCCCTCAATACCCCCTCTAACCCCCAATCCCCCCTCTAACCCCCCAATACCCCCCAAAACCTCCCCTAACCCCCCAATATCCCCCAAAACCCCCTCTAACCCCCCAATCCCCCCTCTAACCCCCTCTAACCCCCCCAATCCCCCCTCTAACCCCCCAATACCCCCCCAATACCCCCTCCAACCACCCCAACCCCCCAAAACCCCCTCTAACCCCCCCAATACCCCCTCCAACCCCCCCAACCCCCCCAAAACCCCCTCTAACCCCCCAAACCCCTCTAACCCCCTCTAACCCCCCAATCCCCCTCTAACCCCCTCTAACCCCCCCAAAAACCCCCCAACCCCCCAATATCCCCCCAAAACCCCCTCTAACCCCCTCAATACCCCCTCTAACCCCCCAATATCCCCTCAAAACCCCCTCTAACCCCCAATCCCCCTCTAACCCCCTCTAACCCCCCAATCCCCCTCTAACCCCCCAATACCCCCCAATACCCCCTCCAACCACCCCAACCCCCCAAAACCCCCTCTAACCCCCCCAATACCCCTCCAACCCCCCAACCCCCCCAAAACCCCCTCTAACCCCCCAATCCCCCTCTAACCCCCTCTAACCCCCCCAAAAACCCCCCCAACCCCCCAATATCCCCCCAAAACCCCCTCTAACCCCCTCAATACCCCCTCTAACCCCCCAATATCCCCCCAAAACCCCCTCTAACCCCCAATCCCCCTCTAACCCCCTCTAACCCCCCAAAACCCCCCCAACCCCCCAATATCCCCCCAAAACCCCCTCTAACCCCCTCAATACCCCCTCTAACCCCCCAATATCCCCCAAAACCCCCTCTAACCCCCCAATCCCCCCTCTAACCCCTTCTAACCCCCCAATCCCCCCTCTAACCCCCCAATACCCCCCAAAACCCCCCTAACCCCCCTGTCCCCCCCCCCCAAAGGTGGTATACAAGAACAACGACTTCAAGCTGGAGCTGTCCCGCCTGGCCCAGGAGGGTGACGGCCGCATCACCCTGCACGGGGCCCTGCTCTTCCGCTGCCAGCCCGTCCCGGCCCCGGAGCCCGTCACCTTCACCTCCCCTCGGGCCTACCTGGCCCTGCCGCCATGGCCGCCCGCCCGAGCCGGCTCCGTCTCCCTGGACTTCCGCACCACCGAGCCCAACGGGCTGCTGCTCTTCGGCCAGGGCCGGCCACGGGCTGGAGGAGGAGGAGGAGGAGGAGGGGGTGCGGGGGGCTCCTGGCGCCCCCTTTCCTGGCCCTGGAGCTCTTGGATGGGCACCTCTACCTGCTGCTGCACATGGGGGGCCGAGGAGCAGGCCTCAAGGTGCGGGCCAGCGCCCGCAAGGTCACCGACGGGGAGTGGTGCCACGTCGACGTGCAGAGGGACGGGCGCAAGGGTGAGGGGGGTGTGCAAGGGGGGGTGGGGGTGCAAGGGGGTGGGGGTGCGAGGGAAGGGTGGGGGTAAGGGTGCGAGGGCGTTTGGCCGTGTATATGTGAGGGTGGGTGTGCAAGGAGGTGTGTAAGGGGTGTGTAAGGAGGGATTTTGGGTGTGTAGGGGGTGTGTAGGGGTGTATGGGTGTGTAAGGGGGTGTAAAGAGGGGTTTTGGGTGTGTAAGGGGTGTGTAAATGGGTATAAGGGCGTGTGTGGGCCTGTAAGGGTGTGTAAGGGGAGTCATGGGTGTGTAAGGGGTGTGTAAGGGGTGTGTGGGCCTGTAAGGTTCTGTCAGGGGGGTTTTGGGTGTGTAAGGGGTGTGTAAGGGGTGTGTAAGGGGTGTGTGAGGCCTGGGTGCTGTCAGGGGCTTGGGTGAAGGGTGTGTAAGGGGGGATGTGGGCCTGTGGGTGTGTGGAAGGGAGTGTGCAAGGGGCTGGGGGAGGAGCAGGCCTCAAGGTGCGGGCCTTGGGCTTGCACATTCGGGGGGCCTTGCACACTTGGTGTTTGCACACTCGGGGGGGTTGCACACTTGGGGTTTGCACACTCAGGGAGATTGCACACTCAGGGGGGTTGTACACTTAGGGGGGCCTTGCACACTTGGTGTTTGCACACTCAGAGGGGTTTGCACACTCAGGGGGTTGCACACTTGGGGTTTGCACACTCAGGTGGGCTTGCACACTCAGGGGGGCCTTGCACACTCAGGGTGTGTATGTGTGTGTGTGTTGCACACTCAGGGCACCCCTTGCACCCTCCCCCCTCTCCCCAGGTTCGGTGTCGGTGAACAGCCGCAGCACCCCGTTCCTGGCAGCCGCCGGGGGGTTGCGGGGGTTCCGAACCGGGGGGTCCGAAGACAACGACGTGCTGGACCTGGAGGCCGAGCTTTACCTGGGGGGGTCCCCGAAATGCGCCAGGGGCCCCCCTGCCCCCCGAAATCTGGACCCCTTTCCTACGCTACGGCTACGTGGGCTGCGTGCGGGACCTGTTCCTGGACGGGCGCAGCCTGGACGTGCGGCGCTTGGCCCAGGACCAAGGGGGGGAAAGGGGGGGTCTCCCCTCACCCCGAGGAAGCCTCCGAATTTGGGGGGGGTAGGAAGCCGGGGGGTCACCCCGTTCTGTAACCGGGACCCCCCCGGCACTGCGCCAGCTCTCCCTGCCGGAACGGGGGGTCTGTCGGGAAGGGTGGAACCGCTTCGTCTGCGACTGTCTGGGCACCGGTCACCTGGGACCCCGCTGTGAGACAGGTGGGTGACAACTACACCCCCACCACCACACACACCCCCTCCTCCTGCACCCCAGAATTGACACTGCCACCCCTGGATGCACACAACCCCCCCCCCCCCCAAAAAGAAGGCATCCCTGAACACAGCCGCTGCACCCCAAAATACAGCTGAGCTGGGGAGCAAAGGACAGCCCTACACCCCAAAATACACCCGACCCGGGGAGCAAAGGACAGCCCTACACCCCCAAAATACAACCCTTGCACCCCCAAAATACACCCGACCCGGGGAGCAAAGGACAGCCCTGAACCCCAAAATACAACCCTTGCACCCCCAAAATACACCCGACCCGGGGAGCAAAGGACAACCCCTGAACCCCAAAATACACCCGAGCTGGGGAGCAAAATACAGCCCTGCACCCCAAAATGCAACCCTGCACCCCCAAAATACACCCGACCCGGGGAGCAAAGGACAGCCCTACACCCCAAAATACATCCGAGCTGGGGAGCAAAGTACAGCCCTGCACCCCAAAATACAACCCCTGCACCCCTGAAATACACCCAACCTGGGGAGCAAAGTACACCCCTGCACCCCAAAATACACCCGACCTGGGGAGCAAAATACAACCCCTGCACCCCAAAATACACCCAACCTGGAGACAAAGATACACCCACTCTGCACCCCAAAATACACCCAACCTGGAGACCAGAATACAGCCCTGCACCCCAAAATACAACCCCTGCACCCCTGAAATACACCTGACCTGGGGAGCAAAATACAGCCCTGCACCCCAAAATACACCCGAGCTAGGAGCCAAAATACAGCCCTGCACCCCAAAATGCAACCCCTGCACCCCGAAGTACCCAACCTGGAGACGCAAAATACAACCCCTGCACCCCAAAATACAACCGACCTGGAGACCAAGATACACCCAAACTGGAGACCAGAATACACCCCTGCACCCCAAAATACACCCGACCTGGAGACCAGAACACAGCTCCTGCACCCCTGACATACACCCGACCTGGGGAGCAAAATACAGCCCTGCACCCCAAAATGCAACCCCTGCACCCCAAAATACACCCAACCTGGAGCCCAAAATACCACTGCTGCACCTCAAAACACAACCCCTGAACCCCAAAATACCACCCCTGGACTCCAAAAAACACCCCCGCACCCCAAAAAACCACCCCTGGACCTCAAAATACCACCCCTGTACCCTAAAATACACCCATGCTGGACCCCAAAATACACCCACGGGGTGGGGGTGACCAGGGTGTCCCAAGATGTTTGGGAGGGGGTTAGGGTGACCCCAGGTCCCTGTATCACTCAGCGCTGAGTGTCCCTAGGGAGATGTGATGGGTGGGGGAGGGGGTGGATATTGGGGTGTCCCCCAAACCCGGCTCAGGGGTGTCCTGGGAGTCCCCAAGATGTCTGGGGGGTTCTAGGGTGACTCCAAGATATCTGGGGGTTCCAGGGTGACCCCATGGTCCCTGTATCACTTCAGCGCTGAGCATCCCTGGGGATGTTGGTACCCAGGGGGATGCGATGGGTGGAGGATGAGGAGGGTGATGGAGGATATTGGGGTGCCCCCCCAAACCCGGGTCAGGGGTGATATGAGGGTTCCTAGGATGTTTTGGGAGGGGGTTCTAGGGGTGACCCCAAGGTGTCTGGGGGGGTTCTAGGGGTGACCCCTGGTCCCTGTATCACTTCAGGGCTGAGCATCCCCTGGGGACCGACATCCCCAGGGGGGATGCGATGGGTGGGGGATGAGGGGGGTGATGGAGGATATTGGGGTGCCCCCCCAAACCCGGGTCGGGGGTGACCAGGAGGGTCCCCAAGACTTTTGGGGGAGTTCTAGGGGTGACCCCAAGGTGTCTGGGGGGTGTAGGGGTGATGCCTGTATCACTTTAGGGCTGAGCATCCCCGGGGATGTTGGTACCCAGGGGGGATGCGATGGGTGGGGAATGAGGGGGTGGATATTGGGGTGCCTCCCCCAAACCCGGGTCGGGGGTGTCCTGGGGGGTCCCCAGGGTGCCTGGGGGGTTTCTAGGGGTGACCCCAAGATGTCTGGGCGGGGTTCAAGGGCTGACCCCATGGTCCCTGTATCACTTCAGGGCTGAGCATCCCCGGGGATGTCGGTCCCCAGGGGGGATGCGATGGGTGGAGGATGAGGAGGGTGATGGAGGATATTGGGGTGCCCCCCCCTCTTTCTCACTGACCCCCCCTACCCCCGCAGAGGCGGCGGTGCTGAGCTATGACGGCAGCATGTACCTGAAGGTGCTGGTGCCGGGGGCGGCGCAGACGGAGGCGGAGGACGTGGCGCTGCGCTTCATGTCCCCCCGAGCCTTCGGCCTCATCCTCGCCACCACCTCCCGCCACTCGGCCGACTCCCTGCGCCTCGAGCTGGACGGGGGGCGCCTCCGCCTCACGCTCAACCTGGGTGAGCACAAGGAACCCCCAAAATCCAGGGGAGGGGGGTGTGTGTGTGTGTCATCCCGGGAACCCCACCCCCTGAACCCCCAAATTGGGTATAACCCCCTCCCCCCGACCCCCAGAAATGGGGGGCAGCATCGTCCCACCCCCCCAAATCAGGGGGGCAGCATCATCACTGTAACCCCCAAATCCAGGGGAGGGGGTGTCCTCCCTGTAACCCCACCCCCTGAACCCCCAAATTGGGTATAATCCCCCCCCACGACCGCCAGAAATGGGGGGCAGCATCGTCCCTGTAACCCCCAAATCGGGGGGCAGCATCCTCCCTGTAACCCCCAAATTGGGGGGCAGCATCATCACTGTGACCCCAAAATCCAGGGAGGGGGTGTCCTCCCGGTAACCCCACCCCCTGAACCCCCAAATTGGGTATAAACCCCCCCCCGACCCCCAGAAATGGGGGGCAGCATCGTCTCACCCCCCAAATCAGGGGGGCAGCATCCCCCCTATAACCCCCCCCCAACCCCCAAATTGGGGGGGCAGCATCCCCCCTATAACCCCCCCACCCCAAATGAGACTCCACCCCCCAACCCCCAGATTTGGGGAGGGGGGCAAATCTGGGGGGGTCCCCCTGAGTGGGTCCAGGGAGGAGGGGATGGAACCGGGGTGATGCTGCCCCCCCCCCCAAACCATGCTGAGCCCCCCCCCAAGTGATGCTGACACCCCCCCATGATGCTGGAGCCCCCCAAATGATTCTGACCCCCCCAAACTGACGCTGACCCCCACATGATGCTGACCCCCCAATATGATGCTGACCCCCAAACTAATGCTGACCCCCCCAATATGATGCTGACCCCCCACCCATGATGCTGGACCCCCCCCCAAACTGACTCTGACCCCCCCCAAACGATGCTGCCCCCCCCCGCTCCCCCTCCCCCCCGCGTTGCATGTGACCCCCCCAACCCCGACTCGGTTCTGGTGACCCCCAACCCCCCCCTCCAAGTGGCACCCCCCCCCCAATTGGTGCCCCCAAACCAGGGGTTCCCCCCCCTCCCCAAATCCCCCCCTGAGACCCCCAAAACCGAGGGGGTGTCACCAGAACCGACTCCCCCCTCCCCCCATCCCCCCTCCCCCCGGGTTTGGAGCCTTCACGACCCCCCGCTACCATTTTGGGGTACGGTGCCGGGACCCCCCAGAGGGGTGGGCTGGGGACCCCCCATGGGGCTGCGGGGGCTCTGTGGGGCTGGGGACCCCCCGCGTGGGATTGGGGTGACACGCCCCCCCCAAAGGGATTGGGGTGTGTGTCCCCCCCATGAGATTTGGGGACCCCCCCATGAGATTGGGGTGACCCCCCAGGGTTGGGGACCCCCAGGGTTGGGGTGACCCCCCCATGGCATTGGGGAACCCCCCAGGGGATTGGGGTGACCCCCCCCAGGGGATTTGGGACCCCCATGGGCTTGGAGACCCCCCATGGGGGATTTGGGGACCCCCCTCAGGGTTGGGGACCCCCCCCCCATGGGGATTGAGGACCTCCCCACGGGATTGGGGCCCCCCCATGGGATTGGGGTCCCCCCCCAGAGTTGGGGGTACCCCCAGGGTTGGGGTGACTCCCCCCATGAGATTTGGGGACCCCTCCCATGGGGTTTGGGGACCCCCCCGCAGCCCCCCACATTGGGGGTCCCGGATCGTGCCCCCCGCGCCCCGCAGCGGTTGATGGGGGGCCCAGCCCTGGGGTACCCGAACCCCCCGGGACCCCCCGGGACCCCCGGGCTGGGCCCTGGCCGGGACCCCCAGCGAGGTGCCTGTTCCCTGACACCCCCCAGCCCCTCCCAGTCCCTCCCAGTCCCATCCCAGCCCCATCTCACCCCCTCCCAATCCCTCCCAGTCCCCTCCCAGTCCCCACCCAGTCCCATCTCACCCCCTCCCAGTCCCTCCCAGTCCCCCCAGCCCCATCTCACCCCCTCCCAGTCCCTCCCAGTCCCCACCCAGTCCCATCTCACCCCCTCCCAGTCCCTCCCAGTCCCCCCAGCCCCATCTCACCCCCTCCCAGTACCTCCCAGTACCTCCCAGCCTCATCTCACCCCCTCCTAGTCCCCTCCCAGTCCCTCCCCGTCCCCTCCAGTCTCCCCCCTTCCTCCCCAGCCCCCCCATTACCCCTCCCCCCCTTCCCTGGCACCTCGCGCCGGCCCCCCTGTCCCCGGGGCGCTGGGTGCCGGGGGTGCAGGGCCTGACCCCCCTCTCTCTCTCTCCCCAGACTGCGTGCGCGTGGGCTGCGCCCCCAGTAAGTGACACCCCCCCAGCCCCCAGACCCACAGGGCCTGACCCCCCCCAGCCCCATAGCACCCATAGGGCCTGACCCCCCCAGACCCACAGCACCCACAGGGCCTGACCCCCCCCATAGCACCCATAGGGCCTGACCCCCCACAGGGCCTGACCCCCCCCATAGCACCCATAGGGCCTGACCCCCCACAGGGCCTGACCCCCCCGTAGCACCCATAGGGCCTGGCCCCCCACAGGGCCTGACCCCCCCCATAGCACCCATAGGGCCTGACCCCCCACAGGGCCTGACCCCCCGTAGCACCCACAGGGCCTGACCCCCCCATAGCACCCATAGGGCCTGACCCCCACAGGGCCTGACCCCTCCCAGCCCCATAGCACCCATAGGGCCTGACGCCCCCCAGCCCCCAGCCCCATAGCACCCATAGGGCCTGACCCCCCATAGGGCCTGACCCCCCTCCCAGCCCCATAGCACCCATAGGGCCTGACCCCCCACGGGGCCTGACCCCCCATAGGGCCTGACCCCCCCTCCCAGCCCCATAGCACCCATAGGGCCTGACCCCCCATAGGGCCTGACCGCCCATAGCACCCACAGGGCCTGACGCCCCCCAGCCCCCAGCCCCAGAGCACCCATAGGGCCTGACCCCCCACAGGGCCTGACCCCCCCAGCCCCATAGCACCCATAGGGCCTGACCCCCCACAGGGCCTGACCCCCCCCACAGCACCCATAGGCCTGACCCCCCCAGCCCCCCTAGGCCCTGCCCCCAGGTCCCTGGTGCTGACACTCAGGGCACACCCGTGTGCAGCCGTGTGCGGGTGTGCGCAGCCCCCGCATGGCCCCTCCCCCACAGCCCCAGCGGTGTGAGTGTGAGTGTGTCAGTGTGAGTGTGAGAGTGTGTGTGAGTGTGAGTGTGAGTGTGAGTGTGAGTGTGAATGTCAGTGTGAGTGTGAGTGTGTGTGAGTGTCAGTGTCAGTGTCAGTGTCAGTGTGTGAGTGTGAGTGTGTGTCAGTGTGAGTGTGTGAGTGTCAATGTGAGTGTGGCGTGTCAGTGTGAGTGTGTGTGAGTGTGAGTGTGTCAGTGTGGTGTCAGTGTCAGTGTGTGAGTGTGAGTGTGAGTGTGTGTCAGTGTGTCAGTGTGAGTGTGTGAGTGTCAATGTGAGTGTGGGTGTCAGTGTGAGTGTGTGTGAGTGTGAGTGTGAGTGTGAGTGTGAGTGTCAGTGTCAGTGTGTGAGTGTGAGTGTGAGTGTGTGTCAGTGTGTCAGTGTGAGTGTGTGAGTGTCAATGTGAGTGTGTCAGTGTATGTGTGAGTGTGAGTGTCAGTGTGAGTGTCAGTGTGAGTGTGAGTGTCAGTGTCAGTGTGTGAGTGTGAGTGTGTGAGTGTCAATGTCAGTGTGAGTGTCAGTGTGAGTGTGAGTGTGAGTGTGAGTGTGTCTGTGTCTCCGTGTGTGAGTGTGAGTGTTGGTGTGGGTGTGGCTGTCATGACATGTCAGTGTGTCAGTGTGTTGGTGTCTCAGTGTCATGGGGTGTTGGGGTGTCGGGGTGTTGTTGGGGTGTCAGGGTGTTGGAGTGTTGTGCCGTGTCACGCTGTGTCACACCCTGTCGTGCCCTGTCACGCTGTGTCACGCTGTGTCATGCCGTGCCATGTCAGTGCCATGTCATGCCATGTGCCATGTCGCGCCGTGTCGTGCCATGTCGGGCCATGTCGCCGTGTCATGCCATGCCCTGTCGCGCCCTATCGCGTCATGTCGCGCCCTATCGCGCCGTGTCGCGCCCTATCGCGCCGTGTCGCGCCCTATCGCGCCGTGTCGCGCCCTATCGCGTCACGTGTCGCGCCGTGTGGCGGTGCCGAGCGTGCGCGTGCCCCCTCAGGTAAGGGTCCCGAGACGCTGGTGGCCGGGCAGCGGCTGGATGACAACGAGTGGCACACGGTGCGCGTGCTGCGGCGGGGGCGGAGCCTCCAGCTCTCCGTCGACAACGTCACCGTCGAAGGTAGCGGGGGGGGGGGGGGGGGGGGGGGGGAGGGCTCAGCACCACAGGGTGGGGGGCTGGGGACCGGGGGGGGTCGGGATTAGGGGGGTGGGGGGCTCAGCACCGGGGGGGGCTCAGGACCTGGGGGACGTGGGTCCCTGCCCCATGGGGATGTGGGTCCCAGCCCCATGAGGACAGGGATGCTCAGGACCAGGGGCATGTGGGTCCCAGCCCCATGGGGCTGTGGGTGCTCAGGACCAGGGGGACATGGGGACAGGGATGCTCAGGACCAGGGGGATGTGGGTCCCAGCCCCATGGGGACAGGGATGCTCAGGACCATGGGGACATGGGGACAGGGATGCTCAGGGCCAGGGGGATGTGGGTCCCTGCCCCATGGGGATGTGGGTCCCAGCCCCATGGGGACAGGGATGCTCAGGACCATGGGGACAGGGATGCTCAGGACCAGGGGGATGTGGGTGCTCAGGACCAGGGGGATGTGGGTCCCAGCCCCATGGGGATGTGGGTCTCAGCCCCATGAGGACAGGGATGCTCAAGACCAGAGCACCCCAAAACAACTCCCTTCCATCCCCCCATCCCCCCACACCCCCAACTCACCCCCTACCCCCCTTTCCCCCCCAGGGCAGCTGTCTGGCTCCCACACCCGCCTGGAATTCCACAACATCGAGACGGGGATCGTGACGGAGCGCCGCTTCCTGGCCGTGGTCCCCTCGAATTTTTTGGGGCACCTCAGCGGGCTCCTCTTCAACGGGGTCCCTTACCTGGACCTCTGCAAGAACGGCGACATCAGCTCCTGCGAGCTCAACGCTCGCTTTGGCCGCAGGGACATCGTGGCCGACCCGGTGGCCTTCGGCGGGCGGGGGTCTTACGTGGCCCTGGCCACCCTCCAAGCCTACTCCTCCATGCACCTCTTCTTCCAGTTCAAGACCACCGCCCCCGACGGCCTCATCCTCTTCAACGGGGGCAACGGCAACGACTTCTTGGTGGTCGAGCTCGTGAAAGGGTGAGGGGGGGGGGGAAACACACCCTTCCCCTGGGGTGGGGGAGGGGGGGGTGGGGGGATGGGGGGTGGGGTAGCTTGGGGACAACTACCCCTTTCCCCCCAGCCATGGGGTCTCTGGGATCATGGATTCACCTTGGGAATATGGGGACCCTCGGAAAGCCCCATCCCATGGGGTCTTCAAGACCTGTGACCCCCTCCAGGACCCCCTGTGGGAATAAGGAGACCCCCTGAAAACCCCCCAGGACCCCCCCATGGGAATAAGGAGACCCCAGCCCCTCCTTGGGAATATGGGGACCCTCGGAAAGCCCCATCCCAGGGACCCCCAGGACCTCCGCGTGGGGCCTTCAAGACCTGTGACCCACTCCAGGACCCCCTGTGGGAATAAGGAGACCCCCTGAGAGAACCCTGGGACCCCCCCATGGGGTCTCCAGGACCATGGATTCACCTTGGGAACATGGGGACCCTCGGAAAGCCCCATCCCAGGGACCCCCAGGACCCCCCCATGGGGTTTCCAAGACCTGTGACCCCCTCCAGGTCCCCCTGTGGGAATAAGGAGACCCCCTGAAAACCCCCCAGGACCCCCCATGGGAATAAGGAGACCCCAGCCCCTCCTTGGGAATATGGGGACCCTTGGAAAGCCCCATCCCATGGGGTCTTCAAGACCTGTGACCCCCTCCAGGACCCCCTGTGGGAATAAGGAGACCCCCTGAAAACCCCCAGGACCCCCCCATGGGAATAAGGAGACCCCAGCCCCTCCTTGGGAACATGGGGACCCTCAGAAAGCCCCATCCCAGGGACCCCCAGGACCTCCCCATGGGGTTTTCAAGACCTGGGACCCCCTCCAGGACCCCCCATAGCCCCCCCACCCCCCATCTCCTCCCATCCCTCCCCACCCCCATCCCCTCCCATCCCCCCCACCACCCCCGCTCCCCCCTTCCCCCACCCCATCCCACTCCCCCCAAGCCCCCCTCCCCCATCACTTCCCACCCCCCATGCCCCCCCACCCCCATCTCCCCCCCATCCCCCCCACCCCCCACTCCCCCTTCCCCCCATCCCACTCTCCCCCTTTGCCCCCCACCCCCATCACTTCCCACCCCCACCCCCAGCCCCCCTCCCCATCACTTCCACCCCCACCCCCGGACCCCCCTACCCCATCTCCCCCATCTCCCCCCATCGCCCCACCCCCGCTCCCCCTTCCCCCCCATCCCACTCTTCCCCTAAGCCCCCCCTCCCCCATCACTTCCCACCCCCATCCCCCAGGACCCCCTACCCTCCCCACCCCCACGCCCCCGCTCCCCCTTCCCCCCATCCCACTCTTCCCCTTTGCCCCCCTCCCCATCACTTCCCACCCCCCCCCCTCGCTCCCCCTTCCCCCCCCCCACTCTCCCCTTTGCCCCCATCCCCCACCCCCACCCCCACCCCCATCCCCCCGCACCCCCCATCACCCCCACCCCCCGCTGCCCCCTTCCCCCCCCATCCCACTCTCCCCCTTTGCCCCCCCCCCCCATCACTTCCCACCCCCCACCCCCCACCCCCCATCCCCCCGCACCCCCATCACCCCCACCCCCCGCTGCCCCCTTCCCCCCCCCCATCCCACTCTCCCCCTTTGCCCCCCTCCCCCATCACCCCCACCCCCCGCTGCCCCCTTCCCCCCCCCATCCCACTCTCCCCCTTTGCCCCCCCCCCCATCACTTCCCACCCCCCGCTCCCCCCTTCCCCCCATCCCACTCTCCCCCTTTGCCCCCCCCCCCAGCTACATCCACTACGTGTTCGACCTGGGGGACGGCCCCTCCCTCATGAAGGGCAACTCGGAGCAGCCGCTGCACGACGGCCGCTGGCACGAGGTGGCGGTGGCGCGCGAGGGGGCGCCCTGCACGCGCTGCGGGTGGACGGTCGCCCCGTCACCCAGCACGGCCAGGGGGGCCGCAGCATGGACCTGAAGGGTAGGGGGAGGGGGGTGGGGGGGAGAGGGGGAGATGGGGGGATGGGGGATGGGGGAGATGGGGGGTGGGGGGATGGGGAGGATGGAGGGGAGAGGGAGATGGGGGGGATGGGGGGATGGATGGGGGGATGGGGGGAGATGGGGGTGGGAGGATGGGGGGAGAGAGGATGGGGGGGATGGGGGATGGAGGGAGATGGGGGGAGATGGGGGGATGGGGGTGGGGGGAGGGGGGATGGGGGGATGGGGGTGGGGAGATGGAGGGGAGAGGGGGATGGGGGTGGGGGGATGGAGGGGGTAGGGGGAAGGGGAAGATGAGGGGATGGGGGGATGGGGGGGGGGATGGGGGAGATGGGGGGGGAGGGGGGGGGATGAGGGGGGTGGGGGGAGGGGGATGGGGAGGATAGAGCTGTATATCAGGGTCCCCGCCCCCTGTGACCCCTATACCCCCCCCCCCAGGGGAGCTGTATATCGGGGTCCCCCCCCAGGGGAGCTGTATATCGGGGGTCCCCCCCCCAGGGGAGCTGTATATCGGGGTCCCAGCCCCCTGTGACCCCCTATCCCCCCCCCAGGGGAGCTGTATATCGGGGTCCCCCCCAGGGGAGCTGTATATCGGGGTCCCCGCCCCCTGTGACCCCTATACCCCCCCCCCCGAGGGGAGCTGTATATCGGGGGGTCCCCGCCCCCTGTGACCCCTATACCCCCCCCCCCAGGGGAGCTGTATATCGGGGGGTCCCCGCCCCCTGTGACCCCTATACCCCCCCCCCCAGGGGAGCTGTATATCGGGGGGTCCCCGCCCCCTGTGACCCCTATACCCCCCCCCCCCCAGGGGAGCTGTATATCGGGGGGTCCCCGCCCCCTGTGACCCCTATACCCCCCCCCCCCAGGGGAGCTGTATATCGGGGTCCCCCCCCAGGGGAGCTGTATATCGGGGTCCCAGCCCCCTGTGACCCCCTATCCCCCCCCCAGGGGAGCTGTATATCGGGGTCCCCCCCCAGGGGGAGCTGTATATCGGGGTCCCCGCCCCCTGTGACCCCTATACCCCCCCCCCCGAGGGGAGCTGTATATCGGGGGGTCCCCGCCCCCTGTGACCCCTATACCCCCCCCCCCCAGGGGAGCTGTATATCGGGGGGTCCCCGCCCCCTGTGACCCCTATACCCCCCCCCCCAGGGGAGCTGTATATCGGGGGGTCCCCGCCCCCTGTGACCCCTATACCCCCCCCCCCCAGGGGGAGCTGTATATCGGGGGGGTCCCCGCCCCCTGTGACCCCTATACCCCCCCCCCGCCCCCCCCAGGGGGAGCTGTATATCGGGGGGTCCCCGCCCCCTGTGACCCCTATACCCCCCCCCCCAGGGGAGCTGTATATCGGGGGGTCCCCGCCCCCTGTGACCCCTATACCCCCCCCCCCCAGGGGAGCTGTATATCGGGGGGTCCCCGCCCCCTGTGACCCCTATACCCCCCCCCCCAGGGGAGCTGTATATCGGGGTCCCCCCCAGGGGAGCTGTATATCGGGGTCCCCGCCCCCTGTGACCCCTATACCCCCCCCCCCAGGGGAGCTGTATATTGGGGTCTCCCACCCCAGGGGGAGCTGTATATCGGGGGGTCCCCGCCCCCTGTGACCCCTATACCCCCCCCCCCAGGGGAGCTGTATATCGGGGTCCCCCACCCCAGGGGAGCTGTATATCGGGGGGTCCCCGCCCCCTGTGACCCCTATACCCCCCCCCCCAGGGGAGCTGTATATCGGGGTCCCCGCCCCCTGTGACCCCTATACCCCCCCTTCCCCCAGGGGGAGCTGTATATCGGGGGGTCCCCGCCCCCTGTGACCCCCTATCCCCCCCCTTCCCCCAGGGGAGCTGTATATCGGGGGGTCCCCGCCCCCTGTGACCCCTATACCCCCCCCCCCAGGGGAGCTGTATATCGGGGTCCCCGCCCCCTGTGACCCCTATACCCCCCCCCCTGACCCCAGGGGGAGCTGTATATCGGGGGGTCCCCGCCCCCTGTGACCCCTATACCCCCCCCCCCAGGGGAGCTGTATATCGGGGGGTCCCCGCCCCCTGTGACCCCTATACCCCCCCCCCCAGGGGGAGCTGTATATCGGGGGGTCCCCGCCCCCTGTGACCCCTATACCCCCCCCCCCAGGGGAGCTGTATATCGGGGTCCCCCTCCAGGGGAGCTGTATATCGGGGGGTCCCCGCCCCCTGTGACCCCTATACCCCCCCCCCCAGGGGAGCTGTATATCGGGGGCGCCCCCCCGGCGCTGCTGGCGCGGCTGCCCCGGCTGGTGGCGTCCCGGGCCGGGTTCCGGGGCTGCGTCGCCTCCCTGGACCTGAACGGGCGCCTGCCCGACCTGCTGGGGGACGCGCTGGGCAGAGCCGGCACCGTGCGCAGGGGCTGCGACGGTGAGGGGGGGGATGGGGGGGGGGGGGGGTGGGGGGGAGGGGGATGGGGGAGAGGGGGGATGGGGGAGGGGGGATGGGGAATGGGGGGATGGGGGGAGAGGGGGGATGGGGGGGCAGGGAGGGGGATGGGGGGAGAGGGGGATGGGGGCAGGGGATGGGGAGGGGGGGGGGGAATGGGGGGATGGGGGGAGAGGGGGGATGGGGGGCAGGGGGGGATGGGGGGGAGGATGGGGGGATGGGGGATGGGGGGGAGGGGGAGGTGGGGGGGTGGGGGGGGGGGGGGGGGGGAGAGGGGGAATGGGGGTGAAGGGAGGGGGGAGGGGGGAGGAGGGAGGGGAGTGGGGGGATGGGGGGAGGGGGGTGAAAGGGGGATGGCAGGGGATGGGTGGCAGGGGGGAGGGAGGGAGGGAGGGAGGGGGGTGAGGGGGGGGATGGGGGTGAAGGGAGGCTGACACCTGACACACACACACACTGAGAGGTGACCCCCAGGTGACAGGCACAGGTGTGAGCCCATGTCCCTGTCCCTCCCCCTCTCCTCTCTCCCCTCTCCCCTGCCCCTCTCCCCTCTCCCCGTCCCTCTCCCCTCTCCCCTCTCCCCTCTCCCCTCTCCCCTCTCCCCTCTCCCCTCTCCCCTCTCCCCTCTCCCCTGCCCCTCTCCCCTCTCCCCTCTCCCCTCTCCCCTCTCCCCTCTCCCCTCTCCCCTCTCCCCTCTCCCCTCTCCCCTCTCCCCTCTCCCCTGCCCCTCTCCCCTCTCCCTGTCCCTCTCCCCTGTCCCTCTCCCCTGTCCCTCTCCCCTCTCCCCTCTCCCCTCTCCCCTCTCCCCTGCCCCTCTCCCCGTCCTTCTCCCCTCTCCCCTCTCCCTGTCCCTCTCCCCTCTCCCCTCTCCCCTCCCTGCCCCTCTCCCCTGTCCCTCTCCCCTCTCCCCTCTCCCCTCTCCCCTCTCCCCTCTCCCCTCTCCCCTCTCCCCTCTCCCCTCTCCCCTCTCCCCTCTCCCTCTCCCTGCCCCTCTCCCTGTCCCTCTCCCCTGCCCCTCTCCCCTCTCCCCGTGCCCAGGCCCCAGCACGACGTGCGCCGAGGACTCGTGCGCTCACCAGGGCGTGTGTCTGCAGCAGTGGGACGGCTTCACCTGCGACTGCAGCATGACGGCCTTCCGCGGGCACGCCTGCGCCCAGCGTGAGTGTGCAAGGGGCCCTGAGTGTGCAAGGGGCGTGCAAGGGCCTTCCGCGGGCACGCCTGCGCCCAGCGTGAGTGTGCAAGGGGCCCTGAGTGTGCAAGGGGCGTGCAAGGGCCTTCCGCGGGCACGCCTGCGCCCAGCGTGAGTGTGCAAGGGTGTGAGTGTGCAAGGGGCGTGCAAGGGCCTTCCGCGGGCACGCCTGCGCCCAGCGTGAGTGTGCAAGGGGCCCTGAGTGTGCAAGGGGCGTGCAAGGGCCTTCCGCGGGCACGCCTGCGCCCAGCGTGAGTGTGCAAGGGTGTGAGTGTGCAAGGGGCGTGCAAGGGCCTTCCGCGGGCACGCCTGCGCCCAGCGTGAGTGTGCAAGGGGCCCTGAGTGTGCAAGGGGCGTGCAAGGGCCTTCCGCGGGCACGCCTGCGCCCAGCGTGAGTGTGCAAGGGTGTGAGTGTGCAAGGGGCGTGCAAGGGCCTTCCGCGGGCACGCCTGCGCCCAGCGTGAGTGTGCAAGGGGCCCTGAGTGTGCAAGGGGCGTGCAAGGGCCTTCCGCGGGCACGCCTGCGCCCAGCGTGAGTGTGCAAGGGTGTGAGTGTGCAAGGGGCGTGCAAGGGGCGTGCAAGGGCCTTCCGCGGGCACGCCTGCGCCCAGCGTGAGTGTGCAAGGGTGTGAGTGTGCAAGGGGCGTGCAAGGGCCTTCCGCGGGCACGCCTGCGCCCAGCGTGAGTGTGCAAGGGGCCCTGAGTGTGCAAGGGGCGTGCAAGGGCCTTCCGCGGGCACGCCTGCGCCCAGCGTGAGTGTGCAAGGGGCCCTGAGTGTGCAAGGGGCGTGCAAGGGCCTTCCGCGGGCACGCCTGCGCCCAGCGTGAGTGTGCAAGGGGCCCTGAGTGTGCAAGGGGCGTGCAAGGCCTCCGCGGGCCGCCTGCGCAGCGTGAGGTGCGAGGGGCCTGGGTGCGGGGCGTGCAAGGGCGTGCAAGCCTCGCGGGCACCTGCGCCCAGCGTGAGTGTGCAAGGGGCCCTGAGTGTGCAAGGGGCGTGCAAGGGGCGTGCAAGGGGCGTGCAAGGGCCTTCCGCGGGCACGCCTGCGCCCAGCGTGAGTGTGCAAGGGTGTGAGTGTGCAAGGGGCCTATAGGTCCCTGTGGGTCTCTATAGGTCCCGGTGGGGCTCTATGTGTCCCAGAGGGTCTCTCTGGGTCCTGGCAGGTCTCTATAGGTCTCTATGGGGCCCTATAGATCTCTATGGGACCCCTATATGTCTCTAGGGGCCCTGGCAGGTCTCTGTAGGTCTCTATGGGGATCTATAGGTCTCCCTGGGTCTCCCTGGGGTCTTTATAGGGCTCTATAGGTCTCTATAGGTCCTGCTGGGTCTCTGTGGGTCTCTATAAGTCTCTGGGTCTTTATAGGGCTCTATAGGTCTCTCTGGGTCTCTCTAGGTCTCTATAGGTCCCAGCCAGTCTCTGTAGGGGTCTCTATAGGGTCTCTATAGGGTCTCTATAGGGCTCTGTGGTCCCAGTGGGTCTTTGTAGGTCTCTCTGGGGCTCTGTAGGTCCTTATGGGGCTCTGGGGGTCCTGGTGGGGTCTCTGAGAGGTCTCTATGGGTGTCTATAGGTCTATAGGTCTCTATAGGTGTCTGTGGGTATCTATGGGTCTCTATGGGTCTCTATATGTCTCTATAGGTGTCTATGGGTGTCTATAGGTCTCTATATGTCTCTATGGGTGTCTATGGGTGTCTATAGGTCTCTGTGGGTCTCTATAGGTGTCTGTGGGTCTCTATGGGGTGTCTATAGGTGTCTATGGGTCTCTATGGGTGTCTGGGTCTCTATAGGTCTCTATAAGTGTCTATGGGTGTTTATGGGTCTCTATAGGTGTCTGTGGGTCTCTATGGGGTGTCTATAGGTGTCTATGGGTCTCTACTGGGTGTCTGGGTCTCTATAGGTCTCTATAAGTGTCTATGGGTGTTTATGGGTCTCTATAGGTGTCTGTGGGTCTCTATAGGTGTCTGTGGGGTCTCTACTGTGGGGTCTCTATAGGTCTCTATAGGTGTCTATGGGTGTCTATGGGTGTCTATAGGTCTCTGTGGGTCTCTATGGGGTGCCTATAGGTGTCTATAGGTCTCTATGGGGTCTCTATAGGTCTCTATAGGTCTCTGTGGGTCTCTATGGGGTGTCTATAGGTGCCTATAGGTGTCTATAGGTCTCTATGGGGTCTCTATAGGTCTCTATAGGTGTCTGTGGGTCTCTATAGGTGTCTATAGGTGTCTATAGGTGTCTATGGGGTCTCTATAGGTCTCTATAGGTCTCTGTGGGTCTCTATGGGGTGTCTATAGGTGCCTATAGGTGTCTATAGGTCCCTGTGGGTCCCCCCGGGGCTCCCCCTTGGGTTCCCCTCCCCTCCCTCCCCCCTCCCTCCCCCTCCCTCCCTCTCCCCCAGGCCCTTCCCCCGCCCCCCTCCCCCACAGGCCCCTCCCCCCTCTCCCCTTCCCCCTCCCCCCACCTCCTCTCCCCAGGTCCCTCCCCCACCCCCCCCAAGCCCCACCCCACCTGCCCCTCCCCATCCCCCCCCATCCCCCCTCCCTCCCTCCCTCCCTCCCTCCCAGGCCCCTCCCCCTTCCCTCCCCCCCCGGTGGCCCCTCCCTCCCCCATCCCCCCCCCATCCCCCTCCCTCCCTCCCTCCCTCCCTCCCTCCCAGGCCCCTCCCCCCTTCCCTCCCCCCCCGGTGGCCCCCCTCCCTCCCCCATCCCCCCCCTCCCCCTCCCTCCCTCCCTCCCTCCCTCCCAGGTCCCTCCCCCTCCCCCATCCCCCCCCCCCCATCCCCCTCCCTCCCTCCCTCCCCAGGCCCCTCCCCCTTCCCTCCCCCCCGGTGGCCCCTCCCTCCCCCTCCCTCCCCCCCCTCTCCCTCCCCCGCCCCTCCCGCTGCAGCAGCCGCCGCCGCCGCCGCCGCCGCCGCCGCCGCCGCCCCCCCCCCCCCCCCCCCCCTGTTTCCCCCCCCCGCGCCCCACACCGCGCCCCACGGCACGCGCACGCCCGGAGACCCTCCCCAAAAGCAGCCGGAGACGCTCAAGGCCAGAGACGAACCCCCCCCCTCCCCCCATCCCCCCCCCCACCCAGAGCATCTTCACCCCCCCACCCCCCCCAACCTCAAACCCTCATCCCGGGACCCCCCCCCCAAAAAAAATCCATCCATCCATCCCGCATCCCCCCCCCACCCCCCACCCCCTCCCCAAAATCCATCCATCCACCCCCCCCACCCCCCACCCCCTCCCCAAAATCCATCCATCCATCCCCCCCCCACCCCGGCATCCAACCGGACCCCCCCACCCAGCCCCAAATCCACCCCCCCCTAAACCCCCCCCATCCATCCATCCATCCCCCCACCGCATCCCCCCCATCCATCCATCCCCCATCCATCCATCCCCCCCTAAATCCCCCCCATCCATCCATCCATCCATCCCCCCCCCAAATCCCCCCATCCATCCATCCCCCCAAATCCCCCCATCCATCCCCCCAGCATCCATTCGAACCCCCCCACATCCTCTCCTCCCCCCCCCCCCTTAAATTCCACCCCCCCCCATCCATCCTCATCCTCCCCCTCCCCCCCCCCCGGCATCCATCCGGCCCCCTCCCACCCCCATCCCCCCCCCTTCTCACCCCCACATCCCCCTCCCCCCACCCCAAATCCCCCCCTCCCCCAGCATCATCCTCTTCCCCCCCCCCAACACCCCCACATCCCCCCTCCCCCCGCCTCGCATCCCCCCTCCCCCCCACTCCATCCCCCCTCCCCCCCCAGCCCCCCCCCTCACGCGCGAATGATGCTCGACCCCCTCTGAGCCCCCTCCCCACCCCCCCTCACCCCGCCCTGGCCCCCCCACTCCGGGACCCCCCCTCGCCCCCCCCCCCCCCCGCATGTTCTGAGCCCCGGGGGGGGGATCCGGACCCCCAAAAGGGGGGCGCTCAGCACCCCCCTGCCCCACACCCCAGGGGGGGTCGGGACCCCCAGCTCCTTTTGGGGTGAACCTGCTGTTTTAAAAGGGGGGGTGGGGGGGGCTGCCCAACCCCCCCCCTTCACACACCCCTTTTTGGGGGGTACCTGCCCCCCTCCCCCTCCGACTCCAGCCAGTTCTAGGGACCCCCACCCTCCCCATTTCAGGGGGGATTTGGGGTCACTCGGGGGCCCCCCCACCCCAGACCCATTTTTGGGGGTGACCCCCCACCACCACCACCCCATCCTTAACCCCCAGTGGGGGGGGGGCTCGGAGACCCCCCCCCAGCACCCCCAGGGCCCCTTTTTGGGGGGGATTTGGGCCTTCCATCCCCCCTCCCCCCCCCAGACCTATTTTTGGGGGGACTCCAGGACCCCTCCCCCACCAGACCCATTTTGGGCTCGTGACCCCCCCCCGCCCCTCCCCCCGCGGTATTTCGGGGTCCCAGCCCCATTTTGGGGTGTCCCTCCCCCCCTATTCCTTCTCCTCCCCCCAGCCCCATTTTGGGGACACCCCTCCCCCCCCTCAAACCCCATTTTAGGGTCTGACCCCCCCACCCCAGGGGCTTAATTTTGGGGTGCCCCTCCCCCCCCAACAGGCCCCCACCCCCCTTTTGGGGCTCACCCCCTCCCTCAGGCCCCATTTTAGGGCTCCAACCCCCCCCCCATTTTGGGGTGCAAGCCCCTCCCTTTCCCCCTATTTTGGGGTGCCCCCCTCCCCCATCTGGGTGCTTCCCCCCCCTGTTTTGGGGTGTCCTCAGTCTTTTGGGGGCCTTTCATAACCCCCTCCCCCTTAATTTGGGGTGCCCCCCACCCTTCACCCCTCCCCCCTTTCTGGGGTACTATCTGGGGGTCCCCCCTCTTTTGGGGGGGTCTCTCCCCACTTTCACACACACCCCCCAAAATCCAGAGTCTCCCCCCAATTTGATCCCCTCATCTCCCCCTCCCCCTCGTTTTTGGGGTACCCCCCTCTTTGGGGCTCCTCCTCCCCCCTCCAACTTCACCCCCTCCCCATATCCCCCCCCATTTGACACCCCCCCCCCCCATCTCCTACACCCCCCATTTTTGGGGTTCACCCCCCCCATCTCCCCACCCCTTCCATTTGACACTCCCCCACCCCCCATTTTTGGAGGTGTCCCCCTCTTTTAGGGGTGTCCCCCCCCATTTCACCCCCCTAACTCGAGGTCTCCCCTCCCCCCATCTCCCCTCCCCCCCATTTGACCCTCCCCATTTTTGGGCTTCTCCCCCCTTCTCCACCCCCCCCTATTTTTTGGGGTTCCCCCCTATTTTTGGGGTTCCCCCTATTTTTGGTCTCCTCCCCTCTCCCCTCCCCCCGTTTTTGGGCTTCTTCCCCCCCCAGTTTTTGGGGGTTCTCCCCCCTCCTATTTTTGGGGTTCCCCCTATTTTTGGGGTTCCCCTCATTTTTGATCTCCCATCCCCCCCATCCCCCATCCCCCCATCTCCCCTCCCCCCATTTTTGGGCTTCTCTCCCCTCCTCCACCCTCCCCCCACCTTATTTTTTTGGGGGGGTTCCCCCCAATTTTTTAGGGTCCCCCTATTTTTGGGGGGTTCCCCCTATTTTTAGGGTCCCCCCCATTTTTAGGGTCCCCCCTATTTTTTTTTGGTTGTCCCTATTTTTTGGGGGTCCCCCCTATTTTTTGAGGGTCCCCCTATTTTTTTGGGGTCCCCCTATTTTTGAGGGTCCCCCTATTTTTAGGGTCCGCCCGTTTTTAGGGTTCCCCCTATTTTTTAGGGTTCCCCCTAGTTTTAGGGGGTTCCCTCCTATTTTCGGGGTCCCCCCTTATTTCTTAGGGTTCCCCCCTATTTTTTTGGGGGTTCCCCCATTTTGAGGGTCCCCCTATTTTTTGAGGGTCCCCCCCATTTTGAGGGTCCCCCCCTTTTAGGGTCCCCCCTTTTTAGGGCCCCCCCTATTTTTAGGGGGTTCCCTCCAATTTTCGGGGGTCCCCCCTATTTCTTAGTTTCCCCCTATTTTTTGGGGTTCCCCCTTATTTTTGGGGTTCCCCCTTATTTTTGGGGTTCCCCTCCCCCTCCCCTATTTTTGGGGTCCCCCCCCCCATCCCCCCTCCCATCCCCCCCCTCCCCCGGGTCGGATGCGGGGCCCCCCTGAGCCCCCCGATGGGTGCCCGTGGGTCCCCTTTTTGGGGGGGTTCCCCACGGGGGGGTTTCCCCGCTGGGGGGGGGGTCTCTGGCTCTCTTGGTGCTGTTGCTGTTGGGGGGGGAGGATCGGGCCCCTCCCCCGGCGGCGGCGCGCGGGTCTCCTCGAGCCTCAGCACCACCCACCACGTGCACCACTTCCACAGCCGCCAGGGGGCGCCCGTGGCCATCAACCGCGCGCCCTTCCTCACGCGCGGCGCCCACGGTGAGCGCGGGAAACTGGGGGGAGGGGAGGGGGTTTGGGGTGGGGGGGGAGGGAGCCTTCGGCCTCGGCAGCCTCAGCAGCAGCGCCCTCGGGTGGGACAACACCCCCCTCCCCCTCCCCTCCCCACACCCCCCCCCCCCCCCCCCCCCCTCCCCTTCCCTGGGCCTTCATCCCCATCGTCATCATCATCATCCTCACGGGGATCCCTAAGCCTTCATCATCATGGGGATCCTAAAGCCTTCATCCCCTTCATCATCATCCTCATGGGGATCCCTAAGCCTTCATCATCATCATCATCATCATCCTCATGGGGATCCCTAAGCCTTCATCATCATCATCATCATCATGGGGATCCCTAAGCCTTCATCATCATCATCATCATCATCATCATCATCATCATCATCATGGGGATCCCAAAGCTTTCATCATCATCATCATCATCATGGGGATCCCTAAGCCTTCATCATCATCATCATCATCACCATCATCATCATCATGGGGATCCCGAAGCCTTCGTCATCATGGGGATCCTAAAGCCTTCATCCCCATCATCATCATCCTCAGCCTGGGACAACACCCTGGGCCTTCATCCCCTTCATCATCATCATCATCCTCCTGGGGATCCCTAAGCCTTCATCATCATCATCACCATCATCATCATCCCCATGGGGATCCCTAAGCCTTCATCCCCCTCATCATCATCCTCCTCATGGGGACCCCAAAGCCTTCATCCCCCTCATCATCATCCTCAGCCTGGGTCAACACCCTGGCCCTTCATCCCCTTCATCATCATCATCATCCTCCTGGGGATCCCTAAGCCTTCATCATCATCATCACCATCATCATCATCCCCATGGGGATCCCTAAGACTTCATCCCCCTCATCATCATCCTCAGCCTGGGTCAACACCCTGGCCCTTCATCCCCATCGTCATCATCCTTCATCATCATCATCATCATCATCCTCCTCCTCATGGGGATCCCAAAGCCTTCATCATCATCATCATCATCATCCTCCTCCTCAGCCTGGGATACCCCCCCCCCAGACCTTCATCCCCCTCATCATCATCCTCATGGGGATCCCAAAGCCTTCATCATCATCATCATCATCATCATCCTCAGCCTGGGACAACCCCCTGGGCCTTCCTCTCCCTCCTCCTCCTCCTCCTCCTCCTCCTGGGGACCCCAGCCTCCTCCTCCTCCTCCTCCTCTTCCTCCTCCTCTTCCTCTTCCTCCTCCTCCTCCTGGAGATCCCAACCTCCCCCTTCCTCCTCCTCCTCTTCTTCGTCTTCCTCCTCCTCTTCCTCTCAGGGACCTGAGTCTGGCCTTCCTCCTCCTCCTTCTCCTCCTCCTCCTGGGGACCTCAACCTCCCCCTTCCTTCTCTTCTTCCTCTTCTTCCTCCTCCTCCTCCTGAGGATATCTGCCCCCCTTCCTCCTCCTCCTGGAGACTCCAACCTTCTCCTCCTTCCTCCTCTTCCCCTTCCTCCTCCTCTTCCTCAGGACCCCAAACCCATCTTCCTCTTCCTCTTCTTCCTGAGGACACCTGCCCCCTTCCTCCTCCTCCTCTTCCTCCTCTTCCTCCTCCTCCTCCTCCCCCTCCTCCTCCTCCTCCTCCTTCTTTTTCTTCCTCGGTACCCCAAGCCCATCTTCCTCCTTCTCTTCCTCTCAGGGACCTGAGACTGGCCTTCCTCCTCCTCCTTTTCCTCCTCCTCCTCTTCCTCAGCACCCTAACCCCATCTTCCTCCTCCACTTCCTCTCAGGAACTTGAGATTGGCCTTCCTCCTCCTCCTCTTCCTCCTTCTCCTCCTCCTCCTCCTCTTCTTCCTCCTCCTGGGGACCTCAACCTCCTCCTTCCTCTTCCTCCTCCTCCTTCCTCTTCCTCCTCCTCCTCCTCCTCCTCAAGACACCTGCCCTCCTTCCTCCTCCTCCTCCTTCTCCTCCTCCTCCTCCTCTTCTTGGGGACCCCAACCTCCCCCTTCCTCCTCCTCTTCTTCCTCCTCTTCCTCCTCCTCTTCCTCCTCCTCTTCTTCCTCCTCTTCTTCCTCCTCCTCCTCTTCCTCCTCTTCCTCCTTCTCCTCCTCCTCCTCCTCCTTCTCCTCTTCCTCCTCCTCTTCCTCCTCCTCCTCCTCCTCTTCCTCCTCTTCCTCCTTCTCCTCCTCCTCCTCCTCCTTCTCCTCTTCCTCCTCCTCTTCCTCCTCCTCCTCCTCCTCTTCCTCCTCCTCCTCTTCCTCCTCCTCCTCTTCTTCCTCCTCCTCTTCCTCCTCCTCCTCCTCCTCCTCCTCCTCCTCTTCCTCCTCCTCTTCTTCCTCCTCTTCTTCCTCCTCCTCCTCTTCCTCCTCTTCCTCCTCTTCCTCCTTCTCCTCCTCCTCCTTCTCCTCCTCCTCCTCTTCCTCCTCCTCTCCTTCCTCCTCTTCCTCCTCCTCCTCCTCCTCCTCTTCCTCGTCCTCTTCCTCCTCCTCCTCCTCCTCCTCCTCCTCTTCTTCCTCCTCCTCCTCCTCCCCCCCGCCCCCCCAGGCTGGGTTTGGGGGTGGGGGGTGTGGAGTGTGACATCACCTGTGCCCCCCCCCTTGCACACGCGTGTGCCAGGGAGGGGGAGGGGATGGGTGTGAGGGAGTGAGTGTGAGTGAGTGTGCGTGAGCGTGCCCACACGAGTGTGAACACCCCCGGCGTGCGGGGGGAGGGGGTGATGGGGGGGGGGGGGGCTGTGAGACCCTCGTGCAAGACACCCCCCTCGTGCAAACCCCGCCCAACACCCGTGTGTCCCCACGTGTCCCTGTGTCTGTCTGTGTCTGTGTGTCTGTCCCTGTGTCCCCCTGTCCCCCCCCTGTCCCCATGGGGGGTCTCTGACCCTCTGTGTCCCCCCCCCCCCCAGCTGGTACCCCCTACATCTTTGAGGGGGGGGGCTCTCATCACCTACACCTGTCCCTATGTCCCCCTGTCCCCCTGTCCCCCTGTCCCCCTGTCCCCATGGGGGGTCTCTGACCCTCTGTGTCCCCCCCCCCCCCAGCTGGTACCCCCTACATCTTTGAGGGGGGGGGCTCTCATCGCCTACACCTGTCCATATGTCCATGTGTCCCCCTGTGTCCCCCCCGTCCCCATGGGGGGTCTCTGACCCTCTGTGTCCCCCCCCCCCCCAGCTGGTACCCCCTACATCTTTGAGGGGGGGGGGGGCTCTCATCACCTACACCTGTCCCTATGTCCCCCTGTCCCCCCCATGTCCCCCTGTCCCCATGGGGGGTCTCTGACCCTCTGTGTCCCCCCCCCCCAGCTGGTACCCCCTACATCTTTGAGGGGGGGGGCTCTCATCACCTACACCTGTCCCTATGTCCCCATGTCCCCCTGTCCCCCCCCCTGTCCCCATGGGGGGTCTCTGACCCTCTGTGTCCCCCCCCCCCAGCTGGTACCCCCTACATCTTTGAGGGGGGGGGGGGCTCTCATCACCTACACCTGTCCCTATGTCCCCATGTCCCCCTGTCCCCCCCTGTCCCCATGGGGGGTCTCTGACCCTCTGTGTCCCCCCCCCCCCAGCTGGTACCCCCTACATCTTTGAGGGGGGGGGCTCTCATCACCTACACCTGTCCATATGTCCATGTGTCCCCCTGTCCCCCCCTGTCCCCATGGGGGGTCTCTGACCCTCTGTGTCCCCCCCCCCCAGCTGGTACCCCCTACATCTTTGAGGGGGGGGGCTCTCATCACCTACACCTGTCCCTATGTCCCCATGTCCCCCTGTCCCCCCCCTGTCCCCATGGGGGGTCTCTGACCCTCTGTGTCCCCCCCCCCCCAGCTGGTACCCCCTACATCTTTGAGGGGGGGGGGGGCTCTCATCACCTACACCTGTCCCTATGTCCCCATGTCCCCATGTCCCCCTGTCCCCATGGGGGGTCTCTGACCCTCTGTGTCCCCCCCCCCCCCAGCTGGTACCCCCTACATCTTTGAGGGGGGGGGCTCTCATCACCTACACCTGTCCCTATGTCCCCATGTCCCCCTGTCCCCCCCCTGTCCCCATGGGGGGTCTCTGACCCTCTGTGTCCCCCCCCCCCCCAGCTGGTACCCCCTACATCTTTGAGGGGGGGGGGGGCTCTCATCACCTACACCTGTCCATATGTCCATGTGTCTCCCTGTCCCCCCCCTGTCCCCATGGGGGGTCTCTGACCCTCTGTCCCCCCTCCCCAGCCGGTACCACCTACATCTTCGGGCGGGGGGGGCTCTCATCACCTACACGTGGCCCCCCAACGACCGCCCCAG
The DNA here is from genome assembly GCA_027925045.1 of Hypotaenidia okinawae. Taxonomy (NCBI): domain Eukaryota; kingdom Metazoa; phylum Chordata; class Aves; order Gruiformes; family Rallidae; genus Hypotaenidia; species Hypotaenidia okinawae. The sequence goes on from BSDF01000037.1 coordinate 568,994, forward strand.
CACCCGCGCCGACCGCCTGGCCCTGGGCTTCAGCACGCGCCAGCGCGACGCCGTCCTGATGCGCGTGGAGAGCGCGGCCGGGCTGGGGGACTTCCTGCAGCTCCACATCGTAAGGGGGGCTGGGGGCAAGGGGGGGCTGTGGGGTCTGGGGGCAGTGGGGGGCAATGGGGGTAATGGGGGCAATGGGGGGTAATGGGGGGTAATGGGGGTAGTGGGGGGCAATGGAGGTAATGGGGGTAATGGGGCTGGGGGACTTCCTGCAGCTCCACATCGTAAGGGGGGCTGGGGGCAAGGGGGGGCTGGGGGGTCTGGGGGCAGTGGGGGGCAATGGGGGTAATGGGGGCAATGGGGGGTAATGGGGGGTAATGGGGGTAGTGGGGGGCAATGGAGGTAATGGGGGTAATGGGGCTGGGGGACTTCCTGCAGCTCCACATCGTAAGGGGGGCTGGGGGCAAGGGGGGCTGTGGGGTCTGGGGGCAGTGGGGGGCAATGGGGGCAATGGGGGGTAATGGGGGTAGTGGGGGGCAATGGAGGTAATGGGGGTAATGGGGCTGGGGGACTTCCTGCAGCTCCACATCGTAAGGGGGGCTGGGGGCAAGGGGGGGCTGTGGGGTCTGGGGGCAGTGGGGGGCAATGGGGGTAATGGGGGCAATGGGGGGTAATGGGGGTAGTGGGGGGTAATGGGGGGTAATGGGGGTAGTGGGGGGCAATGGAGGTAATGGGGGTAATGGGGCTGGGGGACTTCCTGCAGCTCCACATCGTAAGGGGGGGCTGGGGGGGTCTGGGGGCAGTGGGGGGCAATGGGGGCAATGGGGGGTAATGGGGGTAGTGGGGGGCAATGGAGGTAATGGGGGTAATGGGGCTGGGGGACTTCCTGCAGCTCCACATCGTAAGGGGGGCTGGGGGCAAGGGGGGCTGGGGGGTCTGGGGGCAATGGGGGTAATGGGGGGTAATGGGGGTAGTGGGGGGCAATGGGGGGTAATGAGGATAATGGGGGGTAATGGGGCTGGGGGACTTCCTGCAGCTCCACATCGTAAGGGGGGCTGGGGGCAAGGGGGGTCTGGGGGGGTCTGGGGGGGTCTGGGGGCAATGGGGGGCAATGGGGGCAATGGGGGGTAATGGGGGTAATGGGGCTGGGGGACTTCCTGCAGCTCCACATCGTAAGGGGGGGCTGGGGGGTCTGGGGGCAGTGGGAGGCAATGGGGGCAATGGGGGCAATGGGGGGCAATGGGGGGTAATGGGGGGTAATGGGGGTAGTGGGGGGCAATGGAGGTAATGGGGGTAATGGGGCTGGGGGACTTCCTGCAGCTCCACATCGTAAGGGGGGCTGGGGGCAAGGGGGGGCTGGGGGGGTCTGGGGGTCTGGGGGCAATGGGGGCAATGGGGGGTAATGGGGGTAATGGGGCTGGGGGACTTCCTGCAGCTCCACATCGTAAGGGGGGCTGGGGGCAAGGGGGGCTGGGGGGGTCTGGGGGTCTGGGGGCAATGGGGGGCAATGGGGGCAATGGGGGCAATGGGAGGTAATGGGGCTGGGGGACTTCCTGCAGCTCCACATCGTAAGGGGGGCTGGGGGGGTCTGGGGGCAGTGGGGGGCAATAGGGGCAATGGGGGGCAATGGGGGGGAATGGGGGCAATGGGGGCAATGGGGGGTAATGGGGGTAGTGGGGCTGGGGGACTTCCTGCAGCTCCACATCGTAAGGGGGAAAAGGGGGTCGGGGGGGGGGGGGCCACTGGGGGCCTGGGGGGCTCCCTACAGCTCCACATCATAAAGGGAAGTGGGGGGAAGTGGGGGGTGGGGGGGCTTCCTGCAGCTCCACATTGTACATGGAAGTGGGGGGGAAATGGGGGGGAAACGAGGGGGGAAGCAGGGGGAAATAGGGGGGAAATGGGGGGAGAACAGGGGGGAAAAGGGGGGCTTCCTGCAGCTCCACATCGTAAGGGAAGTGGGGGGGAAGTAGGGGGGAAGTGGGGGGTTGGGGGGCTTCCTGCAGCTCCACATTGTACAGGGAAGTAGGGGGGGCAATGTGGGGGGGGGCCAAAAGTGGGGGGAAACGGGGCCCTTCCTGCAGCCCCACATCATTGGGGGGGTGGGGGGAGCAGAGGGGAAGGGGGGATTTGGGGGGGGGGGGGCTGGGGCACTTCCTGCAGCTCCACAGCCTAAGGGGGGAGGGGGGCTGGGGGAGGGGGAGGTGTCCCCTGGGGGGGGGTGGGGAGGGGGCTGCTCCCAGCATCCTGGGCCCTCATTGGCTGAGGAGGGGGGTGGGGGGGCGAGGGAAGTGGGGCAGGAGGTGGGGCAGGAGTGACCCTCCCCCCCATCATCACCCCCCAACTGCTGAGGAGGGATCCTGGTGCTGGGCTGGTCTCGGGGGGGGGGGGGGGAGGGGTATGGGGAAGTGGGGCAGGAGTGACACCCCTCCCCCCATCACCCCCCAACCACTGCAGAAGGGACCCCAGCATCGTCTGTGCTCTGGGGGGAGGGGCTGTGGGGCAGATGTGGGGCAATTATGACCCCAAACACCCCCCTCCCCCCCAAAACGCTGCAGGGGGGACCCCAGGGGTGATGGGGAGTGGGGGGGTCTGCGGGAGGGACCCCCTGGGATGATGCTGGTGCTGGGGGATGATGATGATGATGATGATGGTGATGCTGGTGCTGGGGGGGCTGGGGGGGCTGGGTGTCTGTGGGGCAGATGTGGGGCAGTTATGACCCCAAACACCCCCCTCCCCCCAAAACGCTGCAGGAGGGGACCCCTGGGGTGATGATGGGGGGGCTGCAGGAGGCACCCCCTGGGGTGATGCTGCTGCTGAGGGTGATGCTGGTGCTGGGGGGGCTGGGGGGTGCTGGGTGTCTGTGGGGCAGCTGTGGGGCAATTATGACCCCAAACACCCCTCCTCCCCCCCCCAAAACGCTGCAGGGGGGACCCCTGGGGTGCTGGGGGTGCTGGGGGATGATGATGATGATGCTGAGGGTGATGCTGGTGCTGGGGAGTGCTGGGGGGGGCTGGGTGTCTGTGGGGCAGATGTGGGGCATCTGTGGGGCAATTATGACCCCAAACACCCCTCCTCTCCCCCCCAAAACGCTGCAGGGGGGGACCCCTGGGGTGCTGGGGGATGATGATGATGCTGCTGCTGAGGGTGATGCTGGTGCTGGGGGGTGCTGGGTGTCTGTGGGGTCCCCGCTTTGGGTGGGGTGTCTCCGCTGGGGGGGGGGGCCGTGGGGCCAGGACCCACGGGTACCCCCCACCCCAACAGGCGCAGGGGGCCGTGGGGGTGCTGTTCAACGTGGGCACCGAGGACATCGCGCTGGAGGAGCGGGGGCGGCCGTCAGCGACGGGCGCTTCCACGTCGTCCGCTTCACCCGCAGCGGCGGCAACGCCACCCTACAAGTGGACGGCGGCCCCCTGCACGAGCGCTACCCCCCAGGTACCCCCCGCCCCCCCCGGGGCACCCTATGGCACCTAGGGGCACCCCAAGGGCACCTAGGGGCACCCCATGGCACCTAGAGGCACCTCAGGGGCACCCTATGGCACCTAGAGGCACCCCAAGGGGCACCAAGGGGCACCCCACCGCATCTAGAAGCACCTCAGGGGCACCCTATGGCACCTAGAGGCACCCCAAGGGGCACCTAGGGGCACCCCATGGCATCTAGAGGCACCCCAGGGGTACCACACGGCATCTAGAGGCACCCCAGGGGCACACTATGGCACCTAGAGGCACCCCAAGGGCACCTAGGGGCACCCCATGGCATCTAGAGGCACCCCATGGCACCTAGGGGCACCCCAGGGGCACCCTATGGCATCTAGAGGCACCCCAGGGGTACCACACGGCATCTAGAGGCACCCCAGGGGCACACTATGGCACCTAGAGGCACCCCAAGGGCACCTAGGGGCACCCCATGGCATCTAGAGGCACCCCATGGCACCTAGGGGCACCCCAGGGGCACCCTATGGCATCTAGAGGCACCCCAGGGGTACCACACGGCATCTAGAGGCACCCCAGGGGCACACTATGGCACCTAGAGGCACCCCAAGGGCACCTAGGGGCACCCCATGGCATCTAGAGGCACCCCATGGCACCTAGGGGCACCCCAGGGGCACCCTATGGCATCTAGAGGCACCTCAGGGGTATCCCATGGCACCTAGGGGCACCCCAGGGGCACCCCACGGCATCTAGAGGCACCCCAGGGGAACCAAGGGCACCCCACAGCATCTAGAGGCACCTCAGGGGCACCCTATGGCGTCTAGAGGCTCCTAGGGGCACCCCACACCATCTATAGGCACCTTAGGGGTACACCATGGCATCTATAGGCACACTGAGAGCATCCTACGGCACTCATGGGGACACCCTATAGCACCTATAGGCACACTATGGCATCTATAGACACCCCAGGACACCCTATGGCATCTATAGGCATGATGAGGGCACCCTATGGCACCTATGGGGACACCCCACAGCACCTATAAGCACCCCAAGATACCCTACAGGCTCCTACAGGCACCTGGGGGACCCTACGGCACCTATAGGCACGCTGAGGGCACCCTGTAGCATCTATTGGCACCTATGGGGACGTCATATAACACCTAGAGACACCCCAGGGCAACCTATGGCATCTATAGGCACCCTGGGGGCACCCTATGGCACCTATAGGCACCCTGGGGGCACCCTATGGCCTCTATAGGCACCCTGGGGGCACCCTATGGCACCTATAGGCACCCTGGGGGCACCCTATGGCCTCTATAGGCACCCTGGGGGCACCCTATGGCACCTATAGGCACCCTGGGGGCACCCTATGGCCTCTATAGGCACCCTGGGGGCACCCTATGGCACCTATAGGCACCCTGGGGGCACCCTATGGCCTCTATAGGCACCCTGGGGGCACCCTATGGCACCTATAGGCACCCTGGGGGCACCCTATGGCCTCTATAGGCACCCTGGGGGCACCCTATGGCACCTATAGGCACCCTGGGGGCATCCTATGACCTCTATAGGCACCCTGAGGGCACACTATGGCACCTATAGGCACCCTGGGGGCACCCTATGGCCTCTATAGGCACCCTGGGGGCACCCTATGGCACCTATAGGCACCCTGGGGGCACCCTATGGCCTCTATAGGCACCCTGGGGGCACCCTATGGCACCTATAGGCACCCTGGGGGCACCCTATGGCACCTATAGGCATGATGTGGGCACCCTGCAGCACCCATGGGGACACCCCGTAGCACCTATAGGCACCCCTGTCACCCTATGGCACCTATAGGCACCCTGTGCAGCCCCCCCGGATGCCCCTCCCCCCCACGCTAATGACCTCCCCAATTAAGAGCAGCGACAGCTAACGAGGGCGCTAACGAAGGGGCCCCCTCCCCCGCCCCCCTAACGCCCCCTAAAGGCCGCATAAACCCCTCCCCTCCCCCCTCCCCGCCGGTGACATCACGGCGGCGGCCCTGTGACCTCGACAGCGTGGTGACGTCAGCAGCCAGCCCGGCGATGACATCACAGCTCTGCCCCAGCGACCCTGGTGACGTCACAGGAGACAGCGGTGACGTCACGGCTCTGGTGAGGTCATCGGTGGCGCTGGTGGTGACGTCATGCTTCCACCTTGGCGGCGCCGTTGTGCTGTGGTGATGTCATCGGTGGTGCCGGCTGTGACATCATCAGTGACATCATAATTCCACCCTGGCAACGCCACTGCGCTGCGGTGACGTCATCGGTGATACTGGTGGTGACGTCATCAGTGACGTCACAATTCCATTCTGCCGCCGCTGCCGCACCACGGCGACGTCATTGGCAAGGCCGGCGGTGACGTCATCGGTGACGTCACAGTTCCATTCCCGGCACACCGCAGCGCTGCCGTGACGTCATCAGCGACGCCGGTGGTGACGTCACCAATGACGCCACCATTCCGCTGTCCGGCGACGCCACCGCACCGCGGGGTGACGTCATCGGCGAGGCTGGGGGGGTGTGACGTCACACTTCCGCCCTTCATGGCATACGCCATCGCGGTGACATCACCCTTCTCTCCCCGTGACGTCACCGGCGCCTCGGCCACCCCGCCAATCGCCGCCACCCAGTCGTGTGTCCCCCCTTTTACTCCAACCTCCTCCCCCCACCACCACCCAACCCCCTCCCCCATCCTCTTCACCCCCCCCTCCCCAACCCCCCTCCCCCCCAAACCCTGGCCGTGCGTCGCCGTGACGTCATCGCGCCGGGCGCGTGCCGTAACCCCTCTTCTCCTCCCTCCGAAGGCAGCGGGGACAGCGAGCGGCTGGCGCTGGCGCGGCAGCGCATCCCCTACCGCCTGGGGCGGGTGGTCGATGAGTGGCTGCTCGACAAAGGTAACGCGGCCCCTCGGGGACGCCGCCACGCATAAAGGTGGGGGGGCCACGCACAAGGGCTGCCCCCCACCCCCCCCCTCACCCCCCCCATTTCGGGGTGCACAGCTGTATAGGGAGGGGGCGTCGGGGTGCCCAGATGTTTGGGGACCTGGATGTTTGGGCACCCATGTGTTTGGGGACCCAGATGTTTGGGGACCCAGACGTTTGGGCACCCAGATGTTTGGGGACCCAGACGTTTGGGGACCCAGGTGTTCAGGCACCCAGATGTTCGGGGACCCAGACATTTAGGGACCCAGATGTTTGGCTACCCAGGTGTTCGGGCACCCAGATGTTTGGGGACCCAGGTGTTTGGCTACCCAGGTGTTTGGGCACCCAGACATTTGGGGACCCAGATGTTCGGGGACCCAGGTGTTTGGGCACCCAGATGTTTGGGGACCCAGGTGTTTGGGCACCCAGGTGTTCAGGCACCCAGATGTTCGGGGACCCAGACATTTAGGGACCCAGATGTTTGGCTACCCAGGTGTTCGGGCACCCAGATGTTTGGGGACCCAGGTGTTTGGCTACCCAGACGTTTGGGGACCCAGATCTTTGGGGACCCGGGTGTTCGGGCACCCAGATGTTTGGGGACTCAGATGTTTGGGCACCCAGATGTTTGGGGACCCAGGTGTTTGGCTACCCAGATGTTTGGGGACCCAGACATTTAGGGACCCAGATGTTTGGCTACCCAGACGTTCGGGCACCCAGGTGTTTGGGCCCCCAGACATTTGGGGACCCAGATGTTTGGCTACCCAGATTTTTTGGGCATCCAGATGTTCAGGCACCCAGACGTTTGGGCACCCAGATGTTTAGGGACCCAGATATTTGGGCACCCAGGCGTTCAGGCACCCAGATGTTTGGGCATCCAGATGTTCAGGCAGCCAGATGTTTGGGGACCCAAATGTTTGGGTGCCCAGGTACCTCCAACCCAGATGTTTGGGGACCTGAGACCCAGGTGTTCAGGGCACCCAGATGTTTGGGTACCTGGGTGCTTGGGGACCCAGCTGTTCGGGCACCCAGATGTTGTGGCACCCAGATGTTTGGGGACCTGGATGTCTGGGCACCCAGATGTTGTGGGACCCGGGTCTTTGAGCACCTGGGGGGTTCAGGGACCCAGATGTTTGGGCCCCCAAGATGTTGGTGCCCCCAGGCACCCAGCACCCCAATATCCAGGCACCCAGATATTCAGTGCCCCCCTCCCCCCTCCCAGCTGTTAGAGCCCCCTCCCCCCACCTTTTCTTCAGGGCCTCAGCCCTGCCCCCCTGATTAATCTCATTAACCTCATTAACCTCATTAACCCGCCTGGTTAAAGGGACTTAACGAACTTAACCGCCCCCCTAAACCGCGCTTTAACCCTTTGAGTGCTGCCGCCCCCCCCCCCAATCCAGCCCCTCCCCCCCCCCGCGCCCCTCCCCCCACCTAAACCAGCATAAACCAAGCTAAAACCCGCATAATAACCGCACTAATTAGCCACACTAATTGGCCACCTAATGAACCATCCCCCCTCCAAGGGGGGGGCCTTGCACCAGAGGCCACAAGGGTGTGGGAAGGAAAAAGGGGGGGGGAAGGGAAGGGAAGGGAAGGGTGGGGGGGGGTTTGGGGAGGTGGGGGAGGGGAAGGGGCTGTGTGCGCACGAGGGTCACGTGCTCGTGTGTCGCACGAGGGTGGGGTGAGCCCCTCCCCACCCTCAACCCCCCCCCCTCCCCCAAACCCACCCTACCCCACTCTCCCCCCCGCCCCCCCCCAAACCTCCTGCCCCCCCTCAGCCTGGCCTCGCACGCCCGTGTCAGGCAGGAGCAACACCCCCCCATCCCCCCCCCACCCCCCCCCCCCCACTTAAAGCTCCAGATGCACCAAAAGCGGCTGAATTTGGCCCAACCGGAGCCCCCGGCGCAGCTCAGAGGGTTAAAGGGGCCCGGGGGGCGGGGGGGGCGGGGGGGGGTGGGGGGTGGGGGCGGGGGGGGGGGGGGGTGGTGTCCCTTTAACTGGGGGGAAAGGCATGAGGGTGGGAGGAGGGGCGGCTGGGGAGTCGTGTGGAGTGTATCCCCCCTTTCCCTCCCCCCTTCCCCCCTTTCCCCCCCCCCCCGTGTGACACGCCCAGTGCTTGTGCAAAGCCCATGGCACCTGCACAACCCCTGACCCCTGACCCCACCCCTCCTGTGACCCCTGGTGTGACCCCTGGTGTGACCCCTGGTGCGACACCCACCCCCTATCCCTTGTGTGACCCCTTGTGTGACCCCTCACCCCACCCCTCATGTGACCCCTTGTGTGACCCCTCATGCAACTCCTCCCGCGACCCCTCCCGCGATCCCTGGTGTGACCCCTGGTGCAACACCCACCCCCCCCCTCCCCCGTCCCTCGTGTGACCTCTCCTGCGACCCCTCCCACTTCCCCTCCTGTGACCCCTGGTGTAACCCCTCCTGTGACCCCTCCTGTGACCCCTCAATCCACCCCTCCCGTGACCCCGGTGCGATGCCCACCCCATCCCTCCTGTGACCCCTGGTGTGACCCCTGGTGTGACCCCTGGTGCGACCCCCGGTGTGACGCCCACCCCCCGTCCCTCGTGTGACCCCTCCTTTGACCCCTCCTGTGACCCCTCCTGTGACCCCTCCCGTGACCCCTGGTGCCATGCCCACCCCATCCCTCCTGCGACCCCTCCCGCGATCCCTGGTGTGACCCCTGGTGCGACACCCACTCCCCACCCCGTCCCTTGTGTGACCCCTCCTGCGACCCCTCCTGCTTCCCCTCCTGTGACCCCTCCTGCGACCCCTCCCGCTTCCCCTCCTGTGACCCCTCCTGTGACCCCTTGTGTGACCCCTCTGACCCCTCCCGTGACCCCTGGTGCAATGCCCACCCCATCCCTCCTGTGACCCCTCGTGTGACCCCTCTGACCCCTCCCGTGACCCCTGGTGCAATGCCCACCCCATCCCTCCTGTGACCCCTTGTGTGACCCCTCTGACCCCTCCCGTGACCCCTGGTGCCATGCCCACCCCATCCCTCCCGCGACCCCTCCCGCGACCCCTCCTGTGACCCCTCCTGTGACCCCTCCCGCGACCCCTCCTGTGACCCCTCCTGTGACCCCTTGTGTGACCCCTCTGACCCCTCCCGTGACCCCTGGTGCCATGCTCACCCCATCCCTCCCGCGACCCCTCCCGCGACCCCTCCTGTGACCCCTCCTGTGACCCCTCCCGCGACCCCTCCCGTGACCCCTCCTGTGACCCCTTGTGTGACCCCCGGTGTGACCCCCGGTGCGCCCCCCGGTGCGACGCCCACCCCCCGTCCCTCGTGCCCGCAGGCCGCCAGCTCACCATCTTCAACAGCCAGGCGTCGGTGCGCGTGGGGGGCCGGGACCGCGGCCGCCCCTTCCAGGGGCAGCTCTCGGGCCTCTACTACAACGGGCTGAAGCTGCTGGCGCTGGCGGCCGAGGGGCACCCGCGGGTGAGGCTGGAGGGGGACCTGAGGCTGGTCGGGGAACCCCCCCGCCCCCGGCCCCGCCCGGAGCCACCCCCGCCCCGCCCGACATGGCCACCACCATCATGGAGACCACCACCACCATGGCCACCACCACCACCCGCCGCGGGCGGTCGCCCACCCTGAGGGACACGGTGGCGCAGGTGGGTGGGGGGTTGGGGGAGGGGGGTTGTGGGGGGTTTGGGGTGGGGGGTTGGTGATGGAGGGGAGAATGGGAGGGGGAGATGGCGGGGGAGATGGGGAGATGTTGGGGGAGTTGGGGGGGAGATATGGGGGGGAGATGGGGGATATGGGGGGGAGATATGGGGGAGAATGGGAGGGGGGAGATGGGGGGAAGATGGGGAGATGTTGGGGGAGTTGGGGGTGGAGATATGGGGGGAAATGGGGGATATGGGGGGCAAGATATGGGGGGGAGATATGAAGGGGGAGATGGAGGGGGAGATGTGAGGGGGGAGATGGAGGGGAGATATGAGCGGGGAGATGGAGGGGGAGATGGGGGGGAGATATGGGGGGGGAGATGGGGGATATGGGGGGGAATGGGAGGGGGGAGATGGGGGGGAGATGGGGAGATGTTGGGGGAGTTGGGGGTGGAGATATGGGGGGGAGATGGGGGATATGGGGGGGAAGATGGGGGGGAGATATGAGGGGGGAGACGGGGGGGAGATATGGGGGGGGAGATGGGGGATATGGGGGGGAATGGGAGGGGGAGATGGAAGGGAGATGGGGAGATGTTGGGGGAGTTGGGAGGGGAGGTATGGGGGAGAGATGGGGGATATGGGGGGGAATGGGAGGGGGAGATGGGGGATATTGGGGAAGAGATGGGGGGAGATGGGGGGTATGGTGGGGAGATGTGGGGGGGGGAGATGGGGCGGGTTTGTTGGGGGGGGTGAGGGGCTGTTGTGTGGGGGGAGGGGCTGTGTGGGGCGCTCAGGGGGGTTTTTTTTGGGGGGGGGGGGGTCGTGTGTGTAATTTCGAGGTGCCCCCCTCCCCCCTTGCCCCCTTCCCCCCCCCAGAACACGGACGATCTGCTGGTGGCCTCGGCCGAGTGCCCGAGCGACGACGAGGACCTGGAGGAGTGTGAGCCCGGCACAGGTGGGGGCAGCGCCCGGGGGGGCCGCACACGCGTGTGCGACGCACGCACGGCGCCCCCCATCCCCCCCCCGACACACAGACAGACAGACAGACAGACAGGCAGGCAGCCCCTCCTGGGAGCCGGAGGGCACACGCGTGTGCGCTCGCACCAGCACGGCTGCTTGCACACGCAGTGACCCTCCCAACACGCCTCCTACACGCGTGTGCCCTCACACACACGGTCCCTTGCACACGCGTGTTCTCTTACACACGTGTTCTGCCCCCACACACACGTGTTCCTTTGCACACACGTGTTCCCTTGCACGTGTGACCTTACGCACACACGTTCCCTCACACACGTGTGTTCCCTCGCACACATGTGTTCCCACACGTGTGTTCCTTCACACACACGTGTTCCTTCACACACGTGTGTTCCCTCACACACACGTGTTCCCTCACACACACGTGTTCCCTCACACACACATGTTCCCTCACACACGTGTGTTCCCTCACACACACGTGTTCCCTCACACACACGTGTTCCCTCACGCACATGTGTGTTCCCTCACAGACATGTTCCCTCACACACACACATTCCTTCATGCACGCATGTTCACTCACACACACATGTTCCCTGACACACACATGTGTTCCCTCACACATGTGTTCCTTTGCACACACACATGTTCCCTCACATACATGTTCCCTTGCACACACATGTTCCCTCACATACATGTTCCCTTGCACACACATATTCCCTGACACACACACGTGTTCCCACACACATGTTCCCTCGCACACACGTTCCCTCACACACATGTTCCCTCACACACACGTGTTCCCTCACACACACATGTGTTCCCTGACACACGTTCCCTCACATACATGTTCCCTCACACACACACACGTTCCCTCACACACATGTTCCCTGACACACACACGTGTTCCCTCACACACACGTGTTCCCTCACACACACGTGTTCCCTCACATACATGTTCCCTGACACACACACATGTTCCCTCACACACACACGTGTTCCCTGACACACGTTCCCTCACACACATGTTCCCTGACACACACACATGTTCCCTCACACACACACGTGTTCCCTGACACACGTTCCCTCACATACATGTTCCCTGACACACACACGTGTTCCCTGACACACGTTCCCTCACACACATGTTCCCTGACACACACACGTGTTCCCTCACACACACACGTGATCCCTCCCTCCCTCGCACACGCGTGATCCCCCTGCCCACTCCCCCCACACGCGTGTGCCCCTCCTGACCCCCTCCCCTCCCCTCCCCTCCCCTCCCTCCCTCCTCCTCCTCCTCCTCCCCCCACCCGGGGGGGGGGATGTGTGTGTGTGTGTGTGTGTGTGAGGGGAGGGGGCTGATTGGGGGGGCTGGGGGGGGGGAGCTGGTGCAAGCCTCGCCCCCCTTTTGCCCCGCCCACTCCCAGCCTCTGACCCCCATGGACAGACAGATGGACGGACGGACAGACGGACAGACCCCATTGCACACCCGCTGCCGCACAGGGCCTCGTGTGAGGACCCTCCCCCACCCCCCCTCAGCACCCTTGGGGGTCCCCTGGACCCCTGGGTGCCCCCCACCCCCCTCCAAAAGCCCCCCTTCCCCTCTCCCCCGCCCCCCACCCCCAGCCCAACTTGACCCCCGTGGTGGGGGAGGGGCGGCAGTGGTTGGGGAAGGAGGGGGAGGAGAGGGGGGACAGGCGGACAGACGGACAGATCCATGGATGGAGGGATGCGGGGAGCAGAAGGACGGACGGACACACGGACGGACACACGGACAGGCAGGTCCGAGGTTGGACAGACGGACACACACGGGGTTGAAGGACGGACGGACGGATCCAAGGAGGAGCGGGCAGCACTGGCAGGGTCAGGGATGGACAGACGGACAGAGCCAGGGCTGGACAGATGGACGGATGGCTGAAGGCCCAGACAGACGGACAGATGGATGGACGGACGGACAGATATTTCGGGGCTGGGCAGGTGGGTGGGTGGAGGCACGGCTGGATGGACGGACGGACAGATGGATTCAGGGACGGCTGGACAGACGGACACAGGGACGGACGGCTGGATTCGGGGATGGACAGGCAGGTGGCTGGATGGACGGAGGGAGGACAGACGGACGGATGGAGAGGCAGCGAGCTGGAGGGATGGCTGGAAAGACAGACGGACGGATGGACAGAGCCAGGGGCGGACGGACAGACAGGTGGATGGACGGATCAATGGCTGGACAGACGGATGGAAGGTTGGAGGCGTTGCTGGCTGGATGGGCAGACAGACAGACGGACAGACGGATGGATCAATGGCTGACTGGACAGACAGACAGATGGATGGAGGTGCGGCTGGCTGGACAGACGGACTAATGGATGGATCGATGTCTGGCTGGACGGACAGACGGATGGATGGATGGACAGAGTTGGGGTGGACAGACGGATGGATGGATGGATGGATGGATAGATGGATGAAGGCACGGCTGGCTGGATGGACAGACGGACGGGTAGATGGACAGAGCCTGAGGTGGATGGACGGACAAACGGACAGGCAGACAGCTGGCTGGACCAACGGACAGACGGACATGTGAACAGTCAGGAGGGGACAGACGTGTGGATTCAGGGTCAAAGCTCTGACCGGACGGACAGACGGATGGACGGATGGATGGCTGGATGGACGGATCAGTAGACACTCAGGGATGGTTGGACAGACAGCTGGATGGATGGACAGATGGACGTACGGATGGATGGAGGCATGGATGGATGGATGGCTGGACAAATGGATGGATGGATGGACGGCTGGATGGACAGATGGAGACACAGCCAGACGGACAGACAGATGGACAGATGGATGGATGGACAGACAGATGGACGGACGGAGGGATGGACAGGTGGGTGGGTGGATGGAGGGATGGATGGATGGATGGATGGATGGATGGATGGATGGAGGGAGGGAGGGAGGGAGGGAGGGAGGGATGGAGGGATGGAGGGACAGGTGGCTGGGCAGATGGCTGGACAGACAGATGGGCAGGGAGACAGATGGACGTGATGGATGGATGTATGGACAGACGGGTAGACGGATGGGTAGACCAGGCAGCCAGCTGGCTGTACAGATGTTGGGACAGATGGATGGGTGAGGAGACAGACGGATGGACAGGATGGGTCGATGGATGGATGGATGGATGGATAGATGGACGGATGGGTAGACGGATGGACGGGTGGACTGGGCAGATGGCCGGCTGGACAGATGGCTGGACAGACGTCTGGACAGACAGATGGGCAGGGAGACGGACGGACACGACGGATAGCTAGATGGACAGACAGACGGGTAGATGGAGAGATGTGCAGATCAGGCAGATGGCTGGACAGACGGCTGGGTGGGGAGACAGACGGATGGGCAGGATGGACGGACAGACAGACAGACGGGTAGACGGACGGACGGGTAGACCAGGCAGCCGGCCATCCCGCCGGGCAGCAGCCGGGCAGCCCCCCGCCAGCCGTGCCCCCCGCGGTTGGGCCGCGGCAGCTTCTCACCGAGTGTCTCTTCTTCTTTTTTTTTTGTCTTTCTTCTCTTTTCTGTCGTTTCCTCTGTCTGCTCCTCCCCCCTGGGCTCCCCCTCCTTCTGAATTTCTTTTTCCTCCACGCTAAAATCACCCGGCCCCATCCCGCGATGTAAGTTGACGGCAGCGCCGCGGTTTGCTCTTAAAAATTAAAAAAGAGAGAGAGAGAAAACATTCATTTAGAGGAGAAAAAAAAGGATTTAGAGGAAAAAAAAAGAATTTCGAGGAAAAAAAGAATTTCGAGAAAAAAAGAATTTCAAGGAAAAAAAAGAATTTCGAGGAAAAAAAGAATTTAGAGAAAAAAAGAGTTTAGAGGAAAAAATGAAAATTTAGAGGAAAAAATAATTTAGAGAAAAAAAATAAGAGTTTAGAGGAAAAAATGAAAATTTAGAAACAAATAATTTAGAGAAAAAAATAAGAGTTTAGAGGAAAAAATGAAAATTTAGAGGAAAAAATAATTTAGAGAAAAAAATAATTTAGCCCAAAAAGGATTTAGAGGAAAAAAAATTAGAGAGAAAAAGAATATAGAGGAAATAAAAGGATTTAGAGAAAAAAAAGGAATTTAACAGGAAAAAATTTAGAGGAAAAAAGAATTTTGAGGAAAAAATTTAGAGGAAAAAAAGAATTTTGAGGAAAAAATTTAGAGGAAAAAAGAATTTTGAGGACAAAATTTAGAGGTAAAAAGAATTTAGGGAAAAAATGATTTCGAGGAAAAAAGACTTTTGAGGGAAAAATTTAGAGAAAAAATAATTTGCAAAAAAAAAATTAGAGGGAAAAAGGAATTTAGAAAAAAAGAGAATTTAGGGGAAAAAATTTAGAGAAAAATTTAGAGAAAAGAGAATTTAGAGAAAAAATTTATAGGAAAAAAGAATTTAGAGGAAAAAGAATCTAGAGGGGAAAAAGAAATTAGAGGGAAAAATAATTTAGAGGGAAAATTCAAGAAAAAATTTAGAGAAAAAAAAGGATTTTGAAAAAAAGGGGGAAAGGAAAAAATTAGCAGATAAAATTTTATCTGGAAAAAATTAGTGGAAAAAAATATCAGAAAAAATTAAGGAGAAATAAATTAACTGGGAAAAATGGACTGGGGATGAAAAGGACTGAAAAAAGCTGGGAAAAATATCAGCAGAAAAAATGTAGCCAAAAAAAATTAGGAGAAAAAATTAGCAGGAATAAATTAGCTAAAAAGACTTTTGCTGCAATAATTAGCTAGGGAGAAAATAGTGAAAATTTGTTAAATTAGCTCAAAAAAACCCCCAACCAGCTAATAAAAACTAGCAGAAAAAATATTAGCTTAAAAAAGTCCACTAAAAAAAGTTCCCTAAAAACCTAAAATGGAAAAATTTGCAGGAGAATTTGGGAAAATAAAATTTGTTAAAAATAAAAAAAAATTGTAAAAAATTGCAAAAACTCGAGCAATATTAAAAAATTTAAATTTGAAGGTTTGAAACAATAAGCAAAAAATTTACTAAGAATTTTGTGTTGAAAATTTGCTAAGAAAAATTAAAGACAGTTTAAAAATTGCTAAAAAGTGTATTTTTAAAAAAAATTGTTTGAGAGTTGTAAAAGAATTTGGCCAAAATTTTGAAAAAATTGCAAATCAATTTGGAAAAAAAAAAAGGGAAAAAATGGGTGAAAAAATAGGGAAAAAAAGAGGAAAGGATTTGGGAAATGCCAAGAAATTGGAATTTAGATTTTAAAAATAGTAGATGATGGAAAAAAACGGTTAAAAACATGAAAATGTTGAAAAAAATGTGAAGTCATTTGGTAAAACTTGGGAAAATTGATCAAAATAGGGATAATGATAAACAAAAATGTGAAAAACTGTGGGGGAAAGTGAATAAATACGGGAAAAATTCATAAAATCTGGAAAATTTTGAGGAAAAATGTGGAAAAAATTGAAAACCTAGAAAAAGTTGGCAAAAAATTAGGAAAAAATAGAAAAATTGGGACCAATTTGGAAAAAATTGGAAAAAAAATTGGAAAGATTTGGAAAAAAATTAGAAAAGTGGGGGAAAATTGGCCAAAAGATGGGGAAATTAGGATGGAGGTTTCCAAGGCTCCCCAGGACTCTCGCTAGGGCCAGGCAGGAGGTAGAGCGACGGCTAACGGTCTCGGCGAGGAGCGGTGGCGGCTGGGGGGGTCGGGGGGCCGGGGGAGCCAGCGTCGGGGGCTGACGCGGGGTTCCCCCCCCCCACCCTTCCCTTCTCCCTGCTGTGTCCCCCACCCCTTCCCCGTCCTCCCCTCCCCCTCCCCGTCTTGTTTCTGTCTCCGCAGGCGGCGAGCTGGTGCTGCCGGCGTCGCCGTCGGGTGGGGGGTCACCATCGCCCCCCGCGTCCCCCCCGGCCGCGTCCCCCCGCGTCCCCCCCGGCTGCGGCCCCGACTGCGAGGAGCCCTCGGGCTTCGCCTCGGGGAGGCGGCCGACCCCAACGCCCCGCCGGCCGACGACGAGGACTTCGCGGCGGGTCATGGCGGCGGTGACATCACCGCCCCGCGCCGCCACGACGGCGTGACCCACCCTAACGCCGCCAACCGCCACGACGACGCCAACCACCGCCACGACCACCACGACGACGACGACGACGATGTCACCGGCGACACCGTCACCGCCCCAACCGTGGCGGCCGCCCCCTTGCCCGGTTTGGTACCGGCGGGCGAGCGTCACCCGCGGGAGGGGAACGCGGGGCGAGGCCGGGTGACGGCCGCCCCGGTGACGCGTCGCCCCGCTGTCCCCACAGCCGTCGCGCCGGGCGCCGTGGAGGTGGTGCGCGAGGCGGGGGGACGACCGGCATGGTGGTCGGCATCGTGGCGGCGGCCGCGCTCTGCATCCTCATCCTCCTCTACGCCATGTACAAGTACCGCAACAGGGACGAAGGCTCCTACCAGGTGGATCAAAGCCGGCGCTACGTCGGGGCCGTCGCTCATCACGGCGGCGGCGGAGGCGGCGACGGCACGCGCGTGGCGGGCGCCAACGCTGACGGGACCCCCACCGTCGGGGGGGGAACCCCAAAGAGAAAGCGCCCCCCGCACCCGCCAAGGCGCCCGGCAAGGCCCGGCGCAACAAGGACAAGGAGTATTATGTCTGATTGGGGAGGGCGGGGGGGGGCAGGGGGGAGGGGGAGGACGGGGAATGATGTCACACCCCAAACACCCCCCACTCCCCGTGACACCGGAAGCCTCCCCTTTGTCCCCCTCCCAACCACCTTAAAACCCCCCTAAACCCCCCCCCTAAACCCCGGGTGACACCTCTGTGGTCGTGCGTGTCCCCCTTCCCCCCACCCCAACAACCCCCCTAAAATAAACCCCCTCCCGGGACCAAGGGGTGCAGGGGGGGCCCCGCATTCCCCAGGGGGAGGTCAGGGGGTCCTGGGGGGCCGTGGTTCCCCTCGCCCCCCCTTCAACGTGGGTTTTTACCGCCCCCCCCCGGGACTCTTTTGGGGGTTGGGGGGATTTTTCTTTCAGTTTTTTTTTAATTTTGGGGGTTTTTTCTTCTTTGTTTTTTTTTTTTTTTTTTTCTTTTTTTTTTTTTGGGGGGGGGGGAGGAGAAATTTCTAAAGGTGCCGATTGGGGTTGGGACCCCCTTCGGGGAACCCCCCAAGTGCCCTCTCTCCAGCCCCCCCCACCTCCTTCCCCCGGGCCCCTCCCCTCCGTCCGCGGCGCACAGAGGAATACACGGTTCTATACTTCGTACAGCGGCTCTGTGTCTTCCTACACCATCCTGGGACCCCCCAGTTTCCCCGAGGACCCCCAGGACACCCCCTGAGCCCCCTGGATGCCCTCAGAATCCGCTCGGTGTCACAGTGCCCCGTGGGTGTCCCTGTGGGAGACCCAGTGCCTTCAGGGGTACTGGTGGGGCCCTGGTCCTCGGGGGGTCCTGGTGAGGGTCCCTGTGGCTGTCCCGGTGCCCCTGGGAGTCCTGGTGGGGTTCTGGTGCCCTGAGGGGTCTCAGTGGGGATCCCAATGGGGGTCCCAGTGGGGCTCTGGTGCCCTGGGGAGGTGCCAGCTGGGGTCCTGGTGCCCCTGGGGGGATCACAGTGGGGGTCACTGCTTTTCCCTGTGGGGGTTCTGGTGTCCAGGAAGGTCCCAGTGGGTGTCCCTGGGGTATCCGGGTGCCCTGGGAGACACCTGGTGGGGTTCAAGGTGGGTGTCCCAGTGCCCCTGGGCGGTCCCAGTGGGGTTCTAGTATCCCTGAGTGGGGTCATAATGAGGGTCACAGTCCTTTTCCCAGTGAAGGTCCCAATGGGTGTCTCCGGAGTGTCCTGGTACCCTGTGGGGATCCGAGTAGGGTTCCCACTGCCCCTGAGGGTCCCAGAGGGAGTCAAGGTGGCCAGGAGGTCCTGGTGGGGTCCTGAGGCCATAGATGTCTTTTGGTGCTGGCTGCACCAGATTTCATTTTCCTCCTAAAATGTTATGAAAGTTTTCCTCATAAAATTTTCTGAAAATTTTCCACAAAATGTAGAAATTTCCAACAAATTCCCCAGAATTTAAAAAAAACTTACCCTGAAATTTGTAATTTTTTCCATACAATTTCTGAAATTTTACCTAAAATTCTGAAATTTCACCTTAATTTTTAAAAAATTTCACCACAATTTCAACATTTCCCCAAATTCTGAAATTCTCTCTAAAGTTTCTAAAATTTCCCCAAAAGATTGAGATTTCAAAAAAAAAAATTCACAAATTTTCTCCTAAAACATTTGAATTTTTCCCAAAAATGTCAGTATTTTTCTCCAAAATTTCAGTATTGTTCCCAAAATTTTGAAGTTCCCACAAAATCCAATATTTCCTCAAATTTTCTCTATAACTTTTTCCAGAATCGCCCAAAAATCTGAAATTTCCTTTTGAATTTTCTAAAATTACACCATATTTTTGAATTTTCTATTAAAATTATGCAATTTTCTCAAATTTGCTTTGGTTTGGGAGCTATTGCTGGACGTTTAGCATGGTTGCAATGGAAGGCCGCTCCGGCCTGGAGAAATCCCTTGTTAAGGTGCATGAGGAGGTTTCCTCCGAAGAAGAAAGCCCTGAGCCCCAGGGTCAGAGGGGCTGCTTGTAGGTGCTTCCTAATATTACTAACCTAGGTATTTTTGGAGGCCGAATGTGCCTTCCACTGCAAACATGCTAAACGTCCAGCAATAGCTCCCAAAGAAAATAAATTTTAGAAAATTTCAGAATTTTAATAAAAAATTTAAAATTTAAAATCCCTTGGGATGGGACTGGGAAAGACTGGGATACACTGGGAGGGACTGGGAGGGGACTGGGAGGCACTGGGATGGAGGAAAGTGGGAGGGGCTGGGAGGGGCTGAGAGGAGACTGGGAGACAATGGGAGGGGACTGGGAGGCACTGGGAGGGGACTGGGAGAAACTGGGTTGAACAGGGAGGAACTGGGATGGACTGGGAAAGACTGGTTCGGACAGGGATGCACTGAGATGCACTGGAAGGAACTGGGAAGGACTGGGAGGGACTGGGAGGGGACTGGGAGGCACTGGAAGAAATGGGGACAAACTGAAAGGGGATTGGGAGGGGACTGGGAGGCACTGGGAGGGGTACTGGGAGGAGACTGGGAGGCACTGGTAGGCTCTGAAATGCACTGGGATTGGGCAGGGAAGCACTGGGATGAGTTGAGAAGGTCTGGGAGAAACTGGGAGGGGACTGGGAGAGGACTGGGATGCATTGGGAGGCACTAGGAGGGGACTAGGACTAATTGGGAAGCACTGAGAGGTGCTTGGGTGTACTCGTGCCTCAAACCTTGCCCCTCCTCCCCCCACTCCCAGAAACCACCCAATTAGGAGGTTTCCTCCGAAGAACAAAGCCCTGAGCCCCAGGGTCAGAGGGGCTGCTTGGAGGTGCCATGGGGCGGTTTCAGGGCATGCGTATCTTTTGATTATGGCTGCTTCCTTCTCTCGGTTCGAATATAATAAGTCGTTGTTACGTTCTATTAAGTAGGAACCTTTTATGAGTAGCGGTAAAACCTGTTTCCACCTAATTTTTTCTGCTCCGAGAGATGGGGGGAGAAGCCGGGTGCAGCACCCCCACCTTGACCACCCTCCCCGGGGAAGGGGGTGTCTGGGAGGGAGAACAAGGAGACACCCCAGGGGGCAAGGACTGAGCTCCGTCTTTCTTTCACCGTTTCGGGGTGCACCGCTCCCGGAGGCACTGCAATACCGGGACGATGCGCGGAGCGGAGGGAGCAAGCTCCGGGTCCAACTCCCAGCGCCAAAAATCCGTTTAATATAAAGTCCTCTCATCGAGGACGTATCAGATATTAAACTGATAAGAACAGATACTACACTTGATCTTAGCCAAAAGGCCGAGAAGCGATGCCCTGCCGCTCCACCGAGCGCACTCACACCCCCGCCGGCACTCACACAGCTCATGGAGTCTCGCCCATCGCCGGCCTCCGTCCCTCCCGTCCCGCTTCCCATCCCATCCCCCACACACAGTGCTCCTTCTCTCACCGTTTCCTCGCTTCTCTCGCCGGTAAACGGTCGGAGAGCTCCGCACCGAGCGCTCCCATAATCCCCTGCGTGCTGTACTAGTCTTGATTTGCATTGCCGCGCGCTCTTCACCCCGCGTGCGCCCCGCCCCGCTCTCCCCGCCCCGATCGGCCCCGCGCGCCGCCCAGCGCGGCGGTCTCATTGGCCGGCGCCCGCCGCCTCCGGGAGGTGCCGAGCTCCGGCCGGTCCCCGTTGGCGGCGTCCGGTTCACGGGGGGAGCGGTGGGCGGGGCGAAGGGATGAGCGGGACGGGCGGCAGCCAACGATATGGCCGCGAGGAGCAGGATGGGACGCGCTCTGCGCGAGCAGAGGAGCGCGCGGCTATGCAAATTAGGAGGAGCTCTGCGCGCACGGCATGCTGGGAGCGCTCGGTGCGGAGCTCTCCGACCGTTTACCGGCGAGAGAAGCGAGGAAACGGTGAGAGAAGGAGCACTGTGTGTGGGGGATGGGATGGGAAGCGGGACGGGAGGGACGGAGGCCGGCGATGGGCGAGACTCCATGAGCTGTGTGAGTGCCGGCGGGGGTGTGAGTGCGCTCGGTGGAGCGGCAGGGCATCGCTTCTCGGCCTTTTGGCTAAGATCAAGTGTAGTATCTGTTCTTATCAGTTTAATATCTGATACGTCCTCGATGAGAGGACTTTATATTAAACGGATTTTTGGCGCTGGGAGTTGGACCCGGAGCTTGCTCCCTCCGCTCCGCGCATCGTCCCGGTATTGCAGTGCCTCCGGGAACGGTGCACCCCGAAACGGTGAAAGAAAGACGGAGCTCAGTCCTTGCCCCCTGGGGTGTCTCCTTGTTCTCCCTCCCAGACACCCCCTTCCCCGGGGAGGGTGGTCAAAGTGTGGGTGCTGCACCCGGCTTCTCCCCCATCTCTCGGAGGAGGAGTGGGAGAGCAAAGAGGGGAGGGGCTGGGTGATTTACGCCCACCGCCGGGGGTGCAGCGCTGGGGCGGAGCTGCAGCCTTTCCCCCCTACACCCCCCACCCCCCAACCCTTGTGAGGAGGAGGAAGGAGCGGCAAAGCCCGCGCGACCTGACCCCCATCCCCGTCCCCCGCTGCCGGAGGAGGGCGTGGGGGGGAGAAATTCGGGTAGCCGTCCAGGAACCCCCCAGTATCCCCAACATTCCCCCCTAGAGACTCACAGCCCCTCCCCCCAACAGCCCAGAGCCCGTTTCCTACAGCACCCCCCCTTCCTCCCCAGCTGCCCACCCCCTCCCCCTTACCCTCCCCAATGTCCCCCCCAGCCACAGCCACACATTAAAGCTCCTTTATTGCTGCTGGGTGCACTCAGTGACCGCGGGGAGGGGGCCAGGGGGTCCCAGTGGCATCACGCCCGTGTTGGGGGGTGTCCTCTCTTTTGGGGTGGTGGGTGACCCCTGGGGGGTTCCCCTCAGGTGATGACACAGGTCTCTCTGCGAGCAAACCTGCGGCGCTGCTGGCTGAGGCCTCGCGCCAGGCGAGCATCCTCCTCCTGCGCCCTACGGGGATGGGAAAGGGGGAGTTGGAGGGGGTCGGGTAACCCCCACCCTCTCCGTCATCCCTCCCTGGGACCCCCCCTCCCACTCACGTCCGCTCCCGCCAGTCCAAGTCCCGCACCAGCTGGTCCCGCTGGTTCACCAGTGACACCAGTTCCTCCAGTAGCAGCTGCTCCCGCTGGCGCTGGGCAGAGGACTTCAGCCAGTCTGGGGAAGGGACACGAAAAGGGGGAGGTGTCAGGTGGGGCGGGGGGGGGTGGGCGGTGGTCTCCAAAACCCGGGGTGGGGAGGGGAGCCCCAAAGCTGAGGGTTCAAGGAGAATCCCCACAGCTTAAAGCCCAGTTGGCCCCATTCTGGGTGGGGGGAATTCCAAACCCCGCTGTGACCGGACACCAGGGGGTCGTGGGACACCCCCCACCCACCCACCCACAGGTGTGTCGTGTGTTCCCCCCCCCCCCACTGTGGCCCCCCCACTCACCCTCGGTGGCCAGCATCGCCCGCAGCTCCCGGCTCAGCAGCTCGAACCGACGCTCCAGGTCCTGCTCCTCTGCCCTTGGGGGAGGGGAGAGGGGGGACACACGAGGGGATGGGGGTGTCACCAGGGCTGCGATACATCCATCCCACCCCCCTCCTCGTGTCCCGGACCCCCCCGTGTCCCCCTCACAGCAGCTGCAGCTGGTCCTGGCGCCGCAGCAGTGAGTTCTTCTGGTTAACGAGCGAGAACCATTCCTGGATCAGCTGCTCCTCCCGGGCGGGGTCCGCGCCTGGGGGGGGGGGGGGACACGGGGGACACGGGGGACATGTGGGACACAGGACACACACCCCACCCTATTCATGCCCGTGCATCCCCCTGTCCCCAGTGGGATGCCAATGTCCCCCCATC
This sequence comes from Hypotaenidia okinawae, assembly GCA_027925045.1. NCBI lineage: Eukaryota > Metazoa > Chordata > Aves > Gruiformes > Rallidae > Hypotaenidia > Hypotaenidia okinawae. The sequence goes on from BSDF01000037.1 coordinate 592,333, forward strand.
CCCCGTCCCCCTGTCCCCAGTGGGATGCCAATGTCCCCCCCACCCCCCGTCCCCTTGTCCCCCTGTCCCCAGTGGGATGCCAATGTCCCCCCCATCCCCCCGTCCCCCTGTCCCCAGTGGGATGCCAATGTCCCCCCCACCCCCCGTCCCCCTGTCCCCCTGTCCCCAGTGGGATGCCAATGTCCCCCCCACCCCGCCACCCCCCCGTCCCCCTGTCCCCAGTGGGATGCCAATGTCCCCCCCACCCCCGGTCCCCTTGTCCCCCTGTCCCCAGTGGGATGCCAATGTCCCCCCCACGCCCCCACCCCCCGTCCCCCTGTCCCCAGTGGGATGCCATTGTCCCCCCACCCCCCGTCCCCCCATCCCCCTGTCCCCAGTGGGATGCCAATGTCCCCCCCACGCCCCCACCCCCCGTCCCCCTGTCCCCAGTGGGATGCCATTGTCCCCCCACCCCCCGTCCCCTTGTCCCCCTGTCCCCAGTGGGATGCCAATGTCCCCCCCACGCCCCCACCCCCCGTCCCCCTGTCCCCAGTGGGATGCCAATGTCCCCCCCGTCCCCCCATCCCCCTGTCCCCAGTGGGATGCCAATGTCCCCCCCACGCCCCCACCCCCCGTCCCCCTGTCCCCAGTGGGATGCCATTGTCCCCCCACCCCCCCATCCCCCTGTCCCCAGTGGGATGCCAATGTCCCCCCCACGCCCCTGTCCCCCTGTCCCCTGCGGGGTGTCCGTGTCCCCCCTCCCCACCCCAGGCAGCCCCCCCCACTCCCCCCCATCCCGTACCCGAGCGCATCAGCCCCCGCAGCTCCCGCTCCAGGGTCTCGGCCCGGGCGTCCACCCGCTCCTGCTCCTGCTCCAGCGCCGCCAGCTCGGCCCCCACGAACTGCCCGGTGTCCCGCAGCCTCTGCGGGGGGGCGGGGGGGACACCACACGACATCCGTGGGCCCAGAGACCCCCTCCCCTCCCATCCCCCCTGTCCCCTCCCATCCCACTCACGTCCCGTCCCCCGTCCCGTTCCTCCCCTCCCCCCGCCCCGGTCCCCCCCCCGCCCCGCTCCCATCCCCCCCCCCCGTGTCCCCCCCCCGCCCCGGTCCCCCCCATCCTCCTTACCGGCGTCTCCTCCTCTGCCGGTCCGGGCTCTGCGGGGGAATCTGGGGCGGGGGGGGGGGGCAGGACGGGGACGGGAGACACAGAGAACACGAGTGGGGTGACCCCACGTCCAGCCTGGGGGGAGCGGGGCCGTGCCCCCTCCCCCCCCCAAACCACTCACCGGAGGGGGGCTGGCTCGGGGGGGCTGCAGGGAGGCTGCCGATATCCCCATCACCCTGGGGAGAGAAAAGGGGGGGGGGGGTTATAGGGAGCCCCCCCAGACTTGGGGGGGGGGGGCACGAGGGTGGGCCCTATGGTAACAGGGGTGCCCCCCCTCTAACATCCCCCCCAGCATGAAGGCAGACCCTACAATAGAAAGGAGCCGGGGGGGATTCTCCGAGGGGGGGGGAAGGGAGAGGGGGCTGTCTCTTACCGGGGGGGGGTCCCCGCGCCGCTCCGAGCGCCGTCTCCGAAGCAGGTCGGCGTCCCGCAGGTGGGCGAGGGTCTTGGTGCGGGGGGGGGCGCGGGGCCAGCCCCCCCGGAGCAGGAGGGGGAGGGCGACCCCCACCCCCAGCGGGGCGGCGCAGCCGGGGTGGGGGCAGAAGCTCCCGGCGGGGGGAGGGGGGCTGGCCCCCCATCCTTTGCTGCTGCCTCTGTGCCCCCCCGCATGATGGGGGGGTTGGGGGGGACACTCCTGGGTGGTGGTGAGCTGGGGCTCCGGGGGGGTCCGAGGGGGAGGCTCCCCCTCCAAGGAGCCAAGGTGGGGGGCGGGGGGGGAGCTCCATCGAAGGGGCTGAGTTGGGGGGCTGGGGAGGGCTTCGGGGCCCCCCTGGTCAGCGCCAAGGTGGGGGTCCAGGGGTGTCTGTGGGCACCCCTCTTGGTCTGCAGCGATCTGGGGGTCCGGGGGGGCCCCTCCTCATCAGTGCCAATCTGTGGGTCTGAGGGTGCCTGTGGGGTTCCCCCCTCGATGGGGACAAGCTGGGGGTCTGGGGGGGCCCCTCCTTGATGGAGCCAAGTTGGGGGTCCAGGGGGTCTGAGGGGGCCCCTCCTGGTCGGTCCCAAGCTGGGGGTCCGAGTGGGGTCCCCCCTCCACGATGCTGAGCTGGGCATCCAGGGGCATCTCGGGGCTGAGTTGGGGGGCTGGGGAGGGCTTCGGGGCCCCCCCTGGTCAGCGCCAAGGTGGGGGTCCAGGGGTGTCTGTGGGCCCCCCCTGGTCTGCAGCACTCTGGGGGTTTGGGCAGGGCCCCACCTCATCAGTGCCAATCTGTGAGTCTGGGGGTGTCCCCGGGGCCCCCCTCAACGGAGCCAAGCTGGGGGGCTGGGGGTGTCCGTGGGGGCCCCCCTGGTCTGCAGCAATCTGGGGGCCCGGGGGGAACCCCTTCTCATCAGCGCCAATCTCTGGGTCTGGGGGTGCCCGTGGGGGCCCCCTTGGTCTGCAGCAATCTGGGGGTCCGGGGGAACCCCTTCTCATCAGCGCCAATCTCTGGGTCTGGGGGTGTCCGTGGGGGACCCCCCTCAACGGAGCCAAGCTGGGAGGCTGAGGGGGCCCCCCTTGCCCGGCCCCGATCCGAGGGTCCGGAGGCTCCTGGGTCTGTCTGTCCTCCACGGAGCAGAGCTGGGGGTCTGGGGGTTCCCCTCCCTGGGTGGTGCCGAGGGGGGTCCCGGGGGGGCTGCAGGCGGGCCCGCACCTGGCTGAGGTAGGTCATCACCCCCAGCTTGTCGGGGGTCGGCGGCAGCACCATGTCGGCCGGATCCAGCAGCCGGGGGACGCCCAGGGCTGAGAAGGCATCGAAAGCCTGGGGAGGGGGTGGGGGGTGGATGGGGGGCACCCTGGCAGCCAGACACCCCCCTTCCCCACAGAACCCTGTTCTCCCCTCCCCGGACCCCCAGCCCCACTCACCAGCTTGTTATTGCCTCTGATGTCCAGGGGGTCCAGAGCCTCGTAGTCACTGGGGGGGGGGTGGTGTAGGAATTGGGGAGGGGGGCTTGGTTACATCAGGGGGCCCCTGGAGCTGAAGGGGGGGCTCAGGGGGACCCCCACATGCACCCATTGTGTCTCCAGGGTGCCCCCCCCCCCAAAGTGTCCCCCCAACCCACACACTCAGGGTGTCCCCTCCATCCCCAAAGTGTCCCCCTCCATCCCCAGGGTGCCCCCCCACCCACCCCAACCCCCCAGGCCCAAAGTGTCCCCAGGGTGCCCCACCCCACATCCTCAGGGTGTCCCCTCCATACCCAAGGTGCGTGTCCCCCCCACCCCAACCCCATGTTCACAGTGCCCCCCCCAATCCCCAAAGTGCCCCCTCCCCATCCCACATCCCCAGGGTATCCCCTCCATACCCAGGGTGCCCCCCCCCCGCCCCCAAAGCATCCCCACGGTGCCCCCCCCCCCCGACCCCCAACCCCAGGGAGCCCCCCACCCCCCACCCCCCCATACCCAAAGTGGTCCCCAGGGTGTGTGCACCCCCTCCCCATCCCACATCCCCAGGCGCCCGCACCCCTCCCCCCTACCCCAGGCCCCCTCCCCACCCCCCATCCCCCCGACCCCCCCCCCGGTACCCCCCCCCGGACCCCCAACCCCAGGGAGCCCCCCACCCCCCACCCCCCATACCCAAAGTGGTCCCCAGGGTGTGTGCACCCCCTCCCCATCCCACATCCCCAGGCGCCCGCACCCCTCCCCCCTACCCCAGGCCCCCTCCCCACCCCCCATCCCCCCCGACCCCCCCCCGGTACCCCCCCCCCGGACCCCCAACCCCAGGGAGCCCCCCACCCCCACCCCCCCATACCCAAAGTGGTCCCCAGGGTGTGTGCACCCCCTCCCCATCCCACATCCCCAGGCGCCCGCACCCCTCCCCCCTACCCCAGGCCCCCTCCCCACCCCCCATCCCCCCCGACCCCCCCCCGGTACCCCCCCCCGGACCCCCAACCCCAGGGAGCCCCCCACCCCCCACCCCCCATACCCAAAGTGGTCCCCAGGGTGTGTGCACCCCCCTCCCCATCCCACATCCCCAGGCGCCCGCACCCCTCCCCCCTACCCCAGGCCGCCTCCCCACCCCCCATCCCCCCGACCCCCCCCCGGTACCCCCCCCCGGACCCCCAACCCCAGGGAGCCCCCCACCCCCACCATGCCCAAAGTGGTCCCCAGGGTGTGTGCGCCCCCCTCCCCATCCCACATCCCCAGGCGCCCGCTCCCCTCCCCCCTACCCCAGACCGCCTCCCCACCCCCCACCCCCCTCGCCCCCCCCTCACCCCCCCCCCGGTGCCCCCCTCACAGCAGCCGCGGGTGGTGCCGGTGCAGGAGGGCGCAAAAGGCCAAACCGCTGCGCCAGGAGGTGCTGAAGTTGGTGACACGGACCCCCCGGTACCCGGCCGTGGATGCCTGGCACCAGGCCAGCAGCGCCCCGCTGCCCCCCCGGGGGGCCCTGGCACCGGCGTCAGCACCCTGGGCACCCACAGCATCCCCCACCCCCACTCCGGGTACCCAAACCTCCGCCGGGCACCCACAGACCCATCCCCCATCCCGGCACACAACCCCCCCCGGGTACCCAGAGACCCCCCCCCCCCTAGGCACCCACAGACCCAACCCCCACCCTGGCACACAACCCCCCTCGGGTACCCAGAGACCCCCCCGCGCCGGGCACCCAGAGACCCATCCCCCACCCTGGCACACAACCCCCCCTCGGGTACCCAGAGACCCCCCCCGCCGGGCACCCAGAGACCCATCCCCCACCCTGGCACACAACTCCCCCCCCTTGGGTACCCAGACCCATCCCCCACCCTGGCACACAACCCCCCCTCGGGTACCCAGAGACCCCCCCCTAGGCACCCACAGACCCAACCCCCACCCTGGCACACAACCCCCCTCGGGTACCCAGAGACCCCCCGCGCCGGGCACCCAGAGACCCATCCCCCACCCTGGCACACAACCCCCCCTCGGGTACCCAGAGACCCCCCCTAGGCACCCACAGACCCAACCCCCACCCTGGCACACAACCCCCCTCGGGTACCCAGAGACCCCCCCACCGGGCACCCACAGAACCAACCCCCACCCTGGCACACAACCCCCCCCCGGGCACCCAGAGACCCCCCCCGCCGGGCACCCAGAGACCCATCCCCCACCCTGGCACACAACCCCCCCCCCTCGGGTACCCAGACCCATCCCCCACCCTGGCACACAACCCCCCCCTCGGGTACCCAGAGACCCCCCCCTAGGCACCCACAGACCCAACCCCCACCCTGGCACACAACCCCCCCCGGGCACCCAGAGACCCCCCCTAGGCACCCACAGACCCAACCCCCACCCTGGCACACAACCCCCCTCGGGTACCCAGAGACCCCCCCACCGGGCACCCACAGACCCAACCCCCACCCTGGCACACAACCCCCCCCCCGGGCACCCAGAGACCCCCCCTAGGCACCCACAGACCCAACCCCCACCCTGGCACACAACCCCCCTCGGGTACCCAGAGACCCCCCCACCGGGCACCCACAGACCCAACCCCCACCCTGGCACACAACCCCCCTCGGGTACCCAGAGACCCCCCCACCGGGCACCCACAGACCCAACCCCCACCCTGGCACACAACCCCCCCCCGGGCACCCAGAGACCCCCCCCGCCGGGCACCCAGAGACCCATCCCCCACCCTGGCACACAACCCCCCCTCGGGTACCCAGAGACCCCCCCCTAGGCACCCACAGACCCGTCCCCCACCCTGGCACACAACCCCCCCCCCGGGCACCCAGAGCCCCACCCCCTTCCTCAATTACACCGAGGGGACCCCAGAAAACACCCCCCACCCCCCCCCCAATATTTGGAGATACTGAGAGCACACACCCCCCCCCAGGGGAACCCCCCCCTCCATCAATTGGGGGTTTCCCAGTTTGCCCCAGTCCATACTGGAACCTCCCCCTCCCCCTCTCCCTTAGGGGATCCCCAAGTGACCCAGGGGGTCCCCAAACCGCCCCCCCCCCCCCCAGCCCCATTTACCTCCGGTATTTCTGAGGGGGGCGTCCCTTAGTGCCCCAACTTGCAGGGGGGCGAGGGTCACACTCCTCCGGGGGGGCTGCAGGGGAGAAGCTGATCAGGGACTTGGGGGGGGGGGGTTGGGGGGGTCAGGGTACCAGTCTCCCCCCCCCAGAGACACACCTTTGCCTGGGGGGGCTCCTTCCTCCTCCTCCTCCTCCTCTGCCAGCGCCTGCAGCTGCCGGGATGAGTCTGGGGGGTCGGGGTTGGGGGTGGGGGGTGTCAGGGCTGGATAACCCACCCCCCAGGAACCCCAGAACCCCCCCCACCAGCATCCCCCCCCCACACCCCTCCCCCAGCATCCCCCCCCCCCAGGCGTTTGTCATTGTCATGGTGCCAAAGAGCCCCCTCCCTCCCCCACCCCCCACCCCCAAAATCTGTGACCCACCTCGGGGTGCAGGGGGGTCCCTCCGCGGCGCGGCTCGCCCCCCCCCCCCGGCGCTGCCCCCCTCCCTCGCTCTCCTCGGGGTCGCTCTCGAAGTCCCCCAGGTCGGCCACCTCCCCGGGGCGGCTCAGCAGGCTGGCCACGCTCTGCATGTCCTCATCCCTGGGGGGGGCATGGGGGGGTCGGGGGGGCCCTACAGCTCCCCCCCCCAACACACACACACATCCCCCACCCTTCTGCGGCCCCACGATGGTCCCAAGACCCCCAAGACGTCCTCAACCACGATGTCCCCAAGCCCCCAGAGTGTCCCCAAGACCCTACGGCATCCCCAAGCCCCCCCACGATGTCCCCCAACCCATGACGTCCCCAAGACCCCCAAGATGTCCCCAACCACGATGTCCCCCAACCCATGATGTCCCCCAACCCACGACGTCCCCAAGACCCCCACGACGTCCCCAACCACGATGTCCCCCAACCCATGATGACCCCAAGCCCCCCACGACGTCCCCAACCACGATGTCCCCCAACCCATGATGACCCCAAGCCCCCCATGATGTCCCCCAACCCATGACGTCCCCAAGACCCCCAAGATGTCCCCAACCACGATGTCCCCCAACCCATGATGTCCCCCAACCCACGACGTCCCCAAGACCCCCACGACGTCCCCAACCACGATGTCCCCCAACCCATGATGACCCCAAGCCCCCCACGACGTCCCCAACCACGATGTCCCCCAACCCATGATGACCCCAAGCCCCCCATGATGTTCCCCAACCCATGACAACCCCAAGCCCCCCACAATGTCCCCCAACCCATGACATCCCCAAGACCCCCAAGATGTCCCCAACCACGATGTCCCGCAACCCATGACGACCCCAAGCCCCCCACGATGTCCCCCAACCCATGACGACCCCAAGCCCCCCACAATGTCCCCCAACCCATGATGACCCCAAGCCCCCCATGATGTCCCCCAACCCATGACATCCCCAAGACCCCCACGACGTCCCCAACCACGATGTCCCCCAACCCATGATGACCCCAAGCCCCCCCCATGTCCCCCAACCCATGATGACCCCAAGCCCCCCATGATGTCCCCCAACCCATGACATCCCCAAGACCCCCACGACGTCCCCAACCACGATGTCCCCCAACCCATGATGACCCCAAGCCCCCCCCATGTCCCCCAACCCATGATGTCCCCAAGCCCCCCCCCCCAATGTCCCCAGCCCCCCTGTGCCCCCCCAGTGCCCACTCACGTGGGGTGCCCCTCGCGCAGGACGCTGGCGCTGAGCCGCAGGCGCAGGCTGGCGGCCGCCACTTTGCGGGACCGGGGGCGCAGGGACAGGGTCAGGGGGTTCCCCCCACGCCCCCCACCTCCGGCACGGGGCCGGCCAAGCGCCCCAAATCCAGGGGGGCCCCCGCCACCACCGAGCGCCGCCCCCGTGACTCCTGGGGGGGGAAGGGGGGATGAAGAATGGGGAAAGGGGGGGGAGGTGTCAGTTACCCGGGTCCCAAATCATCCCCTGGGACCCCCATCAGCACAGGGGACCCCCAAACCCCCAATGGGGACCCCCTGGGGGGTACTACACCCCCCCCCCCTCACATTCTCGATGAGGAAGGTCCACTCCTTGTTATCGTAGGCTGTGGCGTGGGGGTCCTGGGGGGGGACACAATGTGGGGGGGTGGAGGTGTCAGCATATGGGGTGGGGGTGTCAGAATATGGGGTGGGGGATGGGAAAAGCGGGGACCCCCCCAGAGGGAGGGGGACAGACCCGGTAGAGGGTGACGACGACCTCGATGCTTTCGGGGACCACCCAGACGACCATCCCCCGGTACGGGTTCTCGATGCCAGGCTGCCAGCTGTGGGGCTGCACCCCCCCCTCCATCAGAGCACAGGACGACCCCCCTCCCCGAACCCCACAGACCCCCCACAAACCCCACAGGAGCCCCCATCCCCCCCCAACCCTTCCCAGCCCTGTGGATCCCCCCTACATTGAAGCATCACTCCCCTCCCCCAATCACTCTACACCCCTCTCCCCCCGCCCCCCCCAAACCCCGGGACCCCCCCGACACCCCCTGAGACACCCCCCCGGGCCCCCCCATCCCACCTTGGAGCAGACTCGACGGTTTCGCCTGGTCCAGACCACTGTCAGTTTGTCGGGCTGCCTGGGGGGGGGGGGGGGGGGGGGCAGGTATGGGGTGAAGGGGGGTCCCACAGCAGCCTTAACCCCAAGGGACCCCCAAAACCTACGGGACACCCCCCCCAAACCAACCCCCCCGCCTCCAATTCTCAGAGATAATGGCAGCGGGGGGGGGAAGGGGGCCCCCCCAACCTGCCATGAGTCACCCCAAGTTGCTCAAGCGCCTGCGGGGCCGCACCCCACGGAGGAGGGGGGTGCGGGGGGGAGGGGGGCCGGGGGGGACCCCTCCCCTCTGCCCGGGGTGTCCCCACCCTCCCCCAGCAGGTGTGTGGAGGGGGGGCGGGGGGAGCAAAGGGCTAAGTATAGACCCCCACGGGGGAGGGGGGAAACCGGACACCCCCGGCCGGGAGGGGGATGGGAGGGGGGTGGAGGGGGGGGAAGGACAAATCCACCCCCCCAGCCCCCCCCCAGGTTTATTTTTAGCTCCGTTTCCCTCCCCCCCCCCCCATTTATGGGCATTTTTAACTCAAAGCGAAAGCAGCGCCGGGGGGGGGCGGGTTTGGAAGGGGAGGGGAAGGGAGGGGAGGGGGGAAGGAGGAGGGGACCGGCGGGTGTTAGAGTGACCCCCCCTCCCCAAAACACCCCAACTTCCCCCTCCCGGAGAGAGGGGTGCACGTGTCACCCCCCCGAATGTCACCCCCCACCCCCCCCATCCCTCTCTCCCTCCTTCCTCTTTCCTCCTGCGGGGAGAACACTCCGGGGAGGGGGCGGGTTTGTGAGGGGGGTCCCGGGTTAGGGGGTCCCGGGGGGGGGTCACTCACCAGCTCTTGCCGCCCTCCAGCAGCAGCTCCTCGAAGGACGCCACGAACCGCACCTTGGCCGCCCGTTTCCCCGCCCGCTGCAGCCGCTTCCACACCGAGCCCATGGCCCCCCCCTCGGCCCCCCCCCCGGGACCCCCACCCCACCCTCGGGACCCCCCTCCCCGCCCCTTCCCGTAGCGCAGCCCGGGGTGGGATCCCGCTACCGGCAGCTCCGGGGTTTTCCCGGTGTCCCCCCCCCCCCACGGGATTGTCCCGGCTCGGGACGTGTCCCGGGTCCGGCCCCCCCCCCCCACCCCGCTGCTCCCCCCACCCCCCCCCCCGCGCTGGGCGCGGCCGGGCCCCGCCCGGGCAGGAAGCGGGAGCCGGGCGGGAGGAGCTTTAACTTCCCCCCCCGCCCCCCCCCTGAGGTTTTTACCCGCCCCCCCGGGGGGGAATCGGCTTCCCCATAACCCGCCCCCCCTCTCTCCTCCCCCCCCCCGGCAGAGACACCCCTCCATCTGCACAGGCCCCCGACTCACCCCCCAGACCCACGCAGCCACCCCCCAAACCACCTCAGAACCCCCCCAACCACCTCAGAACCCCCCCCAAAGTCCTCATCTCCCCCCAGACCCCCCCAAAGAGACCCCGCCAGACCCCAAACTCACCCCAAAGCCCCTCTGACCCCACCAACCCTCCCCCCGCCCCAAAACACACTCCCCCCCTGAGCCTAAACCCATCCCAAGAGCCCCTCCAGCCCCCCAAACCCACCTCAGAACCCCCCCCAAAGTCCTCATCTCCCCCCAGACCCCCCCAAAGAGACCCCGCCAGACCCCAAACTCACCCCAAAGCCCCTCTGACCCCTCCAACCGCCCCCCTCCCGAGCCTAAACCCATCCCAGAGCCCCTCCAGCCCCCCAAACCCACCTCAGAGCCCCCCCTGCCCCTCCGGACCCCGAACCGCCCCCAGAGCCATCAGGCCCCCCCATCAAGGCACCTTAAAGCCCCTCTGAACCCCCAGAGCCCCCCAAACCACCACCACATACCCCCAGCCATCACCCCCCCTCTCCAGGAGCCCCCCCCCAATGAATAACGGGAGCCTCGGGTGGCTGTTTCGCCGCCGGCAGCAGGTTTATGGGGGGCAGGCGGGGGGGGGGGGCCCAGGGCCTGTAGCCCCCCAGGGCCTCGGCGCAGGCCCGCACCAGCCCGCAGAGCTGGGCACTGGCCTCGGCCGAGGCCGTGCGGGGCAGCTCCCGCGCCGCCCAGCCCAGCTTCTCCAGCACCGCCGCCCGCGCCGCCGCCACCGCCGCCTCCTCTCCGGGGGTCCCGGGGGGCCGTAGTAGCCCCCCCCCCTCCCCGTAACCCCGCGGCTGCTCCCTCGCAGTGCTCGGGGCGGGGGGCGGATGGTTCGCGGGGGGGGAAGAAGGACGAGGAGGAGGAGGAGTAGGAGTGGGGGGGTGGGTGCGGGATCCGGGGCTGCGGGATGGGGAGGGGGCAAAGAAGGGGGGATGGAGACACAGATACAGCTCGGTGCGTCCCCCTCTCCGGACACCCAACACACCCCCCCCCCCGGGTCCCCAAACCCCAATTTCACGGCCCCGTCCCCCCCTCCCCGGTCCCATCCCCTCCGCCCTCAATCCACCTCCCAGGCCTGTCCCCCCCCACCCCAAAAACCCCGGTCCCCACCCCCGTGTCGTGTCCCCCCCCAAAAACCCCGGTCTCCACCCCCGTGTCCCGTCCCGTCCCCCCCCCCAAAAACCCCGGTCCCCAACCTGCTCCCTTCACCCCCAAACCCCCATCCCGCCACCCCCCTCATCCCCAACCCCCCATCCCACCCCCTTGTCCCCAAACCCCCATTCACACCCCCCCCCCACGATTCCCGGGCCTGTCTCGTGTGTGTGTCCCGTCCCGTGTCCCCCCCCCACCCCCCAAAACCTTGCCCCCGGCCCCCCTCCCCCTGCCCCGCGCTCACCGGGGCCGCCCCCTCCCCGTCGCAGCCCAGCTCCTGGCAGGCCACGCAGTAGAGCTGTCGCTGTTTGTCCTGCAGCAAGATGGTCTGGGGGAGGGGGGGGTACCGGGGGGTACCGGGGGTCAGCACGGCCCGGACCCCGCCGCCAGCCCCTTCCCGCTCCCTCCCGCCCCCCCCCCGGCCCGCTGCGCACCCCGCAGTGGGGGCAGCACTCCCCCAGCATCCGGTACCCCCGGAGCAGCAGCTGCCCCATGGCCCGGCTGAGCCGCTCCTGCCGCCCCCGCCGCGCCTCCAGCTCCGCCGGGACCGGGGCCGGCTCCGTTCCTACGGGATACGGGGGAAGTGCGGGGAGAGGGTCACCGGGAGGAGGGGGTGGGGAAAGGGGGTCACGGGGGAGGGTGGGAGCGGAGATGGGATGGGGAAGCGGACCGGAGCGGGGACCGGGGAACCGGGTGCGGGGACCGGAGCGGCGGGAAAAGGGACCGGGAAACCGGGGAGGGAGGGGCGGGGGGGGGGGAATGGGGAACGGACCAGGACCGGGCCGAGGAAGCGGGGGGAATGGACCAGGACCGGGGAACCGGGAGGGGAAGGGACCAGGACCGCACCGGACAACCGTGTGGGGGGGAGGGAACCGGGGACGTGCCGGAGCGGGGACCCAGGAGGGGACCGGAGAGGCGGGAGAAGGGACCGGGAACCCGGGAGGGGAACCGGGTACGGGCCGGAGCGGCGGGAGAGGGGGTGAAGCGGTGCCCCGGGGCCGAAGGAAGCGGGTCAGGGCGGTGACGGGCCCTGCCGGCCGCTCCCCGCCGCCCGTACCCGCGTTCAGCGCCATGGTCGCTGCGGAGACGAGACGGCGCCGCCAGCGGCCGGCGCGCCGGAACTGACGTCACAAGCAGGGGCCGATCTCAAAGCGCCGGGAAAAAAGACCCGGGCGCCGAAACGGGCAACGGGAAGAGGCGCCCCGAAACGGACACCCCCCCCCGGCCCCCCAACCCCCGAGGGACGATGGGGCGGAGCGAGGCGGTGAAAACCTTTATTTTGCTGGAAAATGGGGGGTCGGGGGAGGAAAGGGGGGGCTGGGGGGTCCCCGTCCTGGGGAGGGGGGCTGAGGGGAGGGGGGGGTCATCTCCGTACAAAAAAGGGGGTGCAGGTGTTGAGGGGGGGGTCCGCAGGCTCCATCCGAGGCCGCCGGACCTGGAAGAGAGCAGAGAGGTGAGAGGGGGGTTTGGGGGGGTGTTTGGGGGGACTATGGGGCGGGGGGTGGGGGTGGGAGAGGGGGTGCGTGTGTGAGGGGAAAAGGGGGGGCCCCGGACGGACAGACGGGACGGACACGCGCCGGTGACGGTGCTGAACGGCGCCCGCTCCGGCGAAGGAAGGGAAGGGAATCCGCGGGCGGCGACGGTGCCGAGGGAGGGAAGCGCGGCGGGTTGACGACGGCGGCTGCGACCCCGGGAACACGTCTGACCTGACGCGGCGGCGTTCCGCAGGGGAAGGGTAAGGGAAAGGGGGCTCCGGCGACTCCCAGGGCGCTCCGCCGCGGCCGTCGCCTCCTGCCAGGGGAAGGCGCGTTAACCGCCAGCGTCGCCGCCGGTTGTACCGCCAGCCGGTGGTACCCGAGTGGTTTGTTTCCCCCCTCCTCCCCACCCCGACGCCCACTCACCCACCTCCCCCGGTGAAACGCTGCCGTCCCCCCTTCACAGGGAGTTGGGGGGGGGGGACAGGACACACAGACAACGCACCAGCGCGCTCACCTCGGGATCAAAAGGCAGAGTACCGCGCTCGCTCCCCGTACGGGTCCCGCTCAAACCGCTGCATGTCGTAGAGGGAGGCCCGGGCCACCGAGGAGACCGGTGACAGCTGCCCACGCTCGTACGTGTACGCCTCTCCGACGGTGGTGGCCGCGGCGGCCGTGCGGCGCAGGGGGCTTCTATCCCGGGTGTAATAGGTGGAGGAAGCGGCCGCCGCGGCGGCGGTAGCGGCGGCTGCGACGGCTGCCGCCGCGCCGGGCGTCGGCAGCAGAGCTCTATCGTACGCGTCTAAGGCGGTGGGGATGCGACTGGCCATGGCTGTGGTGGCGGCCATGGCCGAGGACTGGACCTGGGAGTACTGGGCGTACTGGGAGTACTGGGCCATGGTTTGCTCCGCGTAGGCGTCGTACGCAGAGGCCGTGGCGTAGGAGCGGACGCGGTAGCGCTTGTAGTAGTCGGCCATCCCGCCGTAGGCCTCATCGTAATACACGGTCTCCCCATAGCCCGCGGTGTAGGGAGTGCGCACGGCTCCGTACTGCTCGTTATAGGCCTCGGCAAAGTCCGCCACTTGCCCCGGGCGATCTACCGGGCACTCTTTAGACCAGTGCCCTTCCTTCCCGCAGCGGTAGCAGCCGCTCTTGTCTCCCATCCCGGGCGCCGTCCGGAGCCGGCTGGTGGATAACTGCACGCGCATCCGCTTGCCTTGAGGAGAGAGACGCGAGAGGGGAGAGGGTTTGGTTACCGCGGCGGCGGGGAGGGGGGTTGAGGGGGTGTGTGGTGGGGGGAGGGAACAAGGGCGGCCGTTCAGCTCCTCGTTACCCCAGGGTTCCCCCTCCAGGAGTGAATCCGAGGGGAGCGGGTCGGCTCTGCCCGCTGCCGAAACCCCCGGGAGCGCTGGGGGTCCTGGTGGTGTTGGGAAGAGCTGTTGACTCGCGGAGGGAACGGGAAGCGGCGCTTGGTTGGAGAAGGGGGGTGGGATACAGCCCCAAAGCTCTGCGTTCCCACCACGGCTTCCCCCAAAATCCCTCTCCTTTCACCTCCCCCTTCCTCCTCCTCCTCCTCCTCACTGGGATGCACACCCCGGTCGTGACGCAGGGAGGGGTCCCAGCGATGGGGTTTGTGCCGAAGCTGCCCCTTTTCCAGCTCAAAACTCATCCCTTTCCTCACAAAAACCGGCCCCCTGGAGCCACCAGCTGCCCCCAGACAAAACCTCCGCGGCAACGCCGACGCCGGGGACACCCCAGCCCAGGGGAAAGGGGCTGGATGAGTAACGCAGCGCTCTCTCCGAAGCCACTGGTCTGGAGAGGGGTCAAAATAAGCCCTCCCCTCCCTCCCCAAAAAACAAAGCCACGCAAGCGAAAGCGACCCGAAGGCGCCCGGAGCGCGGCCGGGCTGCTCGCCCGTCACGGCATCAGGCGGCTCTGACACGTGGCGAGTCCCCCGGTGAGCGACGGCGGCGCAGATCCGGCCCCGTGGAACCACACCGGAGCCAGAGCTTCCCCCCCACCCCCCCACCCCCTCCTCATCGTCCCGGGATGGTGCCGCTGTCCTTCACCCCCGCCCTCTCCTACCTGACCTGCTTCGTGCGGGCTCAGCCCGGCGCTACCTATCCCAGCCCAGGGCCGCGGATCACCTTGAAACTCGGTGTTGTCCAGCCCGCGGATGGCTTCCACGGCGTCCTCGGCCCTCTCCATGTGGACGAAGGCGTAATCCTTGACGATGTCGCACTCGATGACGGGGCCGTACTCCTCGAACTTGGCCCGCAGCTCCAGGTTGGTGCAGGCGGGGCTGATGTTGCCGACGTGCAGCTTGGTGGAGGCCTTGCTCTTGTTCTTGCTGGCCTCCACGTTGATGCAGACGCCGTGCAGCTTGTGGTGGTGCAGGTTGCGGATGGCGTCCTCGGCCGCCGTCTTGTCCTCGATGTGAACGAAGCCGTAGTTCTTGATGATGTCGCACTCCAGCACCTTCCCGTACTGCTCGAACAGGGAGCGGATCTCCTGCTCCGTCGCCTCCCGCGGCAGGTTCCCGATGAACAGCTTCACCATCTCGCCCAGCCTGACCCGGGAAGGGGGAGAAGCGGCAGCTCAGCGGGCGGCTCAGCGACCCACCTCCCACCTCGCCCAGGGACATGGCACCCCCCTCTCAGAGGGCTCCAAGGGGGCTCCCAGCTGGGGCCCTTCCACCACCCGCAGGGTCCTGAGCGGAGCCCCGGTGCCTCTTCCTCCCCCGACGCCGCAGGGCCCCAGGTCTGGACCCACCCGAGCCCGTCCTCAAGCCCCCCCAGGCCCGGAGCATCCCCACCCCCCCAAAGCTGCATAGCCCAAGCCCAGAGCTCCCCAAGCCCGGAGCCCCCAGGCCTAGGCTCTGCCCACCCCCGAGCCGCCCAAGGCCGTCGCGGAAGCCGCCCCCAAGGCCGCAGAGCCTCCTCCCGGAGCCCCCAGACCCGGAGCCTGACCGCGCCGAGGCCCAGACCCGGCCCGGAGGCCCCTCCCCGGTCCCAGAGCCCCCGCCAAGGCCGCAGAGCCCGATCCCGAAGCCCCCACGGGCCCGGAGCCCCCCAGGCCCGTCCCGGGTCTCACCGCGCCCCGCGCTCCCTCTCGCCGGGACGGTGACGGCAACAAAATGGCGGCAGCTGCAGCCCAGCCCCGAGGCGCCGCCTTCCCTTGGCCGCCGCCGCCCGTGATTGGCGGAACCCGCGGGGGACGCCGCGATCCGATTGGCCGAGCCGCGGCGAGGGCGCCGCCCACCTCTCGCGGAGGGCGACGTCACCGCCGGAGCGAGCCCGCCCGCGCGCTGGCCAATAGCGTGTCGCGGCTCAACCGGAGGCGAAACGAGGAGGCGGGATGTTCCTGTCACGTGAGGAAGGGGCGGCCAATCAGAGCGAGGGAGGGGCGGGGCCGGAGCGGGACCGGGACCGGGGCCCTGACCGAAGGCCCCAACCGGCAGCAGCAGCAGCAGCAGCACCGGCACGGAGCGGACAGGCCTTCCCTTAGCGGCACCGGGACGCACGGGCCTCACCGGGACAGCGCGGCTTTACTGAGCCCCGGCGGTTGCACTGTGACCGGGACCCGCGACCGGCCCCCGGGACGGCGCGGCTGCGCCTCGCCCCGCTGCCCGTAGGGCCCCGCCCCTCCGCTAAGACCGCGCCTCTTTCCCCAGCGCCACGCCCCCTTCTCAGCGCCCCGCCCACGTTTCCCTTGGCCCCGCCCTTCGTGTCGGTCGCGCCCCTTCTGGCCCCGCCCACTCGTTAGGCCCCCTTCGCCTTAGCCCCGCCCCTCCGGTCGTGGGCGCGCCTCCTTTTGCTTAGCTCCGCCCCCTCCGGCATCCTCCGCTCCTGCACGCTCTCCTTAGCCCCCGCCCCTTCCCTCGGCCCCGCCCCCCCACCCGTCAGGCCCCGCCCCTTGACCTTAGCCTCCGTTCATTGGCGTCTCTCAGGCCCCGCCCCCTCCCGTTAGCCCCGCCCTTCTTCCTGAGCCCCCTCGCGTCCCAGGCCCTGCTCCTTTTCCCCCGCCCCCCTCATTGGCCCCTGGGGCCCCCGCCCTCCTTAGCCCCGCCCACCTCCCCCTTAGCCCCGCCCCGGCCATGTCCGAGTCGCTGCTGCTGCTGCGGCGGGTGCGAGAGCGCGGCGGGGCCGCGCCCCCGCCTCCCTCCCCGGCGCCGTCCCCGTCGGGAACCCCCCGGTCGGCAGCCCCCTCCCCCTCCCCCTCCCCGCCGTAAGCGCGGCCGCCGCCGCCGTTTCTACCCGGAGCACCGCGTGTACCGGGCGCGCTGCTCCTTCCTGGACCTGAGCGAGGAGCAGGTGCTGCGGCGCTACCGGCTGGACAAGGCCGCCATCGCCGGGCTGTGCCGGGAGCTGGGGGCCGACCTGGAGAGCCTGACGGGCCGCAGCCACGCGCTGCCGGTGGCCGTCAAGGTGACGTCGGCCCTCACCTTCCTGGCTTCCGGATCTTTCCAGACGGCCACCCGCGACACCACGGGCATCAGCCAGTCGGCCATGTCCAACTGCCTGGCGCAGTTCCTGGAGGCGCTGCAGCGCCGGGCGGCGCGGTATATCGCCTTCCCCGCGCCGGCGCGGGCCGTACCCCTGCCCGGAGCCTTCCCGGGGGTTTTGGGGCTGGTGGGGAGCATGCACGTGGCTCTCCGGGCTCCCTCCGAGAACGAGCCGGCCTATCGCAACGCTGGCAACTACCACTCCATGAACATGCAGGTGGTTTGCGACGCCGCCGGCGCCATCACCAACGTGGTGGCCAAATTCCCCGGGTCCTGCCCCAACGCCGCCGTCCTGGAGAATTCCGCCTTGGCACGGCTGCTGGAAGGGGCTCGGCCCGACGGCGCCTGGCTGCTGGGTGAGGGTTTGGGGTGGGGGTGGGGGATAACACACACGGGGATTGGAGGTGGGTGGGGGGGTGGGGGTTGGGTCTTGCAGCTGTGGGGCAGCAGGGAGGATGGGGAGGGGGGTTCTGGGGGAAGGTCTGGGGGTTTTGGGGTGATCTCTGTGGGTCTGGGGGCGGGTGTATCGGAGTGATTCGGGTGTCTGGGGGAAGCCTTGTGGGTCTGGGGGAAGCCTTGTGGGTCTGGGGGTGGCTTGGAGGCCTGGGGGTGTCTTGGGGAGGTTTATCGGTGTGATTTGGGGGTGTCTTGGAGTGACTTGGGGGTGTCTTGGGGTGGGGGGTGCATTGCAGTGATTTGGGGGTCTGGGAATCCAGAGGCGACCCATATCCCATCCTTCCCCCTCCCAACCTCTCTGCCCAACCCCCCCCACCCCCCCCAAAATCCCTCCCGCAGGTGACCGGAGCTACCCGCTGAAGCCGTGGCTGATGACGCCCATCGCGGCGCCGCGGGGCGCGGCGGAGGAGCGCTACAACGCGCTGCATCACCAGGCGCTGGCGGCCCTACGCCGGACCCTCGCCCTCCTCAAGCTGCGGTTCCGCTGCCTGGATAAGGGGAGGGGGTGCTTACAGTACGCCCCCCAAAAAGTCTGCCAGATCTTCTTGGCCTGCTGCATCCTCCACAACATCGCCCTGCGGCGCCGCATGCCCCTGGACGTACCCGAGGGGCTCCCCCCCCGAAATGGAGCCCGAACCCCCCTTCCCCGCTCCCCACGGGCAGGTCTCCAGCGAGGCCCGCGCCGTACGCGCCCGCATCGTCCAGCAAGTCAAGGACGCTCTGGGATGAGACCACCCCCTGGACTTTTGGGGGAGGGGGCATGAGGGAACCCCATCCCTTCCCGGGAAGGAACGCTTGAACCCCCAGCTCCCCCCAGCTCCTTTTCCTGGGATGAACCCCCAGCTCCCCCCACCTCCCTTCCTGGGATGAACCCCCAGCTCCTTTTCCTGGGATGAACCCCCAGCTCCACCCTCCCCCACCCCACTGCGAGTGGATTTGGGGTCTCCACTCCCTCTGTCTCCCCCCACCCCCCACCCCCAGGCAACAGATGAAGCCAGGAAAGGGGGGAGGGGAACACCCCCCTCCGTGTGTGTCCCATCTCCACATGCTGCCACATCCCATTTCGGTGCCGCAGTCGTTTGTCCCCCATCCCCCCCCTTTAACCACGCTCGATTTGGGGTGAATAAAGGTATTTTTGGATACAATGTGGGGGGAGGGGGTGTCCCCCCCAGTTTATTGCCCCCCCAGAATTCCATCACTATCCATGCCGGGGGGCTGCACCCCAAAAACATCCCGGAAGGCGCCGGCGCGTCGGCGCTGCTGCAGCCAATAAAGCATCTCCACCCGATCCCGGCGCATCTTCTCCGCGTACGGGCGTCCCCGCAGCGTCGCCGTGTCCCCGAAGCCCCGGGACAGGCGGCTCAGGGCGGGGGACAGCCGCGCCTCGCAGCGGGCCAGCGCGGCGAGCAGGGTGCGGCGGCTGCGGGTCTCCTGGGCGCGTGCCGGCGCCGGACCCCCGCGGAAGAAGCGCGTGGGATCGGAGCCGCGCTCCTCCAACCGCTCCAGCCGCGCCAGCAGCAGCTCCCGGTGCAAGATGCCGGCGGCTGCGGCTTCCCAAGCATCCAGCGCCGCCGGGAGCCGCGTCGTGCCCGGGCTGGAGCCGTACTTCACCGCCATGTCCAGTCTTTCGCGGTTGGGAACGTGGAGGGCGGCCCACAGGCGGTGTAAGCGTCGCTGTAGCTTCTCCATCCCCACCGGCGCCAGATCCGGCAGCACTGGTTTCCAGAGGCCTTTCTCCACTGGTTGCGGTGCTGGATCCTCACCCATCTGTGGCGGTGGTGTTGCCAATGGCGGCTTCTCCTCCTCCTCCTCACCGGCAGCGCCGCACGGGAGGAACACGGTGCGGAGGAAGTCGGAGCCGGTGGCCGCCACGTACCGGAGGTAGTCGTCGAAGAGGCTGGTGGGTTGGCGCTCCCAGTGCTGGGCAGCATCCCTGTGCCGTGGCTGCTCAGTGTTTCGGGGTCCTGACACATCTCTGGGGGGCAGATCCACGGCAGCGGCCGCCGGTTCGATCAGGGGATCCCGGTGGATCTGCCGCCATTCGGTCAGGACAACGGCCCGGCTCAGCTCCCGGTACAGCTCCTGCACTCCCAAGGGGTCCGGCACAGCATCAGCACCGGCGGCGCGGCCCAGCACCGGCGGCTGCGGCTGCAGGGATACCCCCCCAATGAAATCTGGGGGTAGCCGTGGCGGCGGCAGCACCGGGAGCAGCCGTGGGCTCACGGGGCGGCGTGGCGGAGGAGGTCCCGGTTCCGGTGTCGCCGGGCGGTGCCGGAGCCGCCCAGCGCCCTGGGAACGGCGGCTGAGCGCTGCCAGGAGCGGCGGCAGGCGGCAACCGGAGTCCTCCCGGTGTTCCCGGTCCTCGGTGGTCAGCCGGAGCAGGTCCGCTGTCAGCGCCAGGGTCTCCGGTGGGATTTCGGTGCTGGGTGGCTCCCGGTTAGGGTCCGGCATCCCCGGGGAGCGGCACCCGGGGCCAGCGGAGACTGGGGTGCTGGGGAGCTCCGTGCAGGGGGGCCTGGGCTGGAGGAGGACGGGGGGTGCCGGTCAGTCCTGCCAGACCCCATCCCCCTCCCCCCAAACACGGGGAGGCTTCACCGGCCCCCCCCGCCCCTTCCCGAACACCCCCAGCAGCCCAGAGGGACCCATCAACTGGGACCGGGACCCCCCAACCGAGCCCAGGACCCCACAAACGGGGACCACCGGGCCCAGGACCCCCCTGACCGGGCCCAGGACCACCGGGACCCCCACGACCGGCCCCGAGACCGGGATCCCACCAACGAGGAGCCCCTCCCCCCCCCGCCCCCCCAACCGAGACACCGGTTCCCCCCCTCCACCTGCCGGCCCCAGCCCCGCCCCGGGTTCCCCGCGTCCTACCCCGTTGCCATGGCGACACGCTCGAGGATGCGCCAACCGCCCCTCCCCCCGGGCTCGGCCGTTACCGGTCCGTCCCTTAAAGCGTCCCGGGCTCCCCGGTGCCCCCGGGGGGGGGTTCCGGGGGCGGAGTCCGCGGCCATGGCGGCACCGGCGCCTCCCGGGAGCAGCTGCCGGGTGAGGGGGGAACGACTTTTGGGGTGCCCCGACCCCTCTATAGGGCTTGGGGGGGGGGGGGGGGCTCAGGAAGTTTTTGGGGCGCTGAGCCCCCTGCCTGTGAGCTTTGGGGGTGCGGGGTGATTCCCCCCCTTATGGGGTGCTGACACTCCCCCCCCCACTTATGCGCTGCTGATTCCCCCCTTTTGGGCTGCTGACACCCCCACCCGCCCCCCCATTTTGGGGTGCTGACCTCTCCCCCCCCAATATCCCCACTGCACCCCACAGCTGGAGTTCGCGGTGCAGATGCGGTGCCAGGGCTGCGCGGACGCGGTGCGAGCGGCGCTGCAGGGAGCCCCAGGTGAGACAACCCCCTTCCCTCTCCCCCCAGAACATGTGGGGATCCCTCTGCATCCTTCCCAGCCCCCCTAAATCTCCCCTGCTCTCCCCCCACCCCCCTCAAGACGTGCGGCTGCTGGAGCTGCAGCTGGCGGAGCAGACGGTGCTGGTGGAGACGACGGCGGCCGCCGAGCGGGTGCGGGAGCTGCTGGAGACCTCGGGGCGCAGGGCGGTGCTGAAGGGCATGGGGGGCTCCGAGGACGGTGAGTAGGAGGGGAGAGATTTGGGGGTACCGATGGGGGACGGACACACGGATGCCATACCCAGCCGGCTCTCCCGGTAGCGGGCCTGGGCGCCGCGGTGGCCGCGCTCTCCGGCACCGGCGCGGTGCGGGGCCTGGTGCGGTTCCTCCAGGTCTCGCCCACGCGGTGTTTGGTGGATGGGGCCATCGATGGGCTCCCACCGGGCCCCCACGGGCTCCACGTCCATGAATTTGGGGACCTCTCGCACCCCTGTGACAGGTATCGTGGGGGTTTGGGGGGGGGGGGCACGGGAGGGGGGTCGGGGGTGCAGGGACCCCCGTGTTTCACCCCATCTCCCTTCTTATTGCAGCTGTGGGGGTCACTTCAACCCTGACGGGGAGCGCCACGGGGGACCCCAGGACCAGCAGCGGGTGAGGCAGGGCTGGGGGCTGCTTTGTGGGGCTGGGGGGGTCGCGGTCCTGGACCCCCCCACCCTGACCCCCACACCCCCCTGCAGCACGCTGGGGACCTGGGGAACATCTGGGCAGACGCCGAGGGCAAAGCCAGCTTCCGCATGGAGGACTCGCGGCTGAAGGTCAGGGTGGGGTGGGGGCCTCCTGTGACCCCCCTATGGCTGTGGGGAGGTCCTGAGCGCCCCCCCCATGTCGTGTGTCCCCCCCCGGCAGGTCTGGGACATCATCGGGCGCTCGGTGGTGGTGGACGCGGGCGAGGACGACCTGGGCCGGGGCTCCCACCCGCTCTCGGGGGTGACAGGGAATTCGGGGCCAGGGTGAGCGCCTAGGGAGGGGGGAAGGAGGTTGGGGGGGTGGGGGATTGTGGGGGCCGCTCACCCCCCTCGCCCCGTATCCCTCCCCACAGGCTGGCCTGCGGCGTGGTGGCGCGGGCGGCCGGACTCTTCCAGAACCCCAAGCGCCTCTGTTCCTGCGACGGGCTGACCCTCTGGGAGGAGCGGGACCGGGCCGCGGGGACCCCCAGCCCCACGGCGACCCCGGCCCCCCACCTCTGACAGCCTCCCCGAGAGCCCAATAAACGCCAACTCGCTCCGCGCCCTCCGCGTTTCGTTGGGGGGGGGGGGGGGTGCGGGGAGGGGAGCTGCGCGTCCCCCCGCGGTTTATTCGGGGCGGCGGGCCCTTTAAGAGAGGGACGGGGCCCGCGCCGGGGGAGGGGGCGTGGCTAGCGCGGGGAGGGGCGGAGCCCTTCAGGCGCGGTGGCGGCGGGAGGCGAGTCGGGGCCTCCGCGCGTGCGCGGCGCGGAGGGCGGGCGGCCGGAGGGCTCCGCGCACGCGCAGTGCGCGGGCGGGCGCCTCACCCGCTCGGGGCTTGAGGCGACGCCGCCATTTTGTGGGGCAGCCGCGCCGCTCTCCCTCCCTCCCTCCTTCCCTCCCTCCCTCCCGTTCTCTCCCCTCTCCTCGCCTCCCCGCCGCCGCCATGCGTCCCGGCATCAAACTCTTCGTGGGCAACGTCCCCGAAGAAGCGACGGCGGAGGAGCTGAGCGAGCTGTTCGCCGGCGCCGCCGGCCCGGTGCTGGGGATCGCCCTGATGAAGCAGTTCGCTTTCGTTCACCTGCGGGACGAGGCGGCGGCGGCCCGCGCCATCGCCCAGCTCAACGGCCACCAGCTGCACGGGCGCCGGATCGTGGTGGAACCGTCCCGGCCGCGGCCCACCAACACCTGCAAGATATTCGTGGGTAACGTCTCGGCCGCCTGCACCAGCGGCGAGCTGCGCTCGCTCTTCCAGCAGTACGGCACCGTCGTTGAGTGCGACGTGGTGAAAGGTACCGGACCCGCCGCCGCCGCCCCGCCGCCGAGGGGGCTCCGCGCAATCCTGCTCCACCCCCGCTCGGAAGGGATTTGGGATGGGGGAAGGGGATTGGGGGGGCTGGAGGGAGGGGGGGGGGCGCCTCCCCGCACCCCCCTGCCCGGGCTCAGCCCCGCTCGCCGCTCGCCTCCGTCCCCGGAGCCGCTCCGGTCCCCGCTCTCCGGTTCGGTGATCCGCGTTCTGTCCGGTGGTTGCGGCTTTTCTACCCCGGCCCGACCCGATCTGGCGGCGCCTCCGCACTCAGACACCCCCCCGGGGCCGGCGAGTTGGGGTGGAGGGGTGGGGGGTGGGGAAGTGGTTCTCCTGCCCCAGCGTGAGGCATCCCGGCCTCCCCCTCCATGTCCCGTTTAACCCTCCCCGGGTGCGGGCTCTCCAGCCAGGCTGCGTCCTCCATCGCCCCAGGCAGCAGTAACCCGCTGCCTCCGCCACCTCCTCGGCAGCCGTTCCCTTCCCCTCCCCGGTCCCGCTGGCGACGCCTCTGCAAACCGTGCTGCTCCCCCCACCCCGGGAGCCAAAACCCCACGTAAAACCCCATCTAAAAGCCCAGGCAGCCGCTCCACAAGACTCCCGAAGGGGGGGGTGGCTCCATAGGGTCCCAATCTGGGACCATCCCCGCCTCCCTCCGCCAGTCCTTTTGCCTCCCGGGAGGGTTGATGTTGTTGCCTCTTTGCTCTCTCCCGTCCCAGGTCGTAAGCCCATCGGCTCCGTCCCGCCACGGACGCGGCTTTCCCAAGCAGAACCTGCCAGAAACCGCCCCAAACCCTCACCCAAAAAAACCCCGTGGCGTTCAGACAAAGCCCCCCAAAAAAGGGGCTTGGGGCTGCTGCAGCCACCCCAGGGGATGGTGGGGTGGGGGGGACACGACACAGAGGAAACATCCATTCCTCGAGCTGCTGGAGCAGGATACGTGGATGTGGGATAGGAGCTGGGGAGGGTGGGCGAAGCGGCGCGGGGGTACGGTCAGATGAGCAGCCCTTGCAGCAGGGTTGTTTCCAGAGGCGCCGGTTACAGGGATGCCCAGGAACCCGTGGTGTGTGACTGGAGGGGGGACCCCGAGAGGAGCCGCCCTTCTGCCCCGTACCAGCCTCCCCGGACCCGTCATGCCGTGGGGGGAGCGACTTCCCGGTTACTGCGGTGCATCTGAACCCCAAAACCATGGGCACAAACGCTGTGGTGCTGGCCCAGTGTAGTGGGGTGTGGGGGGGTGCTAAGTGGGGGGAGGAGGAGGGGGTGACATCCTCCCAAACGTGGCCGCTCCAGGTCCCGCTTCTTCTACCGCTCCTCGCCTCGCCCTCCCTCTCCTCTCTGCTTCCGTGCCACACTGCTCACCTCATCCCCAGGGGTTGTGCCCAGGGCTCTCCTTTGCTTCATCCTGCTCTTGCTTCCTCCCCCCTCACTCTTCCTCTCTCTTCTCCTCTTCCTCCTCACCTTCTCCTTTTCCTGCTGGAGCTCCGACTCGGTACCTCGGCGGGCTCTGGCCCCTTTCTGGCTCTGCTCCGCTTCCCGGCCTGGCTCAGCTCAGGGTGCCAGTCAGGCCGTGCTGCTCTCCTGGGGGTCTCGATGCCCGGGGGTCTCAATCCCAATGTGCTGCAAGAGTCGCCAGCAGGGTGGGATGCTGAGCTCACTCCACGAGGGGAAGAGGCGGGCGCGGGTGAAGGGAGTGGGGTGAGATGGAGACAAGGAGCTGTTGCTGGGGGATGCCGGGCAGGTGGCTGGGCTCGTTAGATCCTGGGCTCATTAGGTCCTGGGCTCGTTAGGTCCCGGGCTCGTTAGGTCCCGGGCTCGTTAGGTCCTGGGCTCGTTAGGTCTCAGGCTCGTTAGGTCCCAGCCAGATTAATTCTGGGGCAGAAGCAGATGAAGGCGGTTGTGTCCCTGCTGCCAGAGCAGGGCTGGCAGAGTTCATCCCGATGCCGATCGCCACCGAGCCGCCCCCGGTCCGGGCGAGGCTCGTTAAGCATTCGCTCCTGTAACGAATTGTCTTTTCTTCCCCCTTCTCCCCCCTCTGATAACCCTCTGTCTGCTGCTTTATCAGACTATGCATTTGTTCACATGGAGAACGAAGCAGATGCAAAGGTTGCCATCGAAAACCTTAACGGGAAGGAGGTGAAGGGGCGCAGAGTGAACGTGGAGCTCTCCACCAACGTCCAGAAGAAGGGCGCAGCCGCGGCGCTGCCGCCCGCCCTCGGCCTCGACAAGAACAAGAGGATCGGCCTGGAATACCGGGAGAAATTCCAGCCCAAAATTGAGGGCTTTGACCAGCAGCGCCGGGCGGCCGATGCTGCCGCCGCCGCCGCCTTCCCCACGGCCGCTGCGGCCAGTTACACCGCCCCCTCCTCCCTGTACGATTACCAGCAGCGTTTCGGCACTGCTGGCGGCGGCGGCACCGGCAAATACGAGGCCTTTGAGGCACAGGCCAGGCCGGCGTCCCCCTCCTATTTTGGGAGGGACCGTAGCCCACTCCGGCGCTCCCCAACCCGCACTGGCTACGCGGCGGTGACGCTCCCTATGACAGCGCAGCCGGCCGCGTACCGCGCCCAGCCCTCAGCCTCACTGGGGGCGACATACCGCGCCCAGCCCTCTGCGTCCCTCGGCGTGGCCTACCGCCCGCAGCCCACCACCGGCCAGGCCGCGTCCTACCGTGCCCAGCCCTCTGCCTCGCTGGGTGCTGCCTACCGTGCCCAGCCCTCTGTCTCCCTCGGCGCCTCCGGCACACAGCCTGCCACCAATTCCCTCGGCTCCTACGGCGCCCAGGCTGCTGCTTCCTACGGCGCGCAGCCCGCCGCTTCCCAGCTCTCCGGCTACGGCGTCCAGTCCGCCACCCTGGCTTCCTCCTACGGGGCGCAAGCCACCTCCGGCTATTCTGCCTCCTACGGGGCCCAGGCTGCTGCCGCAGCTGCTTATGGTGCTCAGGCCGCTGCCGGCCCTGCCGCCTCCTATGGCGCTCAGGCCGTGGCCACTCACGTGGCTTCCTACGGCGCTCAACCCGCTGCTGCCGGCCACACTGCTTCCTACGGCGCCCAGCCCATAGATGGCCACGCTGCCTCCTATGGTGCCCAGCCTGGTGCCACGCTCTCGGCCTACGGCGCCCAGGCCATGGCCACACATGCCACCTCCTATGGCGCACAGGCAGTAGCCAGTCACGCCGCCGCCTACCAGCCCGTGGCTGGCCACTCTGCCTCCTATGGCGCACAGCCGGCGGCCGCGCTTTCCGCCTCCTACGGTGCCCAACCCGCCGCCGGCCACTCTGCCTCCTACGGTGCCCAGCCCACTGCCAACCTACCCACTGCCTACGGCAGCCAGTCCGCCGCCTCGCTCTCGGCCACCTACGGTGCCCAGGCGGCTGCTTCCTATGGCAGCCAAGCCGCTGCCGCTGCCTCCTACAAGGTGCAGGCCTCTGCCTCGCTGACAGCCGCTTACCGGGCCCAGGCTTCTGGCGGCTCGATGGCGGCGTCCTACCCGGCGCAGCAGGCTTCCTCCGCGTCGCTGGCTGCCGTTTACCGAGCCCAACCGGGCAACGCCTACGACGGGCCGAGCCAGCTCGGGCAACAGGCGGCTTCCTACCTGGGCCTGTCGCAGGCCGCCGCCGCCATCGCACCGCCGTACGAGCGCACCCGCCTCTCGCCGCCACGCAGCGCCGCCTACGACGACCCGTACAAAAAATCATCCGCTCTGGCAAAAAGGTACGAGGCCGGGTCAGGGATGGACGGACAGACAGACAGACGGCTGCGCGAGAGCTGTTCCTCCGCGCTGTCCCGCTGGATGCCGCTACCCAGTTTAAGGCTTAATCTTGGTTCCGGCACGGCACGCTAACAGCCCGGCACCACGTTGCTGGTGCGTCCGTGAAGCTGTGATCCTCCCGTGCTCCATGAAGCCGGGGTCGGGGTTGGGGGGGAGGGTCACAGGCTTGCTGGGGGGTTCGGGGGTGCTTCGTCTGGGGTTTGGGAGGGGGCTGGTGGCACGCGTTCGCCGGCGGCACGGCCTTCAATCTGTAGGTGTGCTGGGCGCTGCTTCCCCCGTCGCTTTACCCGCAGCCCGGCAGCGTCGCGCTGCCGCGTTTGCGTCTCCCAGGTGTGACACAGTCACCACCAGTGGCGGATTTTGGGCAGCTCCCCCTTCCCCCCAGGCTCATTCACCTCCTGTCTCTTCTCTCGCCCAGGTACGGTTCCGAGCGCCGTCTGTCCGACCTGTCAGATTACCGCCGCTTAGCGGACTCTCCGCTTGCGTACCGCCGCTCACCAACAAAGTCCCCGATGGATTACCGCCGCCTTCCAGAAGCGCACGCCGATTACGCTCGTTACTCTGGCGGTTACAGCGATTACCTGCCCGCTGCTCGCGTGCATTCAGGATACCAGCGCCGCCTCTGAGCCGCTCCAGGGATCTGGGGAGCAGGGGGAGGAACTGGGGCCCTTTGCGTCGCTGTTTGCATCATTTTACCGCGCCCGGCACGGTTTGGTTCATCTCTCCTCCCCAGCGCAAGGACGGTTCTTTTTTTAGCTGCTTTTTGGGGTTTTCTCTCTTTTTTTGGAGCTGTTTTTTAGAAGGATCCATGGTTACGGTTGGAAAGCGCGCCGCTTTCACCCTCCCCCAGTGCCGGCTCTCGCCGCAGAACCCTCTCTGGCTCCGCCAGCGTTGCGGAGCAGTTCAGAACCCGAGCGATGGCTGCGCCGCCGAACCGACTCTGCCGCCTTTTATATCCCACCCGTTTCCCCCCTCCTGGAGTTTGGTTCCCACTTTTCCCAGCGGCATTCCGTGCGGCGCCGGGCTCAGGCGAGGTTTTGTACCGCTGTAAATAAACCTTGGGGGGTCTTGACCGTTTCCCAACCGTCTCCCGTCTGGTTCTTTCCGAGCCCCAGAATTCAGGGAGACCTGACAGTACCGGCTCCTCACCGGTGCCATGAACACACGGGACCCCTTGTCCCCACGTCGTGTCGCGTCACGGCCACCCCACGCCAGCCGCATCACAGTAGCGCCGTCACCCCAGAAATGGGAAGCACCAAAGCACCGCCGGTGTCCCAACCATACGTTGTCAACCAGTGGCGCCTTTTCAGGGTGACAAAAGCCACCCTCCCATCCTGTTCTCTCCATCGTGACACCGTTAAAGCCTGAGGAAACGTTTTCCATCCCATCCCAGTGTGGTTGGTGCTGGTGGTTTAACGCCACAGGGACTGAGAAGGATGGATGCCCACCCCCTGCCTCGTTAGCCCCTGAGGTAATTAATTAGCCAGGCAAAAAGGTCTTAATTCTTCTCCCCTCGTTTTCCAGGGCCGGCGGACACACACCCGCAGGTCCTGAGATGCTCCAAGCGCTGCAGGAGCCAGCAGATGAGCACACGGAGGACGTAATTAGCAGCTGATGAGATGGGAGATAATTAGCAGAGGAGGAATTGCTCCCACCAGCTCTGGGATCCTGATGCCACACATCCCAAAGGACCACCCCGTGCTTGGGGTGACCGAAAAGCAGAGGAGGGGGAACAGCGGAGCCCCTCGGAGGAGGTTAATTAGGAAGGGGTGCCTGTGAGGGAGAGAGGGACCCCAGTGGGGTGCAGGAAACATGGGGTCAGTTGCAGGGTGCTGAGAGCCGGGGGAGGGATCGTTAAAGCCTAGCACTGCTCGTTAGCCAGGGGAACTGGGGAGGCTCTTTTTTGGGGTGGGGGGCAGGGCTGCCCCCTCTCACCTTCCCCGTGGTTTGCAGCACAGAACCCCACCCCCTAGCCAGGATCCCCGGGCGGAAGGTTCCGGTAAATCCCGGTTACGGAGAGAATCTGGAGAAATAACCGGTGGCGGAGCCAGCGGGTTTGTTAAAAACGGTGACTTTATTTCATTGGAAAGTGGGGTTCAGGGGACCCTAAATGTCACAGGGGCGGATTTTGGGGAAGGGAGGGGATGCGGAGCGAGCTCCAGACACGAGGGGAGTGCTCCCATGCCGCAAAGAGGGGGGAGGTTGGGGGGCGGCTCAATTCAGCTCCATCCTGGTGTGTTAAAAAGCTACGGGCAGGTTATTCCCCCTCTCAAAAAAATACAGAGCAAAAAAAAACCCCAAAATCCCCCAAAAATAACCAAGAGGAGGAATAATAAGGATGATGCTGACAAAGGAAGCGACAGCCTGGGAGCGAGCGGCTCCACACTGGCAAAGCGGAAGCTGCGGATACGGTTACAGCTACACTGGATCACAACCTGAGCCTAGACCAGCTAGGGGTGAGGGGGGGGCAAGGGGGACGGGACCCCCCCCAAAACTACCTGGAAAAGCAAATGTGGAGCAGGAAGGTGGGGAGGGGAGGGGAAGGGAGGAAGCTGAGCATCCCGTTAGGAAGCGGACTCGTTAGATTCGGTGTGCGCCGGTAACCCGACGTCCAGCCGCGAGTATCTTACCTGGAAAGAGAAAAGCAGAGTTGGCGCAGGTGCCCGGCATCGGCAGTGCCGGTTTAACGGCGCCAACCGGGCCTGAAACCCCCGGTGCCAAACGCCCAGAGAAGCTTCTGGAAAACAACCGGATTCCTGAGGCAGCGGTGGGAGCGCAGGAGGGCTCGGTGGCAGCCCTGTGCCGCTCGCTGGCGCCGAGGGACACGGTGCAGCCGCTGACTGCTCTGACGGGGCCGAATCCCATTCCCAATCCAGGGAATGCGCGTGGCAGCCACGGCGCTGGGGGCTCTGCGGGAGGCACCCCCTCCCGTCCCCGATCCCTCCCCAGCTCAACAAGGCTCAGACCCGAATTCCCAGCAGGAACCCCCAAGGGAGAGCAGGGCGCCCAGCCGGCGCTGACCAGCAACACTGACCACGGCGGCGCATCCACACCTGGAGCCAGTGCCTGGGCTTTAACGCCCAGCAAGAGCCCGGCTGCTTCACCGCGACCCTTCCTCCTGGCTCGCGGCGAGGTGCAGGCGCTCGTCCAGCACAACCAGGGAGCGGGGAGGTGGGGGGGACGGGACAGACACAAGACACGCACCCCGCGTCTCCGTCATCCGGGGAACCCCCGCCCCTGCGCCGCCCGCCGAGTCCTGCCGCCGCGCTCACCTCGGGATCAAAAGGCAGAGTACCGCGCCCGGTCCGCGTACGGGTCCCGCCCGAACCGCTGCATGTCGTAGAGGGAGGCCCGGGCCACCGAGGAGACCGGTGACAGCTGCCCACGCTCGTACGTGTACGCCTCTCCGACGGTGGTGGCCGCGGCGGCCGTGCGGCGCAGGGGGCTTCTATCCCGGGTGTAATAGGTGGAGGAAGCGGCCGCCGCGGCGGCGGTAGCGGCGGCTGCGACGGCTGGCCGCCGCGCCGGGCGTCGGCAGCAGAGCTCTATCGTACGCGTCTAAGGCGGTGGGGATGCGACTGGCCATGGCTGTGGTGGCGGCCATGGCCGAGGACTGGACCTGGGAGTACTGGGCGTACTGGGAGTACTGGGCCATGGTTTGCTCCGCGTAGGCGTCGTACGCAGAGGCCGTGGCGTAGGAGCGGACGCGGTAGCGCTTGTAGTAGTCGGCCATCCCGCCGTAGGCCTCATCGTAATACACGGTCTCCCCATAGCCCGCGGTGTAGGGAGTGCGCACGGCTCCGTACTGCTCGTTATAGGCCTCGGCAAAGTCCGCCACTTGCCCCGGGCGATCTACCGGGCACTCTTTAGACCAGTGCCCTTCCTTCCCGCAGCGGTAGCAGCCGCTCTTGTCTCCCATCCCGGGCGCCGTCCGGAGCCGGCTGGTGGATAACTGCACGCGCATCCGCTTGCCTTGAGGAGAGAGACGCGAGAGGGAGGCGATCAGTTCAGGCCGCACCCTGCGGCACGGTCGCAACCACGGGGGACGGCGGGCAGCGGGACGTGACCGGCCGAACCATCCCCTCCTCCCACCGTTCCGACGGTGCCGGGGTGCCTGGAGCGGGAAAAGCCCACCGAGGGCTGGAGTGG
The DNA here is from genome assembly GCA_027925045.1 of Hypotaenidia okinawae. Classification (NCBI taxonomy): domain Eukaryota; kingdom Metazoa; phylum Chordata; class Aves; order Gruiformes; family Rallidae; genus Hypotaenidia; species Hypotaenidia okinawae. Next base: position 623,258 of record BSDF01000037.1, read on the forward strand.
GCGACGCCGCACGGCTGCCGGGAGCCCAACTTACCGGGAAGGTGCCGCTGGGAATCGGGGTTTACCCGTGAGACGGAGCGCCGCCAGCCCCGGGGCTAAACCTCGACGGGCTCTGGCTGAGCCACAGACTTATCCCGGCACGCAGCCCCGGGGATCGGCCAGCAGCACCTCTGATCCCGTACGAACGGCAAGCTCCCCACCAGAAAACGCTCTCCCGCCGGCCCCAGCCCCGCCTCAGCACGCTCCTTGCGTCCGCGAAACAGGCGCGGTGCCGCCAGACAACCGCGGCACAAGGCAAGCCAAGCGCGGCCGGGGGAGGGGGACAGGACGCACTCGTCGGTCCAGATGCGCCATCCCGGTTGGAGAAGAGTTTTGGGGAACACCCGGAATCGAGGCAGCGGGGTTCGCCGATACCCCGGAGCGGGAGGGGGAAGCGCCGGACGCCTCCCTGCCAACCCGCTTGCAAAGAGGAGCCCAACTCCTCTTTGGAGAGGGCCGAGGACGCTGCGCCGCCAGCTCAAATCCGGACGTGCAGCCTTGCGGGAGAGGCCGAGATGCCAAGGCTGCGCCAGCGGAAAAGCGCCCGCGCGCCGCGTCTCATCCGGGAGCCGGGGCCGATCGCCCGTTAGCGGCACATCGAGAGCCCGAGCGAGCAACGCCGCGTGCTGCCGGCAGCAGGGACGCGGCCGGCGCGGGATCGGGCGCCTCCGCTCACCCTCTTACCAGGCAGGGTAACGCTACAAGGGCGGGAGGCAGCCTGGCTTCACCCGCTGCTCCGGCCCGGCAGCCGGAGTTGGGACTTCGCCGATCGGGATCCTCCTGTGGGGCGGCCGTGCTGGGTTAAGTCAGAGATGGGTCAGTCCCGTCCTCCCCCGGCCCAGCCCCGAAACACCCCTAACACCCTTGGCTTTTTTTTTTTTTTGGGGGTGTTGCAGTCACACCAGCAGCAACCGGGGTTCGCTGGTCAGGAAAATGGCTGCGCTTGAGCCGGATGGGCGCCACATCGCGCCCCGGTACGGCACGATAGGAGCTGGAACGCAAAACCAAAGCAAAAAAAAAAAAACAACCAACCAAAAAAGGGAAAGATTAAAAATACCAAAAGCCAAACCCTATCTGTACTTAATTCCAGCTGAGGGCGATGCCGGTGTTGCCACAATGCTGGCGTCACCGCGAGGGTCAGCAGTGCGCCCGATGCCCCCCGGCCTGCGCAGCCAGAGCTGGAAGGGGCCAAAAAAAATATCCCTGAAAAGGAAATGTAGGGAATCTTCCCAGAGACCCACAGGGCTGGAGCATCAAACGCCAGACCCGATTCCCTCCTCCCCCAACGCGATCTCAGCCGCGATCCCAGGCGCGGATCACCTTGAAACTCGGTGTTGTCCAGCCCGCGGATGGCTTCCACGGCGTCCTCGGCCCTCTCCATGTGGACGAAGGCGTAATCCTTGACGATGTCGCACTCGATGACGGGGCCGTACTCCTCGAACTTGGCCCGCAGCTCCAGGTTGGTGCAGGCGGGGCTGATGTTGCCGACGTGCAGCTTGGTGGAGGCCTTGCTCTTGTTCTTGCTGGCCTCCACGTTGATGCAGACGCCGTGCAGCTTGTGGTGGTGCAGGTTGCGGATGGCGTCCTCGGCCGCCGTCTTGTCCTCGATGTGAACGAAGCCGTAGTTCTTGATGATGTCGCACTCCAGCACCTTCCCGTACTGCTCGAACAGGGAGCGGATCTCCTGCTCCGTCGCCTCCCGCGGCAGGTTCCCGATGAACAGCTTCACCATCTCGCCCAGCCTGACCCGGGAAGGGGGGAGAAGCGGCAGCTCAGCGGGCGGCTCAGCGACCCACCTCCCACCTCGCCCAGGGACATGGCACCCCCCTCTCAGAGGGCTCCAAGGGGGCTCCCAGCTGGGGCCCTTCCACCACCCGCAGGGTCCTGAGCAGAGCCCCGGTGCCTCTTCCTCCCCCAAGGCCGGAGGGCCCCAGGTCTGGACCCACCCGAGCCCGTCCTCAAGCCCCCCCAACCCCCGGGAGGGGGGGGGTGTGTTAGTACCACCGTGTGTCTTCCCCCCCTCAGACCCACCCTGCACCTCACAACAGTGGAGAAACGCCCCAAACACCCCCCAAATCACCAGAAAAAACACCAAAACCCCCGAACCTTCACAACCTCCTCCTCCCTAAACCTCCCCAGAGAGACCCAAATCGCCTCAAAACACGCCCCAAAAATCTCTGCAGAACCCCAAATCTTCCCAAGAAGCCCAAATATCCCCCCCAAACCTCCTCACCCCTTCCACACGCTCTGGAAAAACGACCCAAATCTGCTCAGACCCCTCCAATCCTCCCCCCAAAACACCTGAATTAACCCCAAAACCCCAAATATCCCACAAAAACGCCCCAAATCTGCTCAGACCCCTCCAATCCTCCCCCCAAAACACCTGAATTAACCCCAAAACCCCAAATAACCCACAGAAACGCCCCAAATCTGCTCAGACCCCTCCAATCCTCCCCCCAAAACACCTGAATTAACCCCAAAACCCCAAATATCCCACAAAAGCGCCCCAAATCTGCTCAGACCTCTCCAATCCCCCCCAAAAAACACCTGAATTAACCCCAAAAATCCCACAAAAACACCCCAAATCTGCTCAGACCCCTCCAATCCCCCCCAAAAACACCTGAATTAACCCCAAAACCCCAAATATCCCACAAAAGCGCCCCAAATCTACGCGGCACCCCCTCAAATGGCCCCAAAACCGCCGCAATTGGCACAAAAAGCCTCCAAATTTTAGCAATAAACTCCAAATCGCCTCAGAACGCCCCCCCAACCCCCCTCCCCCAATCGCCTCAGAACCAACCCCCCCCCCCCCCAACCGCCTCAGCGCCCCCAGCCCCTCCCCCGCGCAGGGCAGTGTTACCGAGGCCGCAACACGCCGCGGACCCCAGCCCTTCCCACCCCCTCCCCCAAACGAGACCTCGGGCCCTGACGGGGGTCGCCGGGGGATCCCCGCCCGCCTCAGACCCCCCGACACCCCCCATCCCCGCCCGGTACCTGCGCCCCGTCCGCCGCGAGGTCCCGACAAAATGGCGGCGGCGCTGTTAGCGCGGCTCCCCGCCTCCCGCATTTTTATAGGGCGGTGGCGCTGTCAGTTAAACGGGCTCGGCGAATCGGAGCGCCGCTGCCGCCGGCAGAGGTGGGCTCGCCCACGGAGGGGTTTTAACCAATCAGAGGGGAGAATTAGGGGAAGGGGCGGGGCGAAGGAGCGGTCCATTGCGGCCTCCGCGGGGGCGGGGGCGCGAGCGGCCCGGCCCATTCGCGGCGGGAGGGGGAGGTCGGTGGCAGCGAGTACTGGGAGCACTGGGAGCACTGGGGGGACCCGCCCAGCCCCGCCGCCGGCCGTCCCCATCCCAAAATCACCCCATCCCACCCCAATCCCGTCTGAATCCCAATCCCGTCCCTCTCTGGTGCACAGCCCCAGCCCCCCGAGACCCCCCCAATCCCATCCCCATCCCCATCCCATCCCCATCCCATCCCATCCCATCCCATCCCCATCCCCATCCCCATCCCATCCCATCCCCATCCCCATCCCATCCCATCCCATCCCATCCCCATCCCATCCCCATCCCCATCCCATCCCATCCCATCCCCATCCCATCCCATCCCATCCCCATCCCATCCCATCCCATCCCCATCCCATCCCATCCCCATCCCCATCCCATCCCCATCCCCACCCCATCCCATCCCATCCCCATCCCCATCCCCATCCCCATCCCATCCCATCCCATCCCATCCCATCCCCATCCCATCCCATCCCCATCCCCATCCCCATCCCATCCCCATCCCATCCCCATCCCATCCCATCCCATCCCCATCCCATCCCCATCCCATCCCCATCCCACCCCATCCCATCCCATCCCATCCCCATCCCATCCCCATCCCCATCCCCATCCCCATCCCCATCCCCACCCCATCCCATCCCCATCCCATCCCCATCCCCATCCCCATCCCACCCCATCCCATCCCATCCCCATCCCATCCCCATCCCCATCCCCACCCCATCCCATCCCCATCCCATCCCATCCCCATCCCATCCCCATCCCATCCCCATCCCCATCCCATCCCATCCCCACCCTCACCCCACCCCATCCCTCCCCCAGACACACCCTGCACCCATCCTCTCTCTACAGTCTCTTTATTGGGGGTTGGGGGCTGCGCGGTGACATCACCGGGACACGGGGGGAGGGGGCGCACGGGTGGGACCCCGGGGGTGGGAAGGCACGACGGCGCGGGGGGTGTTTGGGGTGGGGGGTGGGGGCAGAAGGGGTACCCAGCCAGCCCCCCCCTCCCCCTGCGCACCCCTTCCCCCTCCCCCTGTGCTGCCCCCTCCTCCGCATCCCTCCATCGGCGCTGGGGGGGTGTGTGTGGGTGGGTGTGTGGGGGTGTGGGTGTCCCCCCCCTCCCCAAAATCCCCAGGCCCCCCCTGGGCTCTACTTGTTCTTCTTGAAGAAGCTGAAGCGCTTCTCCCGCTCCTTCTCCTTCCCCTCGCGGGCGCGGGGCCCCGCGGGACCCTCGGCGCTGGGGGGGGCACGGGGGGCATGCTCATGGCCCGCGTCACCCCCTTGCCGCCTGCCGGGGTCCCCGCGCCCCCGGCCCCCGCGCGGCGGCAGCGGGGTGCAGGCGGCTTGGATCACCCGCAGCCAGGTGTTCATCTCCGCCTGTGCGGGGGGGGGGTGTCAATGGGGGTGTGAGGGGGTCAATGGGTGTCAATGGGTGTCAGTGGGGGTGTGAGAGGGGGTGTGAGGGTGTCAGTTGGGGTGTGAGGGTGTGTGAGGGTGTCAGTGGGGGTATGAGGGGGTGTGAGGATGTCAGTGGGGGTGTGAGGGTTGTGAGGGTGTGTGAAGGTGTCAGTGGAGGTGTGAGAGTGTCAGTGGGGGTGTGAGGGTTGTGAGGGTGTCAGTGGGGGTGTGAGGGTGTGTGAAGGTGACAGTGGGGGTGTGAGGGTGTCAGCGGGGGTGTGTGAGGGGGTGTGAGGGTGTCAGTTGGGGTGTGAGAGGGGGTGAGGGTGTCAGTGGGGGTATGAGGGGGTCAATGGGTGTCAGTGGGGGTGTGAGAGGGGGTGTGAGGGTGTGTGAAGGTGTGAGACGGTGTGAGGGTGTGTGAGGGTGTCAGTTGGGGTGTGAGGGTGTCAGTGGGGGTGTGAGGGTGTGCTCACACCCCCTCACACCCACACCCAGGTGTCTCACCTCATCCTTGGCCTGGAACAGATACTCCTTGCCATCGCTCAGCCTGGGGAAAAGGGGGGGGGGGAAGCAGGGCTCAGCCACCCCCCTGCACCCCCCAAAAAACCCCTCCCCACCCCCCCAAACTCCCCCCACCCCCCAGCCCCCCAAAACCCCCCATACCCCCCCAAACCCCCCGTACCCCAGCTTGAAGACGTGCTTGCGCTTCTTGTAGTGCAGGGCGGGGTGGCAGCGGGCCCCCCCAGGCTGGCGGGGGGCTCCCCGTGGAAGGGGGCCCCGGCCCCCGCGCTCCGGGCGTCCTTGTAGAAGCTGAGGCTGCCCCCCGCAGCACGCAGAACACGCTCTGCCACGACCTGGGGGGGGGGATGGGGGCAGAGCTGGGGGGGGGCAGAGCTGGGGGGGCAGAGCCTGGGGGGGCTGGGGCTGGGGGTGCCAGGGGGCTGGGGGGCAGAGCTGGGAGAGGGATGGGGCTGAGGGGGTGTGGGGCTGGGGGGCAGAACTGTGGGGGGCAGAGCTGAGGGGGGTGGGGCTGGCTGGGTGGGGGGGCAGAGCTTGGGGGGTAGGGGGCTGGGGGGGTCTGGGGGGCAGAGCTGGGAGAGGGATGGGGCTGAGGGGGGTGTGGGGCTGGGGGGCTGGAGGGGCAGAGCTTGGGGGGCTGGGGGGCAGAGCTGGGGGTAGGGGGCTGGGGGGGCTGGGGGGGCTGGGGGGCAGAGCTGGGAGAGGGATGGGACTGAGGGGGGTGTGGGGCTGGGGGGCAGAGCTGGGGGGCAGAGCTGGGGGGGCAGAGCTGGGGGGCAGATCTGGGGGGGTGGGGCTGGGGGGCTGGGGGGCAGATCTGAGGGGGGCAGAGCTGGGGGGGCAGAGCTGGGGGGGCTGGGGGGCAGATCTGGGGGGGCAGAGCTGGGGGTGGGGGGCTGGGGGGACTGGGGGGTGGCTCTATGGGGGGGACACACTCAGCTCCCGGGGGGTGCCCCCAGCGCGGGGGGAGGGGCCGGATGAGCCCCGCCCCGAGAGGCGGGGTTGTTTGGGGGGTGGTGTCCCCATCCAGGTGGGAGGGGCCTGCAGGAGGGGGCGTGGCCATGTGATTAGCAGGGGGGCGTGGCCTGCGGCGGGCGCGACACGCCAGGGGGCGCGGTCGGGGGGAAGGGGGCGTGTCCGGGCGGGACGTGGGGCGTGGTCTGGGCGTTAGGGGCGTGTCCCCCCGGGGCGCGGTGGGCGTGGCCTCACCTGTTGGGCGCCCTCTTGCCCTGCGCCTCCATCTCGTGCTTGCGGCACAGCGCCCCCTGCAGGCTGGCGGCGGGCGGCGCGCGGGGGGCAGCGTGGCCGCGTGAGCGGGGTCCGGAACCGGAACCGGAACCGGGGCAGCGACCCCCCCACCCCCGGAGCGGCCCCCCCGGGGAGACCCCCCAGGGCTGCCGGGGCCCCGCCCCCCGTTGGGCACCTGGAAAGGGGGGGGGCAGAGGGGGGAGGGGAGGGGTTAGGGTGTTACCCCTCCCCCTCCCACCCCGGAGGGTCCCTGGGGGGGTTTTTTGGGGGGGGGGGGGGGTGTTGGGGGGGGGGTTTAACCTGCGGCGCGGCGCTGTCCGGGCAGATCCCGTTGATGGCCGGGGCGTCGGGGGGCGGCTCTGCGGGGCCGGGGCTCTGGGGGGGGGAAAGGGGGTGGGGGTGGGGATGGGATCATCCCCCCCCCAAATCCCCCTTCCCCCCCCCGCCACCCCCTCCTCCTCCGACCCCTCCCCAATACCCCCCCCATGACCCCCCATTTCCACACCCCCGGACCCATCCCCCCACCCCCCCAGGACCCCCGGTGTCCCCCCCCAATCCCACATCCTCCCCTCCCCCCATATCCCCCCCCCTCACCGCTGCGGCTCCCCAGTCCCCATCCCACTCGGGGTGTCCTGGGGGCCCCCCTTCCTCAATCTGCGCCGGGGGGGGGGGCGTGGGGGGCCGCTTCTTCCTCGCCTCCTCTTCCTCCCGCCGCCTCCGCTCGTTTTCCTCCAGCTGGGGAAGGTGGGGGGCGCAGAGAGACCCCCACCGCGGGGGTCAGAACATGCACTGAGTGTGTCAGGGCTCAGCCAGCAGCAGGGTTTGGTGGGGGGGTGGTTTTGGGGGGTCAGTACATGCACCGAGTGTGTCGGGGCTCAGCCAACAAGGGGATCTGAAGGGGCTGTGTGGGAAAGGGGGGTGTCTCCCCATATTTTGGGGGCCCACCCTATATTTTGGGCCCCCCCCCCCCCTCACCGTGGTGAGGCGTTCCAGGGCGGCGAAGCGCTCTTCCCAGGCGGCGGCGGCTTTCTGGAAGCCCTGGTGCCGCTTGATGAGGGTCTCCACCTCGGGCACGCTGCCCCCCAGCTCGGCCGAGCGCACCAGGGGCTCCTGGCTGGAGAGCCAGGCCTCTGCCATGCTGGCATCCCGCCCGAACATCAGCACCTCCAGCACTGCGGGGGCATCCAGAGGGGTTGGGGAGGCAGTTCGGAGGGGGTTGGAGGGGTTCAGAGGGGGTTGGGGGGGTTAGGAGGGAGTTGGGGGGGTTAGGAGGGGGTTGAGGGGGTTTAGAGGGGGTTAGGAGAGGTTTGGGGGGGATTCAGAGGGGTTTGGGAGGGGTTAGGAAGGAGGTTGAGAGGGTTTAGAGGGGTTTGGGGGGGCATTCAGAGGGGTTTGGAGGGGGTTAGGAGGGGGTTGAGGGGGTTTAGAGGGGTTTGGGGGGCTTAGGAAGGGGGTTGAGAGGGTTAGGAGAGGTTTGGGGGGGATTCAGAGGGGTTTGGGGGGGTTAGGAAGGAGGTTGAGAGGGTTTAGAGGGGTTTGGGGGGGATTCAGAGGGGTTTGGAGGGGGTTCAGAGGGGTTCGGGGGGGTTAGGAGAGGTTTGGGGGGATTCAGAGGGGTTTGGAGGGGGCTTAGAGGGGGTTGGGGGGGTTAGGAGGGGGTTTAGAGGGGTTTGGGGGGGATTCAGAGGGGGTTGAGGGGGTTTAGAAGAGGTTTGGGGGGATTCAGAGGGGTTTGGGGGGTTAGGAGGGGGTTGAGGTGGTTTAGAAGAGGTTTGGGGGGGTTCAGAGGGGTTGGGGGGGGTTCAGAGGGGTTGGGGGGTTCAGAGGGGTTCAGGGTGGTCTGGGGGGGCTGGCTTGCCCCCAGGCCCAGCGCTCACCGATCTGCAGCCAGTCCATCTTCTCTTTCCAGCGGTTCCCGATGTCCTGGCGACGTTCCTGGAGCTGGGAGAGCTGCTCCGAGATCTGGGGGGGGGGAGAGGAAAGGGGGTTGGGGTGGAGGGATGGGGGGGACAGGGACACGGAGTGGGGACAGGGATGGGGACAGGGATATGGGGACAGGGATGGGGACAGGGATGGGGACAGGGATGGGGACAGGGATGGGGACAGGGATATGGGGACAGGGCTGGGGACAGGGATGGGGACAGGGATGGGGACAGGGATGGGGACAGGGATGGGGTGGAGGAAGGGCCGGGGCCGCGGGGTCCCCACCTTCTGTGCGGCGCGGTGGCCGCGGCGCAGCAGCGCGGTGCCCATGGCCACGCAGGCGCTGAAGCTGTCGGCGCGAGCGTCCAGCTCGGCCCGGATGCTCTGGTGGTTCTTGATCACCAGGTCGGCCGAGGACACGTCCCTGCGCCGGGGAGGGGGGGACACAGGCCGTCAGTCAGGCCACCGTGACACCGCCACCGCCGTGACACCGCCACTGCCACTGCTGGGACACTGGGGTGCCACCCCCATGGCACTGCCACCGCCGTGACATCAGGGTGCCACCGCCATGACACCAGGGTGCCACCACCACGTCACCACGGTGCCACCGCCATGGCACTGACACTGCCACCGCCACGCCACCACGGTGCCACCGCCATGACACCACCACTGCCACCACCGTGACACCGCGGTGCCACCCCCATGGCACTGCCACCGCCGTGACATCAGGGTGCCACCGCCATGGCACTGCCACTGCCACCGCCACGCCACCACGGTGCCACCGCCATGACACCACCACTGCCACCCCTGTGACACCAGGGTGCCACCCCCACGGCACTGCCACTGCCACCGCCACGCCACCACGGTGCCACCGCCATGACACCACCACTGCCACCACCGTGACACCGCGGTGCCACCCCCATGGCACTGACACTGCCATCACCATGCCACCATGGTGCCACCGCCATGACACCAGGGTGCCACCCCCACGGCACTGACACTGCCACCGCCACGCCACCACAGTGCCACCACCATGACACCGCCACTGCCATGACACTGCGGTGCCACCATCATGACACCAGGGTGCCACCACCATGGCACTGACACTGCCACTGCCACGCCACCACGGTGCCACTGCCACCGCTGTGACACTGTGGTGCCACCCCCATGGCAATGACACTGCCACCACCATGACACCAGGGTGCCACTGCCATGACACCACCACTGCCACTGCCGTGACACCGTGGTGCCACCCCCACGCCACTGCCACTGCCACCGCCACGCCAGCGCCCCGCGCCGGGTCCCCGCTCACCGCGGGCGCTCGTGGCCGTCGATCTGCAGGCGCACGCCGTCCATCCAGAGCAGCAGGTCGCGCACGGCGCGCAGGAAGCGGAACTGCTCCACGGCGTCCAGCAGCTGCTGGCGTCGGGCCTGGCTGCTGCCGCGCAGCTCGGCCCAGGCCCGGCTCACGGCCTGCTCCCGCCCGCGGATCTCGGCCGCCTTCTCGCCGGCGTAGGCCGCCTCCAGCCGCGCCGCCTCCTCCTGCACCTGCCGCACCTGCGGGAGCGGGAGGGGAGCTCAGGGGCCTCGGCCTGCGGCGGCACGTGTGGTGTCACTACGTGTCATCGCGTGTCGTGTCGTGTCACCACGTGTCATCGCGTGTCATGTCACTACATATCATGTCATCACGTGTCATGTCATGTCACCACATGTCGTGACATCGCGTGTCGTGTTGCCACGTGTCATCGCGTGTCGTGTCATCATGTGCCATGATGGCGTGTCATCGCGTGTCGTGTCACTACGTGTCATGTCATGTCATGTCACCACGTGTCATGACATTGCGTGTCATGACATCGTGTGTCGTGTCACCACGTGTCATCACGTGTCGTGTCATCACATGCCATGATGGTGTGTGTCATCACGTGTCGTGTCGTGTCACGACGTGTCATCGTGTGTCATCACATGCCATGACGGTGTGTGTCATCGCGTGTCGTGTCACTACGTATCATGTCACCACGTGTCATGTCATGTCATGTCACCACGTGTCGTGACATCGTGTGTCGTGACATCATGTGTCGTGTCGCCACGTGTCATCGCGTGCCGTGTCATCACATGCCATGATGGCGTGTGTCATCGTGTGTCATGTCACCACGTGTCATCGCGTGTTGTGTCACTACGTATCATGTCACCAGGTGTCATGTCATGTCATGTCACCGCATGTCGTGTCACCATGTGTCACCGCGTGCCATGACATCGTGTGTCGTGTCACCACATGCCACAATGGCGTGTCATCGCGTGTCGTGTCACTATGTATCATGTCATCACGTGTCATGTCATGTCACCACGTGTCGTAACATTGTGTGTCATGACATTGTGTGTCGTGTCACTACGTATCATGTCACCATGTGTCGTGTCATCGCGTGTCATGTCGTGTCACCACCTGTCATCGTGTGTCATCACATGCCACGACGGCGTGTGTCATTGCGTGTCGTGTCACTACGTATCATGTCACCACATGTCATGTCATGTCATGTCACCACGTGTCATGTCACCACGTGTCGTGACATCGTGTGTCGTGTCGCCACGTGTCGTGTCCTCATGTTGTGTCCTCACACGTTGTGTCCTCACATCTCATGTCACATCCCGCCCTGCTCCCTGTCACCCCGTCACACGCCACGCTGCCACGTGTCACCCTGGTGCATGCCACGCTGCTCCATGCCACACCATCACACTCCAGCCCGCTGTGTGCCACACACCACACCGCCACACGCCGCCACACGCCACCACATGCCACCACACACTGTCACATGCCATCACACGCCATCACATGCCACCACACGCCGCCACATGCCGCCACACGCCACGCCGCGCCCCTGACCTGGGCGCTGAGCGCCTGGATGTCGTGCTCGTAGGCGCTGTGCATGCGCCTCAGGGCCTCGGCGGCGTTCAGGTCGCGGCCCAGCTCCTCGGGCAGCTGCTGCTGCTTGTGCCGCAGCTGCGCCAGCGCCTGCCCGGCGTCGCGGTAGAAGCGCTGCAGCTCGTGGGCCGCTGCCAGCATCTGGGAGCGCGTGTCCATCAGCTCCAGCAGGTCGGCCCAGGCCTCGTTCAGCCCGTCCTTCCACTCGGCCACCCTGGCGTTCTCAGAGTGCCCGGCGGCGATCAGCGCGTCCGCCAGCCCGTTGACGCCGTCCACCCGCTCCTGCCCGATGCTGCTCGTGTCCCGCGAGAACTCCCGGAACTTGTCCCGCAGCATCTACCCGGGGGGGGAAGGAGGGCGGGGGGATGGATGGGGAGAGGGGAGGGGGGACACCCTGGTGATGCCGATGCTGGGGACCACCATGATGATGACACCACAGAGCACCCTGCCCTGCTTGGAGCATCCAGCTCTGCTCGGAGTACCCAGCCCTGCGTGGAGCACCCTGCCCTGCTCGGAGCACCCTGCCCTGCCCGGAGCACCCTGCCCTGCTCGGAGCACCCTGCCCTGCTCGGAGCACTCAGCCCTGCCCGGAGCACCCTGCCCTGCCCGGAGCACCCTGCCCTGCTCGGAGCACCCTGCCCTGCCCGGAGCACCCTGCCCTGCCCGGAGCACCCTGCCCTGCTCGGAGCACTCAGCCCTGCCCGGAGCACCCTGCCCTGCTCGGAGCACCCTGCCCTGCCCGGAGCACCCTGCCCTGCTCGGAGCACTCAGCCCTGCCCGGAGCACCCTGCCCTGCCCGGAGCACCCTGCCCTGCTCGGAGCACTCAGCCCTGCCCGGAGCACCCTGCCCTGCCCGGAGCACCCTGCCCTGCTCGGAGCACTCAGCCCTGCCCGGAGCACCCTGCCCTGCCCGGAGCACCCTGCCCTGCTCGGAGCACTCAGCCCTGCCCGGAGCACCCTGCCCTGCTCGGAGCACTCAGCCCTGCCCGGAGCACCCTGCCCTGCCCGGAGCACCCTGCCCTGCTCGGAGCACTCAGCCCTGCCCGGAGCACCCTGCCCTGCCCGGAGCACCCTGCCCTGCCCGGAGCACCCTGCCCTGCTCGGAGCACTCAGCCCTGCCCGGAGCACCCTGCCCTGCCCGGAGCACCCTGCCCTGCTCGGAGCACTCAGCCCTGCCCGGAGCACCCTGCCCTGCCCGGAGCACCCTGCCCTGCTCGGAGCACTCAGCCCTGCCCGGAGCACCCTGCCCTGCCCGGAGCACCCTGCCCTGCTCGGAGCACTCAGCCCTGCCCGGAGCACCCTGCCCTGCCCGGAGCACCCTGCCCTGCCCACCCCAAATCCCCCCCCATCCCCATCCCCCCTTCCCCCTCACCGTGACGTGCTCGTAGTCCTGGCCGAGCTCGTGGGAAGCAGCCACCACCTCCCGCTCGGAGATCCACTGCTCCAGGTCGTCCAGGTCCCGCTTGAGCTGGCAGAGCCGGAGCTGCTCCTGGAGCGCCGAGCGCCGCTCCTGGGCCAGGTCCTGCAGGCTGGCGTAGAGCTTCTCCACCTGGGCCTGGCGCAGCCGCAGCCGCTCGCTGCCGGCACCCACCGCGTCAGGGCACCGGCACCGGGGGGCCGGAGGGGGTGGGGAAGGGATGGGGTACCCCAGGTCCCAGTCACGGGGGTCAGGAGAGGGTGAGGAAGGGATGGGGTACCCCAGGTCCCAGCCACAGGGGTCAGGAGGGGGTGGGGAAGGGATGGGACATGGGGTGTCCCTGCCGTGGGGGTCTGGGGGTGCTGGGGAAGGGGAATGGGATGTGGGGTCCCCATGGTGATGGGGAGGGGACGGGACACGGGGGATCCCCACCATGGGGGTTCAAAGGTGATGGGGAGGGGATAGGGGTCCCTGCCATGGGGGTCTGGGGGTGATGGGGAGGGGGATGGGCCATGCAGGGGTTCAGAGGGGATGGGGAGGGGACGGGACACCCCAGGTGCCCGATGGGTGATGCAGGGAGGGGACTGTATTCTGGGGGTGGCGTGGGAGGGGGCGGGGAGAGGGGGGATTAGGGGGGAGCTGTCCCACCTTTCAGGGTGGCCGCTGTCCACCATGTCCCGGCTCTGCGCCGAGAGCTGGCGCACGGTGCCGGTGTAGTCCCGCAGGGCCTGCTCCAGCGCCGCGTGCCGGCTGAGCATGGCCTGGGCGCCCAGCTCGTCCTGGGGGAGAAGGGAGAGGGGAGAGGGGGGTGCTCACGGCACCTCAGGGGCACGGGGAGGGCTTTGGGGTGGGGAAGTGGAGGGGCTGCCCCACCTTGGCCTTCTCCTGGGCCATCATGTGCAGCTCCTGCTCGCCCATCCAGGCCTCGGCCTCGGCGGCGTCGCGGTAGAACTGCTGCGCGGCCTGGGCCCGCTCCAGGCGCTGGTGTCGGGCCGCGGCCTGGAGCTGCAGCTCCTGCCAGGCCTCCCGCAGCTCCCGGACGCGCTCGGCAGCGCCGGAAAGGTCCCCGCGCCGGCCCAGCAGCTCCTCCACCCGCCGCTCGTGGCCCTGGAGCTCCTTCTGCAGGGTCTGGAGTCGGGGGAGAGGAGGAGGAGGAGGAGGAGGGGTGAGGGGTGGGTGGCTCTGGGCAGGGATGGGTGGTTCAGGCAGGGATGGACACAGGGATGGATGGAGGGAGGGATGGATGGATGATGGGTGGATGGAGGGAGGGATGGAGGGATGGATGGATGGATGGAGGGATAGATGGATGGATGGATGGATGGATGGAGGGATGGAGGGATGGATGGATGGATGACGGGTGTATGGATGGATGGATGGATGGGGGATGGATGGATGGAGGGATGGATGGATGGATGACGGGTGTATGGATGGATGGATGGATGGAGGGATGGAGGGATGGATGATGGGTGTATGGATGGATGGATGGACGGACACACAGATGGACGGACACACAGATGGACGGACACACGGATGTGCAGAGCTCCGTGTCCGGCGGTGGATCCGTCTCCCACCCACCTGGTTCTTCTTGATGAGGAGCTGGACCGAGGGCAGGTCCTTCCCGTGGTCTGTGGAGACAGCCAGGGCTCTGCGCTCCTTCACCCAGAGCTGGCGGCGTGATGGGAAGAGGGAGAGGGTCAGGGAGAGCGCGACGGGCCCCTGGGACCCCCCTCCCTCCCCCAGGACTCCCCCCTCACGATCTCGTCCTCCAGGTCGCGGTGGAACTGGTGCTCTTCCCTGGACGCCCGGAGCCTCCGGCAGCGCTCCCGCAGCGGCTCCTGCAGCTCCAGGAACTGCTCCTCCACGGTCCGGATCTGGGCCTGCACCTCGGCCGCCTCCTCCTGGCTCAGGGCCTGGGCCTGCGCCCGCAGCGCCGCCACCTCCTTCTCCCGCACGGCTGTCTGCTTCTCCAGCAGCTGCGGGGGATCCCCCACACCTCCCAGTGACCCCCACACCTCCCAGCACAGAGCCTCGCCCCAAAGGATCGGTCCCAGTACCCCCCACATCTCCCAGTACCTCCCACACCTCCCGGTACACCCCAGATCTCCCAGTACCCCCACATTTCCCAGTAGCCCCCACACCTCCGAGTGCCCCCCACATCATCTCCCAGTGCCCCCCTAGATTTCCCAGTACCCCCCAGATCTCCCTGTACCCCCATATCTCCTGGTACCCACACATCTCCTGGTTACCTCCAGATCTCTCAGTACCCCCCATATCTCCCAGTGACCCCCACATCTTCCCGTACCCCCCCATCTCCCAGTACCCCCCCATCTCCCAGTACCCCCCCACATCTCCCAGTACCCTCCACATCTCCTGGTACCCCCCAGATCTCCCACTACCCCCCAGATCTCCCAGTACCCCCCACCTGCTGCTTCTTGAGCAGGATGTTGACCCCGGTGAGGTCCTTGCCGTAGTCGTCGGAGCGCAGCTGGGCGCGCACGCCGGCCAGCCAGGCCCTGAGCGTGGCGCAGGACTGGGCGCACAGCTCGGCGCGGTTGGCGTCGAACAGGCGCCGGGCCTTGGTCCTGGTGGTGGATTCCAGCTCATCCCACAGAGCCCGCAGAGCCGACAGCTTCCCTGTCACCACCGGCCCCAGCTCCGGCTTCGCCGACGCCAGCTGCTGGCCTTCCTGAGGGGAGGGGAAACCGGGCTCGGAGGGGTCCCAGCATCCTGCTGATGGCCTGGCTTGGCATCCCAGTGGGATCCAGGGGGGATTCCCAGCATCCCGGTGGGATTCCTGGCATCCCGGTGGGATCCCAGGGGGATTCCCAGCATCCTGGTGGGATTCCTGGCATCCCAGTGGGATCCCAGGGGGATTCCCGGCATCCCGGTGGGATTCCTGGCATCCCGGTGGGATCCAGGTGGGATTCCTGGCATCCCAGTGGGATCCAGGGGGGATTCCCAGCATCCCGGTGGGATTCCTGGCATCCCGGTGGGATCCCAGGGGGATTCCCAGCATCCTGGTGGGATTCCTGGCATCCCAGTGGGATCCCAGGGGGATTCCCGGCATCCCGGTGGGATTCCTGGCATCCCGGTGGGATCCAGGTGGGATTCCTGGCATCCCAGTGGGATCCAGGGGGGATTCCCAGCATCCCGGTGGGATTCCTGGCATCCCGGTGGGATCCCAGGGGGATTCCCAGCATCCTGGTGGGATTCCTGGCATCCCAGTGGGATCCCAGGGGGATTCCCGGCATCCCGGTGGGATTCCTGGCATCCCGGTGGGATCCAGGTGGGATTCCTGGCATCCCAGTGGGATCCCATGGGGGATTCCCAGCATCCCGGTGGGATTCCTGGCATCCCGGTGGGATCCAGGTGGGATTCCTGGCATCCCAGTGGGATCCAGGGGGATTCCCGGCATCCTGGTGGGATTCAGGTAGGATTCCTGGTGTCCTGGTGGGATCCTGGTGGGATTCCCGGCATCCCAGTGGGATCCAGGGGGATTCCCGGCATCCTAGTGGGATCCTGGTGGGATTCCCAGCATCCCAGTGGGATTCCTGGCATCCCAGGGGGATCCAGGGGGATTCCCGGCATCCCAGTGGGATTCAGGTGGGATTCCTGGCATGCCGATGGGATCCAGGGGGGATTCCTGGCATGCCAGTGGGATTCCCGGCATCCCAGTGGGATCCAGAGGGGATTCCCGGCATCCCGGTGGGATCCAGGGGGGAATCCTGGCATCCCAGTGGGATCCTGGTGGGATTCCCGGCATCCCAGTTGGATTCCCGGCATCCTGGCAGCATTCCCGGTACCCACCTTCTCCACGGTGTCCAGCCAGCCCTTGTTGGCCGCCAGCTCGGCTCCGAAGGCCTGGTGCTTCTGCCACTTGGTGTGGAGGTCGCGGGCTTCCTCGTAGGACACGTCCTGGGCCGTCAGCATCTTCTCCTCAATCCAGAGGGTGAGCTGGAGGAGGAGTGGGAATGGGAATGGGAAAGGGCATGGTCAGGAGGGGCCGGCTCCATCACACCCATCCCCATCCCCATCCCCATCCCATCCCCAACCCATCCCCATCCCCATCCCATCCCCTCCTGCCCATCCTGCAGGAACCGCTGCAGCTCCCAGTTATCCCTCAGCTTCCCCAGCAGCTCCTGGGCCGTATCCCGGTTCTTCTGGTGCCTGCGGGAAGAGCAGGGAATGACGGCCGATCCGGCCACCCCGGCGCCGGCGCCGTGCCGCTCCCCTCACCTGCTCTCCACCGAATCCACCGTCTCCTGCACCTTATCCGCATGGACGCTGCCCTCGGCCACCAGCTTCCGACCAGTGGCCACCAGTCCCTGGACACGCTCCCCGTTGGCTTCCATGGTGGCCATGAAATCCTCGTGCTTCTTCACGGAGGCTTCGGCTGCCGGCAGCGTAGCGGGCATCTCCGTGTGCGACAGGGCGTATTCCTGCGCAGGGACATCGGGATCGCAGGGATACATCGGGATCACAGGGATACATCAGGATCACAGGGATGTCAGGATCACAGGGATGTCGGGATCACAGGGATATATTGGGATTGCAGGGACACATCAGGATCACAGGGATGTTGGGATCGCAGGGATGTTGGGATCGCAGGGATACATTGGGATCGCAGGGATGTTGGGATCACAGGGATATATTGGGATTGCAGGGACACATCAGGATCACAGGGATGTTGGGATCACAGGGATGTTGGGATCGCAGGGATACCGGGATCACAGGGATATATTGGGGTTGCAGGGACACATCAGGATCACAGGGATGTTGGGATCACAGGGATACTGGGATCACAGGGATGTTGGGATCACAGGGATGTTGGGATTGCAGGGATACTGGGATCACAGGGATATATTTGGATTGCAGGGACACATCAGGATCACAGGGATGTTGGGATCGCAGGGATACTGGGATCACAGGGATGTTGGGATCACAGGGATGTTGGGATTGCAGGGACACATCAGGATCACAGGGATGTTGGGATCGCAGGGATACATCGGGATCGCAGGGATACATCGGGATCAGGCACCACCCGCTGGACGCTCCTCCCGCATCCCAGTTCCCCCTCCCCGTCCCGCTCACCTGGGTGCTGAGGACGCCCTCCACCTGCTTGGAGTCCCGGAGGAAGAGCTGGAAGGCGAAGGCCTGGGACAGGAGGTGGTGGCGGTTCTCCCACATCCTCCCCAGCTCTTCCCAGCCCGTGTCCAGAGCTTCCAGGCGCTGCTGGAGGAAGAGGTGCTGGGCGTCCGTCTGGCCCCGCGTCACCTCCCGGCCCACGGCTTGCGTCTTCCTGTAGTCGTCCCCGTAGTGGGCGATCTCCTTGCGGATGCTCTCGTGCTGACTCAGCAGCTTTTCGGCCTCGGCCAAGGTGGCGGGCACGTCCTCGGAGGCCACGGCCGTCTGGGTGCGGGCCAGCCAGGCCTGGAAGGCCGCCAGGTCCCGTAGGAAGCCCTGCAGCTTGCTCGCCTCTCCCAGGGACTCCTCGCGCCTCCGCAGGCTCTGGCACAGCTCATCCCACACCCCTTGGATGGCCGAGAGCCGGGCCTGGATTTCGGGGCTCTGCTGGGGGTGCTCGGCTCCCAGCTTCTCCCCCTCGGCCCGCAGGTCCCGCACTTTGCCCTGGATGGCTTCCAGGTCGCGCTCCATGCCCGAGAGCTTCCGCTGCAGGGCCATCACCCCGGCCAGGTCGTTCCCCAGGCCCTGGGTGGACTCGATCACCTTGGTCTTCTCCCTCATCCAGGCCGTGGTCTCGTCGCATTCCAGGTGGAAGTTCTGGATGTTCAGGGCCGACGTCAGCGCCTCCTTCTTCTGCTCGGCCAGGGCGCGGAAACGCTCCCACCTGCCGAGGGGACACGGAGGGGACAGGGGTACCCTGGGGTGGGTTGGGATGGAGCATCCCATCCTGCATGGAGCAGCCCTCCCTGGACCATCCATCCATCTATCCATCCATCCATCCGTCCGTCTGTCCCTGCCCAGAGCATCCCTCCCTGGACCATCCACCCATCCATCCATCCATCCATCCATCCGTCCCTGCCCAGAGCATCCCTCCCTGGACCATCCACCCATCTGTCCGTCCCTGCCCAGAGCATCCCTTCCCGGAGCACCCATCACACCCCGGAGCACCCATCCCTCCCTTCCCAGGTCCCTTCCCCCCAACCTGGCATTGAGCTGCTCGCGGGTGTCCCGGGCACTCTCCTGGCTGCGCCGGTCGGCTCCCAGCAGCTGCTCCGCGATCGTGTTCACGGCGGCGACACGCGACGCCAGGTTGTTCATCTCCGGCTCCAGCGTCTCGAACCTGCCCCGGGATCAGCACCCACCCAATGGGATCAACACCCGCCCAACGGGATCAGCACCCATCCACTGGGATGAACACCCACCCAAGGGGATGAACACCCACCCAACGGGATGAACACCCGCCCAACGGGATGAACACCCATCCACTGGGATGAACACCCGCCCAACGGGATGAACACCCACCCACTGGGATGAACACCCACCCAAGGGGATGAACACCCACCCAACGGGATGAACACCCGCCCAACGGGATGAACACCCATCCACTGGGATGAACACCCGCCCAACGGGATGAACACCCATCCACTGGGATGAACACCCATCCACTGGGATGAACACCCGCCCAACGGGATGAACACCCGCCCAACGGGATGAACACCCGCCCAACAGGATCAACACCTGCCCAACGGGATCAATACCCACCCACGGGATCAACACCCATCCACTGGGATGAGCACCCGCCCAACGGGATGAGCACCCGCCCAACGGGATGAGCACCCGCCCAACGGGATGAACACCCGCCCACGGGATCAACACCCATCCACTGGGATGAACACCCGCCCAACGGGATGAACACCCGCCCATGGGATCGCCCGTCCTGGGTGCAGGAAAAGCCCCCGGTGATGGACTCAGCGTGGGGCCTGGGCACCCCCCGTCCCCCGGTGCCGTTACCGGGGAGCACTCACCGCTGCTGCACCACTTCCAGGTCCTCCAGCTTGTCGGGGATGCTCATGGAGAGCAGCCAGTGCTCCTTCTCCCCCACCCAGAGCGCGCAGGCGTCGGCCTCGCTGCGCATGGTGTAGAGCCCCAGCGCGTCCTGCAGCTCCTGGCGCCGGCGCTGGGCTCTGTCCCACACCTCCTGGTAGCGCCGCTCCAGCGCCGGGAGCTTCCCGGGGACGCCGGGAGCGTCGGCGAAGGGAGGGGGCAAGGCCGCGGCCTGCTCCCGCAGGGCGTCGATGGCGGGGCGGTGGCGGCGGATCTCCTCCTCCACCTCCCGGTGCTGCCGGGCCAGGCTGCGGGTGGAATACTCGTCGTGGCCCAGCTCGGGGCTGCAGGCCAGGCGCAGGGCGTCCTCCAGCCGCGCCTCCGTCTCCGCCGCCTCCGCCTGGAACTGGAAGAAGCCGGCGGCCTCCCGCAGGCGCCGCTCCCGCTGGGCCGCCAGCTCGGCCAGGGATCGCCAGCGGTTCTCCAGCTCCCGCACCCGCTCGGCGGCTCCCGCCTTCCCCTCGGCGGCCAAATCCCGGCCCCGGCCCAGCGCCTGCTCCAGCGGCCCCGCGCGCCCGCTCAGCTCCCCCGGAAGGCCGCGTGCTGGCTCAGCAGCCGCAGGGAGCTGGTCAGATCCCGGCCCACGTCGTCGGAGGAGAGGAGCCGCTCCTGCTCCCTCATCCAAGCCTCCTCTTCCCCCGTGTCCCAGAAGAACTTCCAGAGGCGCCTCGACTCCTCCAGGCGCCCGCGGCGCTGAGCCGCCAGCGCCGACAGCTCGCGGTAGCGCAGCTCCAACGCGGCCACGCGGTCCCGCACGGCCGACGGCTCGCAGGGCCGGTATCCTGAGGGGAGCCCCCGGCAGGATTGGGGGGGGCAAGGTGAGGACAGCCCAGGGGTTGGGGGGTCCAGGGCCAGCCCAGGGATTGGGGGGGCTGGGTGGTGCTGAGGGTCAGGGGTCAGCCCAAGGTTTGGGGGGGCTGGGGAGGGGGCTGAGGGTCAGGGTCCAGCTCAGGGACTGAGGGGTTCCAGGGTGCACCCACCCCAGTGCCCGAGGCTGGGGGCTGTCCTGGGTGTCAGGGGCTCTGTTGGGGTTGGGGGGGCAGATTTGGGAGTCCATCCTGAGCTTTGGGAGTCTGGGGGGGTTTCTGGGGGTCAGGGGCCATCCCAGGGGCTTGGGGGGTCCAGGGAGGGGCTGGGGGTCAGGACCCATCCCAGGGGTTTGGGGGGGTCCAGGGAGGGGCTGGGGGTCAGGACCCATCCCAGGGGCTTGGGGGGGTCCAGGGAGGGGCTAGGGGTCAGGACCCATGCCAGGGTTCGGGGGGTCCAGGGTGCACCCATCCCAGTGCCCAAGGCCAGGGTCTGTCCTGGGTGTCAGGGGCTCTGTGTGGGGCTGTGGAGGGGGGCGCTGTGGAGGGATTTGGGGTGGGGGGTGTTGGGGTCCGTCCTGGGGGGTTGCTGCTGTCTCACCGTCGCCAGGCCGGGTGAAGCGCTGGGCGGCGGCGCTGAGCGCCCGCACCCGCTCCGCCTGCGCCGCGATGTCGGCTTCCACCAGCCCCTGGATCTGCAGGAGATCGTCCACCCCCCGCAGGTGCTTCCCCAAGTCCTGCGCCTGCAGACGGACCTGGGGAGAGGACA
This sequence comes from Hypotaenidia okinawae, assembly GCA_027925045.1. Classification (NCBI taxonomy): domain Eukaryota; kingdom Metazoa; phylum Chordata; class Aves; order Gruiformes; family Rallidae; genus Hypotaenidia; species Hypotaenidia okinawae. Next base: position 644,646 of record BSDF01000037.1, read on the forward strand.
GACGGACGGTGGGACGGCCTGCATCCCCCCCACCCCCCTACCACCGCCTCCGTCCGTCCTTCTGTCCGTCCCAACCTTCATCTCCTCCACCCAACCCGCCAGGTGCTCCAGGTCCCGCAGCATCTTCTGCAGCTCCAAGTGGGAGAGGAGCCGCTCCCGCCGGGCGGCCAGGGAGCCCCGCAGCCCGTCCCACAGCCGGGTGACGTTGTCGCGACGGGCCAGGACGCGGCGCATGTCGTGATAGCGGCCGGCCGCCAGCTCGGCCGCCACGGCGCCCACGGCCTGGACGCGCTCGCTGTAGGCGCCGATGTCGGTCTCGATGGCCTCGTGCTTCCGCACCGCCGCCTCCACCGCCGACAGCTCCGACCCGAAGTTGTCCTGGGGGTCACGGGGTGGGGGGGGGTGGGCAGATGATGGGTTGGGTTTTGGGGGGGATCCCCCTGGTGATGGGGGGAGGGGGTTGTTGGAAGGGAAGGGGAGCCCCCCCAACCCTGAGGTGCGTGGGGAGGGTGGTGATGGGGATATGGAAAGTTTTGGGGTCCCGGAATGCTTTGGGACCCCCTGAACTCCTCAGGACCCACCCACCCCTGGGGACCCCTCCCAAATACTATGGGACCCCCCAAACACCTCGTGACCCCTGAATGCCTCAGGACCCCACCCACACACCTGAGGACCCCCCCCAAACACTCTGGGACACCCTGAACGCTTTGGGATCCAGAAAGGCCTCGGCACCCCCCAAACACTCTGGGACCCCCCCAAACTCCTTGTGACCCCTGAACTCCTCAGGACCCCCCCCCCACCCCCACACCTCAGGACCCCCAAACTCCTCAGGACCCCCAAATAGTTTGGGGTCCCTGAACACTTTGGGATCGCCAAATGCCTCAGGACCCCCCAAATGCTTTGGGACCCCCTGAACTCCTCCGGACCCCCTGAACACCTCCGGACCCCCTGAACTCCTCCGGACCCCTGAACACCTCATGTCCCCGGCACCTGAACACCTCCGACCCTGAACCCTCCGACCCCTGACCCCTGTCCCCGGCACAGGTGGCGACGGGCACCAACCCCCCACCTCCGGCTTTCCAGACCCCTGGGAGTTACCAGGACAGGAACAGGGGGTCCAAGCTCCCTGCCCCCCTGAGCCCCCCCGAGCCCCCCACCTGCGAGACGAGGCGCTGGTTCTCGCTCAGCCAGGTCTCCCTCATGGCAGCTTTGCGGTCGAACCGCGCCGCCAGCTGCTCCAGCTTCTCCTGCCGGATCAGCTCCGTGCGCAGCGCCAGCTCCCGCTCGTGCTCCGCCTTCTCCAGCCGCTCCCAAGCCTGGAGAGGGGCTGACATCAGCATCACATACACCCCCCACCCCAAAAACCCACCCCCGCCCCCAACCAGACCCCCAGTTGCCAGGGCACCTTGTTGATGTCGGAGATGAGCCTCCCCTCCCGGGGGACGTAGACCTTCTGGTTGTTGGCTCGCATGCGGCTCTGCACCGTGAAGAGCAGCACCTCCAGGTTCCCCTTCTCCATGAACCTGAGGGGAACAGCCAGCTGGGGGGTGGGGAGACACCGGGGGGGTGGGGAGACACCAGGGGGGGTGGGGAGACGTGGAGCAGGGATGGGGAGACACCTGGGGGGGATGGGGAGACATGGGGAGGGGATGGGGAGACATGGGGAGGGGATGGGGAGACACTGGGGGGAGCATGGGGAGACATGGAGCAGGGATGGGGAGACATGGAGTGGGGATGGGAAGACACCTGGGGGGGATGGGGAGACATGGAGGGGGGATGGGGAGACACCTGGGGGGGATGGGGAGACACTGGGGGGAGCATGGGGAGACATGGAGGGGGGATGGGAAGACACCTGGGGGGGATGGGGAGACATGGAGCAGGGATGGGGAGACATGGAGTGGGGATGGGAAGACACCTGGGGGGGATGGGGAGACATGGAAGGGGGATGGGGAGACACCTGGGGGGGATGGGGAGACATGGAGCGGGGATGGGGAGACACTGGGGGGAGCATGGGGAGACATGGAGGGGGGATGGGGAGACATGGAGGGGGGATGGGGAGACATGGAGGGGGGATGGGGAGACACCTGGGGGGGATGGGGAGACATGGAGGGGGGATGGGGAGACACCTGGGGGGGATGGGGAGACATGGAGCGGGGATGGGGAGACACTGGGGGGAGCATGGGGAGACATGGAGGGGGGATGGGGAGACATGGAGGGGGGATGGGGAGACATGGGGAGGGGATGGGGAGACACGGGGGGGAGCATGGGGAGACATGGAGGGGGGATAGGGAGACACCTGGGGGGATGGGGAGACATGGAGCAGGGATGGGGAGACATGGGGAGGGGATGGGGAGACATGGGGAGGGGATGGGGAGACACGGGGGGGGTGTGGGGAGACACGGGGGGGGTGTGGGGAGACATGGGGGGGGGATGCAGGGTCCCCGAGGGTTGGGGAACCCTGGAAGGACACAGAGCCCTGGAAGGATTGAGAGCTCCAGAGGGATGTGGAGCCCTGGAGGGATGTGGAACCCCAGAAGGACACGGAGCCCCAGAGGGATGTGGAGCTCCAGGGGGATGCAGGAGGGATACAGAGCCCCAGAGAGATGGGGAGCCCTGGAAGGATGCAGAGCCCCAGAGGGACACGGAGCCCTGGGGGGACCTGAGCCCCGTGGGGATGCCAGGGGGGCCGTGGGGGGGTTGGGGGCTCACTTGGGGGCTTCTCCACGGTGCGGTAGGTGTTGAAGGCCTGGAGCTGGCTCTGGACGCCGGGCAGGGCGCTGGCCAGCTCCCGGTCGTTGAGGGTCAGGATGGTCTGTTCGATCCAGCCCAGCAGCTCCCCCGCCAGCTCCTCGTACTTCCCCACCAGCTCCTCGGCTTCCCGCGCCGCGTCCAGGACCTGCGGCACCATCCCCATGGCCAGCTGCCTTCCCACACCCCCCTTGCCCTCCCCCTCCCCATCCCATCCCCATCCCATCCCCATGGCCAGCTGCCTTCCCACAGCCCCCATTGCCCTCCCCATCCCATCCCATCCCATCCCATCCCATCCCCATGGCCAGCTGCCTTCCCACACCCCCCTTGCCCTCCCCCTCCCCATCCCATCCCCATCCCATCCCCATGGCCAGCTGCCTTCCCACACACCCCCTTGCCCCCCCATCCCATCCCATCCAATCCCATCCCAACCCTGTCCTATCCCATCCCAACCCTATCCCACCCCCATCCCCATCCCATCCCCATCCCATCCCATCCCCATCCCCATCCTCATCCCCATCCTCATCCCACCACACTCCCATCCCATCCCATCCCCATCCCTCTGTCCATCCCATCCCCATCCCACCCCCATCCCATCCCCCTGTCCATCCCTCACCTTCCCCACGCGCTTCCCCTCCACCGCCAGCGCCTTCATCTTGGAGAAGTAGTGGTAGAAAGTGGCCACGTAGGTGATGATGGACTTCTCATCCGGCTGGTCCACGTTCACATCTGCAGGGAGCAGGGGGTGTGTGCATGTGGGGGGTGAGTATGGCCACCCCCACCCCCCAAACACCCCCCCACCTCCCAGACCCCCTCCCTGTCCTGCTGACCCTCGGGGTCCAGCAGCTTGGTGAGCCCCAGCTCGCGCTCGGCCAGGTTGAAGGCGCTTTGCAGGTTGTAGTGGGCGTTGCAGCGGCGCAGGGTGTCCATGTCCACCAGATCCGGCCTGGGGAGGGGGTGAGGATGGTGTCAGACCCCCCCCGGGACTCCCCCACCCCCTCCCTGAGCCCACCCCCCCCCATGCACCCCCCCCCCCGACCTGTGCTTGTGGATGATGGCGTTGAAGGCCAACCCGTCCCTCCAGCTCGTGGTGAAGTTGTGGACGTTCACGTTGGGGTACCTGGGGATGGGGGGTGTGGGGGGAAAGGGGGGTGAAGCTCAGCTTGGGACCCCCCAGAAGCCAGCAGGACCCTCCCCCCACTCAGCTCCCCCCCCCACCCGCTCACCCCGCTGTCTTCATCTGGCACCAGAGCAGCAGCGCGTCCTTGGCCGACTTCTTCTCCTTGTTGTCCTCGGTCTCCACGCTGATGTCCTGGATCTGGGGGGGGGTTGGGGTGAGTGGGGGCAGGGGAGACACACGATGACACTGAGGGGGGTCCCCAGCACCCCAAAGCTATGGATGGGGGTGGAGATGGGGGGATGCGCCGCCACACTCGCAGTCGGGGAGCTCAGACCCACAGTGGGTCTGAGGTGTAAGACCTCCATCCATCCATCCATCCATCCATCCATCCATCCATCCATCCATCCATCCATCCATCCATCCCTCCCTCCCTCCATCCCTCCATCCATCCATCCATCCACCCACCCATCCACCCATCTGTCCACCTCTCCATCCATCCTTCCCTTCATCCCTCTATCCATGCATCCCTCCCTTCATTCCTTCCTCTCTCCATCCCTCTCTCCATCCCTCTATCCCTCCATCCCTCCCTTCATTCCTCCCTCTCTCCATCCCTCCCTCCATCCCTCCATCCCTCCCTCCATCCCTCCCTTCATCCCTCCCTTCATCCCTCCCTCTCTCCATCCCTCCATCCACCCCTCCATCCCTCACTTCATCCCTCTATCCCTCCACCCCTCCCTTCATCCCTCCCTCCCTCTCTCCATCCCTCCCTTCATCCTTCTATCCATCCATCCCTCCCTTCATTCCTCCCACTCTCCATCCCTCCCTCCATCCATCCCTCCCTCCATCCCTCCATCCCTCCCTCCCTCCCTCCATCCCTCTCTCTCCTTCCATCCCTTCCTCCCCTCATCCCTCCCAGACTCTGGGTGCCCCCCACCCCCCAAGCAGCCCCCCCACCCCACAACCCCCTCCCCAGCCCCCCTCACCCCACCTGGAAGCGCAGGATGATGGTCCAGACGAGCCCCAGGGTGAGGCGGTGGTTCCCGTCCACGATGTCGTGGGACCCCACGTTCTCCAGGTGCACCCGCTGCTCCCGCAGGAACTGCAGCGCCTTCTCCACGTTCTCCAGGCAGTGGATCCGCATCCGGCCCTTGGTGGGCTTGGGCTGGGCCGGGACAGGGGTCAAAAGGTCAAGGCCGGGGTCAAAAGGTCAAGGTCCAACAACCCCACCCACCCCAGTGCGCAGCAGCCTGGGCATCCCGGGAAGGGACCTTGGGGGTAAAGGAGGGGGTATCCCAGGGGAGGGGTGTGGGGGGATGTTGGGGTCCTGGGGTGAGGGTGGGGAGTGTGGAGGGGGGTCCCCCAAAGGGTTCTGGGTGATGGGGTGCTGGGGGAGGGAAAGAGGGGGTGGGGAAGGGGTGCTAGGGGTGGGGGGGTGAGCCCAGCGCTGGGGACTGGAGGGGAGGGGAGGGGGTGTTGGGATGGGGGTTGTGGCAGGAAAGGGGTGCCCACCCACTCATATTGGGGGTCCCTGAGAAAGGGGGTGCCCACCCATTGAGGGCGGGGGGAGAGGTCCCCAGCAATCAGGATCCCTGCAAAGGGGGTGCCCCCCCCTACATTGGGGACCCCACAGAAAGTGGGTGCCCACCCCCCCAAAACATTACAGGGGAATCCCCAGGAATCTGGGTGCCCCCCTCCCCCCTCCTCAAGGAATCCCCATCATCACCCAGGGATGCCAGTGGAAGGGTGAGTTCCCCCCCTTCTCCCTCTCCCTCCCCCTCCCCCTGCCCATTTGGGGTGCCCCCCTTGGCAGGGGGGGGGCTGCCTCACCAGCTGGTCCCCCGAGAGGACCTCGAGGAGGCGCAGCAGCATCCGCCCGTCCCGCAGGTCGCTGTACAGGTCGCCCAGGCGGCAGGTGCCCCGCGCCAGGTGGGAGTTCACCCACTTGGTGAAGGTCTTCTTCTGCACCGCCTCCCGCTCGTCTGGGGGGGGCACGGCAAAAATTGGGGGGTAGATCCCCCTTTCCAACCCCCCCAAGCACCCCCAGCCCGGCCATAGGGAGAGTCGCCAGCCCCACCCCCCATACACCCCCCTAAATCCACGGTGGGGTCAGTGATGGGATGGGAGACAGGGACTACATCCCCCCCACCCCAGGCAGGGAATTGGGGTGCCCCCCCCCAAAATGTACCCCCTCAAAACCCCCTTTCTATGCCCCCCCAACCCTCCCCGGGCACCCCCAGCCCGGCCATGGGGAGAGCCGCCAGCCCCACCCCCCATACACCCCCCCCCAAAATCCATGGGAGGCAGGGACTACATCCCCCCCCACCCCAGGCAGGGAATTGGGGTGCCCCCCCCCCAAAATGTACCCCCTCAAAAACCCCCTTTCTATGCCCCCCCAACCCTCCCCGGGCACCCCCAGCCCGGCCATGGGGAGAGGCACCAACCCCACCCCCCATACACCCCCCCCCCAAAATCCATGGGAGGCAGGGACTACATCCCCCCACCCCAGGCAGGGAATTGGGGTGCCCCCCCCCAAAATGTACCCCCCCTTTTATGCCCCCCCAAATCCATGGTGGGATCAGGGATGGGTGACACATCCCATGGGATGGGAAACAAGGACCCCTCCCCCACCTCCCCCCAGGCAGGGAATTGGGGTGCCCCCCCCCCAAAATGTACCCCCTCCCCTTTTATGCCCCCCCTTGCTGTGGGGAGGGGGGAAGGGGGGTGCTTGGGGGGAGATGCTGCCCCCCCACCCCGTGCCAGCCGTGCCGGGTGCCTGGGGTGGGATTAGCGGTAAGAGGATTTGGGGGCTGGATCCTGGGGGGCCCTGAGGGGGGCTGGGAGGGGGGAGTGAGGGGGGTGGGGGGGATTGGGAGGGTCTGGGGGGGAATTAGGGGGAATTGGGGGGGTAGTGAGGGGGCTGGGGGGAATTAGGGGGGTTTGGGGGGGCTTGGAGGGGGATTGGGGTCTTTAGGGGGGCTGGGGGGGAATTGGGGGGGGTTGGTGGGGTCTGGGGGGGAATTGGGGGGACTCTGAGGGATCTGGAGGGGGGTTGGGGGGCTAGGGAAGGGTCGGGGGGGGGCGCTGGGGGGTTTGGGGGGGGCCGGGGGGGCTGGGGGAATATTGGGGGGGTCTGAGGGGGCATGAGGGATCTGGGGGGAGGGGGTGTGGTGGGTTTGGGGGGCCCTGGGGGAGCTGGGTGCCCCCCTCCCCCAGCCTCACAGCCATCCCAGATGTTGGGGTGCCCCCACCACCCCCCCCCCCGGGCACGTGGCTGGCGGGGGTGTGGGCGTCACCCGGGGTGGGGGTGGGGCGGTTTCGTGGGGGGGAGGGGGGGCGGGGCAGTTTCGGGTAACCTCGTGGGAACCTGGGGGGGGACCCACAGAGCCTGGGGGGGCCTATGGGGGGGATTTGGGGGGGGTTACAGGGGCTTGGGGGGATCTATGGGCACTGGGGGGGCTCTATGGGGCTGGGGGGCCTATGGGGGGGTCTATGGGGGGGTCTATGGGGGGGTGTCTATGGGGCTCTATAGGGGCTTGGGGGGGTGTTGAGGGGGTCCAGGGGGCTGGGGGGGGGTCCATTGGGCTCTATGGGGCTGGGGGGTCTATGGGGGGGGGTGTCTATGGGGCTGAGGGGGTCTCTGGGGGGGTCTATGGGGCTCTATAGGGGCTGGGGGGCTCTATGCGGCTGGGGGGGTCTATGGGGGGGGTCTATGGGGGTGTATAGGGGCTGGGGGGGGTGTTGGGGGGGTCCATGTGGCTGGGGGGGTGTCCATGGGGCTCTATGGGGCTGGGGGGCTTTTGGGGGGGTCCATGGGGCTCTATAGGGGCTGGGGGGGGCTTTGGGGGGGTCCATGGGGCTGGGGGGGCCCCGTGGGCGCTGGGAGGGGCCGTGGGGGTGGGGGTGGGGCAGGGCGGGGCGTGGGAACAGGTCTGGCAGCTGGGGGGGGGGGAGGGGCACATGCGATGTGTGGGACCCCAACCTGCACCCCTGTTTTTAGGTGCCCCCCCCTCATTTTTGGGTGCCCCTCCCCATTTTTGGGGTGACCCCCCCCCTCTGCTTTAGGATGCCCCCCCCCCCTTTGCTTTGAGATGCTCCCCTGGTTATTTGCCCCCCTTTTTTTTGGGGGGTACCCCCCTTCTAGGGTGCCCCTCCCCCTTTTAGGGTGCCCCCCTTTTAGGGTTCTGTGTCCCCCCCCCATTTTTGGGGGGCTGCACCCCAATATTCCCCCTACCCCTTCCCAGGCTCATTTCTCATGACTGGGGGTTATCATCAGGGTGCCTGCCCCCCACTTTTGGGGTCCCCCCTTTTTCAGGGTGCCCCCTTTTCTTGCCCCCCCCATTTTAGGGGTGCTGCACCCCAACATTTCCCCTCTACCCCTTCCCAGGCCCGTTTCCTACGACTATAGGAGGAGTTACCACAGGGGTGCCCCCCCACTTTTGGGGTCCCCTCCCTTTTTCAGGGTGCTCCCCCTTTTCTTGCCCCCCTTTTCTAGGCTCCCCCCATTTTAGGGGTGCTGCACCCCAACATTTCCCCCTATCCCTTCCCAGGCCCATTTCCTACGACTATAGGAGGAGTTACCATAGGGGTGCCCCCCTGTTTATTGGGGTCCCCTCCCTTTTACAGGGTGCCCCCCCTTTTCTTGCCCCCTCCCCCTTTTCTTGTCCCCCCCAATTTAGGGGGGCTGCACCCCAACATTCCCCCTACCCCTTCCCAGGCTCATTTCTTACCACTGTAGGAGGGGTTACTATAGGGGTGCCCCCCCACTTTTGGGGTCCCCTCCCTTTTTCAGGGTGCCCCCCTTTTCTTACCCCCCTTTTTAGGCTCCCCCCATTTTAGGGGGGCTGCACCCCAACATTTCCCCCTTACCCCTTCCCAGGCCTGTTTCCTACGACCATAGGAGAGGTTACCACAGGGGTGCTCCCTCCCACTTTTGGGGTCCCCCCTTTTTCAGTTTGCCCCCCTTTTCTTGCCCCCCCCCTTTTCTTGACCCCTCCCCCTTTTCTTGACCCCCCCAATTTAGGGGTGCTGCACCCCAACATTTCCCCCTACCCCTTCCCAGGCCTAGTTTCCTACAACTATAGGAGGTGTTACCATAGGGGTGCCCCCCCCACTTTTGGGGTCCCCCTTTTTCAGGGTGCCCCCCTTTTCTTGCCCCCCTTTTTAGGCTCCCCCTCTTTTAGGGGGGCTGCACCCCAACATTTCCCCCTTACCCCTTCCCAGGCCTGTTTCCTACGACTATAGGAGGTGTTACCATAGGGGTGCCCCCCCCCTTTTGGGGTCCCCCTTTTTCAGGGTGCCCCCCTTTTCTTGCCCCCCTCTTTTAGGGGGCTGCACCCCAACATTTCCCCCTTACCCCTTCCCAGGCCTGTTTCCTACGACTATAGGAGGGGTTACCATAGGGGTGGTGCTCCCCCCCCCCCCTTTTTTGGGGGGCCCTCGCCCCGTTACCTGCCAGCGCCTTGATGCGGGAGCGCTCGAAGCGCCGTGCGGAGCTGCCCTCGCGGTCGCCTTCCTCCTCCTCCTCCTCCTCCTCCTCCTCGGCCCCGTCCCAGCGGTTGTTGTTGTAGGGTCGCTGCAGCTCCAGGCTGTCGTAGGCCGGGGGGACAGCATGGCTGCTGCTTTGGGGGGGGGTTCCCCAAAACCGGGGAGGGGGGGTCTTTGGAACTCAAGGAGGAAGTTGGGGTGGGGGGGGGTGTCCCCAAAACTCAGGGGAGGGGTGTTGGAATTGGGGGGGAAGGGGCCTGGAAGGGAGAAGAGGGGGGTCACTGAGGGGGATGCTGAAGGGTGGTGGGGGGGGTGTTTCATCACCCCCCACCTCCAAAACCAAGAGGGACCCCCCCAAAGTAAAAGGGGGGACCCCCCCAGCCCCCCCTCAATGCCTAGATACTCCCCAAACTGCTGTGAAGACCCTCTGAGCCCCCCCTCCAGAGCAGGTGCATGGGGATGGGGGGGGAGCTTTACCCTCCTCCCCCAGAGTGAGACCCCCCCCAAAACAAAGGGGGGACACCCCAAAGCAAGAGGGGGACCCCCCCAGCCCCCCTCAATGCCTCAATACTCCCCAAACTGCTCTAAAGACCCCCTGAACATCACCCCCCCAAGAGCAGGTGCATGGGGATGGGGGGAGCTTTACCCCCTCCCCCAGAGTGAGACCCCCCCGCAAAGCAAAGGGGGGACCCCCCTAGCCCCCCTCAACACCTAGATACCCCCCAAACTGCTCTAAAGACCCCCTGCCCCCCCGAAAGGGACCCCCCCCTCTTACCACCCCTTCCTTAGTGCCCCCTCACCCCCCCCCAACATACCCTACCGACCCCCGACCCCCCCAAACACCCCCTTAGCCCCCCCCCCCGCCATGTTCCCATCCCCACGGGGGTCCCATCCCGTGTCTGGGGGGGGTTTAACCCCCTCTCCCTGCCCCCCCCCCCCCAGCCGGCCGCTAATGCTCTTAGTGCGGGATCAGCGGCCGCCCCCCCCCCCGCGCAGGGGGTGGGGGGTGTTTTGGGGGGTCTGGACACGAGGGGGCAGGACTCGGGGGTCTGGGGCGGGGGGGGCCGGTTTGTCACCCCCCCTCCCCCCAAACAAGGACAATAAAGATTTGGGGGGGGAGGGGGGTTGTTTGCGGCCGCCGCAGTGGCGGGGGGTGGGAGGTGAGGGGGGGTTTGGGGGGAATTGAGGGGTACGGGACGGGACGGGACGGGACGGGGAAACACACACGACCCCGAGAGGGGATGCGGGGGGAGGGGGGGGAAGGGAAAAGGAGGCGTTTGAGGGGGGGTCCGGAGCCGGGTGCGTGAGAAGGATGGGGGGAGGAGGGGGGTGTCTCTCCCTGCCTGTGCACCCCCTTCCCCGCGGTGTTTGGGGGTGGGGGGGGGGGGGGGGTGTCCCGTCCCCCCTGCGCAGCCCAGCCGGCCGGGTCCTACCTGCGCGCTGCGGTGGCGGAGCCGGCTGAGGCCGCGGCAGCTCATCACACCCGCGGCGGCGGCGGCGCGGCCGGGGAGGGGCGGGGGGGAGGGGGCGGGGCTTGGCTGGGGGGCGGGGCCACGCACGCACCAGGGAGGGGGAGGGGGGGGGCTGCCCCACATCTCCCCCCCAGGACAGGATTCCATCCCCCCTCTGTTGCCATGGGAACAGCGGTGTCGCTATGGGGGGGAGTGGGAGGTCGAGGGAAGAGCCGTTGCTATGGGAACGGCGGCGCCGCAGGTGGAGCTGCGGGGGGAGAGGGAGGTTGAAGGAAGAGCGGTTGCCATGGGAACAGCACCTGGGGGGCTCTGCGGTGCTGTGGGGGGGAGAGGGAGGTTGAGGGAACAGCGGTTGCCATGGGAACAGCCCCGCCCGGTGCCGCGAGGAGCCGCCCCCCCCTCCGGGGGGTGGGGGAGGGGGAGGGGGAATGGCCCCGGTGCCACCCCGCCTCCTCCGAGCCGCCAGGGGGCGCTCGCGGGGAAAGGGGGTGGGGGGGCGGCGCGGGCGTCGTATCGCGACATGGCGGGAGAGGCCGCGCGCGAGGTGGGGGAGGGATCGGGGCGGGGGGGAGGTGTCCGAGGGGGCTGTGGAAGGTGTTTGGGGGGGTCCGGGGGGCTCTGGGGGTCTAGGGGCCTCTGAGAAGGGTCCGGGGGGCCTGGGGGGTGTTTGGGGGGCTGGGGGGCCTCTTAGGGGTCTGGGGGGGCCCTGAGGGGTGTTTGGGGGGCTGTGAGGGCCTGGGGGGGGCTCTTAGGGGCCTGGGGGGCCTGGGGGGTGTTTGGGGGGGCCTCTTAGTGGTCTGGGGGGCCTGGGGGGTGTTTGGGGGCCTCTGGGGGGTGTTTGGGGGGCTGTGAAGGCCTGGGGGGCCTCTTAGGGGTCTGGGGGCCCTGGGGGGTGTTTGGGGGGGCCTCTTAGTGGTCTGGGGGGGCTGGGGGGTGTTTGGGGGGCTCTGGGGGGTCCCTGTGGTTCTGGGGGGCTCTGGGGGTCCCTTGGAGCCCCCCCCCACACTCCCCCTGCCCACAGGTGCTGGAGCGGCTGCTCCTGGCCGTGCCCCCCCCCCGAGAGCCGGGGGTCGCTGCTGGTGGCCGTGGGGGAGGCGGGGGGCCCGGCCCGGACCCCCTCTGCACCCTCACCGGTGGGTAAGGCGAGGGGGGTGGATTTTGGGGGGGGGGTCCTGAGGGGACCCTAAACCCCCCCCCCACCTCAGTGGCAGCCACCGGGGAGCTCGTCAGCGACCTGGACCCCAAAATCCTGCGTGGGGGTAAGAAACCCCCCCAAACCCACCCCTAAAGTGGGGAGGGGTCCTCACTGTACCCCCCCCCCCCAAACCCCACATCCTCCCCCCACCCCCCAGCCCCCCGTGGGGCGCTGGAGCTGCCGGGGGTGCCCTGCCCCCCCTCCCCGTGCTGCCAGCGGATCCTGGAGCGGGCCCGGCTGCGTGCTGCCTTCCAGGTGAGGCTGGGGGGGGGGTGTGGATTTGGGGTCCCCCCCCCCTCCACTGCCCTCCTTCCCCTCCGTAGCCTCGTGGGGGGAGGAATTGGGGTCGGGGGGGGTCCCCCAGGAGCATCAGCCCCCATCACAAGTAGGGCAGGTGGTTAAATATAGCTGGGGTGGCCTGATTTTGGGGGGGGGGTGACAGAATGGGGTCACCGGGGAGAGGGGGGCACCCCAAAACCCACCCCGGGGTTAAGGGAACTGGGACTGGTCCCAGTTCTGTGGTGGTCCCCAAAATAAACACACACACACACACCCCCTCCCCAAATTGGACTTTGCTGGGTCTGTGTACCCCCCTCCAGCCCCCCCAGTGCAGGGGGGTCAGTTTGGGGGGGTCATTGGGGTCCCTGCAGCTCAGCACCCTCCCCGACTGCGCCGAGCTGGGGCGGTTCCTGCACAGGGTCAGCGTGGTGCACCCCCAGGTAGGGGTGAGGGGGGGACAGGACACCCCCAAAACACCCCTCCCCCTGAGAGGGGGTCCTGTGCTGACCCCCCCAATCCCACCCCCTCCCCCAGGTGGAGTTTCACTTCTGTGTCCGTGTGAACGGTGCTGCTGCCTCCCACACCTATGGGTGAGCCCCCCCCCCCCAAAATCATGGGGACACCCCACCCCGGGGTCACCCCAGGGACAGGGGAGGGGGGATTGGGGGTTTTGGGGGGGTCTCAGCCCGGCCCTGCCACCCCCCTAGCTCGGAGCACGTCGAGGGAGCGTGGCTGCGGGTGCAGAGCTGGCACTTCATCCCGTAGGGAAAGGGGGGCTGGGGGGGGCATTGGGGGGGCTGGGATGGGGCTGGGGGGCACTGGGACAGGGATGGGGGGGCTCAGGGTCCCTGGGATGGGGTTGGGGGGGCTGGGATGGGGCTGGGGGGGCACTGGGACAGGGATGGGGGGGCTCAGGGTCCCTGGGATGGGGTTGGGGGGCCACTGGGGGGCTGGGATGGGGCTGGGGGGGCTGGGGGCGTCACTGGGACAGGGATGGGGGGCCTCAGGGTCCCTGGGATGGGGTTGGGGGGCCACTGGGGGGGCTGGGATGGGGCTGGGGGCGTCACTGGGACAGGGATGGGGGCCTCAGGGTCCCTGGGATGGGGTTGGGGGGCCACTGGGGGGGCTGGGATGGGGCTGGGGGCGTCACTGGGACAGGGATGGGGAGGCTCAGGGTCACTGGGATGGGGCTGGGGGGGCACTGGGACAGGGCTGGGGGGGCTCAGGGTCACTGAGATGGGGCTGGGGGGGCACTGGGGAGGGTTGGGATGGGGCTGGGGGGCACTGGAACAGGGGTGGGGGGATCTGGGGGTGTCACTGGGATGGGGTTGGGGGGTCCTGGGGTACCTGGGACGGGGGGTGTGTGTCTGGGGGGGCCACTGGGATAGGGGTGCCTGGGGGGATGAGGGAGGGTCATGGGGACAGTAAGGGGGTCCCAGGGGGTGTGGGGGTGTCACCGCACCCCCCCACCCCCTCTCCCCAGGCCGGCAGCACCCTGGGGTGCCCCCCTGCCTGAGGATCCACCCCCGGGCCGGGCCCCCCATCCGGCTGCGGGTGCCCCCCGGCGCGGCGGGCGCGGGGCTGGGGGGGAGCTGAGCGTGGCCCCCGCCGCCGCCCTCTGCCCCTGCCTGCGCCCCCTCCCCAACCTGCCCACCCGCCTGGCCGCCCTCGCCATATCCGGGGGGGGGCTGAAATTGGGGGGGGGGGGATTGGGGGGGTCTGTAGGGGGGTTGGGGTGGGAGGTGGGGGGGCTGGGGGTCATGGTGGAGGTTATGGGGTGGTTGGGGGGGTTTTTGGGGGTGTAGGGGGCTGGGGGGGGTCTTGGGGGCTGGGGGGGCCCATAGGGGGCTTGGGGGGGTCTTAGAGGCCTGGGGGGTCTTTACAGGGATGGGGAGGGGTTTGGGGGTGCTGGCAGGGGTTAGGGGGTGCCTGGGGGGGGTCTGAGGGGGCCCACAGTGGGGCTGGGGGGGCTGGGGGTGCTGGCAGGGGTTATGGGGGTGCCTGGGGGTGGTCTGAGGGGGCCCACAGTGGGGTTGGGGGTGCCTGGGGGGGGGTCTGAGGGGCCTGGGGGGGTCGTTAGAGGGTGTGGGGGAGGTGTGGGGGTGCTGGCAGGGGTTAGGGGGTATCTAGAGGGGGGGGATTTGGGGGGGGTTGTGTCACCCACCATCCCCGTCGCCCTTGACCCCGTCCCCACATCTTCCTGTGGGACCCCGCGGGGCTGCCGGCCGCCCCCACCCCCCAAATCCTGGGGGACCCCTCCTGGCTGGCCGACTGGGCCCAGTTCGGCATCACCCTCGTACCCCAGGGGGGCGAGGGAGATTTGGGGGGGGGGTGTTATCCTCACCCCTCCTCCAAGTCCCCCCGGACGCCGTCTACGCCGTGCAGCCCCCCCCGGCCCCCCGGGGCACCCCCAGACCCTCCTCCTCTTCCTCGCCCTGCGCCTCCACGATCCCTTCCAGGGCTACGACGCCGGTGAGTGGGGGCAGGATGGGGACGGGGGGGGGGTTAATTTTGGGGAGGGGGGGTTCAGGGGTGATGCTGACCCCCCCTCACCCCCCACACCCCCCCCCAGGCACCCGCCGGCTGCTGCTGTCCCACCTGGAGCAGTGGGGGCAGGATGGGGGGTGGGGTGGGGTGGTGTTAATTTTGGGGAGGGGGGGGTTCAGGGGTGATGCTGCCCCCCCCTCACCCCCCCACACCCCCCCAGGCACCCGCCGCCTGCTGCTGTCCCACCTGGAGCAGGCCCTGGGCAGCAGCCGCCGGGCGCTGGCCCGCGGCACCCGCAGCCTCCTGCACCCCGAGCTGCAGGCGCTGCGCCGCCGGCAGCAGGTGGGTGATGGAGCCTCATCCCCCCCCCACCCCCCCAAAATCCACCCCCTCCCCTAAAAACATCCCCCCCTCACAGAGCCAGCAGCGCCTGGCACGCTCCCTGCCCGTGGCCGCGGGGGCGGTGGCGGCCGTGGTGGCTGGGAGCACCAGTGCCCGGTTCCGGAGAGCCTGCCTGGGGCTCATGCAGGTGGGGACCCCCCTCCCTCTCTTCCTGCACCCCAAAAATGGGGGGTGTTGGGTATTGGGGTGGGGAGGTGTGCTGTGCCCTCCCCGTGCCTCAGTTTCCCCACTGTGGTGGCTGGGAGCAGCAGTGCCCATTCCAGAGAGCCTGCCTGGGGCTCATGCAAGTGGGGAACCCTTCTCCCTCGTGCACCCCAAAAATGGGGTGGGGGTGGGCGTTGGGTAACAGGGAGGGTGGGGACCGCCCCCGCACCCCAAAAATGAGGGGGTCTCTCCTGTGTTGCCATCCCGTGCCTCAGTTTCCCCACTGTGGTGGCTGGCTGTGCCAGTGCCCGGATCTGTTGTGCCATGAGGGGGGAAGGATGGGGACCCCACCCCCCCAAAAAATAAAGGAGCAGGGGGTGCTGGGGGGTGTCAGAGGGTGTGTTTGGGGGTGCTGGGGGGTGTCGGAGGGGCGGTTGGGGGGTGCTGGGGGATGTTGGGGGGGGTATTGGGGGATGGTTGGGGATGCTGAGGGGTTGTGGTTGGGGGGTGTCTGGGGGGGTATCTGGGGGTCTCCTGTGCCCCCCCCGTGCCTCAGTGTCCCCACAGGTGCCTGACCCCCCGGCGCTGGCGGCGGCGTCGGGGCGGCGCTGGGCTGAGCTGACCCAGGGGCGCCGGGTGCCTTGCGTGGGGTGTGAGACCCCCGGCGTGGGACGGGGGGGACACGGTGAGGGGGGGGGGCACAGTCATGGGGGGGGGGGGTGACACCTCCTGAGCCCCCCTCCCTCACAGACCCCCCTGTTCCCCCCTCAGGGGCTGCCAGGCAGGAGGAGGAGGAGGAGGAAGAGGGGCACCCGCGGCCCCAGCGCAGCCGGGGGCAGGTGGGGGGCTCGGGGGGTTCTGGGGGTCCTGGGGGTTACGTGGGTGCCCCCCCCCCAACTAACCTCCCCCCAACTAACCCCCCCATCCCACAGGCCCAGCAGCCCGAGGCGGGTCTGGCCCAGCGGTTGGTCTGAGGGTGGGATGGAGCCCCCCACCCCTCCCCAACCCCCCAGTTCAGCGCCTCCCAGTTGGTCCCAGTTACTCCAGTAAATTCCAGTTTTCCCAGTTATTTTTGGCTTCTCCTGCTGGTCCCCGTTAACCCAGTTGGTCCCAGTTAACCCACACAATCCTGGTTCTCCCATTCAATCCCAGTTCCCCCAGTTTATCCCAGTTATCCCAGTTGTTATTGGCTTTTCCCATTGGTCCCAGTTCCCCCTGTCAGTCCCAGTTCCCCCAGTCAGTCCCAGTCAATCCCAGTTCCCCCAGTCAGTCCCAGTTCCCCCAGTTTATCCCAGTTGTTACTGGCTTTTCCCATTGGTCCCAGTTCCCCCAGTCAGTCCCAGTTCCCTCAGTCAGTCCCAGTCAATCCCAGTTCCCCCAGTCAGTCCCAGTCAATCCCAGTTCCCCCAGTCAATCCCAGTTCCCCCAGTCAGTCCCAGTTGATCCCAGTTACCCCGGCCATTCCCAGCTCCCCCAGTCGCTCCCAGTTCCCCCCGATATCTCCTCTCCCCGCCCCCCCGCCCCAGGGTTTCCCAGTTCCTCCCAGTCTCTCCCAGTAACGCCCCGCCCCCATCTCCTCCCGCTGCCCCTGGCCCCGCCCCGCGCCCTGAGGCCCCGCCCCATCGCCCGGCCCCACCAATCGCGCCTCTGCCCCGCCCAATGGCACCGCCCCCGGCCCACACCCCGCCCCCGCTCCTACGCATGGCTCCGCCCACTCAACCCCACCAATGGCACCGCCCCCCGCAGAGGCTCCGCCCAGCCCTGCCCAATGGCCCCGCCCAGGCCCCGCCCCCGGCCCTGCCCAATGGCGCCTCCCCACGGTCCCGGCCTCTCCCCGCCCCCCTCTGGCCCCGCCCCCGGCGCAGGCCCCGCCCTGCCCCCGTCCAATGGCGCAGCCCGCTCGGGCCAGGCCCCGCCCCCCGGCGCCATGGCGCTGTCGGAGCCCGCGGGCGGCTCGTCCTGGGCCGGGGCCGCGGCCGCGCCGGGTCGGGCCGGGCCGGGCCCCGCAGCGGCTCCGGGCGCGGCGCCGGGCGCCGGGCCGGCTCCTTCCGCCGGGCCCGGGGCGTGCTGGGCCGCCGTGCTGGCCTGCCTCAGCCTGGCCTGCTCCTACGTGGGCAGCCTCTACGTGTGGGGCAGCCCCCTGCCGCGGTACGGGGCCTGGGGGGGCTGGGGGGCTGGGGAGGGGCTATGGGGGGCTGGGGGGCCTGGGGAGGGGCTATGGGGGGGCTGGGGAAGGGCTTTGGGGTGCTGGGGGCCTGCGAGGGGCTGGGGGGCCTGGGGAGGGGCTTTGGGGGGCTGGGGAGGGGCTATGGGGGGCTGGGGGGCCTGGGGAGGGGCTATGGGGGGGCTGGGGAAGGGCTTTGTGGGGCTGGGGGGCCTGGGGAGGGGCTTTGGGGGGGCTGGGGGGCCTGGGGAGGGGCTATGGGGGAGCTGGGGGGCCTGGGGAGGGGCTATGGGGGGGCTGGGGGGCCTGGGGAGGGGCTAGGGGGGCTGGGGGGCCTGGGGAGGGGCTGGGGGGGCTGGAGGTGCTGAGGGTCCTGGGGAGGGGCTGGGGGCCTGAGGGGGGGCTATAGGGGCCTGTGGAGGGCCTGGGAGGGGTCCGTAGTGGGCTTGGGGAGCTGGGGGGCCTGCGGAGGGGCTGGGGGGATCCTGGGGATGGGCTGGAGTGGCTTGGGGGGACTTGGGGAGTGGCTGGGGGGGCCATAGGGGGCTGGGGGAGGGGCTGGGGGGGCCATAGGGTGCCTGGGGAGGGATGTAGGGGGGATGAAGGGGGTGGGGGGGGTCTGGGGGTTGTGGCAGGGGTTATGGGGGACCTGGGGGGGTCTGGGGAGCTTCTGGGGGGTTTGGGGTGCATTGGAGGGGTATAGAGGATCTGGGGTGGTTATGGGGGGGTCTATAGGAGGCCTGGGGGTGCCTGGGGGTGGTGGCAGGGGCTCTGGGGTGCCTGGGGGGGGTCTGGGGCATTTTGGGGGTACATGGGGGGGTGTCCTGTAGGGTGCTGGGGAGTGTGGGGTGCACTGAGGGTCCTGGGGGGGGACGACACACTTTGGGGCATCAGGGGGGTTTACAGAGTGCATCAGGAGGGCCCTTGATGCCTGTGGGGGAATTGAGGGAGGGTGTTTTGGGGGTGCAGGCCCCCCTTACCCACTCTGCCCCCCCCCTCCCCAGGGACCACCCATCAGTGATCAAGCGGCGCTTCACCAGCGTCCTGGTGGTCTCAGGGCTTTCCCCAGCCTGTGTCTGGCTCTGGAAGGAGCTGACAGGCATCAAGGTGAGGGGATTTTGGGGGGAGGGGGTGTGTTTTGGGGATACCCCCCCCGAGCCCTGCTGACCCCCTCCCCTTCCCTCCCCACAGCCTGACACCCCGCTGACGGCGCTGCTGGGGCTGCGGCTGGAGGGGCTGGTGCCGGCCACGCTGCTGCCGCTGCTGCTCACCATGGTGGGTCTGGGGGGTGTGGGGGGGCGCACAGACCCCCCCATGAACCCCCTCGACCCCCTGACCTCCCCATCCCACCCAGATCCTCTTCCTGGGGCCCCTCATCCAGCTTTCCATGGATTGTCCCTGGCGCTGGCTGGACGGCGTGCGGGTGGCTTTTGGTAAGGGGGGCTGGGGGGGGCTTGGGGGGCTGGGGGGGCTGGAGGGGGCAGGGAGGGTGCTGGGAGGGTTTTGGGGGGGTCCCGTGAGCCCTTGGGTGGGTTAACAGAGAGTTTGGGGGTGGCAGAGTTGGGGTTCAGGGTGGGATGGAGACATGGGGAGTGACATGGGGGGTTTGGGGAGACAGGGCATCATCTCTGGGGCATGGGGGGTGCTCTTAGAGGGGTTTGGGGGGGTCTGGGGGGGTTTTTGGGGGGTCATGGAGGGGTTTTGGGAGGGTCCCATGAGCCCTTGGGTGGGTTAACAGAGAGTTTGGGGGTGGCAGAGTTGGGGTTCAGGGTGGGATGCAGACATGGGGGAGGTGGCTGGGGGGTGGGGAGACGGAGGGGTCTGGGAGGGGTTTTGGGGGGGTCTGGGAGGGGTCTGGGGGGGTCTGGGAGGGGTCTGGGAGGGTCTGGGAGGGGTTTTGGGGGTGTCCCATGAGCTCTTAGGTGGCTAAACAGAGAGTTTGGGGGGGACCCACACTGGATGCAGACCCCAGGGAGCAGCGCAGCGGCTTGTGGGTTCCCGGGCAGGTTTGGGGGTACACCCTCCCATCCCCCCCCCCATTCCCCCCCCCAGACCCCCGTTTTTGGGTGCTGTGCCTGGGGGACGTGCGCTGGCTGCGGAACCAGGTGGTGGCCCCGGTGACGGAGGAGCTGGTGTTCCGCGCCTGCATGCTGCCCATGCTGGTGCCCTGCACCGGCCCCGGCCCCGCCGTGCTGGCCTGCCCCCTCTTCTTCGGCGTGGGTAAGTGGGGGACCCCCCTCAGAACCTTGGGGAACCCCTCTCCAGGGCCCCCTCCTTCATGGTATCTCTGTGCCCCCCCCCCAGCCCATTTCCATCACGTCATCGAGCAGCTCCGGTTCCGGCAGGGATCCCTGGGGAGCATCTTCATGTCAGCAGGTGCTTGGGGGGGGTGGGGGGTGGTTTGGGGGGCTGGGGGGCGGTTGGGGGGCTGAGAGTGGGTTGGGAGTGGGTTTTGGGGTGCCTGGGGGGGATTTGGGGTGCCTGGGGTGGATTTTGAGGGTTGGGAGTGGGTTTTGGGGTGCTTGGGGGCGGGTCGGGGGTATTTGGGGGCCTGGGAGTGGGTTGGAAGTGGGTTTTGGGGTGTCTGGGGGGGATTTGGAGGGCTGGGAGTGGGTTGGGAGTGGGTTTTGGGGTGCTTGGGGGGGCGTCGGGGGTATTTAGGGGCCTGGGAGTGGGTTGGGAGTGGGTTTTGGGGTGTCTGGGGGGATTTGGAGGGCTGGGGAGTGGGTTGGGAGTGGGTTTTGGGGTGCTTGGGGGGGGCGTCGGGGGTATTTAGGGGCCTGGGAGTGGGTTGGGAGTGGGTTTTGGGGTGTCTGGGGGGATTTGGAGGGCTGGGAGTGGGTTGGGAGTGGGTTTTGGGGTGCTTGGGGGGGCGTCGGGGGTATTTAGGGGCCTGGGAGTGGGTTAGGACTGGGTTTTGGGGTGCCTGGGGTGGGTTTGGAGGGCTGGGAGTGGGTTGGGAGTGGGTTTTGGAGTGCTTGGGGGGTGTCGGGGGTATTTGGGGGCCTGGGAGTGGGTTGGGAGTGGGTTTTGGGGTGCCTGGGGGGGATTTGGGGTGCCTGGGGTGGATTTGGAATGCTGGGAGTGGGTTGGGAGTGGGTTTTGGGGTGCCTGGGGGGAGTTTTGGGGGGCTAGGAGTGGGGTTTGGCCTCCCTGAGGGGGTCTTTGGGGTCCCTGGGGGGATTTGGGGGACTGAGAGTGGGTTGAGACTGGGTTTTGGGGTGCCTGGGGGGGGGATTTGGGTCCCTGGGGAGGTTTTGGGGTACCTGGGGTAGGGTTTTGGGGTGCTGCTGGTGGTCCTGTGGGGTTCCCTGGGGAGAATTGGGGTGCCCCCACCCCCCTCACCCCCCTTCCCCCCCCCCCAGCTTTCCAGTTCTCCTACACCGCCGTCTTCGGAGCCTACACGGCCTTCCTCTTCCTCAGGACAGGTGGGGGGCTGGGGGGTTTGGGGGTGTCTGGGGGGCTTTGGGGGGGCTCTGGGGGTGCTGACCCCCCTGTCCCCCTCCCAGGTCACCTGGCGGGCCCGGTGCTGTGTCACTGAGTGGGGTTGGGGGGGTCTGGGGGTGTCAGGGGGGTTGGGGGGATTAGGAGTGGTTCCAGAGGGGGGTACAGGGGGGTTTTGGGGTGCTGACCCCCCTGTCCCCCCCCCAGGTCACCTAGCGGGCCCGGTGCTGTGTCACTGAGTGGGGTTGGGGGGGTCTGGGGGTGTCAGGGGGGTTGGGGGGATTAGGAGGGGTTCCAGGAGGGTTCCAGAGGGGGGTACAGGGGGGTTTTTGGGGTGCTGACCCCCCTGTCCCCCCCCCAGGTCACCTAGCGGGCCCGGTGCTGTGTCACTGAGTGGGGTTGTGGGGGGTCTGGGGGTGTCAGGGGGGTTGGGGGGATTAGGAGTGGTTCCAGAGGGGGGTACAGGGGGTTTTTGGGGTGCTGACCCCCCTGTCCCCCCCCCAGGTCACCTAGCGGGCCCGGTGCTGTGTCACTGAGTGGGGTTGGGGGGGGTCTGGGGGTGTCAGGGAGGGTTGGGGGGATTAGGAGGGGTTCCAGGAGGGTTCCAGAGGGGGGTACAGGGGGGTTTTTGGGTGCTGACCCCCCTGTCCCCCCCCAGGTCACCTGGCGGGCCCGGTGCTGTGTCACTGAGTGGGGTTGGGGGGGTCTGGGGGTGTCAGGGGGGTTGGGGGGATTAGGAGTGGTTCCAGAGGGGGGTACAGGGGGGTTTTTGGGGTGCTGACCCCCCTGTCCCCCCCCCAGGTCACCTGGCGGGCCCGGTGCTGTGTCACTCCTTCTGTAACTGCGTGGGGTTCCCGGCGGTGGGGGCGGCCCTGGAGCACCCCCGGCGCGGCGCCCTCCTGCCCTGCTACGCGCTGGGGGTGCTGCTGTTCCTGCTGCTGCTGCACCCCCTCACCGAGCCCGCCTTCTTCGGGGGGGGGCGCCGCCCCTGCCCTGCGCCCCCCGGCCCTGCTCCTGACCCGCCGTTCCCAGTTGGTCCCATTTCCACCCCCCACCCCCCACTTCCTCCCCTCCCCCCCCAGGTTTTTATAGGCGCCGCCGCGCAGAGATCTATTTTTGTGATTAAAGGGAGATAAGGATCGGACTGGGATGGACTGGGAGGGACTGGGGAGGGTGGGAAGGGGACTGGGGTGGGACTGGGGGGCACTGGGAAGGACTGGGAAGGGGACTGGGAAGGACTGGAACAGCCTGTAATGGGACTGGGAGGGACTGGAACAGCCCGTAATGGGACTGGGAAGGACTGGGGAGGGTGGGAAGGGGACTGGGGGGCACTGGGGTGGGCGGGAAGGGGACTGGGAAGGACTGGAACAGCCCGTTATGGGACTGGGAAGGACTGGGGAGGGTGGGAAGGGGACTGGGGGGCACTGGGGTGGGCGGGAAGGGGACTGGGAAGGACTGGAACAACCTGTAATGGGACTGGGAGGGACTGGAACAGCCTGTAATGGGACTGGGAGGGACTGGGAAGGACTGGAACGGCCCGTGATGGGACTGGGCGGGACTGGGAAGGACTGGAACGGCCCGTGATGGGACTGGGAGGGACTGGGAAGGACTGGAACGGCCCGTGATGGGACTGGGAGGGACTGGGCCGGGCCTGGCCGCTGAGCCCGCACTCCTCCATCCCACCAGGGGGCGCCCCCACCCCTTGACCCCGCCCCCGCTCGCCTATTGGACGCCGCGAGAGCCAATAGGAAGAGCGCTCCACCCGCCCCGCCCCCCGGAGCCACCACCCGCTGCCTCGTTTCCAGAGGCGCTTTATTCCCACGTGACCGCCGTACACCCGCTGAGGCCCCGCCCACCCGCCGCGGCCCCGCCCCTCCCCGCTCCCAGGGCTTCCCCCGGGTCCTACCGCCCGCCCGCTCCGGCCCCGCTCCCCTCCCGAGGGGGCTCCCCCGGGTCCTACCGCCCGGCCCGGCCGCGCTTAGGGGGGTTGTCGCAGTCGCGATCGTGATCTCCGCCCCCTCCTCCTCCTCCTGCCGCCCCGCCGCGGGCAGGGGCCGTCCCGTGGCTGTGGGCCTTGCGGATGTGTCGGTAGAGGTCCCCGGACTGGGTGTAGCTGCGCAGGCAGTGGCGGCACTCGTAGGGCCGCTCCCGGGTGTGCACGGTGGCGTGGCGCCGCAGCGTGTAGGAGCAGGAGAAGGTTTTCCCGCAGGTCGGGCAGGTCGGAGCCTCCTCGGTGAACAGCCCGAACCCCCCCGCCCCTCCAGCGGCGGGAGGAACAGGGGCTCCCGCAGAGCCGGCAGCCCGAAGGGCAGCGGCTCCCCCGAAGCTTCCCCGAAAGCGCCGGGGCGCGGGGCACGGGAAGGCCCCGGGAAGAGGCCGGCGGGGCGGCGGGCGGCGGCTTCGGGCTCCTCGTCGGAGATAACGATGGCTTCCACCTTGACGGCGCTGGGCAGCAGCCCCCGGGGGGAGCGGCGGCGGGGGCCAGGAGCCGGCGCAGAGCCCGCCCGGAGCCGGCAGCTCTCCCCCGGGGAAGGCGGCGCGGGGGACGGTGGCTTCCGTCGAGCTGCTGGGGCTGGGAATGGGGAGATCCTGGGGGGCGGCGCGGGGCCAGTCACCCTCCATCCCGGGCTGGGTGGTGTCGGCCACGTCCACGCGGGGCACGGGCGGCTCGGGGAGCGGCGCCGGCTGCTCCTCACCTCCCCCAACCTGAGGGGCAGCGCCGGGGAGCGCCAGGAGGGTGGCGCTGGGGCTGGGCGGGTGCTGCTGGGACGGGGCTGGGGCGGTGGGGGAAGCGGGGGCTTCCTGGAGCATCCTCCTCCTCCTCCTCCTCCTCTTCCTCCCTCTTGGTGCTGTCGGCCTCCGCCGGTACCCGGGCTTGGAGCTTCTTCTTGCAGAGCTTGACCACATCGTTCATGTGGAGGTAACTGGCGGCCGCCAGCACGTCCTCCAGCGGCGTGGCGGCCAGCGCCAGCCGCCCCTCGTACATGAACTCCAGGAGCAGCCCGAAGGCGGGCGGCGTCACGATCTCGCTGTTGAGGCACACCAGGTCGCCCTTGTCCAACCGCTCGGCGTAGCACATGTGGAAGAAGGCGCTGCAGGCGGCCAGCACGGCCCGGTGAGCCGGGAACGGGGCGCTGCCCACCAGCACCGTGCAGTCGCAGAGGAAACCTCGGGCTCGCTGCTCCCGGAGGCCCCGCAGCAGCTGCCGGCTGTGCTCCGGGAACTCCATGGCGGCACCACGGCTCTGCGGGACGGGAGGGAAGGGAATGGGGTCAGACTGGTACAGGGAGGAGCGGAGCCGGTGAAGCCCAGCCCAGTGAGCCCTGGTGAGGCCCTGGCTGGCCCGATGAGCCCCTGCCCGGCCTGATGAGGCTCAGCCCAGCCCGGTGAAGCCCAGTGAGCCCCAGTGAGGCCCAGCCCAGCCCGGTGAGCCCCAGTGAGGCCCTGCCCGGCCCGGTGAGGCTCAGCCCGGCCTGGTGAGGCCCAGCCCGGCCCGGTGAGGCCCAGCCCGGCCCGGTGAGCCCCAGTGAGGCTCTGCCCCGCGATTCCCCGGCCCGGTAAAGCCGAGCCAGGCCTGATGAGCCCCGGCCCAGCCCGGCCCGGTGAGGCCCAGCCCGGCCCGGTGAGGCTCTGCCCCGCGATTCCGCGGCCCGGTAAAGCTGAGCCAGGCCTGATGAGCCCCGGCCCAGCCCGGTGAGGCCCAGCTCGGCCCGGTAAAGCCCCGTCCCGGCCCCAGGCCCCGCGCAACCGTCCCCACTCACCACAAAGCAGCTGCCCGGCGACGCCCCGCCCCCAGAGCGTCGATTGACAGCACGACCCGGCCGGCGTCCCGCGTTTCCATTGGTCTTCTTTCCCGCCGCTCAATGGGAGGTGGCTTGGAGAGCGCCCTTGCCATTGGTCGTCTCGCCCGGCGCCGCTGCTGATTGGCGCGCCGCGGGGGAAGGGGGCGGGCCGCGGCGGTGGTTGCCGGGGCAGCCCTCGGATGGCGGTGCGGTCCGATTGGGCGCTGGGGCAGCGTCGGCGGGTTCCCATTGGTTGCCGCGGCGCCTCGCCCGCCTCTTCCTCTGCTTGGCTCCACCTCCCGCCTCTCACCCCCGCTCCCGCCAATCACGGGGCGCGGGGGGCGGGGGCCAGCGGGTGACCTATCACCGTCCTCCCCCTCATCCCCCCTATGTGGGAGGAGGGGAGGGGGCGGGGCTCCCCCTCGGCCAATGGCGGGCGGCGGCGCGCGCTGGGGGGCGAGGCCGAGGGTCAAGGCCCGATCCAAGATGGCGGCGGCGCCGGGGAGGTGAGCGCGAGGCGGGCCGGGACCCCCGGGACCCCCCGGGAACCCCCTGAGGCTCTTCCCAGCACCCCCCAGCCCCCTCCGGCTCCTCCATCCTCTCCCCGGCCCCTCCAGCCCCTTCCCAGCCCCATCCCGGCCCTTCCCGGCCCTTCCCAGCCCCATCCCGGCCCCTCCATCCCCTCCCCAGCCCCATCCCGGCCCTTCCCGGTTCCTCCATCCCCTTCCCGGTCCCTTCCAGACCCTTCCCGGCCCCTCCAGCCCTTCCCAGCCCCATCCCGGCCCTTCCCGGTCCCTCCATCCCCTTCCCGGCCCCATCCCGGCCCCTTCCCGTCCCCGCAGGCGGCGGCCGGCGGCGCTGCTCCTGCTCTGGGCCGCGCTGGGGTTCGGGCCCGCCCTGGCCGTGGATCGAAGCAACTTCAAGACGTGCGAGCAGAGCGGCTTCTGCAAGTGGGTACCGGGGGGGGGGGGGCTGTGAGCTCACTGGGGGGGGCTGGGGGGAGCTGGGGGACTGGGGGTGAGCTGGGGGGCTGGGAATCCATGGGGAGGTGGGGCGGGAGCCTGTGGCGGGGAAGCTGGGCGGCTGGGAACCGACTGGGGGGGCTGGAACTCGTTGGGGGGGGTGTTGTCTTGTAATCCCTGGAGGGGGAGAGCTGGGGGGTTTGGGGGAAACTGGGACCAGTCCGTGGTGGGGGGGGGGATGTCTGGGGATTCATCGTGGGGACTGGGAATTCACTGAGGGGGAGAACTGGGGGGGTGGGAATCTATTGGGAAAGGGGTCTGGGAACGTTTTGGGGGGAGCCTGGGAACCCGGGGAGGGGGGGGGCGTGTTGGGGGTGCTGGGAGCCCACTGGGGAAGGAGAGGTGGGGCTGGAGTTTGGGGGGGGGGGGGGGCTGGGAACACAGTGGGGGGGTTGGGGGGTGCTGGGAGCCCACTGGGGAGGGGACTAGGAAGGAGAGGTGGGCCTGGAGCTTATGGGGGGGGGGGGGCTGGGAACACAGTGGGGGGGGGTTGGGGGTGCTGGGAGCCCACTGGGGAGGAAGTGGGAGCACCGGGAACCCCCCAGATGCAGGACTGGGGGCACTGGGGAGCTGGGGGAGGGGGGTGTCACTGGAGCTGTTGCGGGGGGGCTCCAGCCTCGTGCTGACCCCCCTGCCCCCCCAGACGGCAGCGCAGCCTGGAGCCGGGGCGCTCCCCGTACCGAGCCCTCCTGGAGTCCCTGGAGCTGGGGCCGGACGCTGCCCGGCTGCGGCTGGTCAACGAGGCCACCAAGGTGGGCTGATGACGTCAGCGCCCGGCGCGGTGACGTCATCAACGCCGGCGGGGAGGTCAGGCGAGCTCCCTCACACCCTCCCCCCACGCCCCCCCCCGCAGGTGCCGCTGCTGCTGGAGCTGTGGGGGCTGCGGGGTAACGTCACCCGCATCCGCCTCACCGAGCTGAGCCCGGCCCGGCCCCGCTACCAGGTGCCCGACGTGCTGGTGGGAGAGCCCCAGCCCGAGCGGTGAGCGAGGGGTCCCCCCATCCCAGACCTGGCACATCCCCCCATCCTGATACCAGCCCTGCATCCCCCCCAATCCCAGCCTTGGAATCCCCTCCCACCACCCTGATCCCAGCGCTGGAACCCTCTTCTCATCCTGATCCCAGCCCTGGATCCCCCCAAATCCCAGCCCTGGAACACCCTCCCTATCCTGATCCCAGCCCTGGATCCCCCCCCATTTCCAGCCCTGGAACCCCCCCAGTCCCAGCCCTGGAACCGCCCCCCATCCTGATCCCAGCCCTGGATCCCCCCCAGTCCCAGCCCTGGAACCCCCCCTTCCTGATCCCAGCCCTGGAACCCCCTCCCACCATCCTGATCCCAGCCCTGGAACCGACCTCCATCCTGATCCCAGCCCTGGATCCCCCCCAGTCCCAGCCCTGGAACCCCCCTTCCTGATCCCAGCCCTGGAACCCCCTCCCACCATCCTGATCCCAGCCCTGGAACCCCCTCCCACCATCCTGATCCCAGCCCTGGATCCCCCCCATCCTGATCCCAGCCCTGGAACCCCCCTTCCTGATCCCAGCCCTGGAACCCCCCTTCCTGATCCCAGCCCTGGAACCCCCTCCCACCATCCTGATCCCAGCCCTGGATCCCCCCCAATCCCAGCCCTGGAACCTTCCCCTCCCCATCCTGATCCCAGCCCTGGATCCCCCTTCCCCATCCCAGCCCCAGAACCCCCCTGCATCCCGGTCCCACTCCTGCATCCCCCCCAATCCCAGCCCTGGAACCCACCCAGTACCTCATTCTGGGCAGACTCGGGGTTCTCCCTCACCCCCAACCCCCCGTAACCCCTCTTGAACCCCAATCCCAGCATGCTGGGGGTTCCCCCCTCCCCCCAACCCCCCCCCGTAACCCCTCTTGAACCCCAGTCCCAGCAGGCTGGAGGTTCCCCCTCACCCCCAACCCCCCCATAACCCCCCCCCTGCCCCGTTCCCACAGACTGGGGGCTCCCCCTCACCCCAACCCCCCCGTAACCCCCTTGCACCCCAATCCCAGCAGACTGGGGGTTCCCCCTCACCCCAAACCCCCCCATAACCCCCCTCCCGCCCCGTTCCCACAGACTGGGGGCTCCCCCTCACCCCAACCCCCCGTAACCCCCTTGCACCCCAATCCCAGCAGACTGGGGGTTCCCCCTCACCCCAAACCCCCCCATAACCCCCCTCCCGCCCCGTTCCCACAGACTGGGGGCTCTCCTCTCACCCCAAACCCCCCGTAGCCCCCCTGCACCCCAATCCCAGCAGACTGAGGGTTCCCCATCACCCCAAACCCCCCTGTAACCCCTCTTGAACCCCAATCCCAGCAGGCTGGGGGTTCCCCCTCACCCCAAACCCCCCCATAACCCCCCTCCCGCCCCGTTCCCACAGACTGGGGCTCCCCCTCACCCCAACCCCCCGTAACCCCCTTGCACCCCAATCCCAGCAGACTGGGGGTTCCCCCTCACCCCAAACCCCCCCATAACCCCCCTCCCGCCCCGTTCCCACAGACTGGGGGCTCCCCCTCACCCCAACCCCCCGTAACCCCCTTGCACCCCAATCCCAGCAGACTGGGGGTTCCCCCTCACCCCAAACCCCCCCATAACCCCCTCCCGCCCCGTTCCCACAGACTGGGGGCTCTCTCTCACCCCAACCCCCCTGTAACCCCCTTGCACCCCAATCCCAGCAGACTGGGGGTTCCCCATCACCCCAAACCCCCCTGTAACCCCCTTGCACCCCAATCCCAGCAGACTGGGGGTTCCCCATCACCCCAAACCCCCCTGTAACCCCTCTTGAACCCCAATCCCAGCAGGCTGGGGGTTCCCCCTCACCCCAAACCCCCCCATAACCCCCCTCCCGCCCCGTTCCCACAGACTGGGGGCTCCCCCTCACCCCAACCCCCCCGTAACCCCCTTGCACCCCAATCCCAGCAGACTGGGGGTTCCCCCTCACCCCAAACCCCCCCATAACCCCCCTCCCGCCCCGTTCCCACAGACTGGGGGCTCTCTCTCACCCCAACCCCCCCGTAACCCCCTTGCACCCCAATCCCAGCAGACTGGGGGTTCCCCATCACCCCAAACCCCCCTGTAACCCCCTTGCACCCCAATCCCAGCAGACTGGGGGTTCCCCATCACCCCAAACCCCCCTGTAACCCCTCTTGAACCCCAATCCCAGCAGACTGGGGGTTCCCCCTCACCCCCAACCCCCCCATAACCCCCCTCCCGCCCCGTTCCCACAGGTTGGGGGGTTCCTTCTCACCCCAACCCCCCCATAACCCCCTTGAACCCCAATCCCAGCAGACTGAGGGTTCCCCATCACCCCAAACCCCCCTGTAACCCCTCTTGAACCCCAATCCCAGCAGGCTGGGGGTTCCCCCTCACCCCAACCCCCCGTAACCCCCTTTGCACCCCAATCCCAGCAGACTGGGGGTTCCCCCTCACCCCCAACCCCCTCAGTAACCCCCCTCCCGCCCCGTTCCCACAGGTTGGGGGGTTCCTTCTCACCCCAACCCCCCCATAACCCCCTTGAACCCCAATCCCAGCAGACTGAGGGTTCCCCATCACCCCAAACCCCCCTGTAACCCCTCTTGAACCCCAATCCCAGCAGACTGAGGGTTCCCCATCACCCCAACCCCCCGTAACCCCCCCCCGCCCCGTCCCGCAGGCTGGAGGTGACGGGGCGGGACGAGGGCAGCCTGGAGCTGTCGCTGGGCCCCGGGGGTCACCGGCTGCTGGTGACGGAGGCGCCGTTCCGGCTGGACCTGCTGCGGGGCCGGGAGCTGCTCTGCAGCGTCAACGCCCGCGGCCTCCTGGTGTTCGAGCCCCTGCGGCAGCGCCCGCAGCCGTGAGTGCGGGGGGGGTGCAGGGGGGCATGGGGGGGCATGGGAGGGGCGCAGGGGGGCGTGGGGGGCATGGGAGGGGCGCAGGGGGGCATGGAGGGGCATGGGAGGGGCGCAGGGGGGCATGGAGGGGCACAGGGGGGCATGGGGGGGCAGAGGATGGGCATGGGGGGCATGGGAGGGGCGCAGGGGGGCATGGGGAGGGGCGCAGGGGGGCATGGAGGGGCACAGGGGGGCATGGGGGGGCAGAGGATGGGCATGGGGGGGCAGAGGATGGGCATGGGGGGCAGAGGATGGGCATGGGGGGCATGGGAGGGGCACAGGGGGGCATGGGGGGGCATGGGAGGGGCGCAGGATGGGTATGGGGGCACAGGAGGGGCATGGGGGGCATGGAGGGGGTGCAGGATGGGCATGGGGGGGCATAGGATGGGCATGGGAGGGGCGCAGGGGGGCATGGGAGGGGCGCAGGGGGGCATGGGGGGGCATGGGAGGGGCGCAGGATGGGTATGGGGGGCATAGGATGGGCATGGGGGGCATAGGATGGGCATGGGGGGGTGCAGGATGGGCACGGGGGGCATAGGATGGGCATGGGGGGGCATGGGGGGCACGGGGGGGGCGCAGGGGGGCATGGGGGGCATAGGATGGGCATGGGGGAGCATGGAGGGGGCGCAGGATGGGTATGGAGGGGGTGCAGGATGGGTATGGGGGGGCATAGGATGGGTATGGGGAGGTACAGGATGGGTATGGGGGGCATGGCGGGGCGCAGGGGGGCATGGGGGGGCATGGGAGGGGCACAGGGGGGCATGAAGGGGCATGGGAGGGGGTGCAGGGGGCATGGGGGGTATGGGAGGGGTGCAGGATGGGCACAGGATGGGCATGGGGGGGCACAGGATGGGCATGGGGGGCACAGGATGGGCATGGGGAGGCACAGGATGAGCATGGGGGGCACGGGGGTGGCACAGGATGGGCATGGGGGGGCACAGGATGGGCATGGGGGCCACGGGGGGGGCGCAGGGGGGCATGGGGGGGCATAGGATGGGTATGGGGGGCATGGGGGGCGCAGGGGGGCATGGGGGGGCATAGGATGGGCATGGGGGAGCATGGAGGGGGCGCAGGTTGGGCACGGGATAGGCACAGCATCTGCATGGGATGAGCATGGGATCCATA
This sequence comes from Hypotaenidia okinawae, assembly GCA_027925045.1. NCBI lineage: Eukaryota > Metazoa > Chordata > Aves > Gruiformes > Rallidae > Hypotaenidia > Hypotaenidia okinawae. The sequence goes on from BSDF01000037.1 coordinate 675,384, forward strand.
TGGGATCTACATGGGATCCACAGGGAATCAGCACGGGGTGTCATGGGATCCACATGGGGTGGGCATGGGTTGATTGGGGGGGGCACAGGGCAGGCATGGGGGGGGGCATGGGATCCACATGGGGGGGCATGGGGAGGGCATGGGATCCACAAGGGATAGACACAGGGTGGGCACAGGGTCTGCATGGGATCTACATGGGATCTACATGGGATGGGCACGGGGGGCGCGGGGTGGGCATGGGATATATGTGGGATCCACATGGGATCTATATGGGATATGCAGAGGATATGGATGGGATGGGCATGGGATTCCACGTGGGATCCACTTGGGAGGGCCATGGGATCCACCTGGGATCTAAGTGGGATCTACAGAGGATCCACATGGGATCTACATGGGATGGCACAGGGTCAGCATGGGGGCGGGTGGGAGCTTCCCCCCTTCCTCTTCCTCCTTTTCTTCCTCTTCCTCTTCCTTCTTTCTCCTCCACCCCCCCCAGGGCACCTGGAACCCCCCCAGGGCACCCAGTAACCCCCCCCGGGCACCCAGTAACCCCCCCCAGGGCATTCTGTATCCCCCAGGGACACCCTGCACCCCTTCAGGGACACCCAATATTCCCCCAGGGACACCCTGCACCCTCCAGGGACACCCTGCACCCCCCAGGACAGCGAATGTCCCCCCGGGGCACCCAGAATTGCCCCAGGGACACCAAATACCCCCCCCCCCCCCCACAGCGGGACACCCAGTTTTCCCCCTAGGACACCTGGCACCCCCCAGGGTACCCAATATCCCCCCCAGGGCACCCAGTAACCCCTCCAGGGGCACCCCACACCCCCCCAGGGGCACCCCACATCCCCTGGGGTAGCTCAGGTCTGTCCCCCCAGCACCTTAAACCCCCCCTCTCCCAGCAGCAGGGAAGGGGCAGCACCGGGGGTCCCACCAGCCCTCCCAGCCCCTCACCCCGCTTCCCAGAGGGAAGGGAAAAGGGCTGGGGAGCTGTTTTGGGGTGCAGGGGGTGGGTTTGAGGGGTGGGGTGGGGGGTGTGTGATTTGGGGGGGGGCTGCTGGCACTGACTCTGGCTGTGTTTCTGTTTCTGGCTGCGCTTCCCCCCGCCCGCGCCCCAAGTTTCGCCGACAAACTTAGTAGCTCGGTCGGTAGCTTGTGGGATAAGATCAAGACCCTTTTCCATAGGTAATTCCGTGCTACCCCTGCCCCCCCCCCCCCAAAAAAGCCCCCCCCTCAAAAAGCCCCCCTCTTCCTCCCCTTTTTCCTCCTCTTCTTCCTCCTCTTTCTCAGCAGCCCATGAGCCCATGCGCTGTCCCCCCAGCCAGCTCCCCACCTTCCCCCCTGGGCCAGCTGGGTGCCAGTGGGAGGGATGAGGAAGAGGAGGGAGGGGGGAAAGAGCAGCTGGGGTCACCCCAATTTCCTCCCCCTTCTCCCCCTCCCCCCAGAAAGCAGGATCTGCCCCCCCCTTCCCTGAGCCAAAGTAGAGGGGAGTTTTGGGGGGGGGGTGTCTACCTATGTGAGTGCTTGCTGGGGTGTCCTGTCCTGTCACCCTACCCCCAACTGTGACCAGGGTGCCCCCCAACACCCCATAACCACCCCGTGCCCCCCCTTTTACCTCCCCCCACAGGGAACCCCCCAAAGACCCCTCAGCAGAGAGTGAGGCGCCCGCTCCGGAGGGACACGAGGAGCCCGCCGGTGGGACACAGGATGGCGACAGCGGCGACAAGGTGATTTTGGAGGGGGTGGGGGGCACAGATGTGATTTGGGGGGTGCAGAGAAGAGACAAACCCCATTCCTCTCCCCCTCACCCCCAAATAACGGTGGGCACCCCCCAACAGCCCCCAGACCCAGCGGATGAGCCGGGCGCTTGGGAGGAGACGTTCAAGACGCACACGGACACCAAACCCAACGGTGAGGCCTGACCCCGGGGGGCGATGCTGTGATTTGGGGAGGGGGTGGGGGGTTTTGGGGGGGCTTCCCTTTTTACACACACCCCCCCCATCCCCCTTCCCCAATTTCCCTCCCCCCAGGACCCACCTCAGTGGGGCTGGACTTCTCCTTACCCGGCTTCGAGCACGTCTACGGCATCCCGGAACACGCCGAGAGCCTGCGGCTGCGCACCACCGAGTGAGGGGGGACCCCCGGGGCAGAGAGAGGAGGAGGGGGGGATAAAGACCCTAAAACCCTCCCCCTAACCCCCCCAAATCTGCCCTCAGAGGGGGGATCCCTATCGCCTGTACAACCTGGACGTGTTCCAGTACGAGCTGTACAACCCCATGGCGCTGTACGGCTCGGTGCCGCTGCTGCTGGCCCACAGCGCCCGCCGCAGCCTCGGCATCTTCTGGCTCAACGCGGCCGAGACCTGGGTGGACATCAGCTCCAACACGGCTGGGAAGGTACTGGGGGCATGGGGGGGGCAAGGGGGGTCTGACACCCCCTTCTGCCCACCCGGACACTGCCTGGGGGGGTCTGATGCTGCCTGGGGGGATCTGATGCTGCCGGGGGGGTCTCATGCCCCTCTCTGCTCCCCCAGACACTGCCTGGGGGGGTCTGATGCTGCCTGGGGGGGTCTGATGCTGCCTGGGGGGGTCTGATGCTGCTTGGGGGGTCTCATGCCCCTCTCTGCCCCCCCAGACACTGCCTGGGGGGTCTGATGCTGCCTGAGAGGGTCTGATGCTGCCTGGGGGGGTCTGATGCTGCTTGGGGGGGTCTCATGCCCCTCTCTGCCCCCCCAGCTTCTGTCTGGGGGGGTCTCATGCCCCTCTCTGCCCCCCCAGACACTGCCTGGGGGGGTCTGATGCTGCCTGGGGGGTCTGATGCTGCCTGGGGGGTCTGACACCCCTCTCTGCCCCCCAGATGCTGTTTGGGGGGTGTCTGGTGCTGCCTAGGGGGGTCTAACGCCCTCTCTGCCCCCCAGCCTCTGCCTGGGGGGTCTGACGCCCCTCTCTGCCCCCCAGATGCTGTTTCGGGGGGTCTGATGCTGCCTGGGGGGGTCTGACGCCCCTCTCTGCCCCCCAGACACTGCCTGGGGAGGTCTGATGCCCCTCTCTGCCCCCAGTCTCTGTCTGGGGGGTCTCATGCCCCTCTCTGCCCTCCAGACACTGTTTGGGGGGTCTGATGCTGCCTGGGGGGTCTGACGCCCCTCTCTGCCCCCCAGACGCTGTTTGGGAAGCTGATGGATTACATGCAGGGGGGCGAGACCCCCCAGACCGACGTGCGCTGGATGTCTGAGAGCGGCATCATCGACGTGTTCCTGCTGCTGGGCCCCGCGCCCGGTGACGTCACCGCGCAGTATGCGGCGCTCACGGGTACGGGGGGCATGGGGGGCACGGGGGTACCCCAGGGCTCGGCTCACGCTTCTCCTGGTGCCTGGGGACTCGAGTCCCAGAGCGCCGTGGTTTTCCTGGTACCCAAGGGTTTGGATCCCAGTTCTCCCAGTACCCCGGGGATTTGGATCCCAGTTCTCCCAGTACCTGGGGATTTGGATCCCAGTTCCCCCAGTACCCCGGGGTTCAGAGCCCAGTTCCCCCAGTGCCCCGGGGTTCAGAGCCCAGTTCCCCCAGTGCCCCGGGGTTCAGAGCCCAGTTCCCCCAGTGCCCCGGGGTTCAGAGCCCAGTTCCCCCAGTGCCCCGGGGTTCAGAGCCCAGTTCCCCCAGTGCCCCGGGGTTCAGAGCCCAGTTCCCCCAGTGCCCCGGGGTTCAGAGCCCAGTTCCCCCAGTGCCCCGGGGTTCAGAGCCCAGTTCCCCGGGGTTCAGAGCCCAGTTCCCCCAGTGCCCCGGGGTTCAGAGCCCAGTTCCCCGGGGTTCAGAGCCCAGTTCCCCCAGTGCCCCGGGGTTCAGAGCCCAGTTCCCCCAGTGCCCCGGGGTTCAGAGCCCAGTTCCCCCAGTACCCCAGGGCTCAGAGCCCAGTTCCCCCAGTGCCCCGGGGTTCAGAGCCCAGTTCCCCCAGTGCCCCGGGGTTCAGAGCCCAGTTCCCCCAGTGCCCCGGGGTTCAGAGCCCAGTTCCCCGGGGTTCAGAGCCCAGTTCCCCCAGTGCCCCGGGGTTCAGAGCCCAATTCCCCGGGGTTCAGAGCCCAGTTCCCCCAGTGCCCCGGGGTTCAGAGCCCAGTTCCCCCAGTGCCCCGGGGTTCAGAGCCCAGTTCCCCCAGTGCCCCGGGGTTCAGAGCCCAGTTCCCCCAGTGCCCCGGGGTTCAGAGCCCAGTTCCCCCAGTGCCCCGGGGTTCAGAGCCCAGTTCCCCCAGTGCCCCGGGGTTCAGAGCCCAGTTCCCCGGGGTTCAGAGCCCAGTTCCCCCAGTGCCCCGGGGTTCAGAGCCCAGTTCCCCGGGGTTCAGAGCCCAGTTCCCCCAGTGCCCCGGGGTTCAGAGCCCAGTTCCCCCAGTTCCCTGGGGTTCAGAGCCCAGTTCCCCCAGTGCCCCGGGGTTCAGAGCCCAGTTCCCCCAGTGCCCCGGGGTTCAGAGCCCAGTTCCCCCAGTGCCCTGGGGCTCAGAGCCCAGTGCCCCGGGGTTCAGAGCCCAGTTCCCCCAGTGCCCCGGGGTTCAGAGCCCAGTTCCCCGGGGTTCAGAGCCCAGTTCCTCCAGTTCCCCGGGGCTCAGAGCCCAGTTCCCCCAGTGCCCCGGGGTTCAGAGCCCAGTTCCCCCAGTGCCCCGGGGTTCAGAGCCCAGTTCCCCCAGTGCCCCGGGGTTCAGAGCCCAGTTCCCCCAGTGCCCCGGGGTTCAGAGCCCAGTTCCCCCAGTGCCCCGGGGTTCAGAGCCCAGTTCCCCCAGTGCCCCGGGGTTCAGAGCCCAGTTCCCCCAGTGCCCCGGGGTTCAGAGCCCAGTTCCCCCAGTGCCCCGGGGTTCAGAGCCCAGTTCCCCCAGTGCCCCGGGGTTCAGAGCCCAGTTCCCCCAGTACCCCAGGGCTCAGAGCCCAGTTCCCCCAGTACCCCGGGGTTCAGAGCCCAGTTCCCCCAGTGCCCCGGGGTTCAGAGCCCAGTTCCCCCAGTGCCCCGGGGTTCAGAGCCCAGTTCCCCCAGGCACGCAGGCGCTGCCCCCCTCTTCGCGCTGGGCTACCACCAGAGCCGCTGGAACTACAACGACGAGGAGGACGTGTGGGGGGTGGAGCGGGGCTTCGAGGAGCACGCGCTGCCCTGCGACGTGCTCTGGCTGGACATCGAGCACGCCGACGGCAAGCGCTACTTCACCTGGGACCCCAGCAAGTTCCCCCAGCCCCGTGCCATGCTGCAGCGCCTGGCCCAGCGCAAGCGCAAGGTTGGGGAGGGAAGGGGGTTTGGGGGGGAAATGGGGGGGTCTGAGGGGGGAAATAGGGGGGTTTGGGGGGGAATTGGGGGGTTTGGGGGGAAAGCGGGGGGATTGGGAGGGGAAATAGGGGGGTTGGGGGGAAACAGGATTTAGAGGGGAAATAGCGGGGTTTGGGAGGGGAAACTGGGGGTTTGGGAGGGAAACTGGGGGTTTGGGGGGAAACTGGGGGATTTGGGGGGTTTTGGGGGGGAACCGGGGGGTTTGGGAGGGAAACGGGGGATTTGGGGGGAAATGGGGTTTGGGGGGAAACGGGGGTTTTGGGAGGGAAATGGGGGGTTTGGGGAGGAAACGGGGGGGATTTGGAGGGGAAATAGGGGGGTTTGGAGCGGAAAGAGGGAAATTTGGGGGGGTTTGGGGGGAAGCGGGGGATTTGGGGGGAAGCGGGGGGATGTGGGGGGAAACGGGGGGGTTTGGGAGGGAAACGGGGGGTTTGGGGGGAAATGGGGGATTTGGGGGGAAATAGGGGGGAAACCGGGGGTTTTGGGGGGAAACAGGGATTTGGAGGGGAAATAGGGGGGCTTGGGGGGGAAAGAGGGGGTTTTGGGGGGAAATGGGGAGGCTTTGGGTGGGGAAAGGGGGATTTAGGGGATTTTGGGGGGGAAACGGGGATTTGGGAGGGAATCGGGGGGTTTGGGGGGATCAGGGGGGTTTGGTGGGGAAAGGGGGGCGTTTGGGGGGAATTGGAGGGTTTGGGGGGGAAATGGGGAGGGGGTCGGTGGCAAGGGGAGCACCCCAGGGTGCTGAGGGGGGGGGTCTCTCCACAGCCCCATGCCATGCGCCATGCCCAGCGCAAGATTGGGGAGGGGGGAATGGGGAGGTTCAGGGGGGAACAGGGGGGTTTGGGGAGGAAACGGAGGGGTTTCTGGGGCGGGGGGCGCACCCCGGGGTGCTGAGGGGGGTCTCTCTCCCCACAGATGGTCAGCATCGTGGACCCCCACATCAAGGTGGACAGCGGGTACCGCGTCCACAACGAGCTGCGCGCCCGCGGCTTCTACGTCAAGACCAAGGACGGCAGCGACTACGAGGGCTGGTGTTGGCCAGGTGAGGGGGTGGGGGGCGAGGGGGGCTTTTTTTGGGGGGGGAACCCCCACACTGACCCCCTGGCTGCCCCCCAGGCTCTGCGGCGTACCCCGACTTCACCAACCCAGAGATGCGCGACTGGTGGGCGTCCATGTTCGCCTACGACCAGTACGAGGTGAGGACAGACCCCCCAGACCCCCTTGATTTCCCTCTCCTCCCCACCCCCCCCCCAAAATATACTGAGGGGGTTTGGGGGCCCCCCCAAACTCCCCACTCCTCATCCCCTGGGGCCCCCCAAACTCCCCATCCCTTCCCCTCTCTGCACTCGCCGCCTTCCTCCCCCAACCCATGTCCCCTCTGGGTGTCCCCATGGTTCTGGGGGTGCCCTACTGCCCCCCCCATGGGTGAAAACAACCCCCAGCCCCCCTTATTTCCCTCTCCCCCCCCCAAAATATACTAAGGGGGTTTGGGGGCCCCCCCAACCTCTCCACCCCTCATCCCCATCGCTTCCCCTCTCTGCGCTCGCCAACCCGCATCCTCTCTGGGTGTCCCCACGGTTCTGGGGGTGCCCTACTGCCGCCCCCCCCCCATGGGTGAAAACAACCCCCAGCCCCCCTCATTTCCCTCTCCCCCCCCCCAAAATATACTGAGGGGGTTTGGGGTCCCCCCCCAACCTCTCCACCCCTCATCCCCATCACTTCCCCTCTCTGCGCTCACCACCTGCATCCTCTCTGGGTGTCCCCACGGTTCTGGGGGTGCCCTACTGCCCCCCCCCATGGGTGAAAACAACCCCCAGCCCCCCTTATTTTCCTCTCCCCCCCCAAAATATACTGAGGGGGTTTGGGGGCCCCCCCAACCTCTCCACCCCTCATCCCCATCGCTTCCCCTCTCTGTGCTCACCGCCTTCCCCCCCAACCCGCATCCTCTCTGGGTGTCCCCACGGTTCTGGGGGTGCCCCCGCCGCCCCCCTATGGGTGTCACACCCCTCCCCACACCCCACCCCCCCAAAAAAAGGGCTCCACCGAGACCCTGTTCACGTGGAACGACATGAACGAGCCGTCGGTGTTCAGCGGCCCCGAGGTGACGATGCACAAGGACGCGGTGCACCACGGCGGCTGGGAGCACCGCGACCTCCACAACCTCTACGGGCTCTACGTGGTGAGAGACACCCCCCCCACCCCCAAATCCCCCCCTGACCCCTCCCAGACCTCCCCCAGACCCCTCAAGGTTGGGGGGGGTCTCGTTGCCTTCCCACAGCACATGGCCACGGCAGAGGGGCAGATCCGCCGCTCCGGGGGGCAGCGTCGCCCCTTCGTGCTGAGCCGGGCTTTCTTCGCCGGCTCCCAGCGCTACGGTGAGGGGGGGCGTGGGTGGGACCCCCAGACCCCGCCCAGTTACCCCCAGACCCCGCCCAGTTACCCCCACACCCCACCCAGTTACCCCCAGACCCTGCCCATTTACCCATGGCCCCACCCAGTAGCTTTCAGGCCCCGCCCAGTAACTTTCAGGCCCCGCCCAGTAACCCTTAATCCCCTCCCAGTAAATCTTAACCCCCTCCCAGACCCCCTCCCAGTCACCCCAGACCCCCTCCCAGACCCCTTCCCAGTCACCCCAGACCCCTTCCCAGTCACCCCAGACCCCCTCCCAGGCCCCCTCCCAGTCACCCCAGGCCCCCTCCCAGTCACCCCAGACCCCCTCCCAGTCTCTCCAAACCCCTCTCAGTCTCTCCAGACCCCTCCCAGTCCCACCAGACCCAGTCCCAGTCCCTTCCCAGTGCCTCCCAGTCCCTTCCCAGTGCCTCCCAGTCCCACTTTAACCACCCCCCCAGGCGCGGTGTGGACTGGTGACAACACGGCGGAGTGGGAGCACCTCAAGATCTCCATCCCCATGTGCCTGAGCTTCGGGCTGGCTGGGCTCTCCTTCTGCGGCGGTGAGGGGCTGGGGGGGTGTCGGGGGGCTCAGCTGGGATTTGGGGGGGTCTCAGCTGGGATTTGGGGGTCCTGACCCCCCCCTGTGCTCCCCAGCCGATGTGGGGGGGTTCTTCCAGCACCGCGAGCCTGAGCTGCTGGTGCGCTGGTACCAGGTGGGGGGGCTCAGGGGCAGCTCAGGGGGTCTCATCTGGGATTTGGGGGTTCTCAGCTGGGATTTGGGGGCTCCTGAGGGGTTTTTGGGGGTCCTGACCCCTCTTCTCCCCCAGCCGACGTGGGGGGTTCTTCCGGCACCCCGAGCCCGAGCTGCTGGTGCGCTGGTACCAGGTGGGGGGGCTCAGGGGCAGCTCAGGGGGCTCATCTGAGATTTGGGGGCTCCTCAGGGGTTTTTGGGGGTCCTGACCCCCTCTTCTCCCCCAGCCGACGTGGGGGAGTTCTTCCGGCACCCTGAGCCCGAGCTGCTGGTGCGCTGGTACCAGGTGGGGGGGCTCAGGGGGTTCTCAGCTGGGATTTGGGGGTTCTCAGGGGTTTTTGGGGCTCCTGAGGGGTTTAGGGGGGTCCTGACCCCCTCTTCTCCCCCAGCCGACGTGGGGGAGTTCTTCCAGCACCGCGAGCCTGAGCTGCTGGTGCGCTGGTACCAGGTGGGGGGGCTCAGGGGGTTCTCAGCTGGGATTTGGGGGGTTCTCAGGAGGTTTTTGGGGTTCTCAGGGGTTTAGGGGGTCCTGACCCCCTCTTCTCCCCCAGCCGATGTTGGGGGGTTCTTCCGGCACCCCGAGCCCGAGCTGCTGGTGCGCTGGTACCAGGTGGGGGGGCTCAGGGGGTTCTCAGCTGGGATTTGGGGGTTCTCAGGGGTTTAGGGGGTCCTGACCCCCTCTTCTCCCCCAGCCGACGTGGGGGGTTCTTCCGGCACCCCGAGCCCGAGCTGCTGGTGCGCTGGTACCAGGTGGGGGGGCTCAGGGGGTTCTCAGCTGGGATTTGGGGGGTTCTCAGGGGTTTTTGGGGCTCCTGAGGGGTTTAGGGGGGTCCTGACCCCCTCTTCTCCCCCAGCCGATGTTGGGGGGTTCTTCCGGCACCCCGAGCCCGAGCTGCTGGTGCGCTGGTACCAGGTGGGGGGGCTCAGGGGGTTCTCAGCTGGGATTTGGGGGTTCTCATCTGGGATTTGGGGGCTCCTGAGGGGTTTAGGGGGTCCTGACCCCCTCTTCTCCCCCAGCCGATGTTGGGGGGTTCTTCCGGCACCCCGAGCCCGAGCTGCTGGTGCGCTGGTACCAGGTGGGGGGGCTCAGGGGGTTCTCAGCTGGGATTTGGGGGTTCTCATCTGGGATTTGGGGGCTCCTGAGGGGTTTAGGGGGGTCCTGACCCCCTCTTCTCCCCCAGCCGATGTTGGGGGGTTCTTCCGGCACCCCGAGCCCGAGCTGCTGGTGCGCTGGTACCAGGTGGGGGGGCTCAGGGGGTTCTCAGCTGGGATTTGGGGGTTCTCAGGGGTTTAGGGGGGTCCTGACCCCCTCTTCTCCCCCAGCCGACGTGGGGGGTTCTTCCGGCACCCCGAGCCCGAGCTGCTGGTGCGCTGGTACCAGGTGGGGGGGCTCAGGGGGTTCTCAGCTGGGATTTGGGGGTTCTCAGGGGTTTTTGGGGCTCCTGAGGGGTTTAGGGGGTCCTGACCTCCTCTTCTCCCCCAGCCGATGTTGGGGGGTTCTTCCGGCACCCCGAGCCCGAGCTGCTGGTGCGCTGGTACCAGGTGGGGGGGCTCAGGGGGTTCTCAGCTGGGATTTGGGGGTTCTCAGGGGTTTAGGGGGGTCCTGACCCCCTCTTCTCCCCCAGCCGACGTGGGGGGGTTCTTCCGGCACCCCGAGCCCGAGCTGCTGGTGCGCTGGTACCAGGTGGGGGGGCTCAGGGGGTTCTCAGCTGGGATTTGGGGGGTTCTCAGGGGTTTTTGGGGCTCCTGAGGGGTTTAGGGGGGTCCTGACCTCCTCTTCTCCCCCAGCCGATGTTGGGGGGTTCTTCCGGCACCCCGAGCCCGAGCTGCTGGTGCGCTGGTACCAGGCGGGCGCGTTCCAGCCCTTCTTCCGCGCCCACGCGCACCTGGACACGCCGCGCCGGGAGCCCTGGCTGCTGGGGGAGGAGGCGGCCGCCCGCGTCCGCGCCGCGCTGCGCCAGCGCTACGCCCTGCTGCCCTTCTGGTACACCGCCTTCTACCGCAGCCACCGCCGCGGGATGCCCGTCATGAGGTGAGAGGGGGGGCAGGGACCCCCCCAAATCCCGGCAGGACCCCCCCCCGAACCCCAACATGACCCCCCCCCGGACCCAGCCAGGACCCCTGGAACCCCAACATGACCCCCCCCCCCCCCGAACCCCAGCAGGACCCCTGGAACCCCAACATGACCCCCCAAATCCCGCTGGGACCCCTGGAACCCCAACATGACCCCCCCCCCGAACCCCAGCAGGACCCCTGGAACCCCAACATGACCCCCCCCCCCCGAACCCCAGCAGGACCCCTGGAACCCCAACATGACCCCCCAAATCCCGCTGGGACCCCTGGAACCCCAACATGACCCCCCCAAACCTCAGCAGGACCCCTGGAACCCCAACATGACCCCCCCCCCCAAACCCCTGCAGGGACCCCCCAAACCCCAGCAGGACCCCATGAACCCCGGTGTGACCCCCCGAACCCAAACATGACCCCCCGAACCCCAGCAGGACCCCTGGAACCCCAACATGACCCCCCAAACCCCGCTGGGACCCCTGGAACCCGTCCGGAACCCCCCAAACCCTGCCAGGACCACCACAAGCCCCAGCAGGACCCATGGAACCCCAACATGACCCCCCCAAACCCTGCAGGGACCCCCTGAACCCCAACATGACCCCCCCGAACCCCAGCAGGACCCCTGGAACCCCAACATGACCCCCCCAAACCCCAGGAGGACCCCCCAAACCCAGCCGGGACCCTTTGAACCCCAACATGACCCCCCCGAACCCCAGCAGGACTCCTGGAACCCCAACATGACCCCCCCAAACCCCAGGAGGACCCCCCCGAACCCAGCCGGGACCCTTTGAACCCCAACATGACCCCCCGAACCCCAGCAGGACCCCTGGAACCTCAGCAGGACCCCTGGAACCCCAACATGACCCCCCCAAACCCCAGCAGGACCCCCCCCAAACCCCGCCAGGACCCCCCAAACCCCGCCAGGACCCTTGGAACCCAGCCATGACCCCCCCAAACCCCAACATGACCCCCCGAACCCCGGCGTGACCCCCCGAACCCTGGCAGGACCCCTGGAACCCCAACATGACCCCCCCCAAACCCCGGCGTGACCCCCCCAAACCCCAACATGACCCTTGGAACCTGGCCATGACCCCCCCAAACCCCAGTGAGACCCCCAGACCCCAGCGTGACCCCCAAACTCAGCCATGACCCCCCCAGACCCAACCATGACCCACTGTGAGCCCCCAAACCCGGCTGTAACCACCCCAAACCCAGCCATAACCCCCCCAAACCTGGCCATGACCCCCCCAAGCCCCAGTGTGACCCCCTGTGACCCCCCAAACCCCACTGTGACCCCCCCTGGATCCTGCTGTGCCCCCCGTGCCCCCCTGTGCCCCCCAGGCCCCTCTGGATGGAGTTCCCCGAGGACACAGCCACCTTCGCCATGGACGACCAGTACATGATCGGTGAGAGGGGCTGGGGAGGGGGCTCCCAGGGGGAGAGAGGGGGCAAAGGGAGGGGCACGGGGGTCCCCCAAACCCCAGCACTGACCCCCCTGCCCCCCCCTGTACCCCCAGACCACGTGCTGCTGGTGCACCCCGTGACGGAGCAGGGCGCTCGGGGGTGCAGGTCTACCTACCCGGCCAGGGCGAGGTGAGCTTTGAGGAGTGGGAGGTGGGGGGGGCGCAGAGGGTTTTGGGGGGTGCTGTGAGACCCCCTCCAACCCCCAAAATTCGGGGTGTGGCCCCCCTTCCCCCCCCCAGGTCTGGTACGACGTCTCGACCCACCAGAAGCACCAGGCGCCCCAGACGCTCTACGTGCCGGTGACCATGAGCAGTGTGAGTGATGGGGAGGGGGGATTTGGGGGGGGGTGGGGGCTCGGGGGAGCAGTTTGGGGTTAGGGGGGCCGCACAGCCCCCCCACACTCCCCCCACCCCCCAGGTGCCGGTGTTCCAGCGGGGGGCACGGTGGTGCCGCGGCAGGAGCGCCCGCGCCGCTCCACCGAGTGCATGCGGGGGGACCCCTACACCCTCTACGTGGCTCTCAGCCCCCAGGTAAGGACAGGACCCCCCCTTCTCCCCAAAACCCCCCCCGTGACCCCCCTAACCCCCCCACGCCCCCCCAGGGGACAGCAGAGGGGGATCTCTTTTTGGATGACGGGGAGAGCTTCGACTACGCGTCCCGAGCGCGGTACCTGCACCGGCGCTTCAGCTTCGCCAACAACACCCTGACAGCCAGGTACCCCCCTCCCCAGGACCCCCCTCTTTTCCACCCCCCCCCAAAATTCCTGACCCCCTCCCCTTGATTTCTCACCCCCCCCAGCTCTGCAGACCCCCAGGGGTCCTTTGACACCCCAGTCTGGCTGGAGCGTGTGGTGATCCTGGGGGTGGGGAGACCCGACACCGTCATCCTGCAGCCCGATGGTGAGTGGGGGGCGGGGGGAGGGGAAATGGGGTACCCCCACCCTCTTTGGCCCCCCCATTTTGCCCCCCCTCGCCCTCTTCTCCTACTCTTTGCCCCACCTCTTTCCCCCTCCCCTTGCCCTTCTTTTGCCCCCCTTTGCCCTACCCTCTCTGCCCCCCACACCTTCTCTGCCCCCCCCTTTTCCCCCATCACCCTCCCCACCCACCCATTTTGCCCCCCTTTTCCTCCCCTCTGCCCCCCCTCCGTCTCCCCCACCCCCTCTGCCCCCCATTTTTCTCCCCCTCACCCCCTCTTTCCTTCCTTTGCCCCCCTTGCCCTGTGCCCCCCCACATCCCCCCTGCCCCCCCTTTGCCCCCCCATGCCCCCTCTACCCCCCCTTTGCCCTCCTCACCCTTTGCCCCCCCACGTCCCCTCTACCTCCCCTTTTGCCCCCCTCACCCTGTGCCCCCCCACTCCCCCTCTGCCCCCCCTTTGCCCCCCTCACCCTGTGCCCCCCCCCCCACACCCCCTCTGCCCCCACCTTTGCCCCCCTCACCCTGTGCCCCCCCCACATCCCCTCTGCCCCCCTTTGCCCCCCTCACCCTGTGCCCCCCCCTGCCCCCCCTTTGCCCCCCTCTACCCCCAGGGGCCCCCGAGCGCCTCCTGCACTTCCAGCACCAGCCCGAGCCGCCCGTCCTGACCCTGCGCAAACCCGGCGTCCGCCTGGGCTCGGCCTGGGCCATCGCCCTGCGATAATGGGGGGGGGGGGCGGGGCTGCGCTGGGGCCTGGGGGTGGGGGGGCGCCTGGCCTGCCCCCCCCCCCCCAAATCACACTGAGGAACCCCCTGGGGAGCGGCCCCCCAGCAGAGCATCTACCCCACCCCCCGCTCTGTCCTCCTCCATGGGCAGGGGCTCCCCCTGCCCCCTTGGCTGCTGTAGTGGGGGTTGGGGGGGGGGTTTTGGGGGGGGGTGTTGTCTCTGTGCCCTTCCCCCCCCCCAAATGAGTGGGGCTTTGGTGGGGGGTGGGGCTCTGCGCTGGGGACCAAGCTTCTACCCCCAGCCCCACCTGTACCCCCTCCATCTCCCCCCCCTCCCCATTTTCTCCCCCGTGGGGGTCAGCTGCGGTTTGGGGGAGACCCCCCACCCCCCAATTCGGGCCTGGGGGGGGGGGGAGGGTGGGGGGGTGGGGAAGGGAGGGGGGAAAGGGGGGAGGGGGCGGCCCCGCGCGGCGTTTTGATAAAAGATAAATAAAACCCGGAAAAAATGAATGGGGGGGTCGAGATTTTGGGGGGGGGGCGGGATTCGGGGAGGGGGAGGAGGAGGATGAGGAGGGGGCGGAGGTATGGGCATGGAGGGGAGGGAAACCGGGCACGGCGACCGGAAGTGCGGCATCGGAAGTTGGGCACCGGAAGTGGCTCGGACCGGAAGTGCCGGCTCGGCCCGGCCCGGCGTCCCGTTATCCCGGCGGGTTATCCCGCTGCTTTATCCCGTTATCCCGCCCGCTCCGGCTCCCGCTGAACACTCGGTCCGGCCGCGGTGAGTCCCGGCCGCTCCCGGGGGGCGGTGCCACGTCAGCACTTTGCTTGGGGCGGGGTGTGGGGTGGGGGGTACCGGGGGCGGGGGGCTTCGCGGCCTAGTGCGGCCTACCGGAGCCTGCCGGGGCCCGCTGGGCGCTACCGGGGAGGGGGGGGCAGCGGGAAAGACACCGGGCAGAGCGGGCTGCGGGCTTCAGGGCAGCGAGACCCCCCGGACCCGCACCCGCACCCGGACCCGCACCCGGACCCGCACCCGGACCCGGCTCCTCGCCGCTCCCGGAGCCCCCGGCCCCGGCCCCCCGGAGCCCCCGGCCCCCCGCCGTTCCCGGAGCCCCCGGTCCCGCCGCCACGATGAGGGTGAAGCTGAAGAACGTTTTCATCGTGTACTTCGTGGTGTCGCTGGTGGGTCTGCTCTGCGCCCTGCTGCAGCTCGGTGAGGGGCGGGCGGAGGGCGGGGGGGGGGCAGCCCCGGGGCGGGAAGGGGGGGGGTCTCTGGACCCCTCCGGATCCCCCCCGGACCCCCCACTAACGCCCTTCCCCCCCCGGTTCCCCTCTCCCCCCAGGGCAGCCGTGCGACTGCTCCCAGCAGCTGCGGGCGGAGCGGCGGCGGGGCCGGGACCGGGACCGGCTGCTGGCGGAGCTGCGGGCCGGGGGGAGCCGGGGGAGCCGCGGGCGCAGGGCGGGGGCCGGGCGCTGCCCACCATCTACGTGGTGACTCCCACCTACGCCAGGTGAGACGCCTCCGCAGCCCCCAGACCCATTTCTGGGACCCCCCCTTACCCCCAGACCCATCTGTGCCCCCTCCCTGCCCCCCAGACCCATTCCCACATCTCCTCCCACCTCTAGACCCATTTCCCTGCACCCCCTTACCCCCAGACCCAATTCTGGGACCCCCCCTTACCCCCAGACCCATTTCTGGGACCCCCCCTTGCCCTCAGAACCATTTCTCTGCACCCCAGATCTATTCCCATGCCTCTTCCCCACCCCAGACCCATTCCCTGCCCCCAGACCCATGTTTGTGCCCCCCAGACTCATTCCCTACCCATTTCTCTGCCCCCCAGACCCATTTTCGTGCCCCCCAGACCCATTTCCCCACCCCACCACCCCCAGACCCATTCCCATGCCCCCCTTTCCCTCCCCTCAACCTGACTTTCCCCCCCCCAACTCCCTCCACTCCCCCTTTCCCCCAGCTCCTTCACGCCCCCCCCCGGGACACCCCTTGACCCCAACCCCCCCTCACCCCCCTCAACTCCCCTCCCCGCCCCTCACCCCCTCCCCTCCAACTCCCTCCACTCCCCCTTTCCCCCAGTTCCTTCATGCCCCCCCCACCCCCTCCCCGGGACACCCCTTGACCCCAACCCCCCCTGCACCCCCCTCAACTCCCCTCCCCCCTCCTCCCCCTCCCCTCCAACTCCCTCCCCTCCCCCTTTCCCCCAGCTCCTTCACGCCCCCCCGGGACACCCCTTGACCCCAACCTCCCCCTGCACCCCCCTCAACTCCCCTCCCCCCTCCTCCCCCTCCCCTCCAACTCCCTCCCCTCCCCCTTTCCCCCAGCTCCTTCACGCCCCCCGGGACACCCCTTGACCCCAACCTCCCCCTGCACCCCCCTCAACTCCCCTCCTCCCCCCTCCTCCAACTCCCTCCCCTCCCCCTTTCTCCCAGCTCCTTCACGCCCCCCCGGGACACCCCTTGACCCCAACCCCCCCTCACCCCCCTCAACTCCCCTCCCCCCTCACCCCCTCCCCTCCAACTCCCTCCACTCCCCCTTTCCCCCAGTTCCTTCATGCCCCCCCCACCCCCCTCCCCGGGACACCCCTTGACCCCAAACCCCCCTCCCCCCTCCCCCTCCCCTCCAACTCCCTCCCCTCCCCCTTTCCCCCAGCTCCTTCACGCCCCCCGGGACACCCCTTGACCCCAAACCCCCCTCCCCCCTCCCCTCCCCTCCAACTCCCTCCCCTCCCCCTTTCCCCCAGCTCCTTCCTGCCCCCCCCGGGACACCCCTTGACCCTCCCTCCCCCCTGCACCCCCCTCAACCCCCTCCCCCCTCCTCCCCCTCCCCTCCAACTCCCTCCCCTCCCCCTTTCCCCCAGCTCCTTCCCGCCCCCCGGGACACCCCTTGACCCCCCCATTCCCCCCCGGTGCCCCCCCAGGCCGGTGCAGAAGGCGGAGCTGGTGCGGCTGTCGCAGACGCTGCTCCACGTGCGGGCGCTGCACTGGGTGGTGGTGGAGGACGCCGCCGCCCCCACGGCCTTGGTGGGGGGGCTGCTGGCCTCCAGCGGGGTGCCCTTCACCCACCTGCACGCCGAGACCCCCCCCGAAAGCCGGCGGCGGCCCGGGGACCCCCCTGGCTGCGGCCGCGGGGGGCGGAGCAGCGGAACCGGGCGCTGCGCTGGCTGCGGGACACGCGGGCGCCGGGCGAGCCGGGGGTGGTTTACTTCGCTGACGATGACAACACCTACAGCCTGCGGCTCTTCGAGGAGGTGGGGACACCCCCCGAGGCCCCCCAGAACCCCTGAGCCCCCCCCCGAGCCCCCCCGAACCCCTGAGCCCCCCTCCCATCCCCCCGAGCCCCCGCCCCCCGATCCCCCTGAGCACATCCCCCCATCCCTATGAGCCCCCGCCCCCCAATCCCCTTGAGCCCCGCCCCCCAAATCCCCCTGAGCCCCCCATCCCCCTGAGCCCCCGCCCCCTAAATCCCCCTGAGCCCCCCCAAATCCCCCTGAGCCCTCCCCCCGAACCCCTGAGCCCCCCTGCCCCCGATCCCCCTGAGCACCCCCCGATCCCCCTGAGCACCCCCCGATCCCCCTGAGCACCCCCCGATCCCCCTGAGCCCCCCTGATCCCCCTGAGCCCCCCCATCCCCCTGAGCCCCCGATCCCGCTGAGCCCCCCATCCCCCTGAGCCCCCCCAAATCCCCTTGAGCCCCCCCATCCTCTTGAGCCCCCGCCCCCCAAATCCCCCTGAGCCCCACCCCCCGATCCCCCTGAGCCCCCCTGAGCTCCCCCTGAGCCACCCCCAATCCCCCTGAGCCCCGACCCCCCTGAGGCCCCCCTCCATCCCCCTGAGCACACACCCCCCGCCCCCCAAATCCCCCTGAGACCCGCCCCCCGATCCCCCTGAGCCCCCCATCTCCTTGAGCCCCTGCCCCCCCCCGATCCCCCTGAGCACGCCCCCCAATCCCCCTGAGCCCCCCCGAGCCCCCCCATCCCCCTGAGCCCCACCCCCGATCCCCCCAAATCCCCTCTCTGCCCCTCAAATTCCCTCTCTGTCCCCCAAATCCCCCCTTTCCCCCCATCCCCCTCCAAATCCCCTCTCTGCCCCCCAGATCTCCCCCAAATCCCCTCAAATCCCCTCTCTGCCCCCCAAATCTCTCCCAAATCCCCCCAAATCCCCTCTCTGCCCCCCAGATCCCCCCCAAATCCCCTCTCTGCCCCTCAAATCCCCCCCAAATCCCCTCTCTGCCCCCCAAATCCCCCCAAATCCCCCCCAAATCCCCCCCAAATCCCCCCAAACTCCCTCTCTGCCCCCTAGATCCCCCCAAATCCCCTCTCTGCATCCCAGATCCCCCCAAATCCCCTCTCTGCCCCCCAAATCCCCTCTCTGCCCCTCAAATCCCCCCCAAATCCCCCCCAAACCCCCTCTCTGCCCCCCCAGATGCGCAGCACCCGTGGCGTGTCGGTGTGGCCGGTGGGGCTGGTGGGGGCTGCGTTTCGAGCGGCCGCTGGTGGCGGGGGGCAGGGTGGTGGGCTTCCACACGGCCTGGAAGCCCGAGCGCCCCTTCCCCCTGGACATGGCCGGCTTCGCCGTGGGGCTGCCCCTGCTGCTGGCCCGGCCCGGCGCCCTCTTCGACCCCCGGGCTGAGAGGGGCTACCTGGAGAGCAGCCTGCTGGGGGGGCTGGTGGCCCCCGCCGACCTCGAGCCCAAGGCCGACAACTGCACGCAGGTACGGGGGGGGGTGTCTTTGGGGGGTCCCTTGAGGGGGCTGGGGGAGTCTCAGGGCCCTTTAAAGGGGCTGGGAGGGGGTTTTGGGGGGTGTTGGGGTCCCTTGAGGGGTCTGGGAGAGTCTCAGGGTCTTTAATGGGGCTGGGAGGGGGTTTTGGGGAGTTTTGGGGTCCCTTGAGGGGGCTGGGGGAGTCTCAGGGCCCTTTAAAGGGGCTGGGAGGGGGTTTTGGGGGGTTGGGGTCCCTTGAGGGTCTCAGGGCCCTTTAAGGGGGCTGGGAGGGGGTTTTGGGGGATCCCTTGAGGGGCTGGGGGAGTCTCAGGGCCCTTTAAGGGGGTGGGAGGTGGTTTTCGGGGGTTCAGGGTCCCCTGAGGGGTCTGGAGGAGTCTCAGGGTCTTTAAAGGGGCTGGGAGGGGGTTTTGGGGGGTTGGGGTCCCTTGAGGGCTCTCAGGGTCCTTTAAGGGGGCTGGGAGGGGGTTTTGGGGGGTTCAGGGTCCCTCGAGGGGTCTGGAGGAGTCTCAGGGTCTTTAAAGGGGCTGGGGGGATTTTGGGGGTGGGGTTGGGGTCCCTTGAGGGGTCTGGAGGAGTCTCAGGGCCCTTTAAGGGGGCTGGGAGGGGGTTTTGGGGGGGTTGGGGTCCCTTGAGGGCTCTCAGGGCCCAAGGGGCTGGGGGCGGTTTGGGGGGGTTGGAGTCCCTTGAGGGGTCTCAGGGTCCTTTAAGGGGGCTGGGAGGGGTCTTTGGGGGGGTTCAGGGTCCCTTGAGGGGTCTGGAGGAGTCTCAGGGCCCTTTAAGGGGCTGGGGGGGTCTTTGGGGGGGTGGGGTTCCTTGAGGAGTCTCAGGGTCCTTTAAGAGGGCTGGGAGGGGGTTTTGGGGGCGTTCAGGGTCCCTTGAGGGGTCTCAGGGTCCTTTAAGAGGGCTGGGAGGGGGTTTTGGGGGCGTTCAGGGTCCCTTGAGGGGTCTCAGGGTCTTTAAAGGGGCTGGGGGGGCTTTGGGGGGGGTTTCAGGGAGGCTGGGGGGTTTTGGGGTCCTTTAAGGGGGCTGGGAGAGCCCTGGGGGGGTCTTTGGGGGGGTCTCAGCGTCCCATGAGGGGAGTGGATGGTTCTTGGGGGGTGCTCAGAGTCCTTTGAGGGGACTGGGGGGCTCTGGGGGTTCTGAGGGTCCGGGGGGGGGGAGCTGTGGGGGGGTCGAGGGTCCATGGGGGGGCTGTTGGGGGGGCTGTGGGGGTCCCTGACGCCCCCCCCAGGTGCTGGTGTGGCACACGTGAACTTGGGGGTCTCTCAGGGTCCTGGGGGGGGGGATTTGGGGGTCCCGGGGTGGCTCTGGGGGTTCTCTGGGGGGGTTCGGGGGTCCAGGGGGGCTTTTGGGGGGGCTGTGGGGGTCCCTGACGCCCCCCCAGGTGTGGCACATGTGAACTTGGGGGTCTCTCAGGGTCCTGGGGGGGGGGTCCCGAGGGGCTTGAAGGTCCCGGGGTGGCTCTGGGGGTTCTCAGGGTGTGGGGGGGGCTCTGGGGGGGTTTGGGGGTGCAGGGGGGCTGTTGGGGGGGCTGTGGGGGTCCCTGACGCCCCCCCCCAGGTGCTGGTGTGGCACACGCGGACGGAGAAGCCGAAGCTGCGGCAGGAGGAGCAGCTGCAGCGCGAGGGGCGGGGGTCAGACCCCCACATCGAGGTGTGAGGGACCCCCGGGACCCCGGGACCCCCCGGGACCCCCCGCCCCACAGGGACCCCCCCGGGGCCTCTCAGACTCTATTTATCCATGGGGACCCCCCCCAATTCCTCCTCCCTGCGCCCCCCCCCAGGGGTGTCTCTGCAATAAACTCTCCAGCTCCAGCCTGGTGCGTGTTTTGGGGGGGGGGGGGTGTGTCTGTGCCCCCCCCCACTGTTCTGGGGGGGCCAGGGGTGTACAGGGAGGGGGGCCAGGAGCGTGACCCCCCCACTCCCCTCTTCCTGGTGGTGGTGGGGGTGTGTGATGGGGTGGTGGGGGTCGGGGGGGGGGAGTACAGGGGGTGGGGGGGGCTAAAAGTAGCATATATACCCCCCCCCTTAAATTTGGGGGGGGGTCCCCACCTCCATGTTGGACTCTGGAAATTGGGGGGGGGGGGAGGGAGTGGGGGGTTGGGCTCCCCAGGTGGCTTTGAAAAGGGGGGGGGGGGCATCCTGCACTGGGGGGGCTGTGGGAGAGAAATGGGGGGGGGGGATTGTGTGTGACCCCCCCCAAATTATGGGGTACCACTTGCCCCCCCCCTCCGCTCCCAAGTTGCTGGGGAGGGAGAGGGGAGGGGGGGCAGCTCACAGCCGCCCCTGCCCCCCAGCCATGGGGGGGACGCCTGGGAATGACAGCTCTGCACCCCTCAAATAGTGGGGGGGTGTGTTTGGGAAGGGGGGCACCCCAAAAACCGGGGGGAGGGGGAGGGGGTGTTTGACCCACGGTGGGGAAAGGGGGGGGGGGTGCTGATTGGGGCTCCATGGTGCTGATTTGGGGAGGGGGAGGGTAGCGTTTGGGGCCCCCCTCTTTTTTTGGTGGTGGGGGGGTTGTCTGGGGGTGGTGGGGAGGGGAAGATTTGGGGGGGACCACCAGCCCCGCCCCCCCCCAAAACGGTGATGGGGGGAGTGGGGGGGCACCCACAGCCCCCCCCCCCCCAAACCCTGGGGGAGTGGGGTGGGGAAGGGTGGGAGATGGGGAAAGGGGGTGTCCCCAGCTCCTGCCCTGTGGGGGGTCCCCCCCGATGTTTGGGGTCCCCCCCACGGTGTTTGGGGCCCCCCCGGCCCCCCCCCGCCAAGGGAAATGACTCGGTGCCGCTTCCGGAGAGGCCGCGGCCGCCATGGAGCCCCAGGAGCCGCGCGGTGAGCGGGGCCCCGCGACCCCCCCGGGGGGGAGCAACTGCGGTGGGACCCCCCCTTGCTGACACCCCCCCTCCCCCTTGACACCCCCCCAGGGACCCCCTGAACCCCCCCTTTCCCCCTCCCCCCCCCTCCCCAAACTTCTTCCCATGGGAGGTCCCGCGCGCCACCCTGGGGGGGGTGGGAATTTGGGGGGGGGGGAGTGGGTTAGGGTGGGGGGGTGTTTGGGGGGGTGGGGGGTGTTTGAGGGTGGGGGGGCACCGGGGTGCTGGGGTAGTGGGGGTCCTACTGGGGTAGAGATGGGGGGGGGGGGGGGAACATCCCCCCACCCCTAAGTGCCTGGGGGGGGGGGTTCTCGAGGGGGGTCCTGGGGGGGCTCAGGGGGGTTGGGGGAAGGTCGAGGGGGAGTCCCAGGGGGGTTTGAGGGGTCCCTGGGTGGGGTCAGTGGAGGTTGGGGGTCCCAGAGGGGTTTGGGGGGTCCCTGGGGGGGTCCCTGGAGGTCGGGGGGCAGAGGGTCCCTGGGGGGGTTGGGGGAGGGTCGGGGGGGGGGGGAGTCTGGAGGAGTCAAGGGGGGTCAGGGGGTTCTGGGGGGGCATGGGCGTTGTGGGGGGTTACAGGGGGTCACTGGGGGGGGTCGTGGGGGGGTCTCGGGGGGTAGTGGATAGTTTTGGGGGGTGTCACATGGGGTCAGAGGGGTCACAGGGGGTCACAAGGGGTTGGGGGGGTCGTGGGGGGGGGGTCGCAGGGGGTCATAGGAGGCTGTGGGGGGTCACAGGGGCTTTGTTTTGGGGGGGGGTCTCAGTGTGTCGTGGGGGGTGCGAGGGCGTCTCGGGGGGTTTTGGGGGGGGGTCACAGGGGGGTGTCAGCCCCCCCCTCCCCCCCCTCTTCCCCCCCCCCATGGGTGCTGTGACGGGGGTGGGGGAGGTGTCTATGGGCGTCCCCCTCCCCAACGTCCCCCTTCGCCCCCCCCCGCAGGGGAAGCGGCCCCCCGGACCCCCCCGACCCCCCCCGCCCCCCCTGGAGCTGCGGCTGCGGCGGCTGGAGCGCGACTCGGCGCTGGTGATGGCGGCGCTGGGGGACGCGCTGCGGCGGCTGGGGGCGTGCGAGAGGCACCTGCCCCGCGGTGAGACCCCCCCCAGACCCCCCGGCATCCCCAGACCCCCCGGGACCCCCAAACCCCCAGGGACCCCCCTGAAACATCCCCACACACAGCCCTGTGCGAGCAGCATCTCCACCGGGACCCCCTGACCCCCCACACCCGGGACCCCCAGCACCCCTGAGACCCCCCCAGGACCCCTAAACCCCCCGGGACCCCCAAACCCCCCGGGACCCCTAAACCCCCGGGACCCCAAACCCCCAGGGACCCCCTGAAACATCCCCGCACACAGCCCTGTGCGAGCAGCATCTCCACTGGGACCCCCCTGAGACCCCTGACCCCCACACCCGGGACCCCCAGCACCCCTGAGACCCCCCCGACCCCAAACCCCCCGGGACCCCCGACCCCCCCAACCCCCCTGAGACACCCCCACAGACAGCCCTGTGCGAGCGGTGCCGCCCCGGGCCCCCCCCGAGACCCCCTGACCCCCCCTCCCCCCCGGGACCCCCCTGAGACACCCCCCCGCTCAAACCCCCCTGACCCCCCCAACACCCCTGACCACCCCCCCCGGGACCCCTCAAACCCCCCGGGACCCCCCAACACCCCCAAACCCACCCTGATGCTCCCCCAAACCCTGAGACCCCCCCCCCCAGCCCTGACCCCCCCATGTACATCCCTGTGTGACCAGCATCTGCCCCCCGGGACCCCCCAAAACCCTGAGACCCCCCCCCCCGAACCCTGAGACCACCCCCCCAACAGCACCGAGACCGCCCCAGGACCCCTGAGCCCCCCCCCCCCAGGGGTCCCTGGGCTGCAGATCTGGGGTCCCCCAGATAGATGGGGGGTTTGGGGGTGCTGACCCCCTGTGGCCCCCCCCCCCAGATAGCGGTGCTCTCCCGGAGCCCTTCCTGCAGCTGGACCCCCCCAGGTCCCTCCTGCCCCCCCCAGCCCCCCCAAACCGTCAGCGTGGGGACGCAGACGGAGGAGCCCCCCCCCAAAACACGGAGCCGCCGGGAAGCAGCCGGGAAGCCGAGACCCCCCGGAGCCGCCCCCCCGGGATCCCCCCCTGCGCCCCCCCACCGCCGGCTCCAGCTTCTCCAGAGACCCCCAATCCCGACCCCCCCGGCCGCCCCCCCCCCGGCCCCGCGGGGCCCCCACAAAGAGCTGTGAGTATTTGGGGGGGGGGGGAAACAGGGGATGCCCCCCCATATTTGGGGGGGTCTGTGGGGAGAAGGATTGGGAGGGGGCTAGGGCTGGGGGGTTGGGGCGGGGGGGGGGGCTGAGTCTGCTCTGGGGGGGCTGTGTAGGATAGATGGGGGGCTGGGCAAATGGGGGGCAAATTTGGGGGGGGGGGAAACACTGATTGGGTGGGGGGTGGAATTTGGGGGGAGGGGGTGGGGGTGTTACCGCCTTACTGATGGGGTGTCCCCCCTGTGTCCCCCCCGTGCCCCCCTGTGCCCCCCCATGTCCCCTGTCCCCCTGTGCCCCCCCATGTCCCTTGCCCCCTGTGCCCCCCCCATGTCCCCCCATGCCCCCCGGCCCCCCCATATCCTCTGTCCCCTCTGTGCCCCCCACGTCCCCTGCCCCCCCCGTGCCCCCCCATGTCCCCCCGTGCCGTCCTGTGCCCCCCCATGTCCCCTGCCCCCCCATGTCTCCTGTCCCCCCATGTCCCGTACCCCCATGTCCCCTGTCCCCCCCGTGCCCCCCTGCCCCCCCATGTCCCCTGCCCCCATGTCCCCCCGTGCCCCCCCGTGCCCCCCCAGGCTCCGCCGGCACAGCTCCTCCTCGGGCAGCTCCAGCCCCCGGCAGCGCCTGAGCCGCAAAGCCGCCTCGTCCACCAACCTCCTGCCGCAGGCGGGGAGCCCCGAGAGGTGGGGGGGCCCCCCAGCACCCCCAAACCCGCGCCGACCCCCCACGGCCCCCCCGCCGCACCCCGACACCCCCCTCACCCTTCCAGCCCGCTCCAAATCCCCCCTGCATCCCCCCAAATCCCCCTGCGCCCCCCAAATCCACCTCTGCACCCCCAAATCCCACCCTGTGCCCCCCAAATCCACCCCTGCCCCCCCAAATCCCACCCTGCACCCCCAAATCCACCTCTGCACCCCCACATCTCCCTCCACATCCCCCCACATCTCCCTGTGCCTCCAAATCCCCCCTGCATCCCCCCAAATCCACCCCTGCGCCCCCCACATCTCCCTCCACATCCCCCCTACCTCCCCCTGCACCCCCCAAATCCCCTCTGCACCCCCACACCTCCCCTGCACCCCCCTACCCCCCTGCACCCTTCCAAATCCCTCCTGCACCCCCCACCCCCTGCACCCCCCAAATCCCCCTGCACCCCCCTACCCCCCTGCACCCCC